>VDFB02000363.1:50476330-50862080 GCA_007258455.2 Sequoia sempervirens | reverse complement strand
TCATAACATATTAAATTAAATCACTGCATTAAATCATAATTCAGAAAATCAACTGATATAATCAACCCTAATGTCATATAAAGTAATCATGTCCATAATGAAATAACATCGTCTAGCATCTAACTAACCATATCAAACAATAACAATATCCTCATAGTATCTGACTAACCACATCAAACAATACAGTATCATCATAGTCTCCAAGCAACACACAGAAAATAATAAGTCTAAACAGTATGAGGTGTATTACAATCAAGGTGGCTATGGAAGTAATCTTGTAGAAATTTTTTGTCATTATGATAATCAAGGCTTCTCCTTAAAACTAATTGATTAAGATTCCATTGCAGAAAATTTTCCCTAAGAAATAAAGCATATATTTTTGATGGTCTTCTCATTGATAGCATTGCATAAACTATCTCTATTGCCTGCTCCAGTCTTCTTTCAACTTCATTTCTTTCTTCCTCTAATTTTTGTACTTGCTTTATTAGATGATCATTTTCATGCTTGAATTCCAGGCCTGCTAAAGAGAGATATCCAGATTGAGTCCTTTGTGGAACATATGGTGGAATATTAGATGGAATGGGAGGCAGAGCAAGGTAATGTGATGGGGTTGTGGAAGTAGAAGCTTCTTATGAATAAAACCTCATGGATTGTTGTTTTAATTGCTCTTTTTTTAACTGTAATTCTTCTTTCAATTTCATGATTTCCTTCGCGCTTGCTAATGCTTGCACACTAGCTTGTTGTAAGGCCTCTTTGGTGTTATTCAACTTCTCTTTGTACCTTTCTTCCCTTTCTTCAATCTCTTTTTCCATTTCTTGAGTTTTATTGAGGGATTGTCATAACTCTTCCTCTTTTCTTTTCAAAATTTCCTCAAGAAATTGCATATTTCTTCTTTCTTGTTCCATTTCAACTTCAATTCTTGATAATTTCATTGCTCTTAGCAATTCCTCTATTTCTAATTCTTCCTCATTCTATTTTACATGGATTTCTTCTTCTTCAACTATTGGCTCTTTTCCCTTTCTCCTCTCAACAGTTGGGGAATGTGTAGGAGATCTTTCAGCTTTCTCTTCCTCAAATTCCTTAGAGGCTTCCACTTCTTCTAACTGTGTTTCAGATTCTTCAAGATATTCATGGACCTCGAGTATTAGGGTTCTTTCAGGAGATGGCATTGGACCTTCAAGAGGGCTATGGGGTTGCTTAGGGGATTGCATTGGCGATTGGATTTCCTAATGGGCTGCAAAAGTTTCTTTTGGGCTTTTAGAGACAGGGACCTTTGAAATGTAGGTGTTTCTTCAGGAGTCGACACAATTGCCTCAACATTACTAGGGATCTCTTCATTCAAGTCTTGTTTTCTCTTTTTGGAGGTACCACGGGTTACCCTAGAGGACTCCTATAGCTTTCTTTTACCCTTTTTCTACTCTCCTTTGGAAGATTCACCATTTTCTACTTTTGACCTTTTTTTCGTGGGCCCCTTTGTGGGTTTTCCTTTTTTTTTCTATGGGTGCGGACAAAAATTCTAGCCAACCCTGTTTCCCAAAATCTTTCTTTAATAAATGATGTTTAATTATCAGATGAATTAACCCATGGTATTTTATGGAAGATTCTCATCTAGATTTAACTCGAGAAATCATTGAAGCAATTTGGTGAAACAAAAATGCTGGAAAATTTATTCTAGCCAAGGGTTTTGTGTTTCCATACCTCAAATGTATTAATAGTCACATTCTTGGCCCCAACACAGGAACATATTGTCCTTCACATGTGAAGAATTTCATGACGCACATTGTAGTCATTCTCCAAGGTTCTTCTAAACTATTTCAAGCTATTCCTCATTGATCTCCTTTATGCATGAGAATCACTGGCTTCTACTCTGGTTCTTGTTGAAATGTTGCTACCAATTTATCAAACTTTACTCCACCCTTATTAACTGGTTTTCCTTCAGTAGAAATTCTTAAAATTTCACTTATAATTTTAGGAGTAACTTCAATAATTTCTCCTCTAACTCTTATGACGTTCACGTGGAAATTCCTCACGAATTCCTCCATGATTTCTTGCTTAAAACCCTCATACTTCAGAATCAAAGCCGCAATCCTGTTTTGAGAGGAGATCCCTTCGTATACAATTAATCCATTTTATAGTCTTGCATTGGTACAGACGTTGAGATAGTCATAAAAATGAGAACATGCAAGGTAGGATGACTTTGTTTAAACACTAAAAAGATTCACTTAGATATATCTCTATAACTACAGGTTGACCAATCCTGGAAGTTCAGAGCTAATGCCTGAGCCAAAGCAACTTTATAGAACTTTAAAATACTTATTTACTTGTTCCAAACTACTGAGATTCCAAATTTATTTTCACGCTTAAGAAAATATTAGAATAAAACCTTATCCAAAAAACTTATGTAAAATAGTCTGAAGCGATGTTCCCAATCATTCGTTGGAGTCAAAATAAGGTAGATAAGAACATTTTCACTTTTGTGGCATTATTCACAAAATATTGTTGAACGTGTTTACAAAATTTAGAAAATATGCACAAAATTAAGAAATTGAAAGGTGGGCTAATCTATTGCTTTAAACATCTTTTGAATCAAATGGATATGCACACTGTACACAGCTTAGCTTATGTGCATGATGAACAATTCCACCTTAGGTGGACCCAAATATATCCTTATTTGCCACCTCTCATGAACTGGAAAACAAAAATCTCACAAAATTAAGAAAATCAAACCCCGACTCTTGTTTTAAAAAGAAAGTAAAATGGGAAGTAAATACCATAACCGGCAGGAAAGGCCTGCATTTGTGATTAATAGTTGAGTGCTGAAGAAAATGGGGAAATCACTAGGAAACAAGTAAAAGAAATCTTACACTTTAACTTGCATGGCATTCATAGGATTCCATGTGAGCTTGGGTTGCAACGCTTATATTATCAAATTAGCATTTGGATTTAAAGAAGGTTCAAGGATTTCATCGATAGAAAATTATATCAAACTAGCATTTACATCTAAAGAAGGTTCAAGGATTATGTCAATAGAAAATTATATCAAACTAGCATTTGCATCTAAAGAAGGTTCAAGGATTATGTTAATAGAAAACTATATGTATACATGTTATTATGTTAGAGAGTGTGTGTTTGTGCACACAAATTCTAATTGCATGTGGATGGATTAAACAACTAATAATAAATGCTAAATAATGGAGTGAAATATATTTGAACAAATCTAGATTTTATTGTTAAAGATTATTTAAAACATAAAGCAATGCAAACGAAAAAAGAAAGTTGTCATCAAATTGACAAAAAACACTGCAAATGGAAATAAAATGTTTCACCCAGTTCTCAAATCAATATTTATGTGGATTTTATGTGGTAAGTGAGATTTTGGAGGCTTTTACTTGATATTTTGGAGGCT
Organism: Sequoia sempervirens; assembly: GCA_007258455.2. Taxonomy (NCBI): domain Eukaryota; kingdom Viridiplantae; phylum Streptophyta; class Pinopsida; order Cupressales; family Cupressaceae; genus Sequoia; species Sequoia sempervirens. The sequence continues at coordinate 50,858,674 of VDFB02000363.1, read as the reverse complement.
TTTACCATTAAATGGCAATTGGTTTAATCTGTTTTCTAAATATTGTATTATTTTAATTTTAATATAAAGTAAAGTAGGAATATTCAACCAAAAAACTCTTATTTTCAATTGTTAAACTATTTTTTTTTATTAGATAAGCAAGGTAGGGCCCTGAACCCTTACAAAATGAAAAACAAAGCCAAATAGCTAAGAAAAATAGAATGGCCCAACACAACCAATCAGAGAGAAACAACAAGACAAAACAACAAACACCAAAGACCAATCAAAAACAATATACTACGAGGACAGTTCAAGAAACAACACTTGAACCAAGAAGAGCCTCTGAGGGTGATTTAAACAAAATTGTAACCTTCTTAGAGAAATGTTTCTTCTTTCTATGAACCGTTGTCCAAGGAGAATAAAAAATTGTAGACACGTGAAATTTGCATTGTGCACTCAATTCATGTTCATCCACTCATTAAATAAATCAAATTCACATTCATCCATTCATCAGGTAAATCAATTTGAATCTCCTAAAGGTCATCAACTTCATTTAATTTAATCTTATCATTATCACCCTTAGCTAAATAAATGAAATATTTATTTAACTAAATCTTTAATCATCTTTCATCTCCTTTTTGATTTAGTTTAATCTTTAAATCTAAAGCAAAAAGGTCAAATCACCTAATCCTCTTTTTAATTAACTAAATTAGGATTAAATCTAATCTAATGCTAATCCTAATCACTTGCATCCTCTAGATAATCCCACTTGCACAAATAAATTAATTTATTGATTTATTAAATCAACATTTTCCATCAACATGGCATCTTTGAGGAATATTCCCTCAAGTTTGAATTCCAAATCAAGTGGATATATACATCCAACAAAGCAATTAATGTCTCTTACATGTCCCTTGCACAAGTCAAACTAAGCATTAACTCTCAAATTCAAATTTGAAATTTCCCCCTCTTGGGCACATTTCCCAAATCTTGCACATCCCTCAACCTATGACATGATGACAAATGGCCTCTTTTCATTGGCCTGCTTTTAGTCCCACATTGGTCCCTTTTCAACACTCTTAGCATTTAATAATTTATAAATGAGAGGCTTCATTCTTGATCAAATCCTCCACAATCTTATGCAAGGTCATTCTCTTAAACTGAGAACTGATTTTGTCCATTTATCATCTTAGCATTCCATATCATATTCAAATTATTTTCATCATGGAGCTTAATCAAGGATTGGGAAAGGGCTTCTTTCCATAGAAGCACCAATCCACTATAAGATGCTAGTTTGATTATTAGAATGATGTTTTTCTATGTTTTGCTTGTTTCTTTTGCATTATTCTTGTGATTAGATGAATCTTATAGGGAATCTTTTGTTTGCTTTGGTTTACTAACAATACTAAGGGTTTTTGTTTTTGAGCTAATGCAGATTTAAGGTTCTATAGAAATTGAAATTGAAAAATTTTGAATAGAAGGGGAAGACTCCCCTCTAGAGTAGTAGACAAGAGGAACATGTATTACATTAGGTGCAACATCTGAAACCAAGCTAGGAACAACCAGATCTAGAGACCGCATAACAGTATCCACCGAAAGAGCTACAACCATCACATCTAAATCATGTGGAGTAGAATGAACTTGCTTAGAATTGTTAAACTATTTGTTTCTAAAGAAATAGTTTAAACATTAATTTATTTTAGAATAATTAAAAAAATTCTCAACCCTCAATTCTAAATTAAAATAATAATAATATTAGAGTAATTTTTTTATAAATAGTACAATATTTGAAAATAATTCCTTACATTAAAAATTGAATAAATATTAAAAATTAACCTATAAAATTTAAATATAAAATAATAAACAAATTAGAATCATATTTAATATATTTATTTATATTTATTTAGAAGCTCAATATAAATATATTTTAAATTTATCACACGTTTTTACCAATTGATTGTCATGAGTAATATTAAATAACAAATGGTTCAATGAAAGTATATCATATGTTTTAAAAAATTAAAACCCTAAATTCAACATATGCCTTAATCTTTTCATTCTTTTGTGACATGAAAGAATGAGAAGCTTAAATGGAGGAAGTGATGACAAAATGGAGGAGGCTTTTTTTCTAAATGCTAAATAGAGGTGAGGGTGGCTATGCTATTAGTGGGACCATGAAGTGGAAAATAAAAAGTGGAAATATGTTGAGTGTAATGTATTGGACAATGAGGACATAATGAATGAATGAAAAATGAAAAAATAAAATACAAAAATTTGATGATTGAGACCATTTCAATCATTTTGTATTATACGCAAAGGATATCAATCTTTCAGTTTTAAATTTTACTTGAGTCATTTCCTTTTTTGTATCATAACCCTTGGGTAGGCCTCATTGAAAACCAATCTCAAAAATATTACATGGGATTGTCTTAAAATAATTTTGTGTAAGTTTTCTTGTCTAGTGCCTTAACCCCTTTGAAATCCCAAGAATTTGGTTTCTAATTATTTTTCCATGAATTTATGGCCTTAGGTAGAATTCTTCCCCCTTTATAGTTCCCAATTACACTTCATTTTTCCTTCTTTTACCCTCTTTTACCCACCTTCTTTATACCTTAGTCATTTTATACTCTTTTTAAAGGCAAAAAATCAACCTCTCGCAACAACCATTTTCTCTTCTTATCTTGACTCCACCTTACTTTTTCCACCTATTTTGAACTCATTTCATATTTTCCACATAACCCATTAGGCGATATTTCAACTCCTTAGTGAAGTGTTCTCGTTTTCTTCACTTCCATGTCATATTCCTACTTAGCTTCAATTTAGATGAACTTTTCAACTCCCCTTCAAATTCAAAGTTGCTTTCCCACCATAATGTTGAACACTCAAGCATTGGTTGACAAGAATTTTCACCTATTAGGATTAAAATTACCCATAATAATTTAATGAACCAATTGATTATGGTGGCCATCTCAATAATTCCATCAAATCTCAGTGTATCTTTCATGCTACAATTTATTGAGGATCTATGTGAGAGCTTCTATGTGTTCTCATAGGTACTTCTAGGTAGATTCGTATTAGATTTTGTGGGAAAATTTCTTGTCCTTGCACTCAAATTCTTAGGCCATTAATGCTAAAAAATGTAACAAATATCTCAAAAAAATGTTTTTTCAAGTTTCCCAAGCTTGTGCATAGATGCAAAGAGATATTTTTCTACATGGTTCATTAATGTAAATAATGACTACGACATGGGGAATCTTAACATTGATAGATCTACATGTACTATTCCTTACTATTTAATTGTTCGAAGAATGAAGAAGAAACCCTCTAGCGTGTTGTCATTGATGCCAACATTGGTTTGTGACAGTTTTTGTCTATCCGTTAAACAGTGATTCAGGTACTCTAATCTAGTAATATGGTCTAGAATTTTTCATTTCATAAGATCTATCTATGTGGTTTTAATATGTTAGTCAAGACAATTAAGTGTAGCTATGGAAAAGTTTTCAAAGATTTTGGTTGATTAGGCTGAGAAATTTAGATGATAGAAGTTCAGCTTACAGTTTTTGGTATGGGTCTTCTTCTAGTTGACTTGGTTAAGTGGTGTCCACCTCATGGGTACTTAAAGAGTTATTTCTCAAGCCCAAGCTGACCTAATTTATGTCTTGCACATTTTGTTTTGTGCACCAATAAAATTTTGTTTTGAGTCGACAAGCTATTTTGAATTGAGTATGTTTACATCCAATTAGGCCAACCTAATTGATGTATGTTGGTATATCTTTTAAATTGTGATAGATAGACATAAGATGTATGTATGGTATGAAAAAATTACAAGTAGTAATATGTGACAGTGTGGTATTGTGTGAAGTTGTTGGTAGTTGTTGTGAGCCTGCAAACCAATGCAAGATTTTGTTTTCTAGAGCTTAATTGGAACTATAATCAACACACAAAAGGTGTATTTCATCAGTTCATCCTCTAGGCCTAGTGACCCACACTCTTTTGTAATCATTTCAGGTTGTGATCCTTTCAAGGATAGTGTGTCCTAGCAATATGCCATGTAATATCTTATGATAGGTTATAATATATTGTGAGCTAATCCTCACCATGGTTTTTCCAATTCTAGGTTTTCCACATAAAAATAATGGTGTTCATGTGTCATGTGATGTTATTATTTCTTTCATGTTTTTGTTTACAATTGCAACTAGATATGTTTTAATTATTGAATGGCTAGCAGTTAAATGGTTTAGTAGAATATTGATTTTCCCCCCCTCTCACTATTCTAGGTGTTCAACATTACTTCCCCTACTTGCTAGTAGTTCTAATTTATGTAATTTTGTCTTTCATTTAGGGGTTTGTTTCCTATTATTTTTAATGATGTGTATCACTACCAACTTACTTTAGGGATTTAAATCATACCACTTTAATTCATAGTTGGATTAGCAATATTTGTGAAACTAGAAGGGTAAATTCACAAATATGGGAGACCAAAAAATGGCTACCCCACTTTTTGACCCCCTAGAGAGAACATGAGTGCATTGTAATGCACTCACATTATAATGTGCTCATGTTATGCTATGTCAACTTAACACAAAACAACTCACCTCAAAGCTTTATGTGTATCCCTGCCCCTCAACGAAAGTCGTGGTCTCTAATTGTGTTCAAGTGCACTCACATTGTGAGATAGGCCTTCCATCACTATTTTTCCGTCAAATTGCTGCCAAAATGCTGCCATGACACCACCAAGGTGGAAGAAGTATTTTTTTTGTTTTTTAGTGTAAATTTTTGATTAAATAGATAGATTTAATTAGTTTTTTTAGTGGATTTGTTTAATTTTTAGGAGTTGATAATGCACCACTAGTTGATCAAAACCCTGATACACCTCCTCATCAAAGCCTTGTTGAATGAAAAACACAAAACACCCTCCTTCAATTCCTTAACATCCTTTAGGAATGCAAGAAAATATTTTAGGTCAAATGGAAAATAATAAGAGAGAACTAGAGGCATTAATTGGAAGGTTGAGAGACCCAACAACAACGAACTCCATTAGGTCCACACTTGCTAATTCACTAGAATCCATTGTCTCCCACATAGTATATGTGAGTGGCCAAATCAATAGTTAGTGAAACAAGAGGGAAGAGCTAAGAAAATTTTATTCAAACAAATTATCTTATGACCAAATTAAAGAAAAAATTAAAATATGACTTATGTGAACATTGTTCACCAACCCATGAACCAATCAACCCATACATGGCACTTGTAGGAGGTTCCCTATCCAATGGTCTCACTACCAAGGGATATGGAATAATTTTTGAGATAGGTGGTGGAAGGTTTTTAACCATCCTCCATGCAATAACAGTGAGGTCCCACAATACTTTTTGAGGAAAATCTATTGTGAGTTTTTCTTCAATGACATACCTAATTACTTTGACATGAGTGAATTCTAGGGTAGAGGTGGGGGAACAACATGCCCAAACTAGGCACCATGACCCATAGCTAGACCTAAGTTTGAGAATTTTATTATCCCTTCCATTGTGAAAGAGGGTGTTGAGGTGGAGACCCTATAGTTCATTAGCTCATTGACTCAAACTCTTCTACAACATACTAGGCCTCTAGCAAAGGGTGATGTGAGTGATTCTTCTAATCCTCGACATCTACCTCACTTATGTGAAAATTATGGGTCTCTTTTTATTTGTGGGTATGAGGGTGATCGTGATGCACATGGCCTAGATGCATCTATAGTGGATCAAATGGTCATGACAAATGATCTAATGAATGAAACATATGACATTGATGGTCAAGTAAATTTCAAAAAGTTCAAATTAAGTTTATTAAATTTCATTTTAAAATATAAGATTAACTAAATTACTAGATTGATTATAATAAAATTTAAGGGTTAGAGTTTTCTCCCAATTACATGATGTCGAGTCCACAAGTTTGTAACTATTAAGAAGTAATAAATATAGTACATGTGAATAAATTAACCTTATACATGAATTGTAATCTTATAACTCATATTGGATGTTGAACAGGTTAATGTCAAGCCTTGAACACCAACACCTACAAGTCAAGGTGGTTATCGATCTTTCATTGAGCTAAGCTTATCTATTCTTAATCCTTAATGGTTTGTAAAATAATGTTAGGTAGGTTTTCGTAATTGAATAACATTGTTTCTTTTTCATATGTTGATATCAATTGATACTCCTCCTTGTATTCATACCATAATGGAGCATGATGATGTAGCAATATCATCTTCAATGCCTTTGACAGAGGTATGATCCAAATAAGTAAATTTCATTATTATTTTTTGTGTTTTGTATGTCTATGAATGAAAATTTGAATGATATTCATTTGTATTTTAATGTGTATCTTGATACTTACCATAGGGCTTCACAACTCTAGCTTGTGAACATGCCCCTATTATAAACAAAGAGAGGAAAATGAGGGTTCAAAGTGATTATGAGTATGCAGTAAGTGATTATTATGTTATATTCAATTCTATAATTCAATTTTTATATATTAATTATATACTTTTTATTGTATCAGGTTCAAGTCCAAAATAGTTAGATTCAAGTCCAAAATAGTTTAGAGAGGAGGTAAAGTAAACATATTAATAAGTTTTTTTTTCAAGTGTCATGTATTTGGGACAATTAAAGTGTTTATTTTTCATATATGGACTAAATATTAGAAAATGGGTTTACTTTTTTTTAATATGGAATGTATATATGATGTGGGAGCATTCGGATGCATGAACAATCAACATCAACAACAAAATCCTAAGTTCTATTTTTTCAGTTATAGTTTAGTTTTGCTTTGTTTCACTTGGTTCTATGGTCTTGCTTTGGGAGAATTTCGTAATTTTGGCTAAGGAAATATCGCTTTTGTGGCTTGGTTTCATCAACAAATTCAAAGGTTTGAAGGTTTGGGAGTTAGCCAATTTATCGACAATTGTGTTGTGTCAACGAACATCTTAGTTCACCAACTTAAGATCTTGCTGAAAAAGGAGAAGTGTTTTATGTTTGGCCAAACTGTTGGTTTGTCAAAAACCAACTTCATCGAAATGCCAACTTACTGAAAATTAAAGAAGGAAATATTTCTCTTCGGAAAATTCTTTAATTTGCAAACCATTCTATTTGCCGAAAAAGGGAGAATTAGTGAGGAGAAAGATTGGTTCGTGGAAATGAGTTCGTCAGCACTCAATTCCCTCTGAAAGAAGATTGTTTCGGCAATACTGTTAGTTTGTGAACTTGTATGGACACTGAAAGGAGTTCATGGAAGTTCAATTTCGCCAAAAAAGATGAATTCTTGGATGAATGATGCTTGGTGATTGAAATTCCTTGAAGGTGAAACATTTCTTGGAGGACAATTGTGGCAGTTTTTAGATGGTTCAACTTCCTGCTCAGTTTGAACGATTCAAATTCCTACGAGGGGAGTATAAAAGAGAAACTTGATGCTATGAAAGGGTTTACGACTGGCTAAGGACGAGTTATTAGCAGTTTAAGAACTGAATTAGAGGAAGAATACTGTTGAAGGAAGATGGAAGAATTTGAATGAAATTGTGAAATTTAAGACTGCCAAAATATTGGTAGAGAGAAGAGGGATGATTCACTAATAAAGGAGGAGGGCGATTATAGGAACCAAAGAGGAATGTAAAAGAGGGAATGGCCATGAGACAAAGGTCGATTCTTCAATTATGTAAATCTAAAATATAATACAAAAGTGAATGTAACAGTAATTTGAAACTTCTTGTGATTGTGGATATGGTTGTTTGCGATTGTTGATTTTATTGCCTTGCATTTCCATAGTGTTGTTTAGTTGCTTGATGGGGAAATGTGATAATACCCCCTTGTCATGATTGCGTTAGTACATCACTTTAAGCTTGTAATGGAATATCTCACATGACCATACAGTTGTAAACCTCGAGAATAGTTATTATAATTTTCATTTTGAATAACATGTTTTAATAAAAATATATTGTTATTATGTCATGTGCACAAAAGTATATGATTATCACTTACCTAGATGTTTTAGACTTAAGTTCCCAAACCTATTTAAACTCTAAACCCTATATCACAAAGCATGATTTATGCAAACCCTATTTCCCATAATATTCCCCAAACCCTACATTGTAGAAACCCCTAGTTCAAAAATGTAATTAAAACTCAAACCCTTAGATCATGAAACAATGTAACCCAAAACCTTAGTTAAAGAAAACACTTTAAATACCTTAAACATAATAAATGCTAAACTCTATATCCCAAACTTTAGATTTGTGCAAGTTTACCCTATTTATCCTAATGTCCAAAAAACATTAAATTGAGAAAACTACTTAGTAGATGTTAACCCTACATCCTAAAACTTAATCTCAAACCCTAGATCTAAGCATTAGATATAAACAGTGATTTCCTATGAACCCAAAACATATCAACAAGTAATTTGTTAATAGTTTATGTTATTTTAAGCTTGGAATTTGATGTCTCTCATGCCCATACAATTTCAAACCTAGAGAGCAATAGATTGTAACTACAATCTAATTTCGCCCACAAGTTTAACAAAGCATTTTTAAGTCTGAATAGCATAGGTGATTACAAAGTTAGATTGTTACCATCTTCACATGCACGAGAGCAAGTGATGGTAACTTAGCTGGAGGTTTTAGATAGTAAACTTGCATATGCCCATGTCTATTAGAATCATTTACCTATCATCTAGGTTAAATTTTTTAATTATTCTATATTGGGCCGATAATCTATTTCAACATGCATGAAATCTCATAGGTAAAACTTGAATGTTAAAATTCCAAGATGTAATTTCTAAACCACGAATTGTAAAATTGTAGACATTGGGGTCAAATGAAGGGTAGATCGTCATTAGAGATACCAATTCCAAAGTTTACAATTGTATGTCCATGAGATATGAAATTTGGTATGAGCCTCATATCCAAACCTTGAATGGTAAAAATTATAAACCCTGGGTCAAATGAAAACAACATAAATCAAGAATAAGTTTAGATGTAAGAAAACCCAATTAAGGTTTAAATAATAGATAAACATTATTAGGTACAAGATATTGAAAATAATAAATGTGTTGCAAAACAAAAAAGATGGTAATTTCCACAAAATCTGTTAATATAAATTACCAATTGAAAGAATTGAAAACTTACTTACAATTTTTTCACAACCAATAGAACTTTTGATTACTCATTTCCACAAAATATGTTAATATAAATTACCAATTGAAAGAATTGAAAACTTATTTACAATTTTTCACAACCAATAGAACTTTTGATTACTCATTTCCACAAAATATGTTGACAAAAATTACTAGTTGAAATAAGTGAGCTTTTAAATTTATAACATAAATTGGAGAGGTCATAGTGATGCTCAAAAAAATTGAATGTTAGTTCCAAAAGTAATAAATGTGCTCACAACACAAGAAAATTGAAGCATCAATACCTGAAATTATGAAATTAGGCATAGAAAAAATGTGATATTCCAAACTAAATTTATAATTGAAAGCACAAACTATTCAAACAAAAACACTTTAACATTAGTTTTGAAATTTATAAAATTTTGAACCTTTTTAGTATAAAGTTAGATAAGCAAAGAGTCTTAAGCATTGAAATGGACATTCTACCAAACATTACCATGCCTTTGAAGATTATAATAATCACAAAGAACTAAAATAAACCATGCCTAAAATAGATGGGTAAAAAATATATAGACCATCAACGGAATCAAAGTGGCCAAAATCAACAACGGAAAAGTACTTGAAGTTCAGGGATAAATTCCTCAAAAAAGGAGAAATAATTGTTTGGCTCCAAAATGGTTTGAATAGGGAAAAGTTTCCTATGCCCTATGCTCTAGTAAGTTTGCACATTATGTGTTACTTTACTCTTGAAGGAAGGTTTCAGACAATTCATGTCTATCATTTCCTTCTCCTGAATCACATTTGTCACAAAGAATGGGTTAATATCCCTTTTTACCTATATTATCCTCATTGATGTCATGCATCGCTAAAGGGGCATCTCTACCCCTCCACTAGGGATTAATTCTTGCTATGTATAAATTTGTTCTTGACACAACCCCCAAACCAAACCCTACCTCCACTACTAAGCCCCTAGAAATCAAACTCATTGAAAATAAACAATTGTCATCCCCACATAACCCCCCTTTGTGCTCAAAATCCAAACCCAAAAAGGATGCCCCAATTTTTGTTGTTTCGAAGAACACCACCTCTCAAAAAAGGAAAACCCTTATGTCCCTTCCCAACCCCAAAAAAGAACAAAATGGGTCCCTTTGGTTCTATCACTATAGAAATCAACAATGATGAGCTGGAACCTTGCCTTAAGAGTGTTTCTAGTGGCAAGTCGGGAGAAAGGAGATTTGACAAGCTAGCCAATGCTAGTTAAAACAAGAGCAAGGATAACAAAGGAAAGAAGTTGGCTTTGTTGGAAATGGGTTTGGGCTCTTCTGATGAAAAATTTATTCTCGATGATGATGAGGAAATCCTAGACAATAGTGAATAAGAAGAGGATGGTGTAGAAGTTAGCATGGAGGAATTTGAAGAGCTTAGTGGGGAGGAGGAAATTTTTGAGGAAAATAAATATGAGGAAATGAAAGCTCTTGATTTGGAGTGAGAGGAAGTAAAAGTTAATATTAATGAGGACATGGAGGACTCTGATAGAGAGGAAGGGACTCATTCTAAGCCTCTACAAAGCTTGCATGATCAAACTAAGGAGCTACAAAGTGGCATTTTAAGCACCAAATCTAATGATGATCATGATAATATGAAGGACATGATCTTTGCATTAGAATAGGCTATGGGTAAGATCACTTCAATTGTTGAGGGGATCATGAATAGGGCTATCTTTGGCAATCTCTAGAAAAACTAAGATCAAGAAAATTAAGAAGAAGATAGAGAAATTCCAAGAGGACGTTGTTTAGACTACTGCCACTACAGACAACACAGAGGAGAAAGACTGCCACAAAGTGCTTGATAAGTTGAAGGCTGATTGTACTCCCAAATATTAGTGGTCATCTATTGTGGTTTGACATCCTTTGTTGTATTTTTCTTACTACTAGGCCAATGCCCCTTTGTCTTTATTTTTTATTTGTTTATGCTTGTGTCTCTCTAAGGCCTGTGTGCCTCCTTTTGATGGTCGGATGGTTGAGGTGTTAAGGCCTCTATTTTTTGTTTTGTTGTTTTGTTGAACTCATGGGATTAGGGGGGCCTTCCCCTACTTTAATATCAAAATCAAATATATAGAATCCAAACAATAGATATAAAGCAATACATGATGATCTCACCTTCCATTTATAGCCATACAAAGGAGTGAAGTGAAGAAATCCCTTTTCAAAAAACAAAAAACAAAGATATGGGACTAAAACAAAAAACTCGTTATTTTCCTTTGTGAGATTTAATAACGTCACCTCGAAGTAACTAAAATGCAAATGTTGGCTTCAAACATGAGCAACACGTGGATCTTCACCTCGATGACCCATTCCCTTCATGCCAATGCCAAGAAATCTTGTGGAAGCCATGACAAAATAAGAGCGGAAGTGAACAAATTTTGGTGCCAAACCAAACAATATTCTCAAAACAAGAGGTTCGTTAGTGAAGTGGCAATGGAAGATTAATGTTGCAATACACAACATTGAAGGGCCTATTGCTTGAAGTTAATATAGTGGGTTGGCAATGGAGTGTGAGATGACTAGAGATAAATATTACCATTAACAAATGAAACATATCCATTTGTTTTGTGATCTTGTAGTATGATGTACACAAACTAGGACGATGAGAGTTGACGTTGGAGATCCTTGTGATCTACTTTTGATCAACATTTAAAATGATAAGAAAATGTAAAATCCCCTCTTCTCTTAATCCTTCATATAGTAGTTGATTCAAATAGACATGAAAATATTTTTTAACTTTGCCACCTCATTACTCATGAAGAAAAAGAAGTGAGCTTCTCACATGACACTCTACATAGGCCCCATAAGACAGCTCTACATAGCCCCACAAGAGAGGGTGCCCCACCATAGGACACTCTCCCCTATATGCAAAGGAATTGTAATAACTCAAAGATCCGATGGATCTAGACATGACAATATGCCTTGTAGTGCACGCAAGTCACTATGCAAACTTGGGTAAATTGATTAGTGGTCAAAGTCCACTATTGTTTTCACACGTACATGAACGGAACTGGTTCTCTTTGTTTTGATTTGACTTCTCTAGTGTTCGGACCTCCGCTAACCCGATATGATAACATGGTCTCTATCGAATTGGAGTTATTTTCGCCCCGAACAAATAAAAAACCTTCCGAGATTCTAAGACTATAATTTCTACGCGACTCTCACCTATGACCTGATGACATGTGGTTCCCCGTAGAGACATACATGCTTCTAGATCGATTTTGGCTTGCTTAATTTAGCTTGTGATTTTCATGGTGTTTTACCTACCCGGCGAGCCGCATTCTGGATGTCTCAATTGATGATAAAATATCCGACAAGAGGTAGACAAAAGCTTTCTGGATTGAAAAGCTTATCATTGTAAACTATAACTTCCAGGAAGCGAGTGTCCCTCTCTAATGTACCTACGGCCCACAAACCTTTTCCTTTAAATTCCCGGTACCTTCTTCGATCAGTAGAGAACAATCATTAGCTATGCTGCCACAGAGATCATTCATTTCCGTAGCAAAGACTCTCATTCGTTCTCGTTCTTCACCTCCACTGTCCCACGGCATTCCTTCCTACAATTACCCCGTTCCCAAAGCTGTATACGACGCTTTTCTTAATCACCGAGGAAAGAAGACAAAGCAATCTATAGCGAGTCTCATATATCATAATCTTCAGAATAAAGGATTCAAAGTGTTTTTGGACGAGAAATCACTACAAGGAGGTGACTATATACCGGTGGCAATAAGGCACGCAATATGTAGAGCTTCAGTTCATGTTGCAATCTTCTCTCCCAACTTTGCGGAGTCCGAGTGGTGTTTGGATGAGCTGCTTTTGATGCTCAGGACCGGGGCTCCCATTATCCCCGTCTTTTGGAAAATTCGACCCTCTGAGGTTCGAATGGAGGACGACAATGGAGTGTACGCCAAAGCTTTCCAAGAGCATAAGCGGGCTGGAAAATTTGATGCTCCAACGCTTGAGCAATGGAAATATGCTCTGCGCGGGGCTTCGCTCATGAAAGGCTTTACTTATAAAGGGTAATATACGTTTTTAAGGCTTTGTCTTTCTTTGTAGTTGGGCCGGCTTCTAATATATATATTGATTTACTGCTTTCAGGGACCAAGGTGAGATGCTGGAGAAAATCACAATGTGTGTAGCTAATAAGATTGAAACGGCTAAATGCCAGCCAAAGTTTGGAGAGGCCATTTAAAATGAGAAGGTTTTTAGACTTCAGAGCGAACTATATCTGTTGGTTACAAAGTTTCTGGCAGGAAATTGTATTTGAGTTTTGGGCTGATAGTTCACACATTTGAAAATTGTCAAATTTTGTCGTCCTTTTCGTCGTCATTTCGTGGTCTTAAAATCAAAAAATCATGTAATTTCACTTATGGCAGGTATTAAAATCTTCATCTTCGTTGTTATGTGATGGAGATCGATTTCTTGGTTTCTAACAAAGGACTCGTTGATTTGTGGAGTCTTTTTGGGTTCGATAAAGAGAATTACAATTTTCCACCAAATTGATTTAAGGATGTTATTAATTAATTAATTAATTAATTTTGTTGTCAAGTTATAATAAAGGTTTTAAGACATTTATAAATTTAGTATTGATGAGATCTTTCGATTATATATATCATATGTTGAGAGATATCCTTTTCGAAGTATCTATTTTTTATCAATTTTTCATATATAAGTGTAATAGATACTTCAAGAAGGATATCTCTCAGTGTATTTTATATATATGGTAGTAGCATTCACAATACAACATGTAAGACATTGAATGAATTAGGGTTAGGGTTAGGATTAGAGATAGTGTTAGGGTTACAGTTAAAGATAGAATTAGGGTTAGGGTTAGGGTTAAAATTAGAGTTAGGATTGGGGATAGGGTTAGGCTTAGGGTTAAGGTTAGGGTTAGGATTATAGTTTTGGTTTGGGTTTGGGTTATAGTTATGATTAGAGATAGGGTTAGGGTTGGGATTGAGGTTAGGGTTAGGGTTAAGGCTACAATTAGAGTTACATTTGGGTTTAGGTTTATGGTTAAGGTTATGATTAAGGTTAGGGTTAATATTAGGACTATGGTTATAGTTATAGTTAGAATTAGGGTTAGAGTTATAGTTACAGTTACAATTAGGCTTATAGTTAGGGTTAGGGTTAAGTTTTAGGGTTAAAATTAGGGTTAAGGTTATAGTTAGAGATAGAATTACGGTTAGGTTTACAATTATGGTAGCTTTATGGTTAGGGTTAGGGTTAAGGTCAAGGTTAAGGTTAAGGTTGGAGTTAAGATTAGGGATAGAGATAGGATTACGGTTACAATTAGAGTTAGAGATAGAATTAGGGTTACTATTAACATTAGTGTTAGAATTAGAGTTAGGTTTGGGGATAAGGTTTGTTTTGGGACGTGTTAGGGTTAGTGATAGAGATAAAATTTATGGTTAGGGTTAGGTTTTAGTTTAGAGTTAGATTTAGGGTTGGGGTTAAGTTTAAGGTTAAGATTAGGGTTAGGATTAGGATTAGAAATATAATTAGGGTTAGGGTTAGGGTTATGATTAAAGATAAAATTAGGGTTAGGATTAGGGTTATTGTCAAGGTTAAGATTAAGGTCAAAAATAGAGTTAGAGTTGAGGATAGGGTTGGGGTTAGGGTTAGGGTTAGGGTTAGAGTTATAGTTACAATTAGAGATAGGGTTAGGGTTACTATTAGGGTTAGAGTTAATATTAAGGTTAATATTAGAGTCACAATTATATTTAGAGATAGAATTAGGGTTAGGGTTATAGTTATAGTTAGGGTTAAGATTGTGGTTAATATTAGGGTTAAGATTATAGTTAAGGTTAGGGTTAAGATTATAGTTAAAGATAGAATTAACATTAGTGTTACAATTATGGTTAATTTTATGGTTATGGTTAAGGTTAGGGTTAGGGTTAAGCTCAAGGTTAAGATTAGGGATAGGGATGGGATTATGGTTACAATTAGAGTTAGAGATAAAAATTAGAGTTACTATTAGCATTAGTGTGAGAATTAGAGTTAGGTTTGGGGATAGGGTTAGGGTTAGGATTCATTTTAGGGTTAGTGATAGAGATAGAACTAGGGTTAGAGTTAGGGTTTAGCTTAGAATTATAGCTAGGGTTGGGGTTAGGATTAAGGCTAAGTTTAGGGTTAACATTAGGGTTCATATTAGGATTAAAGATATAATTAGGGTTAGGGTTAGGGTTAAGATTGATGTTAGATTTGGGGTTAAGGTTAGGTTTATAGTTAGATATAAAGAATTATGGTTAAGAACACATTACAATTTTATGTAAGGAATTGATTAAATAATAGGTGAAGGATATCTTTCAATGCATTTTATACATGTTTATTAAAGATATATACACTAATAACATCTACAATTGCAACATGTAAGACATTAGTTAAATTCGTATTATAATTATAACCATAACCCTAATTGAACCCTAATTGTAATTGTAACCGTAAACATAACCATAACTATAATTGAACCTTAACCCCAACTATAATTGAAACTTAACCCTAATCCTAATTAAACCTTAGCCCTAAGACTAACCCTAATTGTTACCCTAATTCTAACCTTTATTGAACTCTCACCCTAGCCTTAACCTTAACTCTGGCTCTAACCCTAACCATATGTAATTGAACCTTAACCATAACCCTAATTGAATTATAATCCTAATCCTAGCTATTACCATAGTTGAACTAGAATTCTAATCCTAACTCTAATGATGCTTAATCATGTTTGAACACTAATATACCTTAACCTTGATTGAACCTTGATTGAATCCTAACCCTAATTGAACACTAACTATAAACCTGAACCTTATTAAAAATTAATCTGAATTGAACCCTAATAATAACCATAATTATACTCTAACGCTAATCCTAATTAAATTCTAACCCTAACCCTAACACTAATTTCAAACACTAATCATAATTGGACTCTAATCCTAATCCTAATTAAATTCTAGCCTTAATTTAACCTTAACCCTAATCCTAACTTAATCTTGATTGAATACTAACGTTAATTAAACTCTAACCCTAACTTTGAACACTAATTTAATCCTAACCCTAACTAGACCCTAACCCTTACCCTAATTCAACCCTAACTATAACCCTAACTCTAATTGAATCCTAACCCTAATTGATCACCAATCCTAAGGTTTATAATTGAAACCTAAACCTAATCTTGATTGTAATCCTATTTAAACATCAATCATAACCCTAAGCCAAGCTTTATCATAGAATGCTAGCTGGAACCCAATTTCTAATTAGAACCTTAAGTGAACACTAAACCTAATTTAACCCTAACCTTTATTGAATCCTAACCTTAACCTTAACCCTAATGTTAATCCTAACCCAAATTATACCCTAACCCTAATAGTAACCCTAACCTTAATTGAAACCCAACCATAAATGAATCTTAAGTGAACCCCAATTTAACCTTAACACCCTTGTTAGAGATGAGTTTCTTTTTATCTTACAAAGTCCATTTTGTATGTAGTACATGCAAGTGTAATATGTATTATGTCAATTCTATAAGTCACATATTGTGTTGTTATTTGTATTAAATTTATTTACTTGATAAATTATATTTTTTATAACTCATTTAGTACAAATATGATTTGCTTATAAAATAATAACTTTTTTATAGTTTAACTGTAACTTTAACCATAACCTTAACTAAATCATAACCCTAATAATAATTATAACAACAAGCTTGACCCTAGGGTAAAAGTACAAACCTATGTCACACTTTAGGCCAATCAAATATTTTTGAGTGAACTACTTTCGGTTCAAATAAATTCGACCAAGTGGGTTTCAACTAAAACCACGTGGCAGCCATTTGGGTCCAATGTGGCCACATGTATTCAATCAAAAAGGTTTCAGCTAAAACATTTTCAAAAAAATACAGTTCAATCAAATAACTAAAATATAAAAAGAGAAAAAGAAATGTGTGTGGTTATTTTGCATGTTTGGATGAATTATATGGTGTTGAAGGCTACTCGATTGAATATTTCTCCTACAAATTGCTACCAAAACCCTGGTAATCTTCATTTTACATTTAGTCTTCCAACATTATTTTCTTTGAATACTATTTTTTGTGATAGCTAAGTGCATGTATGGTATTGCTTTTGTTTATTTTTTGTATGTTAGAAGTTAGGGTTTTATATGAATTAGCTTCTGTTAATTTAGGGTTCACATGTTTTTGTAGTTCACAAGTTTGGGAAAATAACTTCCCCCCCCCCATGCACATTATTTAGCTATGTGGTAACCTTTTTCTATGCTAGGGTTTTTCTGAAGGTTTCGACAAATAACCCAAGTACATCGATGTCATTTGGAACGCCCATTTAGTGGGCTTCACCCCATCTTTATGAATGCTATTCCATTTATATAATATATGCTTCATAAGTCTCCTTGTGTCTTTTTCCAAGTTACTTCAACCCATGCGAAACACCTCCTCTCTGTTTTTCTCACAAACCCTCCTTTTCACTGTAGTTGCTTTGTCTTTGCAATGTTTAAGACCTACTTTTAAAATGCCTCAAAGGTTATATCTTACTGTAATAAAATGGTAAAGTTAATAAAATTTCTTTCATAAACTTTACTATACATTTATTTGTATATGTGGTTGAAATTTTATTTTATTTTATTATTACATTTGCATATCTATTCTAAAGGTAGACTTTGTTTGTACATTTATTTGTATAAGACTCACACATAATATATTCACCCCCTTGTTATGTAAAAATCCCTTAAAAGAAATAAATATGCATTGTGGATTAGGATTTTTTTATTTTCACCAAGCTGTAACTTTCAAATAATGCTTTGGCACTATTGGTTTGTAATGTGGATGGTGTAAAGACATTGTTTAAAAATTGTTGTATTTCTAAACATCCTTGGCACTTTGTTGTAATAATTTGAGCTTTATTTGATAAAAATAATTAATTTTAATTATATTTTTTTTATGTTGGATTAATTTTGATTTTAAATAAATAAAATTATCATTAAAATATAATTATGTGTTTTGAGTTAAATTTATTGATTTGTATTTTATAAGGAGTGGTTCACAAAATATTATCTCTTTTGAGTATGAATGGTTGTATCAAATTTATAGAGTTGCTACTATATGAACCAATATATTTTACTATAATTAATAAATATTAGACTTATTCCTAGAAAAAAAAATCTAGCTATGCAAGATGGTACCTTGAATGATGTTGGTAATCGCCAAGCCCTCTTTCAATGATAGGATGTGCTCCAAGATCATAAAGTCTTTTGTCCAAATTCTTTGCAATCATTTGTATGCCAATCAAACCACTAAGAACTGAAATCAGTTAATTTTAATCAAGAAAATTTAAAGGATGCTCCATTTCAACTCATATAATTCAACAACTTATAGTCAAAATGACCATAGTTGATCTAAATAAATTTTTAAGAAAGTTTAAATTAGTAGCATGTAATCGACTTGCAATGTTAAATGATAAAAGCCCACATGTATAATCAACTTGGACCTTGAAAATATCAAGTCACCAATGTAACATCCCGCTATGCAAGCCCGAAGGGTAAGAGCCAAAAGGGGACAAAATATATATATATTTTTTTATAACATAAAGAATAACATACACATAAAGCAATTGCCAAAACGATATAACGACAACATACGTGGTCAAGCATAGTCATACGCCCCCCCTTCTCATTATAAATGCTCATCAAAAAAATTAGAAATGGTTTACCCCTTCTAATGAAGGGGGTTCGAATGAACCACCCCCCTTCTAATGAACCCCCCCTTCTAATGAACCCCCCCCCCCCTTTCTAATGAACCCCCTCCCTTCTAATGAACCCCTTTTGCACCATATAAGGGGGGTTCGAATGAACCTTTTTTTACCTTCCCCTCCACCATTTCAAAATTTATGCATTTTTTTGACTATCGAAGCTTGGGAAGGAGGTGCAAATGGAGTCAACTTGATAAACCAAATTGGATGATTGTAGTGATCGAAACGTGCTTTCCAACAACTATAAATTTAATATATTTTGTTTTTATTTTATATTTTATTTTTTAGTTTTACTGTACATAGGTTTTTCACCGAATGTCAAGTTCGATGAAAAATCATTGTGGAAAAATAGTAAATTTGAGGAAAAAAATTGAAAAATATATATCCACTAGGTATTGATGTCCTCGTTCTAACAAAAAAAGAAAAATTGAATTTCAATACATACCAAAAAAGTTATGCGTGCCGAAGTGCACCTATGTCTAAATTATAAATGTTTTGACTTCAAAACTTAATTAAAAGAAAATTATTGAACAAAATGCTATGAAACAAAATGAAAGCCCTAGATACTTGTGTTACCAACCTAAATTCAAAAGAATTATAGTTTTATCCTTTGTAGAAAAAAGTTATGCTTGCCGAAGTACACACCACTTTTAAAAAATGTTGTTTACTATTAAAAACTAGTTATCAAGGGAGACACAAAAAAAATACAATTTAATTTCAATTTTTTTTTTTTAAAATACATTTAAAATCTATAGAAAAAATCTCACAAATCACTAGTTTACATCATTTTCAAATTCCTAATAGTTTACCTACTATAAGTGTCAGAAAGTGAAGTTTTCTCTAAAAATGTTGATTTCAATGTCAAGTTTGGCCAAAAAGTGTAACCCATTATTGTGGGATGACCCGAGGACTAATCCACTCTCCAAAAAAAAAAGCCAAACATGAGTAATTAAGATAGCTCAAGAACTTTTGCTCTGGAACCCCTAGCTCTGGAACATCCTAGACATGCATAAATTCTCATCACACTAGAGAAGGATAACAAGGATACTAAATTCATTTTAAAACCCAAATGAGATTCTTATATTCATGCATCCATTTTGCAACAATTAGAAAGGAAAAGACAACAATAAACATGTGCTCGACACTCACACCGAGTCACCAAATCTAGTCTAATCAAGCATACCATTATTCTCATTTTATTTGATTGCAACATCCTTCATGAGGAGGGTTCAATAACAATATTACAATTACAAGCTTAGGACTCAAGGTCCTTGAATTATCCATTTATAACCTTTACACTAATAAGAAAACATGAAGAGAAGGAGACATGAGAGAACAAAAGAAGGAAAAACTTGAAGTAAATCCACCATGCCGAGACCTTCAGTCCCTAACAGTGGTTTGCAACGCCACCCAACCATGTGGTACCAGTAGGTCCAACCCACTGTGCTCTTGGAGATAGTCACACGACCCAAACACTCAAGCAAGATTCAAGCACAGAGGTATAGGCTTACACACACGCCAATCACAATGAATACACTTCATTCAACATAAGGTTGGGCAACCCAATTAGGGACAACTAACATATATGTCAAAGCAATTCAATTCACACAAAAATAAGAGTAATAATCATGCAACTACATAAATAATTTAATGCATTATCACAAAGTAAGAGAACATTCCAGCACATGGAATGCACATGCCACACACGTCACTCATAAGAGAAATTGATGAGATACAAGACATTGCAATTAATATGACAATCACTCATAAAATGAATTAAATGACATACAAGTCATTCCACACGACATGAATATAGTATTCAAACCCAACACCAAAAGAGGAATGAACATACATCTTTTGGGTGCTACTCAAAATATGATTTAGATGCTAGAGTGCAAGCATAGGGAGAGTCATAACGTGTGCCCAAATGAATGGCATCAAAGAAACTTGGCATCATTTCATACAACAAGAATGCACAACTACACAAGTCCCGCGCTCCATGAGCGGACATGTCATCCCAACCATCCTTAGCCTATAAGAGCACTGAAGATATGCAGGGGTATCCAATAAGCAATAAATGACCTCCATGACTCACTCTAGTACCTAGTCCTAAGGTTCATCCCATTCCACATAAACAAGGAAATATAGTCAAAATGATAGTGCAACTCACAATGGAATTCACATCCAAAAACATAAGGCATTCACACCTCTTATGACACTATTCACATTTTTACATTAAAATAACAAATCAGAAATTTAAACAAGTAAACAGATTTGAAACGATCCCATTCAAAGGATTCATATACCTTTTCTATCATTCCCTATTATAATATGCAATAATATTATAAAAAATCCACTTTTAAACAAAGGTCAAATTTTCACACGTAACTAGGTTCCACCATTGTAGTTTGAAAAAGCTTAAAAATTTTCAAAGTTTGAAAATGAAAAATGAAGAATACCCTTGTGATCTAAATATACCCAACAACACACTTTTAACATAAAAACACCAATTTGTTTCAAATCAATTTTGCAAATAACCAGGTTTCACCATTGATGGAGCTTGAAAAAGCTTGAATTTTCAAATTTCGAAAATAAAAAAAATAAGAATACCCTTTTGATTTAAATATACCCAACAACACACTTCTAACATAAAAACACCAATTTGTTTCAAATCAATTTTCGCAAATAACTAGGTTTCACCATTGATGGAGCTTGAAAAAGCTTGAATTTTCAAATTTGAAAATAAAAAAAATAAGAATACCCTTTTGATTTAAATATACCCAACAACACACTTCTAATATAAAAATGCTCATTTGTTTCAAATCAATTTTTCGCAAATAACCAGGTTTCACCATTAATGGAGCTTGAAAAAGCTTGAAATTTCAAAATAAAAAAATAAAAAAAATGGAAGAATACCCTTTTGATCTAAATGTGCCTAATATCACACTTTTAATATAAAACAACAGTTTGTTTTAAACCAAACCCAATTTTCACAAAAAACCATATTTTCACCATTAATAGAGCTTGAAAAAGCTTAAAATTTCAAAATTCGAAATTCAAAAATGTAAGAGTACCCTTTTGATCTAAATGTGCCCAACAACACACTTTTAACATAAAAACAACATTTTTTGCTTCCAATTAAAATTTTGGCATGACAACCCCATATTTGGGAAAATTCTCAAGATTTTCATAAAATAATTTCTACACTATCAATTTGATCCAAATAAAATTCATAGAATGATTCTAGCATACTACCAATGCATTTAGAATCATTTAAACTCTTTAATATCAAGTAAATAGGAATAAATTAACAAATACCTCAATTCCCAAGCAAGAAATTCATGTGAGAAGAAGTTTGCACACAAGTCACGAAAGCACACGAAATTGCAGCCATCATTTCTTTTCCCCATTCCTATCCAAATGCAACTGATCTCATGAAACTTCATGCCCAATTGCTCCCACAATGAACAAATCAAATTTTCAACAAAAACTCGTTTTTTTTTTTTCCTCACATTTTTCCTCCCAAAATATGCTCTCCAAAATGAATTCTATTTTCCCTTTTTAAACTCTTTCTTTTTTCTTTTTTTTTTCATTTTTTGAAAAACCATTTTAAAATTATCTTTTATCATATACTAATTTATATCATTTCTTTCTCTTCCCAAAATATAATATCAAATATTCAATTTATAACATAAATCAACATTCAACATTATAATCATGATTTAGGTCTTTATAAGCACAACTTAAAATTAAATAATAAAATAATGCTTAGAATTTTCTAAATGAATTTAATCACACAAGCCATGCAATTACGGTCAAACAAAATACGCATAAGCCCAATTATCCCTTTTAAATATTAAATTCCCCCATTTAATCATAAAATGCATTTCCTATATTAAAATTTATGGAAATATGCAATTTAACTCAAAAGCTCAGACACTCTTCACAGGCCGACCACATAAGGGATTAAGGTTTTCTGGAATGTGACTAATCATGGTATTTGGGGTTTGCACTAATTAATCAAAGACAGATCATACCCAACTGGGTACGACGATAAGGGTTTAGGTCAAGGGTTGGCCAATGTGCTATCTCCTGTTAACCACCGTCAGGGAAGGTATGCTCAGACCTGTGAAGCCAGGTGGAGTTGATACCTGGTACTTGTAACCTACACACAATGGTGTACCTGTGCATATACATATATACATATATTCGAAGCAACATCAATCATCAAGAAGAGGGTCATGATATCGTAAGCCTCTCGGATACGAGTGTTACGACATCGTCCATTTCTTGTCTATAATTATACAAAAGAAATGATAACAATATATAACATATAAGCATGTAATCTATAATTATAAGTAATCTTGATAACATTTCCCATAATCATCAATGTCCAATCTCATTATAACAACATTTAATAGTTAAAATACCAAATCAAAATTAAAGTGTTATCTTACCAACCTGGATTTAGAGAGGTGTTACATCCTCCCTCCCTAAAATTTGACTTACTCTTGGAAGTCATGTAAACTCAATATGCAACTATGCCACACATTAGTACTCAAAATATAATAATCAACATTAAACGATTGTACTTCATTCCAAGGATAAGTAATATAATATACATCATTCATCACTAAACGAAATAGAAAGGACATCTATATATTGTTCACCTTTCTAAGAATCACTATCAATATATGGACATATGGCTTACTCATAAGGTCTCAACATGAAACAAAATAACATGGTTAATTTTGCTAACATCACATGTGTCACAATTCTCAAAATAAGTATTTATTTTAACATCCACATTCATCCAAAGATAGGTTAAGATACACATTAATTCCACTAAGCATAGGGTGAAGAAGATGCACAAGCACTCAATTCTTTCCAAAACACCATAATTTTCATAAATATTTGTTTTCCAAACACTTCCAATCTCACACATGAGAATATATTCAACATCATTTTCACCAAAATATAACAATTTACACTTTCTAAAGCACAATAAGCCAAATTTTGAAATTTTCATAAAAAACCATATCCAAGATGAAACATGCATTTATACATACATACATACATACTTACATCACTGAGAATCACATCACAAGGCTACACAAGGGTCCATCTGGACATCGGTAAGCAGCATACTAATCCATGAGCCAAGAGCCAATATCCATCTCACAAAATCCATACCTCACACTCAGTGGTTTGATGATGTTAGGCCACACACAAATGGTGAGACCATCCAAACAAGACCACAATGACCTATCTCTTATCGAATAAGGTGGTTAGCCTCCAAGAGATAGTCATCACACATAGGTGGGTAGTGGGTCCTAGCTGTGTAACAGCCTCACATACCCCCATCCTCAAGGTTCCCTGCGTCTACTTCCTTGTATACACTCAATCAAGTCCGGCTCTCCCATTCTCAATGAGGAATCACATTACAACACAAGACCAACATTTGAAAACAACAAATAGAAAACTAGTTTAGCCACCAAAGATCATAAATAATTATTAAATAAAATTCAATTGCAACAATAAAGCAATAAATGCGCGCAAGTTCAACACTAAATCAAATGTAACCTTGAGGGCTACAAAGAAAGAAATTTCACAATATATGGCTAAACCATCACAAGCAAGATAAATTAAAATTTTGTTGGTCTTCAAAATCAAATAAAAGTCATCAATAACCAAAAGAAGATTCACAATCTTCGAAATGGCACAATACATAACTATGTGACTAAACTATCCACCAAACGAGGAAGGAGGGAACATCGTTTGACTATCGCAATAGCCCCTCATGTGTGGTGGAGTAAACACACCAACCACATGGCATGAAGTGTACTCCTCGGCTACACCTCGCGTTGTGTCGTCATGCAGCATGGACTCACCAAGTGGCCCACGCACTTCTTGGATATCCGCATGGAATGTGCACCTTGGCCACATCCTGCATCGCATCTCAGTGCAACATGGTCATACACTAGTCGGAGAAGGCACGTACTGGCTGTACACCGCATGGCAGTGTGTTTGTGGCTCCGCGGAAGTAGGCACGCGCATAACACACCCCGCATAGCGATACCTCGTGGAAAGGGCACATGCAGGTACTCGTCGTAGCCAGAGGTATACATGGCTAGAACAAACCCATATGCCACCCGACCTAAAGACTATCGAGAGCAAACATGAGTGTCCCTCCACAAGTGTATGAGGCCCCATAACGCTCATCGCACAAGTAGGCTAACAAAGACAATCTCAGAATGCGCCTTCATGTGTCTAAGCACATGGCATCCTGTAACACGACATCATCACCATCACTATGTCAGAACATCAGTGGGGTGTGGCATCGTATCTATCACCTCATGTCGGAGCAGGTGAAAATACACTAAATATATAATGCAATACGATAAAATCACTATGGGGCTACCCGAGCTTCACCTCTCATACAAACGAGGTTTACTCGCTAATGCTAGATCAACATCCCTACGGACGACCAGGCACATACTAACAACCTATGCTACTGTACTCAAATCTGTGGGGATTAGGTTAACACATATAGATCATCTATCTTGATACATCATAAGGGAAAGTAGTGGGTACGATTCCTCGGGATTGGTTGAACTGAAATGCTCTGTGTCGCAATATGCGTACACTACACACTCCACCCAAGGAACTTGTGGCTGCTACTATCCCTTCACGGATTGAGGGTCTAGAGAACCAAAAGAAAAATAACTACTTTTGGTTACTCTTATATACAAGTTTTCAACCACACATGGGTTGGCCCTCAATCAGGTAACAAACATACAAGCACACATAAAGGTATGGTTAATCCCACACCCTCAAATACAACATATCCTCCATGGATGGGTACATAGACTCACCATCCCATGGGCACACAAAGAAAGTACGAGGTATTCACAACACTCAACATGTGCACTAACACAGGATGTTCACATAACAGGGAGTACCCTTTTCAATTTCCTCTTACCAGTATAAAGCCATTATCCACCTCTAATTATGCAAGGTTAATACAACTTTCCAAGAACATGTACTCCCAACATCCATACAATACATCATAGTGCTACATGGAGTAAATCAACAATGCCATAATAACTTTCACATTCAAATTCACTTTTATTAAATGGTAAATCACCTTACTACACACATATGTTAACCACATTCATTTCCCACACATAGTGCAATATCATTACAATGTTTACTCAAAACAAGGTATGCAACATTATCACTTCAACATTCATTTAACATTTTGCATATATCATTAACATGTCAATGGTTTCACTATTCCCTTTTTCTCTAAACTTTTACTTAATGGAAAATGATTTCTTATTGAAATTCATACATGTTTCATGATTATGAATGCAACTTGGGGACTTAGGTCTTTTACCCAAGGTTGATCTAATAAAACAAACCTTCATGAATACATAAACATTTTCTCTTAAGATACAACATACCGTGGGTTTCAATACACCACACACTCAAAGACATGCATCTTCGTTAAATCAATGAGAGAAGAGAGAGAGAGAGAGAAAGGGATTTACAATTCTGACACAGGCACAAATGCAAACATGGTTTCATCATCACACAATCACTTTCACACAAATGCATCAATCATATGAGAGCATGCAATAACCTCTATGAACTAACAACATGATTATTCACTTTCTATTACCATATTTCATAATTTCAATACAACATTACATGCAAAAGCAACTCTAAAACCACTTAGGGTCAATCAGGCAATCACTTGCACAATGAGGTAAAGCACAAGAAAACATGCACCAGAAACTTTGCATGGTGACGAAAAATAACAAGATTCCAGAAGAGAATACACACAAGAGGAACTTCTTGACACCCTCAAGGTCAAACAAACCTTCCAAGAACATGAGCAAAGAAACCAAGCAAGGGTAATTTAGGTAACATGTATGTCACCTGCTACTCACCAACAAGCTAAAGTCCAACATGCTCGAACCCACAACATAGGATAAAGGGAAGTAATTAGTTTCAACCACGATAGACTCTCAACCAAGGGAATCACTCCAATCCCATAGGGTAAGGCAAGACCTAGGAGGCATCATTCCTTCACAACATAAGACAGGGTTGGGAAACTCAACCCTCTAAAACACCATACTAAGGCACTCAAGGCAAGAGGTCCTATGACTATCTCACCACAACAAGCACTTGGAACACACACATGAAACTCACTATAGCCACACTCAAGAACCACTCAAGGGTCACAAAATTTTAAACAACGAAAGAGCCACACATCAAGAAGGAGACCAATCATAATACACTTCTCGGTAGGCTGAAGGGTCTAACTAACCCTCACAAAAAAGCATTCCACAACAAGACATGCAAGGGGCGGAAACAACAACACTTATTGTTGTCCACCACACACAACACACCAAGTAGGTAACAACCATAAGTAGGGATCCCACTGCTACAACATGGGTTCTACCTCTAACTCTACCTCAAGCTCTACCCCTAGGGGAATCCTAAAGGAAACAAGGAACACATTAAAATAGATCATCACAAGGATGGTCTATACACCACACTAAGGCATGAAAGCTAAACAACAAAACTATGAAAAACAATATAACAAGCTCAAGCCACACACACAAAACACAACATAACATAGAAGGCTCAAGTACGCCAGAGCTCCCAGTGTGTGAACATGGGCTTTGATACCATATGTAACATCCCGCTATGCAAGCCCGAAGGGTAAGAGCCAAAAGGGGACAAAATAATTTTTTTTTTTTATAACATAAAGAATAACATACACATAAAGCAATTGCCAAAATGATATAACGACAACATACGTGGTCAAGCATAGTCGTACGCACAACCCAAAGAAGAGGACTAATCCACTCTCAAAGAAAGAAAACCAAACATGAGCAATTAAGATAGCTCAAGAACCTTTGCTCTGGAACCCTAGCTCCGGAACATCCTAGACATGCATAAATTCTCATCACACTAGAGAAGGATAACAAGGATACTAAATTCATTTTAAAACCCAAATGAGATTCTTATATTCATGCATCCATTTTGCAACAATTAGAAAGGAAAAGACAACAATAAACATGTGCTCGACACCCACACCGAGTCACCAAATCTAGTCTAATCAAGCATACCATTATTCTCATTTTATTTGATTGCAACATCCTTCATGAGGAGGGTTCAATAACAATATTACAATTACAAGCTTAGGACTCAAGGTCCTTGAATTATCCATTTATAACCTTTACACTAATAAGAAAACATGAAGAGAAGGAGACATGAGAGAACAAAAGAAGGAAAAACTTGAAGTAAATCCACCATGCCGAGACCTTCAGTCCCTAACGGTGGTTTGCAACGCCACCCAACCATGTGGTACCCGTAGGTCCACCCCACTGTGCTCTTGGAGATAGTCACACGACCCAAACACTCAAGCAAGATTCAAGCACAGAGGTATAGGCTTACACACACGCCAAACACAATGAATACACTTCATTCAAGATAAGATTGGGAAACCCAATTAGGGACAACTAACATATATGTCAAAGCAATTCAATTCACACAAAAATAAGAGTAATAATCATGCAACTACATAAATAATTTAATGCATTATCGCAAAGTAAGAGAACATTCCAGCACATGGAATGCACATGCCACACACGTCACTCATAAGAGAAATCGATGAGATACAAGACATTGCAATTAATATGACAATCACTCATAAAATGAATTAAATGACATACAAGTCATTCCACACGACATGAATATAGTATTCAAACCCAACACCAAAAGAGGAATGAACATACATCTTTTGGGTGCTACTCAAAATATGATTTAGATGCTAGAGTGCAAGCATAGGGAGAGTCATAACGTGTGCCCAAATGAATGGCATCAAAGAAACTTGGCATCCTTTCATACAACAAGAATGCACAACTACACAAGTCCCACGCTCCATGAGCGGACATGTCATCCCAACCATCCTTAGCCTATAAGAGCACTGAAGATATGCAGGGGTATCCAATAAGCAATAAATGACCTCCATGACTCACTCTAGTACCTAGTCCTAAGGTTCATCCCATTCCACATAAACAAGGAAATATAGTCAAAATGATAGTGCAACTCACAATGGAATTCACATCCAAAAACATAAGGCATTCACACCTCTTATGACACTATTCACATTTTTACATTAAAATAACAAATCAGAAATTTAAACAAGTAAACAGATTTGAAACGATCCCATTCAAAGAATTCATATACCTTTTCTATCATTCCCTATTATAATATGCAATAATATTATCAAAAATCCACTTTTAAACAAAGGTCAAATTTTCACACGTAACTAGGTTCCACCATTGAAGTTTGAAAAAGCTTAAAAATTTCAAAGTTTGAAAATGAAAAATGAAGAATACCCTTGTGATCTAAATATACCCAACAACACACTTTTAACATAAAAACACCAATTTGTTTCAAATCAATTTTCGCAAATAACTAGGTTTCACCATTGATGGAGCTTGAAAAAGCTTGAATTTTCAAATTTCGAAAAAAAAAAAAAATAAGAATACCCTTTTGATTTAAATATACCCAACAACACACTTCTAACATAAAAACACTCATTTGTTTCAAATCAATTTTCGCAAATAACTAGGTTTCACCATTAATGGAGCTTGAAAAAGCTTGAATTTTCAAATTTCGAAAATAAAAAAAATAAGAATACCCTTTTGATTTAAATATACCCAACAACACACTTCTAATATAAAAACACTCATTTGTTTCAAATCAATTTTCGCAAATAACCAGGTTTCACCATTAATGGAGCTTGAAAAAGCTTGAAATTTCAAAATTCAAAAATAAAAAAATGGAAGAATACCCTTTTGATCTAAATGTGCCTAATATCACACTTTTAATATAAAAACAACAGTTTGTTTTAAACCAAACCCAATTTTCACAAAAAACCATATTTTCACCATTAATAGAGCTTGAAAAAGCTTAAAATTTCAAAATTCGAAATTCAAAAATGTAAGAGTACCCTTTTGATCTAAATGTGCCCAACAACACACTTTTAACATAAAAACAACATTTTTTTGCTTCCAATTAAAATTTTGGCATGACAACCCCATATTTGGGAAAATTCTCAAGATTTTCATAAAATAATTTCTACACTATCAATTTGATCCAAATAAAATTCATAGAATGATTCTAGCATACTACCAATGCATTTAGAATCATTTAAACTCTTTAATATCAAGTAAATAGGAATAAATTAACAAATACCTCAATTCCCAAGCAAGAAATTCATGTGAGAAGAAGTTTGCACACAAGTCACGAAAGCACACGAAATTGCAGCCATCATTTCTTTTCCCCATTCCTATCCAAATGCAACTGATCTCATGAAACTTCATGCCCAATTGCTCCCACAATGAACAAATCAAATTTTCAACAAAAGACTCGTTTTTTTTTTTTCCTCACATTTTTCCCCCAAAATATGCTACTCTCAAAATGAATTCTATTTTCCCTTTTTAAACTCTTTCTTTTTTCTTTTTTTTTTCATTTTTTGAAAAACCATTTTAAAATTATCTTTTATCATATACTAACTTATATCATTTCTTTCTCTTCCCAAAATATAATATCAAATATTCAATTTATAACATAAATCAACATTCAACATTATAATCATGATTTAGGTCTTTATAAGCACAACTTAAAATTAAATAATAAAATAATGCTTAGAATTTTCTAAATGAATTTAATCACACAAGCCATGCAATTATGGTCAAACAAAATACGCATAAGTGCAATTATCCCTTTTAAATATTAAATTCCCCCATTTAATCATAAACTGCATTTCCTATATTAAAATTTATGGAAATATGCAATTTAACTCAAAAGCTCAGACACTCTTCACAGGCCGACCACATAAGGGATTAAGGTTTTCTGGAATGTGACTAATCATGGTATTTGGGGTTTGCACTAATTAATCAAAGACAGATCATACCCAACTGGGTACGACGATAAGGGTTTAGGTCAAGGGTTGGCCAATGTGCTATTTCCTGTTAACCACCGTCAGGGAAGGTATGCTCAGACCTGTGAAGCCAGGTGGAGTCGATACTTGGTACTTGTAACCTACACATAATGGTGTACCTGTGCATATACATATATAGATATATTCGAAGCAACATCAATCATCAAGAATAGGGTCATGATATCGTAAGCCTCTCAGATACGAGTGTTACGACATCGTCCATTTCTTGTCCATAATTATACAAAAGAAATGATAATAATATATAACATATAAGCATGTAATCTATAATTATAACTAATCTTGATAACATTTCCCATAATCATCAATGTCCAATCTCATTATAACAACATTTAATAGTTAAAATACCAAATCAAAATCAAAGTGTTATCTTACCAACCTGGATTTAGAGAGGTGTTACAACCAATGTGATTTGAAAATTACAAATCTCCATCCTTATCCTAGAAGTCATGATGTGGGGTCACGAGAAAAATTGAATAGAATGCAAAGAGTGTGTCCCTATCTATATTCTCTGAGGGACATTTTACATTGACTAGTCCCTTCAACATGGATAATATGGCAGGCATAATCATTATAATTTCTTCATATTATTACCTATGTGTTTTAATGGCATGGGAAAGTGACAAGGAGGGTACAGAGGCAATGAAGCAAGGGTACAGGCAGGTGCAAGAAGTTAGGGGGCCAAAAAGGGGCCAACTTTTTTTTTTTTTTTGAAAAGTCATAATGTGAGCACATCATAATGCGCTCACGTTATGGCTTGGTGTGACTGGGCCTTGTACAAGCCTAAGGATCGGTCACACTGAGCTTATAATGCACTCATGTTATAACATGAGTGTGTTTTGAGTCTTTTTAAGAAAAAAAAGAAAAAAAAAATTATTTTACACTATCATATTTCTTCATCCACAGCCTGCAAACCCTTCCAAGGTACGCTCACATTGAGGAGACCTCAAATTCATCTGTTTTCTTCACTGAATCATTGTTATTTCTTCACCAGAATGCCACCATGTTGATAGGAAGCTCAAAGGGGTAAGATTTTATTGCTTTTTTTGTGAATTTGTTGTTAATTAGGTAGATTTAATATGCTTTTTATGTTAATTTCTTTAATTATCAGGAGTTGAAAATCAACCTAATTCTCCTCCTCAAAATCCTTCTCCTCCTCATGAACAAGCACACCAACAAAATCTTGATGAACAACGACAACAAAAAACTCCTCCAACAATTCCTCAACATCCTCCTGGAACTCAATAAAACTTAATGGGAGAAATTGAAAACAACAAAAAATAAATTGAGGAGTTAATTGTGAGGTTGAACGATCCTATAAGTTCAACCTTGGAAAGACCAAGCTTGCAAATTCACTTCAAGCCATGTTAACACATGTATATGTAATTAGCAAGAAATTAAGTGGTTGGGTAGATAAGAGGCAGGAGTGTAGAGATTTTTATGCAAATAAACTATCATACAAACAAGTAATAAATGAAAAAACTACAAAATATGACTTGTGCTCACTATTCACTAACCCACGTACAAATCAAACTCTTGACCTTACTAGCAAGAGGTTTCCTATCAATTGGTACAACCACCAATGGATTAAGAATAATTTTTTTGAAGAGGTGGTGGATGGTTTTTGACCATCCAACATGAACCAATAACGAAGTCCCCCAATATTTCTTAAGGAAACTCTATGAGTTCATCCTCAACAAAATCCCCAACTATTTAGATATGTGGGACTTTCAAGGGAGAGGTGGTGGGTCGACATGAGATAGAACAAGTGCATGTCTTGATCCTCAATGGAAAGGGAGACGAGCGCTCACTAGGCTGGCTTATGAGCACATTGTTATCCCTTCCATAATGAAGGAGAGTACTGAGGTGGACACTCTATAGCCTATTATCTCTCTGACCCAGAGTATCATCTAGCATGCAAGTCTTGCAATATAGCATCAGCCAGAGGAGAGTTTGAGGGGTAGGGTTCCACCCCATTCTTCTCATGTTTGTAGGTCGACTTGTACATATGACTCCATAGACAGTTAGGAGGCTGGTGCATAGGATACGTCTATAGCTACCCCATTAGCGATGAAATATGATATGTTGAATGGGGCTTTCAACCTTGATACTCAGGTAAATGTTAGCATGTTCATTGCATTTAATTTATTAAATTTAATCTATGAAATTTGAAAGATTAACTAATTTAGTTTAATGATTGTAATCAAATTTCAAGGTCATAGTGTTGCTACTATTTACACTGGCCCTCCACCTATTTTTACTCCATTGCATCTACTACTAAGGTATGTAACTAGTAAACAATTATAAATATTATATATTAATAACATTGTTATATGAATGGTATTCTAATATCTAATTTTGGATGTTGAATAGGTTAATATTAGAGGTTTCATGACAACATCTCCAAGTGCTAGTGGAGTACAAACCTTCACACAGGTAATAGAATAAAGATTTTAACTAATGAATTGTACTTAATATATTTGTATAGTTTATATTCATATCATTGATTACATTGCATTGTACATCCTTCAAACTCAAAGAATTAATTCACATTGCATAACTAATAACTAGATGTTGATAGATGACAAAATTTCAATTACAATATAGTTTATAAGAAAGTTAACATAAGCAGTGATGCAATTACTTCACTTAGCATAAGTAATAACTAGGAGCAGCTGCCAATTACATTTGCTTGTCATGGAATTCCATGAGACCACATTTTATTGAAGATTTTTTCAAACAATTCATTGCCTTGTCTATGCTATGGATGCTTGGAAAAAATATATGAAAGCATAATAGTAAGCAATGGCATAGACAAGGAAATGAGTTATTTGAAAAAATGCCTCAAAGAAATGTGGTCTCACGGTGATGTCCATCACCATGAGACTTAATTTCTTTGAGGCATTTTTTCAAACAACTCACTGCCTTGTCCATGCCACCACATTTTCCATAGATGTCTACCAAAGCATTTTATCAAACAATTCACTTACTGCTATGGCTAAAACCTTAAAACAGGTGCTTTCCACCAAACTATGGATGTTTGGAAAAAATCTATCAAAGCATAATAGTAAGAAATAGCATAGACAAGGCAATGAGTTGTTTGAAAGAATTCCTTAAAGAAATGTGGTCTCATGGTTATGGAATACCATTCCATCACTATGAGACCACATTTCTTTGAGGCATTTTTTTAAACAACTCATTGTATTAAGAATAAAAACCAACCCTTTAGCCAAAATTCCCCTCTAAATCCTTTTCAAGGTCCTCATCCTCAATTTACCAATCCATGGAAGGTTCCACCTCTTACTCCACTTTCATATCCCACATCCTTAAAATCCACATCATCCCACTATTACCAAGGAAAGTCATCCCATGTCTTTACTTGTTATTGTAAAAGTTGAAGCTTTATGATGAACTAAGCCCTTGAAGGAGCAACCCTCGAGTTCCTGGGTAAACGAGTGTCTTACGCATTGCCATCCACCTGACCACCAAAGGCCACCCATTTGTTTCATTCACCTGGAGAGCAATGAATTTTGAGTGGGGTTCTTTGTTGTATGCCTATATGGCATTTTTGGACATATTTTGTATTGCATATACTTGACATTGTACGCCTATATGGCATTCTTGTAAGCCGATATGGCTATTTTGTATATATTTTATACTTATATCGACATTTATTAATGTATTCCTACATGGATATTTGGTTATACAAATATTTTTTATTGATGATGTCCATATTTACATTATAAATTTCCACGCTTCAATAGATATGAGTTACGTGTATTCAAGTGCATACTTTATAACTTATGTGTGTACTTTGTGACCTACATTTATTCCAATATATACTTTGTGACTTACTTATTTTTATGTGTATACCTTTTTCTCATGTGTATACTTTGTATTCATGTGTATACTTTATGTTCATGTGTATACTTTGTGGATTACATGTATTTTAGTACTTGTTCTTCAATTATTCAATGTATTCTTCACTTATTCACATGTATAATTCACTTATTCCAATATATGCTTCATGCTTCCAATATATACTTTACTTATTCACGTGTATACTTCACATATTATGTGTATGGTTCATGCTTCCAATGTATACTTGACTTATTATGCCTTTCATTTTCTCACGGTCTTGACATTTAGCATTTGGTTAGCCCTAGCATTGCTCATTATTGTCCTTCATGGTTTGTCTTGAATATTTATTAATTAATGCTAAACAACTTGATTAGTTGATGCTAAATAACTTCAATATTTTAAAAAATGATTCACCAAGAATTTATCATTTACTTATGTGCTAATTCAATGTTCTACGATACTAAATCAATATATAAAAGGCTACAAAATTATATTTCTCACCACTATGGCTTCCATATAGTTCTTATATTCATTATGCAATTGTGTGCATGCTCAAACACATGCCTACAATGCTTATAGGCCAGATTTCACACTCCTTTTATGTTACTACTGACACGGGGCCCTTGAAATCCATAAGACAATGGTGTAGTAAATCAACACATTGATTTTTTAGATTATATATTAGAAAATTGTAATGTTACTTACTCTTGTAAGTAAGCACTATACTTATAATCAATTGAACATATCATTCATATGCTTTCTTGTGCTTCAATTATTGAATTAGTTGTATGAAAGTAAGAAAGTAAATAACTCAAACACACATTGAAAAAAATTTACAAAAAAAATATTGAAGTTGTGTTTCCTCATTTCCACTATCATCTTGCAACATTTACAAGTCAATTTTGTCTTTCAAATGCATTGAGGCGTTGTCAAGAACATCTAAAATCCTCTATTTACTTTCCTTCTTGTGGATTACGTGCTTATTCAATCTACTTGTCTCATGCACTCATCCACATAGTCATCTTATATTCCTAATTTGAAATTTCAACTCACTAACCTCCATATTTGAATTCTAGGGGTTTTACTCATGCTTACACAAGAGAATCTGACTCATTGAAGATTCTAAATGCCCCCCACAAAAATATATGAAAGAGAAATCAATTCAACTACATGTTGGTAAATTGGATCTACCATTTATCTCATTTAGAGTAACATCCACTACAACAAAACCCATCTAGGTAAGATTGTATTTTGTTGTGTGAGTTCATCTAAAGCCAAAACCTATTGAGTTAGTTAAGTACCCAATGGAAACTATCACTCATGACTTCCTATAAGTTTTCTGGAGTGAAGAATGTACAGAACAACCCTCAACCTTCTTATACCAATTAATCAAACCCATCACTCATGATTGTTCATGCAAGTGGTGTGAAGCCTAAGATGTCTAGATTGACCCTAAGCCTGATACACTAATTCCCTTATTCCTCAACGTGGTGTTTTTTTGTTGATTTTCCCTTTCCCTCAACTATTTTGACACCCATATGTTTTACCTCTTTCATGCAATCATATGATTTTGGTGTGGAAAACTCAAACTTGTTAACTATCATGTGAATCTCTCTTTTCCTTTGTTTTGCATGTCATCTTAAGGGATTGAGCTTGAACATAGCTCAGACTAATTCAAAATATTTGGATGTGAAAGAGGACCATTTTTATCTTAAATGTACCCATCTAGACATGTTGGAACAATCCACTTGGTCACTCGAGTTAAAGAATGAAAGTTACACCCCTTTGTAACTCTACACTGCTTGCACTTGACACTTTTTCTATCAACTAGAAAGTCATCACCATTGGAAAATTCCTCGAAGATATCAAAAAAAGAGAGAGGTTATTGTACAGGGGCTCAATGTGATCCCATAACCTAAGACAAAAAGTTACTAAGTGTCACAGATTTTGAGTAATAGCTCGTCAAAGATTGCTACAATTTTGCACTTTGAACTCTTAAGGGATTGCGCCGGTTGAATGTAGCTTGGGCTAAATCAACATGTTTGGGTGAGAAAGAGGACCATTCCTAGCCTAAATGTACCCATTTGGATGTGATGGAACAGTCCGTTTAGTCACACAAGTTGCAAAATGAAAGTTACACCCCTTTGCAACTTTACACTACTTGCATTTGACACCTTTTCCATCAACTAAAAAGTCATCACCATTGGAAAACGCCTCCGAGATATCAAAAAATGAGAGAGGTTATTGTAGAAGGGCCCAACATAATCTTGTAGCCTCACTTGAAAAGTTTCTTAGAATCACAATTTCTGAGTAATAGCCTATCCAAGATTGCAACCATTTTGCACTTTAGACTCTTACGGGATTGAGTCAGTTGAATGTAGCTTAGACTGATTCGGTGTGTTTGGGTGTGAAGGAGGACCATTACTAACCTAAAAGTACCCATATGGATGTGTTGGAGCAATCTTTCTGGTCACATGAGTTGCAGAATGAAAGTGACACCCCTTTGCAACTTTACACTACTTGCATTTGACACTTTTTCCATCAACTGAAAATTTGTCACCACTAGAAAATGCCTCTGAGATATCAAAAAACCTAGAGAGGTTATTGTAGAGGGACCCAACATGATATTGTAGCCTCAAAATAAAAGTTTCTAAGTATCATGGTTTTTGAGTAACAATCTGTCAAAGATTGTAGCCATTTTGCACTTTGGACTCTTAAGTGATTGAGCTGGTTGAATGTATTTTAGACTGATACAGTGTGGTTGAGTGAAAAATAGGACCATGCCTAGTCTAAAAGTACCCATCTGAATGTGTTGGAACAGTCCATTTGATTGCACGAGTTGTAGAATGAAAGTTACACCCCTTTACAACTTTACAATGCTTGCATTTAACACCTTTTCCATCAACTGAAAAGTCGCCACCGGAAAATGTCTATGAGATATCAAAAAATAAGAGAAGATATTGTATAGGGTCCCAACACAACCTCGTAGCCTTAGATGAAAATGTTATAAATGTCACAGTTTTTGAGTAATAGTCTGTCAAAGATTGCAGCCATTTTTCACTTTGGACTCTTAAGGGATTGAGCTTATTAAACATAGCTCAGACTGATTTGGTGTGTTTGGGTGTGAAAGATGACCATGCATAGCCTAAATGTACCCATTCAGATGTGTTGGAATAGTCTGTTTGGTCACATGAGTT
Organism: Sequoia sempervirens; assembly: GCA_007258455.2. NCBI lineage: Eukaryota > Viridiplantae > Streptophyta > Pinopsida > Cupressales > Cupressaceae > Sequoia > Sequoia sempervirens. The sequence continues at coordinate 50,820,654 of VDFB02000363.1, read as the reverse complement.
GTAGTACGAAAGTTACACCCCTTTGGAACTTTACACTACTTGCATTTGACACTTTTTCCATCAACTAAAAAGTTGTCACCATTGAAAGATGCCTATGAGATATCAAAAAATGAGAGAGATTATTGTAGAGGGTCCCAACATAATCTCTTAGTCTCAGATGAAAAAGTTTCTAAGTGTCACAATTTCCCAGTAATAGCCCATCAAAGATTGCAACCATCTTTGGACTCTTAAGGGATTGAGTCGATTGAACGTAGCTGGTACTGATTCAACATGTTTGGGTGTGTGGACATGAAAAATGTATGCATTTTTCCTTGCTTAATGATAAGTTGGACTTAATGAGGTCTTGATTTAGTGTTGTGAGGTGTTTACACATCCACATTAGGTCTCGGGCCCTAGAAAATTGAATAAAATTTATGTCTTGTAAAGGCGTTATAAAGTGTTGTAAATGACTTTCACACTTTTCTAGACTTTTATTAAGCATATAAGTATAATGGACCTATTTTCCCCCTAATTCAATATTGTAAAATATATGTAATTACATCCTCACATTTATCGAGAAGGCTTGTAAATTAAACTTGACTTTAATCTAGTGTTTTAATGTGATTTACACATTCATATTGGATGTTGTGCCTTTCTAAGTTGTATGGACCCTATTTTAATGATGTAAAGTGTATTTTATCACACTTTCACATTGAAATTTGTGTCCTTGGCATCATCCACCCTTGGCATCATCATTAATAGGCCCCTATGGCCCCAAATTGTGCATCCCAAGGCTTAATTTGATGAAATAACTAAAAAAGTCATCATATAAACTCGATTTCCTTATTTCCCAGCATTCCAGCTAGTAGAATGGCCCTTATGGGATCCATTCTATATTAGGGGTGAATGAGTCCCATTTGACCTATTTTCAAGGTTTGAGTAGGAAAAATTAGGTTTTAAGTTTAATTTTCCTCCATGTCAGCCTTGGGGATCAAATTAATAGGAAAATTAGGTGGATTGCCTATAAATATAAGCTTATAAACCATAATTCATCATAACTTGAACTCATTCATCATTCATCATGTCCTCAAGTCAAGCAAGCTAGGGTTTTAACATTTTAAGTCATCAAGATAACACTTTTTAGACATTCAAGGGTAGATTCTTCATCTTTTGCTATAGAAAATCAAGATTTATCATCATGTAAAGTCTCTAATTCCATTGTTTCATGCTTCATTACATTATTTCTTCATTTTGGTTTAATTACCTAAAAAGGGGTTTGACTAAGGAAAACCCCCATGCCCTAACATCCAACATTTCTCTTTCTTTTCTTGTGTGTTTGTAGATTTAGGTAGATTGAAGGTTTGGAAATCATTGAAGATAATTTGAAAAGTTGTTGAAGACATCTCCTTGTTGATTAAGTAAAAATATCCACAAAAATCCACTTATAGTGTTGAAAATAAAAGTTTCAGAGCAAACCCCTGTCAAGAACCGAAGTGTAGATCGAAGGCTTCTATTTCCACTTTTGGATTTTCAAAAATTCAGAAGTAGAATCATTCACCATTAGTGATGAATGAGTCCCACTGCTAGGCCTGAAAAGTGTTTTTTGCAGTTTTGGATACCTATTTGTTTGAAACGGGCTCCAGAATAGTTTCCCAAATCCGGAACTAATTCACCCAAAATGGCGAATTCATCCTAATAGGCCAAATTTTCAAGATCAACAACATTTCAAAAGTCATTTCCAGTCTCTAGAAATTTCTCAAGTGCACACATTCAGTTTCATTCATTGTTGTTACAACTTACTTTCATTTCTAGGTCTTTTTGCAAATCAACACTATGTTTTCAAACAACTTGCATTACTTTAGTTTCCATTAAATAATCAATATATTTCATTAGTTTTCTGCATTTATATCATCTTATTTAGACACATTTTATTCATATTACATTTATTTTGAGTGTAGACATCACTTGGTTTTGGCCTACCTCTCTCCTTTTAGGTGAAAAACCCTAGAATGAGCTTGCATTGCATTTTGCATTAGTTAAGTTGCATTCTAGGGTTTCAAATCTTGCATTAGTGAAAAGCTTCTTTAGTTTGCATTATTGCATATAATTTTCTTAAAAATTTCTGAAATTTTGTATTTACATCTTAGGTATGCATCATACAACATCAAAAACATCAAAACCAATTGAAATTTTTTGAAAATTTTGAAAAAAACCCTTACTAGGACTCATTCACCATTTTGGGCGAATCACTCCCAGTCTAAATTTTTCACTATTTGTTACAACATTAGAAACCTCATTTATGTGCTTCCTAAGCCTCCTAGTAACATATACTATAAGTCTAGAATGTTTTGGGAACATTTGTTTTATGCATTTAGGTCAAAAACATCAATCTAGAGTAGTCATTTTTGAAATCATTTCAATTACAAGCATCATTAGATCTGAAAATGCTCACATTTCTAAAATTTTTCATAACATGGATAAAAGTACTTTTCACTTTTGCATATACAATGTTTACATTCATAAAACTTTGCATAAGTTTGATAAAAGTTCTTTTTATTTTGGGATATACATTGTTTGCATTCTTCAAGCTTTTCATATATTGGATAAAAATGCTTTGCATCTTTGGATATACATTGTTTATATTGCTGAAACATTGCATGAAATAGTTACAAGTGCTTTTCATTTTTGTTCAAACCATGTTAGTGTCTTACATATCTAGACATACTAAGAAAAATTTCCTATCCCCTCCCTATGAGATTGTTTTAGTGAAAGAGAATACAACCTTGGACATTCCTAACGATCATATTTGTTCTTCTCCTAATATCTATCCTATTGGTGATGAAGATATTTAAGTAGAACCAATCAATGAGAGTTTTGAGAATCCTAGTTGTTTCTCTCCTCTTACTTCTCTTAATGGAAAAGATATTAATGAACAAGATAACACAACCATAGGTAGCCATGACAATAACATTTATTTTTCTCCTAGTATCTCTATTAGTTGTTAGGAAGATACTTTGATTAACTAGAAAACACAATCAATGAAGGTCATGAGAATCTTAGTTGTCCCCCTTCACCTAGAGAAATCCTTATTAAGAAAGACAATTCAACCATTGATCATTTCCCTACTTGCAATAAAGTCATTTTAGAAGAACCAACCTTTGATTTTCAAGAACATTTGGTTTGTTGTCCTCCTAAAAGCCTTCCTACTAGGGAGGATATCATGATGCAATACAAGGGTAACATTGAAAATAATGATATTACGCCCTTAGAAGAAGATAAAGAGGAAACATTAGCTTCTCCTTCACTAAGGGACATTGATATTATTCAACCTCAACTCATTCTTTACCCCCCTTCACACCAACCTCAAACTCAAAACCAACCCAAATTAATCCTCTACCCACCTAAGAACAATTTTTTGTAGCAACTAAATCATAATACCATTGCTCATACATATAAAAATAGAAATAATCCACAACCACCACAACTAACCCCAACAACCTTACCTTTTCCTAATACCATCTTACTAGGCCCTCCTCATCTCTCTCTACAAAGTGGAAAGGAGTACAATCTTGCTGAACAACTAAAGAATACTCCTGCTAAAATCTCATTATGGGACAGGTCTTATTCAAGCCTCCCCTCATTATCACAACATGATTCAAGAAACCTTGAAACAAGTTCTTGTCCCTTCTAATGTGCAACCAACTAACATAGCAACTACCATTCAAGGAATAAATGCTAACATTATTTTCCACCAAAGTGAACTCCCATCTTTGGAAGAGCAAAAAAAAATGATGTTTTCATGATCATAGCTCAATACAAACAAAAAGGGATAAAGTTAATTCTAGTAGATACTAGTTCTTCCCTTAATGTGTGTAGTGTGAGCCTTCTGGATAGGCTTGGAATTGATCGATCAAACATTCAACCTGACTCTTTATCTCTTAAGGGATTTGACATTGTTGAAAAGAAACTGCTCGTGGTGATCATTTTACCTCTTATAGTTTGAGTGGCCACATTGAATACACCAATCCATGTTATGCCTCATGAAATTTCATGTAATCTTATCTTAGACCAACCATGGATTCATGCAATGAATGGGGTGCCTTCAAATCTTCATCAAAAAATGAAATACATCTACAACAACACCATCCACACACTTGACACTGATCATGAGCCTTACCGTGTCTTAGAACTTGAGAAAAATAAAGAAAATACCTTAAACACATCAACATCAACTACACAACAAAAAGACAAAAAAAACACACAAAGCGATTAGACGATGATTGGGGTTCCTTGGATTTCACACCCACATTCATGGATGAGTACAAGATCATAAACAAAAATTCAAATATAGGAAATGCAAAAGCAGCCATGTCAACAAAAAACTTAGAAGACCTTTCGAAAGCATCTGCCTCAATCACTTTAGACAAACAAGAAAATTACACAACAAACTTTGATGAACTTAATCATGAACAACCACCTGATCCAAAAGCAATGAAAAAGCTTTATGGAAGAGGTTATGAGCTTATGAAACAACTTGGATATAGTGGAAAAGGATGTGGTGCTAAAGAACAAGGTATCTTTGTCCCCATAGAGCCTAACATGTAAAAAACAACTCATAGTCTTGGTTATTGTCCTTTGATATAAATAATCAAACCTTCAATTAATATCCACACCATCAAAAATAATTCATCAAAGCCAACCTTAATTGTAGTACATCTTGAACTAATCGACACTAGTGGTCTTGATCATTCTCCCTTGTAAGAAAACAAACAAACAAAGACATTCGAGCACTTAATATAAATGTTATCTCACAAAACACTAATGATTTGAGTTTTTTAGATTTTACACCCACCTATAAAGGAGAGAACAAAATTTTGCACTATAAGAAGTCTTGCGTAGGTATGACATCTTGTACTAAGCAAGAGGTATCTTTTCCACAAACCACATACACACCTACTATTGATCAAGAGGGTATCTTGTCGAGACTCCTCCATGACCACTTGATATCTCTCCCTCCAAGAACTCGAAAGAGATTCTATTCCAAGACTTCATTTTGTGCATATCATAGAATTCATGACCATTCCAATAATGAATGTAAGGCTTTGAGTAGTAAAATACAATATCTTAAGGAATTAGAAAATATCCCTTATGTGGTTCCACCTAATTCCTCTAATTGATACCAATTTTCACTCTACCATGCATCTTATCAATCATGCTGGCTCACCCTTATCCTGTACTAAGTGGGGGCAAGAGGATAAGTAGCCTTGTCCTCATATATCATGTGTCGTTGCCTCCTTTGGCTAGCTGTTAACCTTTCATGAACATGTAAGAGCAAGCTTGGGATGTGGACGACATGCCTTATGTTGGCTCGCATGCGACATACTACCTTCTTCATGAAGTAGCTTACTGGAAACATATGACTTGGCATAGGGCTTTTTGAGTAAGCTTTCATGTTCTCTTCTTCTACTTTAAAGAATTTTCTCATAGTAATGGTGTTAGCAACTGCTTTAAAGTGGGCGCATACATCGACACTCATATTTCATTGTGCAATTTTCTTTTTCTTGCGATTTCCTCTCTTGGAAACATTAGGTACAATGTTTCCCAGGATGAGACCTTGCACTTTTCCTCTCTTGGAGACATTAAGTATGATGTTCCCTAAGATGAGACATTGCACAAACTGAGCAAAATCCCTTTGAATAAACCTTACACCATTTCACATTTACAATGTTCATTTTTGTGTGGTTCCTTATTAAAGTTATCAGGAGGTATAACTTTGGTATGGTTGAGTGGGAAGCACAATCCAAGGCATGGCTTTCCCCATAGCCACCTGCATGTGTGTGAGTTCATACCAGTCATGAGTATGTTTCTCACCCTTTTAGGACTTGTCACTCTACGAGAAGCCATGAGTTCCATCGCCTTAGAGTGAGTATGTGTTTTCCAGATAGATAGCCTAGATTTGATCCACATGAGGATGGAAAAATGATCGAAGATTGATCTGATTCTCTCTTTTCTTTCTTTTCTTTTCTTTTCTTTTCTCTTTTTTCATCTTTAGCAGTGTATGATTGGCCTTGTCATATGTGTTCCTTTGTGCTTATGTTTGGTTTGCTATGAGATAATGATCTTGGAGGCTTGATCACCCCTCTTGATTTTTATTGTTTCATCTTGCTAGCATGGGTTCATTTGGATCCCTCTTGATCTATGCGTTTTTCTACTTTAGTGTGAGTTTGAAGCAAGTTCCTCCTCTCACTAAAGTGGGGGCTTAATGTAGCGCAGAAAAATGGATCTTTGGACATTTTCACGCTCATTTGGGTCCTTGTGGATTTTGACTTATTTTTTCCTTGATTTAGTGTTGTAGTGTGGTTAACACACTCACATTAGTTCTTGGGCCCTTGTGAACTAATAAGCATTTTAATGGAACCTTGTAAAAGTGTTGTAACAGACTTTCACACTTTTCTAGGGTCTTATTAATGTATTTTACCTAAATAACCTCTTTTTATCATTTATCAAGCCTTATTTAAAAGTGTTGTAAAATTTTGTAACAAACTTTCTCACTTTTCTAGGCTTGTCATTAATAATTGGGCTTTCTTATGTTTTAATTTGCCCCATTTTTCATCTACAAGCCTTACTTATGAGTATTTTTTAGAATAAACCTAATAAACATCATTTAAAACATTTAAGTCCCAAAACCCAACTCAAATTCCTAAGGTGGGACTCATTCACAATTATGGGCGAATGAGTCCCCTTAGGTGGGACCCATTTTCCCAGAGTGGCAAATGAGTCCCCTTTGGCTCAAAATTCAAAGTTAATTCAAATTTTTGATGATTTTTTATTTTTTAATAAGGTTCTACAATGAAAATCCTTTTGAATATTATGTAAATATTTTGTTAAAGGGGATTTTTCTTTGTTCATGTAAGGTCTTCTTCTTAGGGAGCATCATGCCTAATGTCTCCAAGAGAGGACAAGTCAAAGTGTCATATTGTCTCCCATGGGATGCCTCATTTGCATCATGCCATGTTAGAAGATCGTACACTCTTAGAAAAAATCAAACCCAATGACACCACAAATAAGAGGACACATCACAAGAAAAAAGAAAAATCATGCTATGAATTTTTTTTCCAAAAGATGTCATCTATGTATGCCCCCCCTTTAAAGCGGTTTCTACACCATCACTGTGAGTAATTGCTTTAAAGTAGCCAATGAAAAATGCTAATATGAAAGAAGACATGAGATCCAACTTGGAAATCCCTATGCCAAGTCATATGTTTCCAAATGAAGCTACATCATGAATAAGTATGTCACATGCGAGTCAACTTAAGGCATTTTGTCCACATCCCAAGCTTGCTCTTATATATTCATGAAAGGTTAATGACTAGCCAAAAGAGACAATGGCAAGTGACATATGGGGAAAAGACTTATGAACCCCTTGCCCCCACTTAGTGCAGGAAAAAGGTGAGCCTGGAATGGATGATGATATGTTTCTCCTTGCGATGAATTTGAAACATGCAACTATGGCAAGGAGCAACAACTAATGTTATTTATTATGATGAGTAAACAGAGTTATTGCTTGATACATATGTAATGAGATATCTATCAGTTTTGGATGTACCAAGGTTAAGGTTTCCTTGGAATAATTGTTTGTGATGGTGTTGAAATTGATTGAAGGTTTTTGTTTGGAGGGACAATAACCAAGATCATTTGTAATTTTTTGTGTTTTAGGCGTTGTAAGTTCAAAACATTTTCCAAAATTTTTTGTCACCTTGGTTGGATTTGGTGGTTGTTCAATTTCCTAAAAGTTTGTCTTGGATGGTGTCTTTACTTATAAGGTGTTTGACGTGGATTCTTTTTAATTTTGTATTGCCATTACTAATTTCTTTGTTCTTGTTTTAGACTCTTTTGTTATGATCATATATTCTCCCATGGATATAGGTATGAAATTAAAGGTTTCCGTAGCATCTTCCAATAAATTTTTGCCAAGAACTCTTCAATTTTATTTTGTCTTTCTATATAATTTTGCTTGGTATTGATCATAGCATATGTAACCCTTTTGTTTATAGGAGTAGAAGGTGACTTGTCATAAACTCCTAAAATTTCGTTCAAGGGTTGATCCATATTGAGCAATTTAGGATGCTCCAAAGTGAGGTTGATTTTTGGTTTGCACATGATAGTGTTGATGTTTTCTTGCACCATGATACCTTCCCCATTAGGAGAGTTTTTAGGAGAGTTAACTACAACTTATATTTTCATGAGATTTAATGTTTGGTTCTTGAATATTGACTTCATCACAATTAATGGAATGATCCATGGTTCCAGGATTTTCTTGCTTGGCAATGATGGTGTTTCTTTGTTCAATAATCTTTTCCTTGTGATTCTCATCGATGGGATCTTGTAACACAATAATATATTCTTTACCAATAGGGGAGATATTAGGAGAGGTGGAAATTTTATTGTTGTCCATAATGTCATCCTTTTTCTCTAAGGTCTCATTCTTTTGTGCCATAATATTTACCCTAGGAGGAGAGCTTTTAGGAAAGTGACAAACAATAGGTTCATGACATTTCATGGTTGGATTTGATAAAGTAGCTTCATTTCTCATAGGAGAGGCATCAAGAGAAGGATAACTAGGACTTTCATGGTTACCAATGATTGAAATTTTTTGTTCAAATAGGTCTTCCCAAATGTTAGGGAAATTAGGAAAGGGAGGAATAAGATTCTCATGAGTCTCAATAAGGATATATTCTAACACTAAACTATCTTCTCCATGTGTAGATAAGATATGCGGAGAAGAAAAGGTTTGATTTTCATGATTATCTACATTTATATCACCATGTCCTATAATGTCTTCTTGATTAGGAGAGGTAGGAATATAATAGCTCTCAAATATCAACATATCCTCCACACCAATGTGTTTGTCATGATCGTTCACGATTGTATTCTTATTTAGTAAAGAATTTTCCCAAGTAGGGGAGGTGTCGGGAGACGAATGGAGGCTAGGTAAGGTAGTGGCCATGATTTTAGCTTTGTGTGTCATAATGTCTTTGGAAGGGGGAGGAAGAAGACAAGCCTGAATTTCATGATCTTCAATGATTGTGTCTTCTTTCACCAAGATACCTTTGTTACCAATGGGGGAGATATTAGGAGAAGAAAAAATATGATTATCATGATTATCAATGCTTGCATCCTTTTGTGTCAAACATTTAGTGGATGATCTTAGTGAGAGGAAGTCCTAGAGGGCTTCATCTAACATGTCTAAATCATCATTACTAAAGGGCTTGGATGATATGATTTTTCTAAATTGAATCTGTGTGCAAGTGTTTCTATCCCTAAAAATGCAAAACAATTAAAAGAGATGCAAAGGAAAGAACACAAACAAACACTCAGATTAGGCCTAGTTAACCTAAACAAAATACAGTGAAATTGAAACTTTTTACCTTGTTGAGATGATGGTCTTGGTTGGCCCTTTGATTGCTTGATATGTGTGCTCCTTGGTGGCAAAATGGCTCTAAATGATGCTCTAAATTATGCTAAGGTGAATATGAAGGCAATGGTGTATGTGAATAGTTGAATGGATGCAAGATGAGAGTTCTATGATGGGTACAACAATGGAGGATGCTTGGATGCTTGAGTGATTAATTGCTAAGTGTGTTTGATTATGGATAGTTTATTGCAAAAGTGGATAGTGAAAATGGGAGCAATTCCACCATTTTTAGGGGAAGTTCCTCTAAATGAATGGAGGGCTCAGATTGAGCCAAGTCGGATGAGATCAAGGGCTAGGGTGAGTTGAGAACTCAAAAGCCCTCACATTTTGACATGTGGTGGATGATATGGAAAGAAGCGAATGATGTGGAGGTGACATGGAGGTACTAGGTTGTACCTTGGGAAGGGACAAGATCTCCTCATAAAGGAGGTCCTTATCCACATGTGCTTGAGAGGACATGTGAGGAATTAAAAATTCCTCAAAAATACTCATGGGGATGGGAGAAAGAATTTTATATTCCTTAAAATTCATTAGGAGATTAAATGTGAATTAAAAATTCACATGGGGAATGGGGTGCCTTCTCCAAAAGGAGAAAGCATTTACTAGGGTTGACTTAGGACACATGCCCTAAATGGAATGGAGATTAGGTTAGGTTAAGCATGTGATTAAGCTTGTGCAAATACCTTATTAGACGAATTAATGAAAAATTAGAGGCAAGTGGGGAGTGATGGAGGACATGACCCTAATGATGATTAAGGGTGTGTACATCTTAATCATAGATTAATTAAATTAATCTGGATTAGAGAGAATTATGGAGGATGTGACATGAGGAGAGAGAAGAAATGAATTAAAAAATGATTTAATTCATTTAGGATAAAGTGACTAAATGAAATAAATTGGGCTATTTATTTAATTTAGATCTGATAAATGGGGGTAAGGTATTTCATTGATTTATTAAATACCTTAGGGGACATCAGGTTGTAAGGTAATATTAATCAATTAATAATTTATTTAATTAATGTGGATTAGGGATGTAGGACAGATGAATACAAGGAGTGAATTTGACCACATGGGGGTGGTCAAATTTAGGTGTCTACATTTTTCCCCTATTCAAAATACTGTTAAAATAATAGTGTTTCAAAGAAAAATGAAATACAGATGGCTCAATAGAAGAAAAGAATGTTAGACGATGCCCCAGTGTCGTAGGGAAGTTGATAGGATGGAAGGATGGAAGAAAATGGTAGGGTATGTCCCCTCGAGAGGGAGGACGAGGAAGAAAAAGGGGCCCTGGGTGACTTCTCGATATGGAGAAATGAAGGGTACCACATAATAGAATGCGAAAAACTATGAAGAATGAATTTTGAATGGAGGAAAATGGGTAAACAGGGTGTGAATGGAAAAAATCAGAAGAAAGGGGGGAATGAATTAATAAAAGGTTAATTAAAGGGTAAAAATAACCCAAAAATTAAAAGGATAATTATGTGGAAAAGTGAAAATTATAAATAGTAATTTTGAAAAGTTACTATTCACCTCATTCTCATTTGCAAACAAGGCGATTGACTAGATGAAAGAGAGAGAGAAACCGAGTGATGAGGATGGCTGACAAGAGCAGTGATAAGGCATTCATGGATGATGATCTGATCCACCGATGCGAGGAGGTGTGACAGTTCTACTACTATTGAGTAGTACCACGCAAGGTAGGACTCTAGTCCCACACTTGTGTTTTTTATTTGAATGTTTAAGAACATTTTTTAGTTTTGGTCAGGTAGAGTAGGGGATAAATTTTCCACAAAAGGATAGATTCACCGTTCTGACTAGAAAATTCACATGTCTAGAAGGATCAGTGAAGAAATGGGCAAACTTATGCTCCACAAGGGTTGATGCATCGAAGGAGGGGTGATTGCGAAATCGCCTCTGTGGCAAAGGTGAACCTATGCAACGTAGGGGAAAAAATGAAAAAATAGGTGACAATGAAATCATAAGAACTAGGAAATGGTGAATGTAAAATCACCAAAAATGGAAAAGGTGGATGTGAATCTACCCTATGGTGATAAGGGAAAATATAGATTTTCCACTCAGGGAAAAGAGACACAAGGGCGATTATGCAGTTGCCCATTAGGGAAAAGGGTGAATGTGAATTTTCCTCTAAGGACAAGATGGGAAGTTTCATGCCTGGCCAAGAAAGGGGCAGGTTCACCAGGAAAATAGGCGAACCCATCGAAAAAAGACACATGGGTGAATGCGTGAGCTAGATAGGTGAAAGTGCGTGGTGGGGAAATGGGAAAATTCTCCTTACACAGAGGAAAATTTTCCAAATCGGGGTAGGGGAAAAAATGACAAGAAATAGGACTAAAATGTTAGAAAATTGACATAATGTTCTGTATGGGTGTAGAAGTTTGAGGCAGTGAGGATGCACAAGAGGCACTCAACAATGCTAGAGGTGACATGAAGGGCAATGAATTCCTAGGACCATGGATCATTAAAGCGTAGGTGGGATTACTACACACGTTGGGGTATCCCAACATTAGAGCACATTGGGAACTATAGATTGCATTGATAGAGCGATTGAGCTCAAATACTTGTACCTTCCATCTCCTGACAAGGGAGATTATAGTGACTCTAGAGGATGTGTGGAGGATTTTGCGATTGCCCATCCGAGGGCACTTGATTAATTGGACATGCATTTGAGTGGTGGAAAAGATCCTATGGGCTATATTTGGACCTATTGAGCTATCCATCTAGGGGAGGGAGTTGGATCTAGATGCTTACTTGGGGTCAGAGGTACCGACACTGCCATTGTATCTTTGTGTCCTGATTAGATTGATTGAAATGATGCAAGATCTCTACCCTAGAAACCTTAAAACACATGAAACATGGATATGAAATGACATGAAAATACTAAATAAACATAATACAAACCTTAATATGAAGATAGAGTGAAAATGGAAGATGGGATCAATAGGAAACCAAGTCCTTAGGAATGATTTGATGCCTAGTTGCACCTTTTCACCCTAGATTTATTCATGATTCACCATAGGCATCCATCATCAACCCTTTGCAATGTTGGATCTTGATAAGCTTAGTGAGCTTCAAGACCTACAAAAACCCTAGTTTGCTATCCTAAAACTTCAACTTTTGATGATGCAACTTGTCGTTGTATTCTTTGCTTTGAAATTTCTCTTGGATAATGATAATGTGATGATAAGATATGATCAAAAAGTTGTGTAAAATGACTTAAAATGTGTATTTATAGGCAACAACACCTTATTTTCCCATTAATTAGACCTAAGAGGTTGGCATTCACTGGAAATAAGAGTTAAATTGATTAAATTCCCAATTGATTTTGAATTTTCCCTCAAAGGGGACTCATTCGTCACCCTTGGTGAATGGGTCCCACTAGAGGGAACTCATTCGCTCGAGGTGGAAAATGGGTCCCACTACTGCTATTTGAAGGTGGGTTGTCGGGGTATGATGCTATTAAATATTGTTTATCGGTTTTATGTGATTTCACATATGAAACTGGCCTCTAGATCAAAATTAATAGGTCTAAGGGGCCTATAAATGTTGTTTTGAAGGGGAAATGATGTAAAGGGGTCAAAAATGGGTCTAATTATGTGTGAAATTGTCTTTTTTCTCAAGAGGGCCCAATTTTCTACATCCTCATTTTCCTATCGATATGTGGCATGGTACTTGGAAATGTCGTATGATATGGTGTTTTTTTCTTCAATTTGGAAAATGAGGGAATTTCCAAGTACCATGCCACATATCGATAGGAAAATGAGGATGTAGAAAATTGGACCCTCTTGAGAAAAGAGACAATTTCATGCATAATTAGATCCACTTTTGACCCCTTTACATCATTTCCCCTTCAAAACAACATTTATAGGCCCCTTAGACCTATTAATTTTGATCTAGAGGCATCTTTCACATGTGAAATCACATAAAACTTGACAAAAAATATTTAATAGCATCATACCCTGACAACCCACCTTCAAACAATAGTAGTGGGACCCATTCACCACCTTGGGTGAATGAGTCCCCTCTGGTGGGACCCATTTTCCAAGGGTGGCGAATGAGTCCCCTTTGAGGGAAAATTCAAAATCAAGCAGGAATTTAATCAATTTAACACTTATTTCTGGTGAATGTTGGCCTCTTAGGTCTAATTAATGGGAAAATAATGTGTTGTTGCCTCTAAATACACATTTTAAAGTCATTTTACATAACTTTTTGATCATATCTTATCATCACATTATCATTATCAAAGAGAAATTTCAAAGCAAAGAATACAAGTTGCATCATCAAAAGTCAAAGTTTTAGGACAACAAACTAGGGTTTTTGCAGGTCTTGAAGCTCACTAATCGTATCAAGATCCAAAATTAAAAAGGGTTGATGATGGATGGCTATGGTGAATCATGAAGAAATCTAGGGTGAAGAGGTGCAACTAGCCACCAAATCATGCCTAAGGACTTGGTTTCCTATTGATTCTATCTTCCAATTTCACTCTATCTTCAGATTAAGGTTTGCATTGTGTTTATTTAGTATTTTCATGGCATTTCATATCCATGTTTCATGTGTTGTAAGGTTTCTAGGGTAGAGATCTCGCATCATTTCAGTCAATCTTGCATGTCTTATTCTAGAACAATAAGGTAGGGCCTCTTTCATGTTTCAATATTTCCTGGTCTTTAACACATCTAAGGCTAGGGTTTATGAATATTTATCTCCATTCAAGGTTTGATTACCTACCTAGGGTTTTGAGCAGGGAAAACCCCCCATTAGATCAACACTTTTAAGCTATTTTGTAGATATTTTCTGAGATTTGGAATTGGGATTCTGTCAGAATTTATTGTACAGGTGTTAAGGTGCAAATCTGAGTTTTGAATTTGTAGGAATTAGAAAGTGGACTGATTCACCATGCTTGGTGAATGAGTCCCACCTAAGATGAAAAATTAACTCAGATGCTGTTTCAGATCCCTGTCTGTCAGAAAATAGGTTCTGTATAGAGAAGTATTGATTCAGGACTTATTTGCCCAAGGTGGTGAATCAGTCCCAGTCAGTTAAAATCCAGATTTCATCAATTCTCCAATTTTTCATTTAGTCCTCTACAACTTCCTAGGTGCACACATTCTCAAAAACAACCTTTTGTTTAGTCAAATATTGTATTTTGTTCACTATTTCTATCTTTCTACATATCACTATGTGTTTTCAAACAAAGCATAAATCTTAGTTTTTCATTTGTTTTCAGTCATTTACATTAATCTATTGCATTTAGTTAATTTCATTTACATCATATCACATTGCATACATCCTAATTTAAGTGTCAAATAAGCATTTTTGGATCTAATCTCTCTCTGTTTAGGTGAAAAACCCTATAAGAGTCAGAGAGTCCTTTGGGTCCAAAAATCTATGTCACATTTTGGTGAACCCGATGTTTGAGCATAATAACATTCTGATTTACATTTCTACTTACATTTTAGGTCTTCATCATCGTAGGCTCTTGCATTGTTTTAGGACTCTTAGAAACATTGCATTAGTAAATACATTCTTTACTTTAAATTCTTGCATTCCTTTTCATCTCTATATTTGTATACCAAAATTGCATTGTACAAAGTTCAAAATTTACAAAAAAAAAAAACACAAAAAATCAGAAAAACTTTAAAAAATTCATCTCCTAGGACTCATTCACCACCTAGGGTGAATCAGTCCCTTTACAGTTTTTTATCATAATTTCCAAATTTTAATTTCTTGCATTGCATCTTTTTGTTTTTAGTTTAAGTTTTCTCTATTTTCTTAGCATACATTTCATCTCTTTTCATGGCATTTATGTATAGTCCTAGAATTTTACAAATTCTATTTTCAGCTATCTTTCGTAGTCCTTTTAGATCAACTTATATTGAGGAAACTATATAAAATCTCAAAAATCAATCAAACGACACATCAAATGATCCAATTAAACATATGATTCAAATTCAAAAGAACATCTCATCCAAGCAACTTAGAAGTGATGATGTTGATAAGTTAGATGAAACCCTTAAGGGTGTCCTCTCACTCACTTCATCCTCTAACGCTTGTAATGAGAAATCTAAAACCCTTACCGAAACAACCTGCCTCAAACCCTTTGATTCTAAGGAATTTGATTTGCTAGATGAAGCCCTCCAAGACTTCATCTCACATAATCCATCCACTAAGGTTTGTGGTAATCACCTTACGAAAAATGATAGTTCACCATTACAACCTTTTGGGAGTGATAACTTGCCTCTGATAGATGAGTATCTTCAAGACTCCATCTTATCTAATTCATATGCTATGGTTTGTTGTAACCTTTCTAACATTAAGGAAATTCATGTAATTCAACCAAAACTTATCCTTTATCCACCTTCACATCTGCTCCATCCTTCTAATAAACCTAAACTTGTCCTTTACCCACCCTCATATCCCCTTCATCCCTCTAATGTATCACAACAATCTAGTACCGATATTGTTGCTTATACATACAACACACAAAATAACCCACAACCACCACAAATAATTCCACCATCGTTACCATTACCTAATCCACCTAGTGCTCCTCATTATAACCCACCTACAAAGGAGTATGATCTTGTTGAGCAATTAAAGAATACTCCTTCCAAAATCTCTCTTTGGGAATTGCTTCAAACTTCACCAAGTTATAATACCATTCTTCAAACTACTTTGAAACAAATAATAGTCCCTCCTAGAACCACTCTGAGTAATGTGGCCGGTCTTGTTCAAAAGCATAATCTTGATATTATTTTCATCAACATGAGCTCCCTCCTTTTGAATTATGAAAACAACATGATGCCTTTATGATTATTGCTCAATTCCATCGCATAGGTATCAAACACACTCTCATAGATAATGGGTTTTCCCTTAATGTGTGTAGTGTGAGCCTTCTTGATTGGTTAGAAGTGGATAGATCACAAATAATACCTAATTCCATTTCTATTCGAGGATTTGATAATATAACAAAGTAACCGCTAGGGATAATCACTTTACCTATTACGCCTAGGGTGGTTACTTTGCAGACTCCTATCCATGTCATGCCTTATGAAATCTTATATAATCTTCTTTTAGGCTGACCTTGGATTCATGAGATGAATGCGGTCCCTTCAACTCTTCACCCTATCATGAAGTATGTTTATAACAATCATATATATCAAATTGAAATAAACCTTGAGCCTAAAAATTACTTGCATCTTGAAATAGGAATAACAAGTCCTTTGAAAACTTTGATTCCAACTTCTAACATTGATCCTCTTGACATTAAACAAAATGACACAGAATTGTCATCTAAATTACTTGGTGATGATTGGGGATTGTTAAACTTCACACCCTCATTTATGAGCGACTACACAGTTATGAAAAATGCAAGATGAAAAGCCTGACCAACCAACTATTATGTCCACTCAAAATTCTAGACCATTGTCTCACACATCTATCTCTTACAATATGGATAAAAATGCAACATACACAATTTTTTTTGACGAGATAGGTTATAAATCCCTGCCTACCCCACGCGAAATGGAAAGACTTTATGGGAAAGGTTATACATTTATCAAACAATTCAGCTATAATGGAAAAGAGTGTGGAAAACATGAACAAGGTATTCATGTCCCTATTGAACCTACTACACAAGAAATGAAAACGGGATTGGGATATTATTTGTCTAAAACAACTAAAGCTACTCAATGACTATCCTTAAACATTAATGTGATCACATGTCAACGACAACATAAACTCACCACCACTCATCCTAACTTGCTTGATCCTACCCTCCCACCTTCATTGTTGTATGTTGATAGTGATGAAACCTTGAAACACATACTTGGTGTTTATGACACCCCATCTTCGCCTGCTTCCCTTAAACATATTTCTTGTGTCATAAAAGTTACCAAGCAAGAAACAAGTGATATCAATGAAGAAATTTTGGAATCTAAAAGTCCTAAATCCAATGCACACCCTTTAGGAGATACAATTGACGTGCTTATGGACATAAATGACAAAGATAAAGTTATTAAAATTGGGAAGTGTCTTGATGATGAAGAACAAGAAGATACAACTTCTTTACTTGATGATTTTCTTGAAATCTTTGCTTGGAAATATTATGATATGCCAGGAATAGACCCAAAAATTGTCATGCATAATATTGTCCTTGATAACAATGTTAAACCTATTCATCAGAAGATCTATAAAATGCACCCTAAAGTGGTCTTGCTTGTTAAAGAACTTGAGAAACTTCTTGATGTTGGCTTCATACAACCTATTGATTATTCTCCTTGGATCTCAAACATTGTCACAGTTGCAAAACTTGATAAACGAATTAGGATGTGCACAGATTTTTGAGACTTGAATAAAGCCTCTTTAAAAGATGATTTTCCACTTCCTAATATTGACATGATCATGGATTCAACTGCTAGACATACTTTTTTGTTATTCATGGATGGATTCTTTGGTTATAATCAAATCCTTATTAATCCTCGAGATCAATACAAAACTGCATTTACAACAATTTGGGGAATATTTTGTTGGGTCATCATGTCCTTCGATTTAAAGAATTCTAGTGCAAATTATCAATGTGCAATGACATTAATATTCCATGATTACATTCAAAAAATCTTGGAAGACTATGTTGAAGATATTCTTGCTAAATCCTTAACTCGACAAGATAATGTAAATGTCCATCACAAAATCTTTGAACGAATTAAATAATATAACATGTGATTGAATCCGAAAAAGTGTGTATTTGGTGTAGAAAGTGGTAAACTCTTAGGATTTATCATATCTCATAGAGGCATTGAGGTGGACAAAAATAAAATTGATGCAATTGTTAGCATGGCACCTCCAAAGAACATTTCTCAGTTACACACGTTACAAGACCACATTCAAGCTATCTGACATTTTGTCGCATATTTAGCCGACCACACATTACCTTTCACATATCTTCTTAAAAATGGTTTTCCTTTTGATTGGGATGACAATTGTAAAAAATCTTTTGAGATTCAAAAGGAATATTTAGCTACTCCACCTATTTTACAACCGGTTGTACGACATAGACCATTTATTTTGTACATCGCCACATATGCCCATGCTCTTGCAGCATTGTTAGCTCAACACGATGACCATGGTAAATAGAATCCTATTTATTACATCAGTCACACCTTGGCTATGTGCAAGATAATCATGGAAAAAATAGGCCCTTAAGTGGCAAAAATTTAGAAAAATTAGAGTTAGGCAACTTGATGTAAAAATTTGAATAAGTTATCTATATTATTTCAAAAATATGTAAGAATAGAATTTGTAGCAACTTGAATTTAGTTTCTAAACTACTAGGTTTGTTTAAAAAAAATAAAAATCTATTTGGTGAAAATTTGAAATTTCAATGCAGTGGTACTTTAATTTCAGGGAAAAAATAAGGAGGTGTTTGCTTGACCACCCTAACAATAATAAAATGATAATATTTTTTTATAAGAGTTTAGATACAAATAGAGGAATCATGCCCTGATGTGATGCATATTTTTTTGTAATTTTTTCCCAAGAAAATAATTAATTATGAATTTTTTATTACAAATTTTTTAAAAATATAAAAACTCGTATGTCTAACCACCTTAACTTGGTCAAAACTTCATGAAATTCATTTTTTTATTTTTTGAAAGCTATAGATTTTTTTCAATTAGCCTATCAATCAGGACTTTAGTCATAATTTGAGTAGAAAATGAATAATAATTACTTATTAAATTCAAAGTAAAACATAATTTATATCGGTGGAAATATGAGAATCTCCTTTAAAAACCCTTTTTGTTTCATCAATTTTGGGTAAAAAAATAGTCGTCAGCCACATACCCATCATATTGCCACTTTTTGGCCCATCATGATCCTACACATACCCCCTTAATCAATTATGAAACATGCTATTCACCAATTGAAAATTTTTTTTGGCTCTTGTATTCGCTGCTAGTAAGTTGCAACATTATTTACTGACTGCTGAAGTACAAGTTGTCACAAAATTCGATCCTCTTAAATATCTTTTAACAAAACTGATCTCTCTAGCTGCCTGCCTAAGTCGGTGATGTTTTTGACTAAGTTTGATCTTAAATTTGTTTCAAAAAAATCAATCAAAGGTCAAGCCTTAACCGATCACTTAGTTGATGCTCCTTCTCCCTTCACTTTCCCTACCATTCATTCCTTTCCTAATGATCATGTTTTACTTGCTAATATTAAACCATGGGAGTTATTTTTTGATGGGTCTAAGTGTCGAACAGGGTTCGGTGCTGGAGTGGTCCTAATTCCACCCAATGGTAACCATATTCCCTTGTCCTATCATTTAAACTTCCTATGTACAAATAATACAACTGAGTATGAATCATTGATTGTAGGATTGCAAGTTGCTTTATCGCTTCACATTCGACATATTAAGATCTTTGGCGATTCACAATTAGTCATTAAACAAATCAATGGCACATAAACAAAACATGAAAAATTTACTAAAGTACAAGGACCTTATCATGAAACTATTAGACAAATTTGATTTGTTCACCATTGATAACATCCCATGTAAAGATAACAGTCATGAGGATGCAATGGCTAGTGTAGCTTCTCTCATATCCTCACTTGATCCTTTTATTGATTCCACATTCATTATTCATACCATCATGAAACCTTCAATCGATACTTTGTTAGAAGACATCTTCACAATAACTCAAACATCTTCATGTGAATGGTACAATACAATATACAATTACTTAAAGGATGGTACCATTCCTGAACCCACCACAATGAATACCTGAAAGCACTTACGAAAACTTGCAACTAAATATATGATTCTTGCAGATGCATTGTATCGAATATTTTTTAATGGTCTTCTACTATGTTGTCTTAATGATTTTGAAATTCCCTTAGCACTCAAACAGGCTCATGCTGGTGCTTGTGGTGGTCATTTTGGAGGACGTTTGTTAGTGCAAAGACTTCTCCACATGGGTTATTATTGGAAACATATGGAGAAAGATTGTTACACCTATGTTAAAGGATGTCACAAATTCCAAGGACATAGCAATTTGATTCATGCTCCTACTACTGAGCTTCGTGCCCATGTTCCCATTTGGTCGTTTTCAATATGGGGGTTAGATCTTATTAGAAAAAATTCCCCTCCTTCTATTGGACACACATTTATCATAACCGCAATTGATTATTTCACAAAATGGGTCGAAGCTATCCCTCTTCGTTCAACAACTGCTGAAGTAATTTGTCATTTCCTTAAGGAACACATAATTGCTCACTTTGGAGTTCCTTCTACAATTGTTTCAAATAATGGAACACCCTTTAAGAATAACGAAGTTCAACAATTTCTCCAAACCTTCAACATTCAACATCACTTTCCACACCCTACTATCCACAATCCAATGGACAAGCTAAGTATACTAATAAAATTCTTGAACAAATCCTTAAGAAAACCATTAGCAACAACCATAAAGATTGGCATACACAACTCCCTTATGCACTTTGGGCCTATAGAACTAATGTCCATTCATCCACTAGCACTACCCCTTATAATCTTGTTTATGGTACTGATGCAATTATGCCCTTGGAGTTAGAAATTCCTACTTTGCAAGTTGCTCTCCGAGATATTTTTGATGATGACACTTATAAAGCTCAATGATTACATCAACTTGAGATGTTTGATGAAGAGCACATTAAATCTCTTGAACATCTCCAAGCTCACATAAAAAAATTACAACGAAAACACAATGTTTACATCATTCCTCAATCATTTTCTAGGGGAGATTTTGTCCTTCTTGAAAATCAACGAATCGTTAGTGTTGATAATGTAGAAAAGGATAAGTTTAGGCCTAATTGGTTGGGACCTTATATAGTTGATACTAGTTATGGGTCTGATGCATATCTTTTAAGGTAGATTGATGGAACACCCCTTAAGGAACCTATTAATGTAGTGCATTTGCATCGGTATTATCTCTAATCTCCTTTGAATAGTATGTTTGCTATAGCAGTGTTGTTTAGAGTTATTTGATGTTATTCTAACAAAATAGCTTTCACATTGCTTCATTCCTAACAACTAGATTTTTATTTGTCTTGGATACTAAAGTAATTATTTACATTCATTTTATAGTTGCTTTAGACTTCATACTATTCACATTCCTCTTATGTTAAGTTAGATCCTTTTTAGTGTATTTAATTTAACATATAATTTTTCTCATTGCCAATGTTGTATTAGTGTTAAAACTAAAATATGTTTTGCATTACATCATAGGGATTATGTTAAATCAGGTAGACATTAATTAAAATACTTTTGTCATAAGTCCTTTAATTAATCACATAGCATTTAACAATCATATCAAAAAGATACATCATCATTATATCTAAGGTGTGTGTCTATATATATATATATCAAACCAAAAGTTTCATATAAATCTCAAAATCATCTCATAATGGTTTGTGAGAACTATACCCCTCAAGATCTAGCACTCGTGATCCAGTCCCTGGACATTGTGAGATGGTTGTGTGTGACCGTGATTGCAAACTGCCAAGTCTCAGTGCATACTCCAGACCTTGTACTCGTCCAACAACTACAAGTCGCTCCTCTGCCATCTGATCCCTCTTCCCCTGTGTCTGAGCTAGCTCTGCACGAAGTCTCTCTACCTCTACTAAGGCCCTTGATGACTGTAGTGCACTCTCAGCCTAATGGAGCATCCTCCTCACACTCTCATATGATCGGTGGGGGCACGTAGTCAGGATCTATCTTATCCTCCTCGAGGGATGCTAGCACTATCTCTGTGGCTGCCTGACGATAGAACCCTCACTAGTCTCTTATCGCTCCTGCAATATAGATCATGTACACAATTAGTAACACATCATCATGATATATATATACATAAAATAAAATGTAAATCACTAAAGGACATGCATAAAATCAAATATTGTCACCTATATCTCTAGATGCATGAGGAATGTCAACTTCCTCATCTTTGGGGGGCATGTAGGATGTGCTATCCTCCCTTTGACTCTAGATGCTAATGTTTTTTGTAGGTACTACTAGTGATCTAGTCCTATAAGTATGTGAAGAATCTTCATACTCGCCTTGATCCTCAATAGCTACCTCATCACCCTCACTGAGGGGTGGCTCCTCCTTATAATAATACCCCTCCTCATAATCCTCCTCCTCCTCGTCATCCTCTCCTCCATCTTGATCCTCATAGTTAGGATCAACATCAAACTGGTAATCCTCATCAATAACATCTATAAAAATATCTACTGGCCTATATCGTACCTACTCTGCCCTCTCCTCTGGCTCATCACCCTTATCTATTGTTGCCTCTACATCACCTAGGGGGAAATCCATAGGAAAAATTGGAGCTAGTCGTGCATATGACCACCACTCCTCATACTCATCTGTGCTACTGACCTCATCAGTGTCAGATGTTGGTGGCTGGTTGTGATCTAAATCATTGGAATCACTCTCACGAACATGATCTATAGTCAGTCAAATAGTATCCCCTAGCCTTTGATCACTTCACACTGATCATCTAATGAAGGGTCATGCCCTAGGTGGTGTTTCAACCTGTCCAAATTGCCACAAGACTCATCCATAATAGAATGGTTGTACAACGTATTCATGCCTCCTTACTAGAAATGTATCCATCTGCATCCTCTGTAACTGCCTTGTGCACTTTGGCCACTGAAGAGTCAATAGATAAGGTCTCCATAATATCTCGTCCTCCTCCAGTCAATTGAATCTCACTCTCCAAAAATATAAATCCCCATACTACCATAGCTACCTCAAAGGATAGCCAAATGCTTGTGGGTACTCTATTGCTATAGTATATAGATATCCGACAGGCCTAGTACATGTGATATGCTCAAGGAACCAAACCGGTAGAAGCATACAATGGACCATACTATCGATTTCTTGATATACAAATCTCCCTAGATCATAGTACAAATGTGCCAGAATGCAACACCCCCATGCATAGACTGTACGCTAATCATACATCCCCCGCACCAAGTGTAGCATTCCACCATCCAAGTGTGCCAATCGTCCATTTAGATTGAGTACTAGTACCACTATATGCATCATAATCCATCTCACCATAGGATCTTGTGAGTGCAATAACATCAGTAGCTCATTTTGTGCTCTAACCCTCTCATCATGTATCTGTCCTCCTAGGCAGTATTGAATGTCTCTCTTCTCACAGAATGATTGATCCCCCCAGAAATACACTCACACTCCTCGAATGTGAACTTGAAGAATGTGATGTATGTCCTCAAGTGTGATTGTTATTTCCCCAATGGGAAGATGAAAGGTATAGGTATCTACATCCCAACGCTCACACAAAGCCATCAACATGGCATCATGGTATCTCATGAGTGGAATCATATATGCCCAATAGATACCCACTGACTGTATATGTTCTATCTCTACTACTAATAGCATTGGTGATAGATCTCTCAAAAATGACAATTATCTTCCCCCTAGCCATTGTCGCGACCGGGTGGGAACCTATCAAAATCATCACAAAATACTCTAAAAATTCATCTAAAATATTCAATTTTCATATTTTAATCATGCAAGTGTGCTAAAGTCAATCTAGTGTGCTTTCCTCATGGCCCTAGACACTTTACAACCCTTTTTGGGCATTTTACAAAGAAACAAGGACACTTCGCGAAGAAATGGGACACTTTGCGAAGAAACGAGACACTTTCCAAACAAAAGGGACACTTTGCACACAAATGGGATGCTTTGTGAAAAAAGGGGACACTTTACAAAAAAAATTCTAAGAACCCTAAATTAACCTATCCATGCCTAATAATCATTATAATATCATCAAAACACATGGTGAAAGTTATAGAATTGACTCACCTCCTGATATTGTTCGTCGTGTACCACCTGCTCATGAAGATCATCCAGCCGCGAGGTGCATAATACCATCTACTTAGCATATTCTCATTCTAATTGTCACTCTCAATCCAAAAAAAAGGTAAAAGGAATAGTAAGTGACACATTACTTTCATCTACTACTTTTTATCTCTATTTACTTTTACATCTTAACCTAATGATCTCTTCTTTTTCCCTAGTTTATAATATAGTCATTTTTCACATTAACATAACGGGAGCTAGGGTAATCTGTTTCTGACACCGTTTGATGTGTTAGAATCATGATTCCGCACCTGAAATCCTCATTTTCCTATCGATATGTGGCATGGTACTTGGAAATTCCTTATGATATGGTGTTTTTTTCTTCGAGATGGCTAGATTGCTAACTTGATTCCACCTCCATAAAGAAAGAAAAATCAAGGGGGGGCATACATCTACCCTCGAACAAGATTCCTAAGAGTTAGATAAAAGGATTTGTAGATAATTAACGAATGTGTGTTGTAGGATGTGGTTCCTAATGTTGTGGTTTGTAGATAACTACACTAGGGGCTTCGTTCTCCCATCTTTTGAATGTGTATCCTTTTATGTACTAAGGTGAAATCGTTTATAGTCCTTTAGCTAACATATACACATAAAGTCATATGGGCACTAAAGTGGGTGCTAAATGTGCTATAGAAAATTGGACCCTCTTGAGAAAAGAGACAATTTCATGCATAATTAGACCCACTTCTGACCCCTTGACATCATTTCCCCTTCAAAACATGTATAGGTCCCTTAGACCTATTAATTTTGATCTAGAGGCCCGTTTCACATGTGAAATCACATAAAACACAACAAACAATATTTAATAGCATCATACCTCAAAAACCCATCTTCAAAGAGTAGTAGTGGGACCCATTCGCCACCTTGGGTGAATGAGTTTCCTGTAGTGGGACCCATTTTCAAAGGGTGGCGAATGAGTCCCCTTTGAGGGAAAATTCAAAATCAAACAAGAATTTAATCAATTTAACTCTTATTTTTGGTGAATGTTAGCCTCTTAGGTCTAACTAAAGGGAAAATAAGGTGTTGTTGCCTATAAATACACATTTTAAGTCATTTTACACAAATTTTTTCTCATATCTTATCATCACATTATCATTATTGAAGAGCAATTTCAAAGCAAAGCATACAACGACAAGTTGCATCATCAAAAGTTGAAGTTTTAGGACAACAAACTAGGGTTTTGGTAGGTCTTGAAGCTCACTAATCTTATCAATATACAACATTGTAAAGGGTTGATCATGGATGCCTATGGTGAATCATGAAGAAATCTAGGGTGAAGAGGTGAAACTAGCCACCAAATCATACCTCAGGACTTGGTTTCCTATTGATTCCATCTTCCATTTTCACTCTATCTTCAAATTAAGGTTTGCATTGTGTTTATCTAGTGTTTGCATGCCATTTCATATCCATGTTTCATGTGTTGTAAGGTTTCTAGGGTAGATGTAATGCTCAAAAATTGATGTTTACTTAGCTACAATAAAATACCAAACGTAATACATTCCAAGGATAACAAAAAAAAATAAAAGTTGAAGATGCATAAGTCATTATCTATCCATTATTGCTCAAAAGAAAGATTCATAACATAATTCCATTCCATGTATGTAGAAGAAATAAATTTAATTAACAATAGGATCATTGCAATGATACATATATGTTTTCCAATGGCATATCAAAGAGATTCCATAAGTTTTCTCAAGTTTCCAATTACATCAAATCCTTCTTTTCAACACATCTATTTCAATGTTACAATACTGATTTACAAATAAAATTACATTGCAAGTGGGCTTTTCAATCCATTCCAAATAGTACATGATTACATTTATAACAAATAAATCTCTGAACCGCAACCGCCATGACACCGCTAGTCTTCTTGCAAGTTGGGCCAAGAGTGTGATTAAGACACCTTTTCCACCCAACTACGAAGTGCAATACTTCTCCAGGTTTCTTCCTAACTCGAAGAAATCCTCGACCCTGCACGAGGAGCCTAGCAACCTGAAACAACAATGAAGGAGGGAACTCTTGATGCAAGCTTGATTCCTATATGCATTCCTAGCATGAGAATCACATATTTCTTGCAAAAGGAGGTGGTAGAGACCTATATTCATTTAGTTCTAGGCTTTTAGTTCCATCTATTTCAATGGTGCAAGTGCTTGGCCAAGCAAAATAAATTAAATGATAGTTTTAGAAAAGGTAAAACTACCGTCTCTGTGGGTTCACCTTCGACATCCTATCCCGAAAGTTTCTCAAAATTCAATAAATAATGCATTTTTCCTTCTAAGTTCACATTCAAATCTACGCATTTCTAATTTCAAAGAAATTTCATCATTTTCCAAAATTTTAATAAAGTCAGTCAAAATAGCTTTCATACTTGCATGCGGTAAAATAAAGTTTTCTTGTACAATTCCAAATGATTTTTCAATGCAAAATGAATTCAGTTTTCAATTCTATATTCTAAATGATTTTGCTCACAACAATTTAATAGTTTCAGCTAAAAGAAAGAAAAACACTCTTAACAAAAAATTTGCTAATTATGACTGTGTTCTAAATAGTCTCCATTTGCTATAAAGTTCATCTTCAGTGCTACTCATTTCCCTTTTGTGCATTTCACTAAGTTTTTTTAAGGATGTAAAATGGTACCTACAAAACATCGATGTTCAGAAAATAATAGCTTTAGGAAGGATATACAAAGTAAATAATCGTATTTGTATATGAGTTTTCGGTTCAGTATAGATATAAAAAAAACAGGGTTTGTTGTATAAATTCTTTCTATGTTTTCCAGGAAAATATGAGATTAGATTGTACAAATTTTATTTATATATCTGCTGTGTTTTATCTTCTGTTAAACTATAGTGTCAAAAGAAATAATTCCTGTGGGAATTACAGTAGTTTTAGTGCCATTTTTAAAAATATATAATGATTATTTCTATATACATATATATATATACCTATATGAGTATATATTCATATAAATGCACCTATATTTAAATATGTACTTACTCATATAATTCTTGTACAATTCTGATGACAATAAGCAATAATCTTATGAAAGAAAAAAAAAGAATTTACATAGAAATCAGAGACTATATATATATATGTATACATGTATATATATATATATATATGTATGTATATCTTTGTGTGTATATTGTTCGCACCTAAGACATACACTATACTTCCACACACAAGTTAATGACAGATGGAATTCGCATAAGAGATATCAAATCTGAAATTTGTCACAACTTACATGAGTTCGTGGGGTTGGCCTGTGGAGGGCGTTGCCCTCTCACAGGGCCACCCTCCCCTATGGACGGTTGGGTGGTGTAATCCCCAAACACTTAATAATAAGCAACACAAATAAACAATGATGCCAGAAATTTGAATGGATAACAGAGTTGCAAGTTTCGAATTGCAAGAAGGTTTTAACAGCATTTATATATATATATATATATATATATTAGCACAATAATGCATGAGTGCATATAAATATATATATATATATATGTATATATGTATGTATATATATATATATATATGCATGGATATATATTTATATATATAAATATACATGCTACAATTCATAAAAGAAAACCACACTCAAAAATCACAGTAAATAAAGGAAAAAAAATAGATAAACCCCAATTCCGGAAAGAGTAAAATTGTGTAGATACTTTCAATGCACTCACAGGAAAGAGATATATTTTTCCCAGATTTTCACAGTTTTTCATTCAATTCTAACACTTTTCATACAATTAATTCAGCAGTATTTGCATATTTCAACAAGAAATTTGAAAAAAGAAGAAGTAGAGAACCTGTGATTTATGCTTCCAACTGTAAATGGGGATACTCTTTAGCCAACTTCTTCCCTTGCCTCTTTTCAATCTGGTCTCTCCGAGCTATCCTCTACCTCTTCCTTCTCCCAAATTGCTTTTCCAGCTCTGTATCTTTCCACTATTTACCCAAGTTCAGTTTTTCAACAAACTATTCTAAAAGATATAGCATTTGTTTGGCTGCCATCAAAAACAAAAAGTTATAGAGCTTGTTTTCCAGAATATTTTCAAGAACTGTTACCTTCTCGGGAATTCCTTTCTCTATTTAAAATTGTTTTTCCTTTTCAATTCTCTACCCTAATCTTGAAAATGTATTTTAAAATTAATAATAATCTCCAATTTATTTGCATTTAAATCTCATTTCGAAAATATTTACTCAATCAATAAAAATAAATAACTCATAACTTAATGTTTAACTCAAAAACTCTAAGTTTAACACCAATTAAAACAATAGTAACATGCATAATTATTTAATTCAAGAATCCATAATTAACTTGTAAGTAACGGTTAATCCTTTATTTTACCATGCTTTATTCTATTTAATTTACCACTTATTATTTAATCTGCAAATAATTTAAAGCAAACACATAAATTAGACATTCCTAAATGCAGTCTATATGAAACTAAGTGTGTGTGTGTAATCGAGAGGTCTTCCTACTTTGTCATGTCAAGAAGCTAATCACCTTTCCTTAATCACACCCTTGGTCTTCGACTTCCTGCAACTCAAGTACACTCAGGCACACAACAATAGTTGAATTAGTATCATATTAAAATATAAATAACAACATTGCATTATATTAATTAAATGCTTCTACTCTATTTTGCTTCATTTCCAAAATAAAACTTATTCAATACTTTTCGACTTTTCATAATTTAAATTAAACACTTTCATTTATCACAAACCCAAAACATCATCATCATATTAATCATTAATCTACCAGGCACAATAAAGCATGTAATAAATCCATACACAGCCAAAAATAATCTGCATCAGAATTGAGATGTGACAGTAGAGATCTTGCATCATTTCAATCAATCTTGCATGTCTTATTCTAGAACAATAGGGTAGGGCCTCTTTCATGTTTAAGTATTTCCTAGTCTTTAACACATCTAAGGCTAGGGTTTATGCATATTTCTCTCCATTTAAGGTTTGATTACCTACCTAGGGGTTTGACCAAGGAAAACCCCCCATTAGATCAACACTTTTAAGTTGTTTTGCAGAGATTTTTTGAGATTTGGAAATAGGATTCTATCATATTTTATTGTACACGTGTCAAGGTGCAGATTTGAGTTTTGAATTTGTAGGAATAAGAAAGTGGATTGATTCAACATGCTTGGTGAATGAGTCCCACCTAAGATGCAAAATTGAGTTAGATGTTGTTTTAGATCCCCGACTATTGTTTTCTGACACAACTAGGGATCTGAAACAACATCTGACTCAATTCTACATCTAAGGTGGGACTCATTCACCAAGCATGGAAAATCACTCCACTTTTTTATTCCTACAAATTCAAAACTCAGATCTGCACCTTAACACATGTACAACAAAGTCTGATGGAATCCTGATTCTAGATCTTGAAAAATCTCTGCAAAATAGCTTAAAATTTTTGATCTAATGGGGGGTTTTCTTTGGTCAAACCCCTAGGTAGGTAATCAAACCTTAAATGGAGATAAATATGCATAAACCCTAGCCTTAGATGTGTTCAAGACTAGGAAATACTGAAACATGAAAGAGGCCCTACCCTATTGTTCTAGAATAAGACATGCAAGATTGATTGAAATGATGCAAGATCTCTACACTAGAAACCTTACAACACATGAAACATGGATATGAAATGACATGCAAATACTAGATAAACACAATGCAAACCTTAATTTGAAGATAGAGTGAAAATGGAAGATGGAATCAATAGGAAACCAAGTCCTTAGGCATGATTTGGTGGCTAGTTGCACCTCTTCACCCTATATTTCTTCATGATTCACCATAGGCATCCATCATCAACCATTTATAATGTTGGATCTTGATAAGATTAGTGATCGTCAAGACCTGCAAAAACCTTAGTTTGTTATCCTAAAACTCCAACTTTTGATGATGTAATTTGTCATTGTATGCTTTTGGTGCAGGGGTACCTTGGGTTATCCATGCCTCTTTGGGATTTGTGCGGTTTTTGTTTAGTTTCAATGATGATCATGATGTAATAAGGTCATAGGGACCATCTGAAATGCTTTGTGATAGGTTTTTAGGTTTTATGTTGAGTTTTGATGTAATAACAAGGTCTCTTCCTCACCATGTAAACTTGGTGCATCTAGGCCAACATAAGGAATTAAGGTGCCATGATGCAACCAGGTAATTGAGGGGAGTTTCCTTGTTGATTTGATAGTCTTAGAGGTGTTTTAGCCATCTTTTTGCTTGGTTGGTAAATCAGGTTCTTGATGTGCCAAATTGCCTTAACTAAGCAATTAGGAATCATTTAGTGATTGATTAGTTTCCCAACGTCCTCCAAATTAAAAATTCAGTTGTGGGAGATGAGTGTGAATGTTGAAATATGACTCTTTTGGTCGAGGCAGGTTTGATGAAAAAGTTTTGAAGCAAAATCAATTAAAATAGAACCCTATTTTCCAGATTTTTGGTCAAAAAAATTGCTGCTAACTCCTATGGTATGAACATAATACATATTGTATAGACACAAGGTTGTAATAGTTCAATAGAGGGTTGAGATAGCTTCCTTTTGGTGGTGGTTTGACTCATTTTCATCAAGAATCAAGGAAGATATCTGCATTTTACTACAAATGGGTCTAAAACCCTCCACAACTAGGGTTTGATCAATAAAATGCAAGTTTCTCTCCATTCCACCATAGGAAAAATATGATTTTTGGTGGAATGGAAAGAATTGTAGTATACTTAAATATGTAGAAGGTTTCAGATTGGAATATGGAGTTTGGTGAGAATAAATTGATGCCCTAGGCCTGGCATCTCTATGTGACAGGCCAAAATTTGTTGCAAAAATCTAATTTGAGGCAAGATTTGTGATTTTTCTATTTTGTGGTGCTTGGGATAAGTTGGAATGAGTTTTTTGAAGGTATAGGAAGGTATTCATTGGATTAGGGGCATTGGGGTGTGCCAAGGTAACCATACTTGCATTGAAAAGTGTCTCTAAGGCCTCTTTGTAGCGTTAGAAAACAGGTCATTTGTTGCCTTTTGTGTTGGATTCAAAACTTATGGTTTTGAGGGTTTATGGAGGATAGTATCAAGTGTCAAAAACCAGTGAGTTTGGTCTGGTTTCATTCATTAGAAGGATTTTATGTTGACTGTCCCATTAGACAAGGCTACAAGGGCTACAAGGCCTAATATGGCAGCGATAGATGAAAGAGTGTTCCCAAGTGAGAAGTCTTGTTTGTTGGCTTAGTTTAGTCATGTCAAGATATTCTGAGTCATTTCCAAGCCTCCTAATTTCATTTGGGTGTGTGGATTTAAAATAGTTCTTAAGTTGCTCATTAGTTGTATGGTGTATTAAGGATTCTATCTAAGAGTATTTGAGAGAAGCTCTAAAGAGATTGTCTTCCCCTACTACTCTGCATCAGCTTTGCCTTGAAATTTCTCTTGGATAACGATAACTTGATGATAAGATATGATCAAAAAGTTGTGTAAAATGACTTAAAATGTGTATTTATAGGAAACAACACCTTATTTTCCTATTAATTAGACTTAAGAGGCCAACATTCACCAGAAATAAGAGTTAAATTGATTAAATTCCTGCTTGATTTTGAATTTTCCCTTAAAGGGGACTCATTTGCCACCCTTGGCGAATGGGTCCCACTAGAGGGGACTCATTCACCCAAGGTGGCGCATGGGTCCCACTACTACTGTTTGAAGGTGGGTTGTTGGGGTATGATGCTATTAAATATTTTTTGTCAGGTTTTATGTGATTTCACATGTGAAATGGGCCTCTAGATAAAAATTAATAGGTCTAAGGGGCCTATAAATGTTGTTTTGAAGGGGAAATGATGTGAAGGGATCAAAAGTGGGTCTAATTATGCACAAAATTGTCTCTTTTCTCAAGAGGGTCCAATTTTGTACGTCATAGTATGATGATGATTATGAGATATGCATATGAGTGTGATGATGATTATGATTTATGCTTATGTTTATGTGAATGATGGATTATATGCATTATGTCTAATGTTTTCTGATGTAGGATGTGATGGATGATATATGATGTTATGATATATGCTATGGATGTGATACTAATGGTTTGTGATGTAGGCAACCCTGGATATGTGTAGACGGAAAACTTATGCCGACAATGGATATGTTTAGAAATCCTTGTGATTGATTCAACAAATGTGATCCTGAAATGTCAATCAGCTCATATCACATGGATATCTATGTTGTACCTTGTGCAATCAATTTTCTTTTAATTTTAGTGGGAAAACTTTCCAAGCATATTATTATGATTTAACTGTGGCATGAAAATATAATGGGATGTGATGAATTAAAAATGTGATGTATGCATATGTGGTAATGTTATGGATGGATGTGATGAATGTAATGTAATGCAATGTATATAGTGAGATGAACTAATATGTTTAGAATTGTGATAGGTCGAATGTAGGGGTTAGAAAACAAGCAGCAAATAAAAGAGTGCAAATAAACACCAAAACAACCTACACCTCAAGATTAGCCTAAGTTGGAATCAACACAAGATAAAAGCAACAAATGAAACTTTATACCTTGTCTCGAATCGATCATTTGGTTGGCCCTTCGATCTTTGATGTGTATGCTCCTTGGATGACACAAGATGCAAGCTAAATGATGTTGTGAGGATGAGTGCAAGTGGATGAAAACATGAAAATGGCTAAGTGTAGATTGAGAAATAAAATTGCAAGAGTTTGGCTAGCAGAATGATCTCCTCTAAAATGAGAGAAAAGAGGGGGTATTTATAGGAATTTTGAGAATTCCTAGAAGAGATGGATGGCCAAAATTGAGCCACAAAATATCAAGATGTAGGACTAAGGTGAGTTGAGAACTCACAAGCCCTCACATCTTGACATGTGGCATGTGATATAGCCCTAAAAGGTGAAGTGGACATGAGGTGGAAGGATGGTACATGACATAGAGGGGGGTACAAAGTACCTTGGGATTGGACAAGATCTCCTCATAAAGGAGGTCCTTGTCCCCATGTGGGTGAGAGGACATGTGAGGAATTAAAATTTTTTCTCAAATATTCTCATGGGGAGATGGGAAAGAATAAAGAATAAAGAGAGGACATGTGGGAAGGAGTGAAAGAATTAAAAATTCCTTTTGAGTGCCTTGGGGGATTAAAAGTGAATTAAAAATTCACATGGGGAAGTGGAGTGCCTTGTCCAAAAGGAGAAGGCTTTTAATAAGGTTGACTTAAGGACACATGCCATAAATGGGAAGCGGATTAGATTGGTCTAACCACATGATTAAGGTTGTGCAAGTACTCAATTAGATGGACTAATGACTCATTAGAAGCAAGTGGGAGATTATGGAGGATGTGACCCTAATGATGATTAAGGGTGTGCACATGCTAACCCTGGTTAATTAGAAGAAGATGAAGGAATTAAAATGGATTAGAGACCAACTTGCAAAAGTTGGAGGATGTGACCATGAGAGAGAAAAGAGGAATTAAAAAAATGAATTTTAATTCCAAAAGGGGAATATGACTAAATTAAATAAAATGGTATATTTATTTAATTTAGAGGAGGAAGAGGGGTAAAGTATTTGTTAAATTAAATACTTTATGACCTTTATGTAAAATGCAAGGTATGAATTAAACAAATAGTTTAATTAATGTTAACAAAGGGGATAAATAGCCAGATGACTAAGGAGACAT
The DNA here is from genome assembly GCA_007258455.2 of Sequoia sempervirens. NCBI lineage: Eukaryota > Viridiplantae > Streptophyta > Pinopsida > Cupressales > Cupressaceae > Sequoia > Sequoia sempervirens. Next base: position 50,786,571 of record VDFB02000363.1, on the reverse strand, counting down.
GTTTGATCATATGGAAGTGATCAAATTGGATGTCTACATTTTTCCCCTCTTCAAAATACTATTAGGATAATAGGGTTTCGAAGAAAAACATGCAGATGACTCTATAGAGGAAGAGATTAGAAAAGCGAAGCCCCAGCATGGGGGAATGTGCGCGAGCTACTCCAAATGGAGGGAATGTGGAGAGGATGCCCCAGTCTAGCGAAGGTAGGCTTTGAGCGACGGGTTAGGAGAGAATGGTAGGTTATGCCCCCTCGAGAAGGGAGACGGGGGAGGAAAAGGGAGCCCTGGTCAACTTCTCAAAAGTAAGGAGTGGTAGATGTCGTTGGAAAGAGCACGAAAAAATGAGAAGAATGGTGCTTGAACAGAGTCTATTAGGTAAATGGTGTGCAAATAGCGACCCGGGGAAGAAAGAGGCTGGATGAATTAATTGAAAGAATTTTTGGTAAATAAAAGGAAAAAAGACCTTTTATTTGAAAAGGGGAGAGAGAGGGAATAAAAGGTAATTGTAGAATTACCTTTTGCTCATTGTGACAGCTGGCAAGAGGAGAAGGAGGAGAGGAAGAAGAGGCAGTGAGAGAGAGCAGACATGATGCCAAACTACGACAGTGACATCATTCACCGGGCCGACGAGAGGCGGATATTCTTCAACCACCGTGCCGTACCACGTCAGGTTAGCCCAAAACTTAACTTTGTGATTTTGAGTTATTTATGCACGGGTTTTGGAAAAACAAAAATGTGGGTTTTGTCTGGGAAAACGAGACAAAAAATGAGGAGGCAGATTTTTAAAATGTTTGCAATTTTTATTGGTTTTCCCATCGGGGGGGAGAGGTTGGGTGGCCGCCACGTGGACGGGTCCGCCACCGCGGGCAGATGAGTCCACCACTGCGGATGGACAGGTCCGCCGACACCGCGGCAGGTTCGCCGCCGCGGGCGGACAAGTCCGCCGATGCCGCGGTGGGTCCGTTGCCACGGGCGGACATGTCGCAGCCGCGGGGGCAGACGGGTCCACCGCCGGGGGGGTGGACGGGTCCGTCGCCGGGGTGGCAGACGGGTCCGCTGCCTGGGGCAGATGAGTCTGCCGCCGGGAAGGATGGGGGATAGGGTGACAGAGGGCAGGGGGGAGGGGAACAATAACAGGGACGGGAAACCCATGGATAACGAGGGAAAAAAGAACAAAAATGATAAAAAAAATTACTGCGTGTATGCAAAAAATAGGGATTTTGCGGGTGCGAGAGAGACGATCAGAGGTGTTGAGGAGATGCATAGCGAGGATGACCGAGGAGGATCACTAGAGACTGGCAGAGGCAGGATTACTGCATATGCTGACATATCCGACGATCAAGGCCCATGGGGCCATGTTGACAGCTTTGATAGAGTGGTGGGATTCGGCGACGTCGACCTTTCACCTACCGACAAGGGAGATGACGGTGACACTAGAGGATGTGTGGGGGATTCTGAGGCTCGCGATATCAGGGCTGCCGATTAGCGAGTGCTAGTCAGAGGACGAGGCGCTGGATGAGTCCGTGCGCATTGTTTTTGGTAGTGACGAGCTATCGATGCAGCGGGGTCAGTTGGATGTGGATAGGATGGTGTCGTGCAGGGTACTAGTACTATCACTGTATCTGGCAGGGTTGATTAGTGGTATACTACTATCGGACTGGAGTGGGCGGTTTCTTCACATGAGGATGGTCGAGGTGATTTGGCACGTCATCGAGGGCCGAGAGGGACAGTTTGCATGGGGGACGTGCATGTTAGCCCAGCTGTATCGAGACATGCACGTGATTTTTTATAGGAGATAGTTGAGTGTGACAAACATCACACTACTACAGGTGTGGGCTTGGGAGCATATCCACATTGCCAGGCCGATTATAGTGAGATTTGGTGAGCATGATGACAGGGAGCCTGTAGCATGGTGGTGGGGAGCAGAGGCAGGGATGCTACTGCGGTACCGAGATATACATGAGGTAGACATGTGGAGGAGACAGTTTGATGGTGTGCAGGCAGTGGATATAATGTGGAGGCCATACATGATGCGGTGATTTAGGGGGTGGTCGAGGGAGGAGGGGCTGCATAGTGGTTACTTCTTTACTCAATGTTACATTATTAGGAGCAGGCCACGAGTAGTGGAGTTGCATCGACCGAATCAGGTGACGAGGCAGTTCGGAGTGAGATAGGATATTCCGGCAGGCTGAGTGACATTTGCACGACAGACACGGGAGCGGCCATGGGGAGCAATGCTGGATTTGCACAGTGTATGGAGTGATATTGAGAGACTGGTGTTCAGACTGTATCCGGATAGGCAAGAGGGGCCACGAGATGCAGGGACGACAGGGTGGTATGAGGAGTGGTTCGGGCGACATCCGCCCAAGTGGATTACACCAGCGGTGCCGATCGAGGAGGCACTAGAATTTGGATCAGAGGATGAGAGGCAATTGCAGAGACTGCCGAGAGGATGTAGAGGAGGACGAGGGGCACAGGAGCAGGTTATAGGAGGTCAGAGGAGGAGACGTCGGTGGAGAGGCCAGGGAGGAGATAGAGTAGAGGGGTGAGAGGCTAAGGCTGAGGAGGTGGTGGAGGATGAGACTGAGAAGGTGGTGGAGAGGAGGCCGAGAGCTCGAGGGCGGGGTCAACATGAGAGGAGGCCGAGAGCCTGAGGAGGGGAGCCACATGGTACACAGGGTGAGGCCAGCAAGGCCAGAGGGGAGGAGGGTAGATAGGAGACAGCTAGGACTACCGGAGGGCAGGAGATAGACGGAGCCGAAGAGGAGATGGACATAGACCTAGGAGGACAGGGGGGACAGGAGGCAGACAGGGCCATTGGAGGACAAGAGGTAGACGGAGCCGGAGAGGAGATGGACAGATACCTAGGAGGATAGGGGGGATAGGAGGCAGACATGGCCACCAGAGGACAGGAGGCAGATAGAGCTAGAGAGGAGACAGACAAAAACCTAGGAGGACAGGGGGGTAGGAGGCAGACAGGGCCACTAGAGGACAGGAGGTAGATAGAGCCAAAAGAGGACAACCACAGTAGGGAGCCCCTGGAGTGATAGATGTGGATGAGATGGAGCTATTAGCAGAGAGTGAGGGGTACCATCTACGAGAGATGGAGGTCGATTCAGATGTGCACGATGTAGCACCACTGGCAGCAGCACCACCCACAGGGGAGGATCCCAAGGTCGTACTGAGAGAGATAGTGGAGAGACTACAACAGAGTGAGCAACAAGTGCGGGAGATAGAGGTAGAACAGATTAGAGTAGAGGCGGAGAGGGATGAGTGGCGGGCCTGATTCGCTTAGGGTGAGAGAGACTACGTAGAGCTAGTCAGGCTAGTAACAGAGCAGGAGAGGAGATTGGTGAGAGAGAGGGATGAGAGCCGCGATGAGGCTATGGACCTGCGGGGTGAGGTGGAGAGATTGTGGGCAGAGGTGCAAAGTCAGATGATGCAGATGGAGGGATTGGGTTTAGCAGAAGAGGGGGTGGCATAGCAGGTTGTCAACAGGGGGACATGGGATGCAAAAAGTGTGCAGAGAGAGCTAGCCGAGCTCAGGGACAGAGTGCAGACAGTGGAGGCAGAGAGAGATGTGGTGTAGGCACAGGTGGAGGTGTTGGAGGTAGGGAGGGATGTGTTACAGGTGCAGGTAGCTGAGACATAGGTACAGTCTCTCCATAGAGAGAGAGATATAGCGACATCACAGGCATCTAGCTTACGACCAGAGTGGGATGCGGCTGAGCTGAGATTGCAGGCTTTGCAAAGGGACAGAGATGCAGCGGTGGCGTGGGGATAGGCGGCACAGAGGGAGAGGGACACTGCAGAGTTGCGGATGCAGACACTATAGGGCGAGAGGGATGCAGTACGGGCTCAGTTGCAGAGGGGGCTGGGTGAGGGGGGAGGGCCAGGGACAGATGTTCAGGAGCTGCACACGCAGTTATAGGCGTTGCAGGTAGAGAGGGATAGAGGCTCAGAGTAGATACGACAGTTGACATTAGCTCAGGAGGCCTGGGTACAGGAGCGGCAGGCTATTAGTGCAGATCGAGATCGGTATAGGTATGAGCGGAATGCCACAAGACTAATAGCTAGGCAGAGGGATGATTTTATGCAGCAGGTGAGCTATTGGAGGGGGTATATGAGCAGGTTGTTCCGAATCCAGCGCAGCGCGTCAGTCAGGCTCCACAGCCACCAGGGCCATCCCAGTCATTAGGGACACGCACCAGGGGATTCAGTGACTACCAGTGGACTCCATCTCCATATGGCGGTTACCAAGGGACTCCCACCTGTGAGTACCAGGGGACTCCAGTGCATAGAGGGCCAGTACCCGATTCTCCGCAGCGATCAGATGTGGGCAGCTCGCAGTAGAGCGGGCAGATGCAGGACATTGGTTATGTTTTGGCAGATATAGGATGGATGTTGTGTCCATGTCGCCAGAGGTCAGAGGTGATCAACATCTCTGTATTTTGTATCTTATTAGGCGATATATGATGGAGATGTATTATATTATGATAGGATGTTTATTATTTTGATTATGCAAGGGCCTTTATTGACACTAGGCATGATATACTTTTCTTTTATGCGGCTATATGGGATGATTTATGATGTGATTTCATATATATATACATGTTTATATGGATGGATGATCTATACTTTGTGATTATGGTTTATGGATGCACATGTATGTCGTGATGATTATGAGGATGGATTTACAGTTGCTTATGAAAATGGATAATTGTGTACGTTTTATGATATATGATTTATGGATGCACATATTTATGTGGATGAGTGATTATGTAAATGCTTTTATGCTTTTGATTTATGGATGCACATGCACATGTGGATGGATGATTTATGTATGTTTTATGATTATGATTTATGGATGCACATGTGGATGGACGATTTATGTATGTTTTATGATTATGACTTATGGATGCACATGTGGATGGACGATTTATGTATGTTTTATGATTATGATTTATGGATGTACATGTGGATGGACGATTTATGTATGTTTTTATGATTTATGATTTATGGAACGAAAGGTAAATGTTTATGATGCACCTAAGTGTCAATAAAGACCATTATGAGAAAGCGGGTAGGCAATAGGCATATGGAAGAGTGCATTTGCCAAAAACAACCATTAATATCCTGAGAGGAAGAGGACCTAAGAGGAAAAAGAACGAGAGTACTTGCACAACCGAAATCATAAGTGATGGTCATGATGGAAACGAAGGGTGCACGCAAAGTGGTGAAAATGCAGTAAAAATGAGATTTTGCCATCTTTGGAGCATTGATTTTTACTATAGCGTAGGATACCAAGTACCTTGATATGGAAGATCAAGGCGAATGAGTATTCTACGCATGAAACAAGCACAACAAACAAGAAGGTTATCCCAACATCCTGAAGTCGCGATGACCTCCGTCGGGCCCGATGTTGAGATAACCACAAACACACAAAGTTGTTGTGGCGTAACACAAGACCTTAGAGATCTTGGTGGGTCTTACGAGGGACAACCGAGAAGACAGCAGTCAAAACAAATGATCAAGGTATGCCCCCATGTCAGCAAGTCAAGGCACGCCATGGTATGGTGGACCAAGGCGACCCTGACAAGTGATGGGAAGGAACCCCAAATGATAAACAAAAGTCAAAAGCATCAAGAGATCACAATCAAGACAACAAGTCCTTTGCCATAGGATCAAGGTGATGGATGGGATTGACGAGGTCTGCTAGGAAGGATTCATCCTGTTGAGACCAAAGATGGATGCTAAATTAGGATGACCTAGTTGACACGGGATGTTACCTAGGGACAAGATCTTGTAACACGAAAGAATTTTGTTTATTAAGAACCGGTTAGATGTGGGCATAGCTTGATGACGAAGCACAAAATACTGAAATAACCTATAGACTTAGGGGCTCGGGGGCCGATCGTAGATTAGCCTTGCCTACGTGAAAGTGCAAAGCCCTCGTAGTTCCAGAAAAGACCATGGATAAAGCGAAAAGAAGACAAATGGTGACCGATGATGACGGAAAAATGCCTCGGGGGTGAATCAAATGATCAACCTTGCCTACGTGACAGTGCAGGGGCAATGTAGTTCGACTTCCAGACATGACAGGATAGGACCTAGGTGAAGACTGACACGATGGATGCTCCTACATGATGACACAGATCGACCGACAAAGGGGAGGAATGACGTAAGCTCAAAGTGGGATATTGGAAAGCTCAGGATGGGGAATAGTCCAGATGGGTCGTCCAATGCTCAATCAATATTTACCAAGTGGCCTAGGATGAGATGGGTGAGGACAATAGTGCAGATGAAGGCAGAAAATAACGAGGATGTCAGGTAGATAATGATTAAGCCCTCTATGGATGAGGCCTGTCACCAGGTTTTCACCATCCATACTTATCCAAGGTGCCACCAAGAGGTAGTTTTCACCATAGGACGGATTTATTTCTCTTGACTATTTTTGGTTTTGATTTTTTTGATTTTTTTGATTTTTTGATTTTTTTAATTTTTTGATTAGGTGGGATAACCGAGCAGATTTAGGCGTAGAATTTATTGAGATGCATGATATTGATGGGCTCGTCAAGGGGTTCTCCTTCAAGAGTAGTCAACCTGTATGCCCTAGATCCATATTTGGCAGCTATAATATAGGGCCCCAACCAATTTGCCTCAAATTTTCCTTTCTTGTCTCTGTCTTGCTAAGTGCATTGGTTCTCTTTAAGAACAAGCTCACCCACCTGGAATTTCCGAGGATGAACCTTCTTATTGTAGTTACATTTGAGGCGATTTTGGAATGCTTGTAGATGATCATAGGCTTTTATTCTTCGTTCATCCAGTAATTCCAACTGTGCAAGCTGTGCAACCCGAGCATCCTCTTCACTGATAAGATTCTTCAGAGAGATCCTCAATGATGTAAGTTCAACTTCGATTGGCAAGACAACTTCAACACCATACACTAAAGAGTAGGGGGTGGCGCCTGTCGGGGTGCAGATGGATGTGTGATATGCCCAGAGGGCAGGATGAATATGGAGGTGCCAGTCTCGTCTAGTGTTATTGACAACCTTTTTGAGAATACGGATAAGGGTTTTGTTGGTCGCTTCTGCCTGACCATTACCCTGAGGGTAATAAGGTATTGACCAACGGTGTTGGATATGGAAAGTGTCACAGAGGTGTTTCATGGCTTGGTTTTTGAAGGGCTTTCTGCTGTCGGAGAGGATAGTGGACAGGATACCATATCTACAGAGAATATGGTAAAGGATGAATTTGGAAATCTAAGTACCGGTGATCTATGAAAGAGGCATCACTTCCACCCATTTGGTGAAGTACTCAGTGGCGGTAATGATGAAGGTATGGCCGTCAGACGATGGTGGGTAAATCTTGCCAATCAAGTCGAAACCCCATTGAGAAAACGGCCATGGTGCCAGGAGGGGCTGGCGATCTTGTGCTAGGGCGTGAATTAAATTTGCATGTTGTTGGCATGGAAGACACTTCTTCACAAACTCACAAGCATCGTGTTCTAATGTAGGCCAATAATATCCAGCTCGTAGGATCCTTTTGGCTAGAGCCATACCATTTGAATACTCTCCACAAACACTGCCATGTACCTCCGTTAGTGTGGCATGGGCTTCAGTCTCATTCAGACATCTAAGGAGGATTCCATCATACCCGCGATGATAAAGCATATCATCGACGATGACATATCGGGAAGAGCGATGAACGAAGGATTTGCGTTGATTACGTGTAAGATTGGGGGGTATAATGTTATCATGGAGGTAGGTGTAGATGTCTTGGTACCATGGGGAGGTGGGACCCACAATTTTGCACACCATGTTAGTCTCAGGGATATCATATGATGGGATTAAAAGTTGTTCTACAAGAAACTCACATTATGTTCGGTCTTTGGGCATGTCCAGCAGGGAGCCAATAGTGGCCATCGCATCAACTGCTTTGTTTCGTACCTTGGGAATCTGTTCAAATTGTATAGAGGTGAAATATTTCTTGAAATCATCCACCATGCACTTGTAGGGTAATAGCTTATCATCCTTGGTTAGGAACTCATCATTAACTTGTCTAATGACTAGCAAAGAATCACCAAATACTTTTAATTGGGTTATGTGCCACTATTTTGCAATTTTGAGGCCGGTGAGGAGAGCTTCATATTCTGCCATATTATTGGTACATGGGAATGCTATCCTGAATGACTTTGGAATGTAGTCACCCTAAAGGGTAACTAATAAAATTCCTACCCCTGATCCATTGTGTGTATATGATCCATCAAAATACAGTGTCCACGTGGGGGTCTCATCAACGGAGAAGATTTCTTCATCAGGGAATTCTGTGATCAATGGATGAGTATCAACTAGAGGAGATTCTGCTAACTAATTTGCGATTATCTGTCCTTTAATAGCCTTGTGGTCCACATATTCTATGTCGAATTCACTGAGGAGCATGACCCACTTAGCCATGCGGCCAGTCAGAGTGCTTCTAGATAATAGATACTTCAATGGACCGATTTTGGCAATTAATTTAACTAGATGGCTAAGCATGTAATGTCAAAGCTTCTATGTGCTGAAGACGAGTGCAAGGCAAGCTTTTTCCATGGGGGAGTAGTTTAGTTTGTAGTCAACCAATGTCTGACTGATGTAGTAGATTTCCCTCTCTTTTGACGACTCATCATGTTGTGCCAACAATGCCCCCAGTGCGACTAAAGTGGTAGAGATGTAAAGCAAGAGGGGTTTGCCAGGAATAGGTGGCATCAATATCAGGGGATGGGCTAAATATTCCTTAATTTTATTGAAACCCATCTGACACTGCTGGTTCCATTGGAAGGTGGAATCTTTTTTCAGAAGATGAGTGAATGGCTGACACTTATCAGCCAGCTGGGCTATGAATCAACGAATGGACTGCATCTTCCCATGGAGGCTTCTTAACTATTTGAGATTGCGTGGAGGTGGCATGTCCAGGATAGCTTTTACCTTGGCGGGATCAACCTCAATGCCCCTGCGGGAGACTATGAAACCCAACAACTTTCCTGAAGTGACCCCAAAGACACTTTTTTGGATTTAGCCGCAACTTGTAATGCTCTAACCACTCAAATATATTTTTTAGGGTGGCAAGATGTTCTGCTCGTGTTCTAGATTTTCCTAATAGGTCATCGACATAGTCCTTGATGATAATATGTATGAGGTCATGGAAGATGACAGTCATTGCCCTTTGATATGTTGCCCCCGCATTTTTGAGGCCAAAGGGCATAACATTGTAACAAAAAGTGCCCCAAGGTGTTGTGAAGGCGGTCTTATGTTGATCCTCAGGTGCGATTCAGATCTGGTTAAACCCAGAGAAGCCATCCATAAGGGATAACATCTCATGTCCTGCTGTTAGGTCGACCAACATGTCAATGTTAGGCAGGGGGAAGTCATCTTTTGGGTAGGCTTTGTTAAGATCCCTGAAGTCTGTGCAGACGCGAATGTCTCCATTTGGTTTGGTAACTGGTACTATATTGGAGATCCATTCAGAGTAGTCAATTGGTCTGATAAAACCAGGCTCTAGTAACTTCTCCAATTCCTTCTTGACTAACAACGCGACTTGTGGATGCATCTTTCAGAGCTTTTGTTTGACAGGCTTGGCGTCTGGGCGAATGTCTAAGTGATGAACCACTAAGGTGGGGTCTAAGCCTGGCATGTCTGAGTATGACCAAGAAAAGTTAATGATTCCCTCTTGGAGTAGTTGCACGATGACTGGATACTCTTGCTCTGAGAGTGACTTAGCTACATAGGTGATTTTAGGACTTTCAGTAGTTCCCAGATTGACCTCTTGAGTCTCTTCAATTAGAATAGATGATCGGGCAGATAACTGAGTTCCCATAAGGGGAAGATGAACATCTCCATCTTCCAGTGCCTCTTCGAGGTTTTTTCTATCAGATGCGTCCTTTATTTTTACTTTTTCAAGGTCAAGAAGTGCCTCAGGGAGGTTTTCACCATATGACCGCTTGTTACTTTTCTTATTCTTATTTTTGTGACTGGAGTGTTCATCCTCCCCCAATCCCATAAGGTTGACATATGTATCCGTAGACATACTGACAGGTGTGCTATTACGTAGGTCCCAATCAATAAGCTCAGAGTGACAAAGGGATAGGCTAATAGTGCAGACGGATAGGCATTCGAACATGGATGATAGGTCGGTGTGATCGACGTCATCGTACGCACGTATGATGGATTCCTCTTCGAGTATGTCTTCCAATAAGTCCTTGTCCACAGCAACACTATTGGAAGTATTAGACAATGTTTCAGGGCCTTTCTGCTTTCTGTCATACCTAATGCCTATGTTTTTTGGTAGCTGAGATGTATCAATGGGTTGCAACCGCCCTTGTTCTTCTTTTCCTAGGCCCCTACCTTGATAGTTATGTTTTTCCATGAACTTCATTGGCTAGGGGTACTTTTGTTGAAAATATTCCTTTAAAGGAGTCTCCGGCTGGGGTTCTTCTCGGTAGACCCATTGGCTTATGTCCTCTTCTGGCGCATCTATCTTGATACTTGGGGATCTGAAAGTGGTGGTAGGGATGTTTTTTACCACTGAAGGTGACAGTCTTGTCCTCCTTTGGGGTAGCATGCGAAGGTTGACCATACTCGTGCGGTGATAGCGGTAGGGTTGCTACATTAAGAGTAGTATGCATTTCGTACTCGCCACACCCTTTGTTAATGATCTGGACTTTGGTGAACGTAGGATCGGTGGCAGAAGATGGAGAGGTTATTGCAGTGGAGGGTGGATAAGCAGATGATGACCGGGATGCCCCCATTTCAACCCCAGGACAATAATGTAAATGGGGAAATGATGCTTCTAAAGCACGACAATATTCAAATGGTTGGGGGTCGGCATAGATGGTGACTTCTTATCCGTTGACTGGGAATTTTAGCCATTGATGGTAGGTAGAGGGGAAGGCTTGCATAGCATGGAGCCATGGACGACCGAGGAGGAGATTATATGGTAAGTCCAGATCAAGGACATGATAGGTAATGTACTGAACCACAGGTCCCACTTGGACTGGAAGATTGATAATCCCTTCTGAATTCCTTTCTGCATTATCATACGCCTTGATTGTGATGATCCAATTACTTAAATCTGCTTGAGTATACCCCACCTGTTTTATGAATTTTAGAGTGCATAAGTTGAGGGTAGAGCCATTATCTACCAAGATTCTTTTTATTTTATGACGGGCAACCACAACTTCAATATGTAAGGGGCGATTGTGATTGACATCGATGTTTGGCATGTCATTTTGGCTGAAGTGCAGATGGTGAGATGAAGCTAGGCGTCCTACCAAGGCTTGGAACTGTGTAGGATCAATGTTATTAGGCACATGGGTTTCTTGTAGGGCTCTGTTGAGGATTTCTTGATGCACAGGGGAAGACTTAAGTAAATCCAAAATGGAGATATGTGCAGGGGTCTTTCTTAAGTGATCAAGGATGTTGTATTGAGAGCTTACAGGAGTTGACGGGGCGGGTGCAGAGGCTGTAGGGACAGTGATGCGGGCTTGTCGTGTAGTAACAGCACATTGAGGGTCTTTAGCTTTGACATGTATCATGGATACACAAGGTTCTACCTGCTCAATGTAATGGATAATACCCTCATAATTGAGGGGTACATTCTTATAGCTCACATTATTTGTGCTGTTGTTTTGAGGATTACTGTTGGAGGTGCTCGGGCCTTGATTATGGTTTGGAAAGGCATTTTGATATATCTGCAATTGAGCATTAGATGGCAGAGCTTGACTAGTGTCAACCTTGATATCACCTCAATCTATGAGATCTTGGACGTAGTTTTTCAGACCCTGACACTTATTCAAAGAGTGCCCTTTGATTTTATGGAACTCATAATATTCATTTTCCCTAAACCATGCAGGCTTAGGTTTAGTTTCATCGAGTGGCTTGGTGACAGGGTACGTGATCAGATAGTTGATCTGTAACAGCTTATTGAAGACAACGCTAAGGGGTTCTCCTAGTTGAGCATACTGGCATTTAGTGTTCCCTTGATTATTTTGATTGGACTGTTGGGGAGGACGGGGTGTCTCCTGTGGTACAGATATGGCATTAGGTATGGATTGCTTTTGTCTCTGGGATGTGTTGGCCACGTGGACATCTTTAGTATCGGTAACACCGTCATTTACTGCATTTTTGTTCTTGTTCCAAAAACGTGGCTTGTCGTTGAATGACCTTTTCTTATCTTGATTATATATTTTGATGTGCCCCTTGGCAACAAGGGCACACTCAAGAATGGGTCCCTTCTCTACTACCTCCGCAAAAGTGGTGACACAATGTAATCTAAAGTTATGAGCCATGTCAGGATGAGAGTTCTCCACGAAGAGGGTGACCATGTCCTTTTCTTTCAAAGGGGTTTTCATTCGGCTTGCTAGGGCATGCCACCTTTGGAGGTAGTTGGTAAAGGTTTCCCCTTCACGCTGTTTCTCTTTGAGGAGATCCAAGGTATCGGTATCTTTCTCCAAATTGAAGGAGAAGTAGGAGACAAAATTTTCTGATAGGTCTGCAAAAGATTTTATAGATCCCTTTTCGAGGGTCATGAACCACCCTAGGGCATTGCTTGCCAGACCCCGAGGGAATAGGCACAAGAGGTAGTTGTCATTGTGGATAACTTCTTGACACTGGGAGTAAAACTCCTACAAGTGGGCCTTAGGATCCTTGTTCCCCTTGTCAAACTTTGGCATTTAAAAATGTTTGGGGAAGGGAATCAATGAGATGGAGGGATCAAAAGGATATGGGCATATATCTTCAAACTTGAAGGATTGTTTGCTAGTCCCTGCCTGAAGATCTTTTAGAGCGGCTTTGATTTCTAGTATGTCTGCACTGGCCGGTGTGTTGGATGGGTATTGATGGTAGGACGATTGTGGATTCTGAGATGACGCTTGGGGATGATTGTATGGATAATGAGTAGGCAGTATCCCCTGTTCATATGCCAAGGGACCTTGTTGATAAAGAGGTTGTTGTTGTGAGGCGGGATATGGATTGGTTGGGTAGTTATGGGTGGCATACTGTTGGGAAGTATGGAGAAGGTGTTGTTGATTAGCTTGTGGATATTGGGGGTGCTAATGTGACTGTTGCGAGGTCACATAAGATGGTTGTTGTGGATATTGTTGCTGGCTATAATAATTGTAATGATGGGGTGGTTGTTGGTGTATTGTTGGTGGCTGTGGTGGGCGAGATGAGATGTTATGTGGTGGTTGTGCTTGCAGGCGTAAGATGGATGCAAGGAATGGAGATATGGTCGGGGCTTAAGGCCGAGGTTGATTTCCTTGCGGTTGATGCTGTGATGGTTGTGTTAAAAATAGGGGATTGACCAATGGTTGTTGTTGAGGTCGAGGTGCAGTTGAGATGTTTTACGAGGGAGGTTGTTGAGCACTAGTGGGAGCATAGGATTGGGGAGGTTGTTGGGGTATGAAGGACAATGGTGGAGGGATGTTGGATTGGGGCAGTTGTTGGGGTACAAATGACGATGGTGGAGGGATGTTGGATTGGGGCGGTTGTTGGGGTACGAATGACGATGGTGGAGGGATGTTGGATTGGGGCGGTTGTTGGGGTATGAATGACGATGGTGGAGGATTTTTAGCCCCAGGAGGTGGGGGAAAGGTAGCGAAAGGGCTGCCCCCAGTGTTGATAGGAGGCGGGTTTGAGGGGAGTGGTGCCGGTAGCATTAATGGTTGCGGTTGTGGGATGTTTTGCAGCATGCCATAGGCAAAAGGATCATTGGGATCAATGGTTTGGGGTGTTCCTGTGACTGAGATGGTGGGATGTGTGGGATTGCCAATGGGATACAGGACAGTGTTTCCGAATTCAGGTTGATGCCAACCTTCTACGAAAGGAACGTTGGGGACATACGAGCTACTGGGGATGTCATGTGAACCTTGGGGTACATTAGATGTGGAGGTGCCATACTTGGATAATTCGACACCTGATGGCAGCTTGACACCTTTGTCAATCAAGTGAGCCAAGATTTTGTCACCATGTCTTTTGAGAAGGCGTTCTGTCATTTGTGCATTAACAGGGTTGCTGAAGTGTTCCTCGAATGTGAGTTCAAGTTGATCAGCCATGTTTTCCTCCCCAGGTGGCGACGTGTTTTGACCATCCACGTTGGATTGTGATGAAGTACCGTTGTGGGGATCGTGAGGGATGTTAGTGCCATAGTTAGGATCTGATGAAATGTTCATTGTGTTGTTGGGATCTTGAGGATTGTTTGATTGGGCATTCAGGGCTGGTTGGTAAGCCATTTTCTTTGCCTGTGATCGGGTCTGAATGGGCATGCAAGATGATGAGATGGATCAAGATATTAGAGAGACCTGGATGATGAAAGGTTGATTTGATTTGATGGGAGATTAGCTGATGATGATTGGTCAGACCGACGTGGATTGGTTTGATGGAATCAGATTGGATTGATTGGTAGACACTAGATTAGTCTAGGTTTTGGATCTTGATCCGGATAGATTTGATGATGTGGGGGTTGGATTGATCTGATGATTAAGATTGATTTGATGATAAATATGATGAAGACCGAAACCCACAACCGAGATTAAGAAGGATCCTTGGTAACACTAGGTGTTTGATTGATGGGTAGATGTATGATAATGACACCGAATCCAACTTGAGATAGAAGCAGATTGATTGGGTCGAGAAGGATGACCGACCTAAGACAAATAGCGATCCTAAGTCAGTCACGATGATTATGATTAGGGATGAACACCTAGGTCAACTCGGATGACAACTCCAATAGGGCTTATATGGAATAATGAAGATCGAAGATGAAAGCAGATTTAGGACGGATGGGGAGCATCTCAGAATAGCTGAATGGCTCTCGGAACGAAGGAACGGGAGCTCAGAACAAGTGAACGAGTGTTCGAAATGAATGAATCTTAGGACGAGGGGATGAAGACTCGGAATGGACATTCAGATGTTTGTTTAGGATGGTTAATGGTCGTATCGATGTTCAAAACAGAGAGACAAGGGATGCCAAGTGATAATATAGGCTGGCCAAAGGTCAGGTCTGCCACTCTGTAAGGACAGGTCCACCACTCTGTAAGGACAGGTCCACCAAAGGATAAGGACAGGTCCACCACTTTGTAAGGATAGGTTTGCCAAAGGATAAGGAAAGGTCCGCCACTTTGTAAGGACAGGTCCGCCAAAGGATAAGGACAGGTCCGCCACTTTGTAAGGACAGGTCCGCCACTCTGTAAGGACAGGTCTGCCACAACACGAGGATAGGTCCACTAAAGGATAAGGATAGGTCCACCAAAGGATAAGGACAGGTCCACCAAAGGATAAGTTTAAGCTTGATTTTTTTGATGGATGGGTAAGGCAAAGGACCCAAAGTATAGCAATCATAAAAGATTTGGCCAAACTGATAATGACTGGTTTTGCACGAGAAAGACAATTCAAACAGCACAACCCTAAGATTAGTAGAAACAGGTATGGTCAACAAAGTCTTCTATTCTAGGATGCACATGGTTGCTAAGGAGTCTTCGATATACACCCGGTACGTGAGGCCCAAACCGTGAACACCAACCCATTACAAGTGTGAGTCGGGAACCTTAGCGAGATACTAAAGGCTCGGACCAACTCTTCATGTCATTTTGACGCTTCGCCAATTACAACGTGGTTGGATTGAGGTACAACTTTTGCTCTCCCCCCTTTATATACCCCGTTGGTACGCGTGGTTGGAATCGTCCCTTGGGGTGATGAAATCCCCAAGCAGGTCCCACTAAGAAAATGAAAAAGGGGTGACTCAAAGGACTTGGAAAGCTATGATTTCTCGTCACCCAGGATCGCCAAATGGCGCAAGGGGATTGGATACGTCAAATAGCCTTCCACAAGCATGCCAAACAAGGTTTGTTGACCCCTCTAATTAAACTATGTGCCTAATTTACCAAAAGACAATTGACAAAAACATGAAATTTCACCTTCGGAAGGACAGGTCCGCCAGGGCAGGACAGGTCTGCCACTCTGTGAGGACAGGTCCGCCACTCTGTGAGGACAGGTCCGCCACAGCAGGACAGGTCCGCCACCGGAGGGACAGGTCCGCCACTCTGTAAGGACAGGTCTGCCACTCTGTAACTCAGACCTGCAAAAATGCAAAAAATAGCAAACGTGAAAGAAAAAGACCCATTTTTGGGTCCCACTGGGCATGCCAGAAATGTGATAGGTCAAATGTAAGGGTTAGAAAACAAGCAGCAAATAAAAGAGTGCAAATAAACACCAAAACAACCTACACCTCAAGATTAGCCTAAGTTGGAATCAACACAAGATAAAAGCAACAAATGAAACTTTATACCTTGTCTCAAATCAATCCTTTGGTTGGCCCTTCGATCTTTGATGTGTATGCTCCTTGGATGGCACAAGATGCAAGCTAAATGGTGTTGTGAGGATGAGTGCAAGTGGATGAAAACATGAAAATGTCTAAGTGTAGATTGAGAAATAAAATTGCAAGAGTTTGGCTAGCAGAATGATCTCCTCTAAAATGAGAGAAAAGAGGGGGTATTTATAGGAATTTTGAGAATTCCTAGAAGAGATGGATGGCCAAGATTGAGCCACCAAATATCAAGATGTAGGGCTAAGGTGAGTTGAGAACTCACAAGCCCTCACATCTTGACATGTGGCATGTGATATAGCCCTAAAAGGTGAAGTGGACATGAGGTGGAAGGATGGTACATGACATGGAGGGGGGTACAAAGTACCTTGGGATTGGACAAGATCTCCTCATAAAGGAGGTCCTTGTACTCATGTGGGTGAGAGGACATGTGAGGAATTAAAAATTCCTCAAATATTCTCATGGGGAGATGGGAAAGAATAAAGAATAAAGAGAGGACATGTGGGAAGGAGTGAAAGAATTAAAAATTCCTTTTGAGTGCCTTGGGGGATTAAAAGTGAATTAAAAATTCACATGGGGAAGTGGAGTGCCTTGTCCAAAAGGAGAAGGCTTTTAATAAGGTTGACTTAAGGACACATGCCATAAATGGGAAGGGGATTAGGTTGGTCTAACCACATGATTAAGGTTGTGCAAGTACTCAATTAGATGGACTAATGACTCATTAGAAGCAAGTGGGAGATTATGGAGGATGTGACCCTAATGATGATTAAGGGTGTGCACATGCTAACCCTGGTTAATTAGAAGAAGATGAAGGAATTAAAATGGATTAGAGACCAACTTGCAAAAGTTGGAGGATGTGACCATGAGAGAGAAAAGATGAATTAAAAAATGAATTTAATTCCAAAAGGGGAATATGACTAAATTAAATAAAATGGTATATTTATTTAATTTAGAGGAGGAAGAGGGGTAAAGTATTTGTTATATTAAATACTTTATGACCTTTATGTAAAATGCAAGGTATTAATTAAACAAATGGTTTAATTAATGTTAACAAAGGGGATAAATAGCCAGATGACTAAGGAGACGTGTTTGATCATATGGAAGTGATCAAATTGGACGTCTACAAGAATAATAACTCAAAACAACCTAAAATGATAATGCACTAAAATGATAGTGTAATAGAATGAATTTAAGATGCTTAGAATAACCAATCAAGATTAATCTAAACAATTTAAAATGAACATGATAATGATAATGCAATGAGACGAAATGATATGAAATGAACTTAAGATGCTTAGAATAACCAATCTAGATTAATCTAAACAACTCAAAATGAATATGATAATGATAATGCAATGGATAATGCATCTAAGTGAACAATGATAAGTGTGACAATGTATCAAATAGTGAGATGAATGATGATGGGTGAGATACTACACTTGTCAAAAACAATAGGAATCCTGATAGGAAGAAAAGATGAGAGATGAGCACTTGGACAACTAAAATCACTAACCATAGGCTAGGGAAAGGATGGATGGGGATAAATGCAATGCAATGGGATGATAGATGAAGTGAAAATTCTAATTCCATTTTTCCATTTTAGGAGCACTGATCTTTTCTATAGCATAACACATGATACATCGGGGTATGAGGAACCAAGGAAAATTAGTGTCAATTGCATAGAACAAGCACAATAGATAGGAAGGCTATCCCAACGCCCCAAAGCCACAAGGGCTTTGGTCAGGCTAGGTATTGGGATAACCACAAGCACAAAGGATGCCCTAATGTAACAAAAGACTACAAGAGTCTTGTTGGGTACTACATGGGACAAACAAGAAGACAAGAATAGACAAAAGATCAATATATGCCCCTATGTTTACCAGTCAAAGCGCAACATGATATAATGGATCGTAGGGACCTTGAAAAAGTATAATAGGAAGCTCAACTGATAAAAAAAAGTCAAAAGCATCACAATATCACAATAAATTTAAAATTTCCTTTTCCATAGGATCAAAAGGGTGGATGGGATTCATGCGGTCTGATGAGGAAGGATACATCCTATTAAGACTAAAGATGGAGGATAGATTAAAGGATCGAAATGACTCAAGATACTCAAAACCGGTTGGACCTCATGATACTAACGGATTTTTTTTGTTGGGAACTAGCTAGGTAGGGAAATACTTGATGACACAACATGACAACAAGACACACCCTAAAGACCTAGGGGCTTGGGGGTTGATCAAAGATTAGCCACACCTACGTGAAAGCATAGAGCCCTCATAGTTAGATAAAAATCTAACGATTGAACATGGATAAAAGTGTAAAGAGGATAATGGAGACCTTGATGGATGACAAATACTGGACAGACAAATTCCTTGGGGGCTGATCAAATGATTAGCCTTTCCTACGTGAAGGTGTAGGGGCAATGTAGTTAGAGAAAAGGACAAAAGACAAGATGATACCTATTGATGACTATCACGATGAAGGATCCTAGATGAGGACACAAGACTGACAAACAACACCAATGGACAAGCGGAAAAAATCTCAGATTGAGGATAAAAGTTTATGGTTATGTATAGCCGATTTGAATTATCCAATGCACAACCAAAATATACCAAGCAATAGATAAAAAAATGTAGATGGAAGGATAAGATTGATATGATGTGCGGATAGGATATGTAGATAGGATGGGTGGAAGCATGAAGTGACTAGGACTCAAGGTAGATAATGATTAAGCCATCTATGAATGGTTCCTATTGCCAAGTTTTCACCACACGTACTTATCCAAGGTGCCACCAAGGGTGGTTTTAACCATAGGATGGATTATTTCTCTTTACTACTTTTTTTGAACTTTGTGATTTTTTTTATTTTTTTGTACTTTTGATGATTTTTTACTTTTTTTGGTATTTTTTAGGATCTAGGATAACCTAGCTGACTTAGGTGTAAAACCTCTTTAGGTGCATGATGTTGATAGGCTCCTCTAAGGGTTCCCCATTAGGTGTAGCAAGCCTATATGGCCAAAAACCATATTTAGCTATGACAACATAGGGACCCAAATAACGTGCCTCAAACTTTCCTTTCTTGTCTCAATCTTGCTAGGTGCATTGATTCTCCTTAAGGACTAGATCACCAACATTGAATTGATGTGGATGGACCTTATTGTTGTACCTTCTCCTAAGATGATGTTGGTATTCTTGTAGATGATTGTAGGCCCTAATGTACTTTTCATCTAGTAGTTCTAGTTGACTTAACCACATGAATCGAGCATCTTCATCACTGATAAGATTCTTTAAAGAGATTTGAAGTGATGGGATCTCGACCTTAATCAACAAGATAGCATTGGCACCATAAATGAGGGAATATGGAGTGGAGCCAATGGGTGTATGGATGTATGTGCAGTAGGCCTAAAGGGTGAGATGAAGATGGAGGTGCCAATCTCGACCAATATTGTTGACCACCTTTCTAATGATTTTGATAAGAATTTTATTGGTCGCTTCAGGTTGACCATTACCTTGATGGTAATAGGGGTCGACCAATGATATTGGATATGATATGTCTCACAAAGTGCTTTCATATATTGTTTTTTAAATGGCTTACCATTGTCAATGATGATGGTGGATGGAATTCCATATTTGCATAAAATATGGAAAATGATGAACTTGGAGATCTAAATACTTGTGATTTGGGAGAGTGGAATTTATTCCACCCACTTGGTAAAGTATTCAGTGGTGGTGATGATGAATATATGTCCATCGGAGGATGGAGGGTAAATCTTTCTGATTAGGTCGAAACCCCATTATGAAAAAGGCCATGTAGCAATGATAGGTTGTAAGTCATGCACAAGAGCATGGATCAAATCTACATGTTGTTGGCAGGGTAGATATTTCTTTACAAACTCACATGTGTCATATTCCATAGTGGGCCAATAATACCCTACTCTTAGAATATTCTTGGCTAAGGCCATTCCATTAGAATGAGACCCACATACACCACTATGTCCCTCATTTAATGAAATGTAGGATTCTAATTCGTTGAGACATCAAAGGAGTGTGCCATCATAGCCTCGAAGATAAAGTGTATCTTCTATGATGGTATAATGGGAAGCATGTTAGATAAATGATTTGTGTTGATTTTAGGTAAGGTCAGGTGGTAAGATATTATCATGGAGGTAGGTGTAAATGTCATGGTACCAAGGTTATTTAGGACCTACGATATCGCACACAATCTCATTATCAGGGACATCATATGTTGGGATTAGAAGTTGTTCAACAAGGAACTCATAGTCTGTTTGATCTATGGGCATTGTCAATGAGGGAACTGATTGTAGCCATTGCATATGTTACCTTGTCTTGGACTCAGAATTTGCTCAATCTGAATGAAGGTGAAATAATTCTTGAAGTCATCCACCATGTGTTTATAGGGTAATAGTTTGTCATCCTTTTTTTGAAACTCATTGTTGACTTGTTTAATAATTAGTTGGGAACCTCCAAAGACTCGTAGACTAATGATATTCCATTTTATGGTGATTCTAAGACTAGTGATGAGAGCTTTATATTCTGCGATATTGTTGGTGCATGGAAATTCTAATCTGAATGACTTGGGGATATAATCACCTTGAGGGGTGACCAACAAGACACCTACAGTAGCTCCATTATGTGTATATGACCCATCAAAATAGATTCTCCATGTATCTATTTCTGCAACTATAAAGACCTCTTCATCAAGAAACTTGGCTAGTAACAGATATGCATCCACCAAAGAAGCATCAACCAACCGATCTACTATGAATTATCCCTTGATTTCGTTATGGTCTACATACTCTATGTGAAATTCACTTAGTAGCATGACCCACATGGCCATGCAACTAGTCAAAGAAGTTTTGGATATCAAATATTTAAGTGGATCACCTTTTGATATTAGCTTGATGGCATGACTAAGCATGTAATGATGAAGCTTTTTTCAACTAAAGACCACTGTGAGACAAGATTTTTCCACTAGAGAATATTCGATTTCATAACCACTAGTGTTTAGCTGATGTAGTAGATTTCACGCTCTTTG
Source organism: Sequoia sempervirens (assembly GCA_007258455.2). NCBI lineage: Eukaryota > Viridiplantae > Streptophyta > Pinopsida > Cupressales > Cupressaceae > Sequoia > Sequoia sempervirens. Next base: position 50,765,157 of record VDFB02000363.1, on the reverse strand, counting down.
GAGGACTCATCATGTTGTGCCAATAATGCCCCCAGTGCAACCGATGTAGCTGAGATATACAATAGGATTGATTTGCTTGGAATAGGAGGCATTAAGATGGGTGGATGAACCAAGTAATCCTTAATCTTGTCAAAGCCTTGCTAGAATTCTAGATCTAACTTGAAGGTGGTGTCTTTGCGCAAGAGATGTGTGAATGATTGACACTCATTAGTGAGTTGGGCTATAAAGAGTTTGATGGAATGTAGCTTCCCTTGAAGGCTCCTTAATTTTTTAAGACTACGTGGTGGGGGAATTTCCATTATTCATTTGACCCTGGTTGGATCTACTTCAATACCCCTTCTAGAGACTATGAAGCCCAATAACTTTCTAGAGGTGACACTGAACACACACTTTTTTATGTTGAGATGCGGCTTGTATTGCTCTAGTCATTCAAAGATTCTCTTCAGGATCATGGGATGCTCTTCTCTAGTCTTGGACTTCCCCAATAAGTCAACATAATCTTCCATTATGATATGGATGAGGTCATGGAAAATAATAGTCATGGCACATTGATAAGTTTCCCATGCATTTTTTTGCACTGAAGGGCATGACATTATATAGTAGAAGGTGCCCCAAGGATTGTTGAAGGCAGGTTTATGTTGATCTTCTAGTGCAATTATGATTTGATTATAGGAAAAAAAATAATCCATAAGGGATAGCATGGAATTCCCTATTATGAGGTCAATGAACATGTCAATGTTTCGAAGCGGGAAATCATCCTTAGGGAAAGCTTTGTTAAGATAGCAATATTTGTTGTAGATTATGATATTCCCATTTGGTTTGGTGATAGGCCCTATATTGGATATCCAATCAGAATAATGAATAGGTCTTATGAACCCAACCTCTAACAGTTTCTCAAATTATTTCTTGATGAGCAAGGCCACTTGGGGATGCATTTTCCTTAGCTTTTGTTTAACAAGCTTGGCATCCGAATGAACATCCAAATGCTACATGACCAAGGTGATATTTAATCCTAGCATATCTGAATAGGTCCATGTGAAGTTGACGATTCCTTATTTTAATAGGTTGACAATGATGGAATGCTCTTCCTTTGATAGTGATTTGGCTATGTAAGTGATTTTAGGGTCTTCTTTAATTCCAAAATTGACCTCTAGCATCTCTTCGACCAGGATGGAAGACCTTTCAAAAAACTGAGTTCCAACCAAGGGAAGATGAACCTCCCCATCCCCCAGTTCCTCATCAAGGTTTTCACTATTGGATACACCATTTATTTTGACTTTTGATGAGTCAGAAAGTGTCTCAAAAAGATTTTCACTAGACCCTTTTCTCTTTGCTTATTTTTACTTTTGTGGTTAGGGTGATCATCTTCCCCCAATCCCATGAAATTCTTGTAAGTGTCCAGTTAAGGAAAGGTATCGATAGGTTCACTACTTTGTAAGTCCCAATCAATGAGGTCAGGATGTCAAAGGGATAGGCTAATGCTAAAGATGGATGTGGAGTCAAATAGGGAAGGGAGATCTACGTCATCATAGGAGAGTATGATGGCCTCTTCTTCTAGTACTTCCTCAAGGAATTCATTATGCATGTTGACATTATTAGAAGTACTAGTGGATGTTATGGGCCCCTTTTTCTATTTATCATAGCCTAGCCCAAATTTTTAGGTTGCACAGGTGTGTCAACAGGCTACAATATTCCATGTTCTTCTACGCTAAGGACTATTCCTTGATAATTGTACTTTTTAGCTAACTTGGATGCATGAGGATAAGTCTCTTGGAATAACTCAATAAGAGGGGGAAAAAGTTTGGGTTCTTCCCTATATATCCATTGGCTAATGTCATCATCTAGCTGATCTTATCATGTTCATAGGGATCAGAAAGTGTTAGACCCCATGTTCTTAGAGCTAAGTGTTATTTTCTTCTCTTCTTATTTTGGTGCAAATTGAGAAGGTTGGCCATAGGTATGAGGAGATGGAGGCATGTTTTCCACATTGAGAGCCATACAAATTTCGTACTCTCCATAGCCTTTATCTATGATCTTGACCTTGGTGATGGTGGATTTAAATGTAGTGGATGGAATGCATTATGTGGTGGATGTTGGATTGGAGGATGGATTGGAAGATGATGTCTGAGGTGCCCCCACTTCAAATCCTGGATAGTAGTGGGAGTGGGGGATGGAAGATTCTAAGGCACTACAATACTAAAAAGGTTGAAGATCCGCATGTATGGTTACTTCCATCCCATTGAATGGGAACTTCAAGCATTGATGGTAAGTGGATGGAATGGCTTGCATGGAATAGACCATGGGTGGCCAAGGAGAATATTATATGGAAGGTCTAGATCAAGGACACATGTGGCATGCGGTGTACTGCACAATAGGGCCAACCTGAATAGGAAGTAAAATGATTCCTTTAGAGTCTCTTTCTACATTATCATAGGCTTTGATGGTGATAGTCTAATTATTCAAATTAGTGTGGGTGTACCCTACCTATTTTTTGAACTTTAGCATATAAAGGTTGAGGGAAGAGCCATTATCTACCAAGACCCTTTTCACTTTATGACGGGCTACAAGGACTTCGATGTGTAGGGAGCGGTTATGGTTTGAGTCAATTCAAGACATATCATTTTGATTGAAGCCCAACTGATATGTGGATGATAGGTGTCCTACTAAGGCTTGAAATTGAGTAGGATCTATATCATTAGGCACGTGGGTATCCTAAAAATCTTTGGTGAGAATTTCCTGATGGACAAGAGAAGACTTAAGGAAATCCAAGATGGATATTTGAGTGGGAGTCTTATAAAGGTGATCAAGAATATTATATTGGGAGGTCACAAGAGCTAGCTGAGATGATGTGGAAGTTCCTAGAATGGATATGTGGGTGTGACACATACTAACAACACATTGCGGGTCTTTTCCTTTAACACAAATCATGGATACACAAGGCTCTACGTATCTAATGCACATAACTATGCCATCATAGTTATAGGGTGCATTCTTATAGCTGATATTATTTGTGCTGTTATTTTGGTTAATGTTATTGCTAGGCCAAGGGTTAGTATTAGATGTACTGGGACCTTGGTTGTGCTTGGAGAAAGCATTTTGATATATTTACAATTGGGCATTGGATGTTGTTTCCTAATTGGTATCCACTACTATATCTCCTCAATCTATGAGATATTGGATATACATTTTAAGTCCCTGACACTTGTTAGTGGAATGACCTTTTATTTTTTGAAAATCATAGTACTTGTTTTCCCTATACCAAGTGGGCTTTAGTTTGGACTCGTGAAAAGGCTTAGTCATAGGATAGGTGACTAGATAACTTGCTTGTAGGAGCCTCTTGAACACGTTATCCAAGGATTCTCCTAAAGGATTAAAAGTGTTCTTGTTATTTCCTTGGTTATACTAGTTAGAATGTGTAGGAGGACGTGGTGCACCCTATGGCAAAGATATGACGTTAGGAACTGATGGTTGATTGGAGACGTATTATGATATTTGTGAGGTATTGGCTACTTGGACATGCTTGGTATCAGTGACACCATCATTGAAAACATTCTTGTTTTTATTCCAATAGTGAGACTTGTCTCCAGATGATTTTTCCTTATCTAGGTTATACATTTTGATTTGTCCCTTGGTAATGAGGGCCCTCTCTATGATAGTGCCTTTTTATATGAACTTTGAAAAGGTTGTGACACAATTAATATGAAGATTATGTTCCATATCAAGGTGGGTGTTTGTGACAAAAATGGTTACCATATCTTTCAAAATGAGAGGGGGTTTTAAATGACTATCCAAGGCATGCCACCTTTGTAGGTAGCTTGCAAAGGTTTCTCCCCTATGTTTTTTTTCTTTTAGAAGATATAGAGTGTCAATTCCCTTCTCCAAGTTGAAGGAGAAGTTCAAAACAAATTCTTTTGAAAGATCTATGAAAGAAGAGATAGACCCCTTTGGAAGACCCATAAACCAGTCTAGATCTATCCCTATTAGAATCCTAGGGAATAACTGCAAAAGATAATTGTCATTATGTAGGACTTCTTGGCAATGTGTGTAAAATTCGTTTAGATGGTTTCTTGGGTCACTCTTTCCTTTTTATTTTCCAAAATCTGGCATTTCAAAGTGCTTAGGAAAGGGGACAAGTGAGATGGAGGGATCAAATGGATAGGGATAAATCTCTTCAAATTTGTAAGATTTTTTAGACGTCCCTACTTGCAAGTCCTTTAAGGAAGCTTTTATTTCTTCCCACTATTGATAGGTGTCGATGGAAGAGGATTAGTCAGATCAGATTGATTATAAGGATAATAAGGTTGATATGATGTGGATGGAGTCAGAATGGTTTGGTTGTATGATGGAAGAGGCGGATATGAAGGTGTCTACTAATATGGATTAGACTGCATGGATTGGGGATTGGCATAAGATTATTGATAGGATGGTGGGGCTTGATAGTATGAAGTGGAGGAAACCTACTGATAGGATGGTTGGGCTTGGTAATATGAGGTGGTGGTACCCTGCTGATATGATGGCTACCATTGGTGATAATACGGATTGGATTGGTAATTATAGGCAATTGTTGATTGTCGGGAAGCATATGGAGGTTGTTATGGATTGGATTGTTGATAGTAGGGATTTTGTTGCAGTTGTTGGGGATTTGTGTAAAATGACTACTAGTGGGATTTTGGAGGATTATGGTAAGGATAAATGGGATTAGTATTGGATTTGGTGGGTTGCACATAATAAATGCTCTGCGGGTGATAGATGTATTGAGCACTAGGGTTGCTTGGTGTTTAATGGAAGGATTGTTGTAGTTGTTTTAGGACTTGTGTATGTTGAGGGGGTTGATGGTAGGATGGTGGCTACTAATATGGAGGTCGAGATGGGATTTCAGGTTGTAGAGAGACTTGTGGTTGGTGCAGAGGTGGTTGATAGGATGATGTTGGATGGTGAGGAAGGACCTGCAATTGGTGAGGGGGTTGTGAAGGAATTAGGATATGCTGTGAAGGTTGAGATGGGGGTTGTTGTGATGTCTGTGAATGAGGTGGTTGCAATGGTGGTGCCTACTACGGGTTACTTTGAGGTTGATGTGAAGATGAGATATTTCCTTGAGGTGGTGATTGAGATGTGAATGGAGGTGGCAACAAGCTTGATGTAGGTGTAGATGTAGGACGTGGAGGTGGAGGTGGCACAATGAAATTATTCCCCTTGTATTCCTGGGTAGTTGACCTAGTTGGTTAGGTGGAAGAGGTGGTGCGAATGATATGGGGATTGAGGCTTTCCAGATGTTCACACTTGGTGGATTGGGAGGACCTTGTGGCATGCCTAGACTAAGAGGATTGTTAGGATTGGGACCTTGAGAGATGTTTAAATCAGGTGTACCCATAACCAAAATTGGGACATGAGGAGTTGGTACAAGGGGTGGTACTTGATAAATCACAACATTTCAAAATCTTGGTTGATACCAACCCTCTTGTGGTGGACCTTGGTGGATGTATGAATTGTCTAGATCATTCTGAAAGTTTTGAGGATCTTGCAAAACTAGGGGTACAAGAGGTGTAATGTTGACATACTTGGATAAGTCAAACCCCGATGGTGGCTTGATACCTTTCAAGAGTAATGTGGCAAGGATCTTGTCTCCATGTTCATTAGGGAGATGACCTATCATTTGAACATTGGTGGGATTACTAAGGTATTCATCGATTATGACCTTAGGGTGGTTGACCATACCTTCATTAGGAGGCAACGTAGTTTGGATTTCAGTAATGGATTGTGATGAGCCACCATTGGTGGGTTGATCCTAAGGAATGTGAGGTTGAGCACTTTGGGACTGTTGTTAAGCCATGAGTTTCTTTTCTTGTGATTGGGTGGTAATGGGCATGAAAATGAAAAACTACCAAGTGACTAAGATGACACTATTCTCTAGGATGCACTTAAATGAATGACCTAGGTAATGACTAAAGGATTGATTAGATCAAATGACAAATTGATTAATTGGATTGGATAGTTGATGGGATTGGATTTGATTAATTTGATTGATAGGATGGGATGATTAATTGGATTGGATTGATATGATTGATTCCAAACCAAGTTCAAAAGTTTAACTAGATGACATATGATGTTGATGATCAAATTGGATTACGAAACCAAATCTACCTCAAGATCGAAGTAGATTGATTGGATTGAGGATGATTACTAACTCAGGATGGATAACAATCCTAAGTAAGCATGAAGGATGATGATCAAGATCAATGACCTAAGATAACTTGGATAAAAATGAATTCTAGGGGATTGGGATTGATGAACCGATGATGGATATGCAATCTAGGAATATTCTAAGATGCACCTATATGATTTGATTGATGGATTGATGAATTTTAGAAAATGAATACAGACTAAAATGATGATTATGGGCAGATGGATGATGATAAAAATATTTTGATTGTAGAATCAGACTAGGAAAACAACAAGCTTTCAGTGGCCCAAAGGATTAACTCACGAGAGTTTAGTATTGGCAGCACATATGCCCTTGTGTTTGACAATTTCTCCCCTCAAGGTGACATATTTTCCTCTATGTCAAGAAATTTTCCCTATTTAGGACATAGGATTTCCCTTATTAGATGTAGGATCTCCTAATTCTTGGGGTGCTCAAAAGAAACAAGCAGAAATGAGACACAAAATCACTTATTTAGGGATCAAGACCGCCTTTATAGGATACAAGATTACCTAAATATTAAGAGGCTCAAAATAATCAGGTGGACACGATGGATAGAATCCCCTAGATCTAGAAAGGAAGATCAACTCTATATTGGGATGTACGAACATGAGAAAAATTACCTATCAGGGGAGACGAGTTTTCCTACTTCTTAGGATGTACGAATAGGGAATAGAGACACCTATGATGGGATCGCCTATTAGACAAACGAGTTCGACTATGTCTTAAACTATACATAGAGGGATGGTACAGACAAACACAAATTTTTCCCTATGAACAATAGGTTTTCCTATTCTAGGGGATGTACATAAATAGGAGACACATATGAGACACAGGATTGCCCCTACGGATAGTAGGTTCACCCAAAATTCTAACAAGATTTCCTATTCTAAGGGAACGGGCAGAAATGATGGATAGAATCACCTATGGACTGGATAGACTCACCTATTTAGGGAACAGGTAGATGCGGGGTCGCCTAACTTAGGGACCCTAAGAAAATTTGCCCCTAACAAGGATGAAGTCGCCTAAAGGATGACCTAGACTGAACTCAGACATGGAATTTCCCCTTTATAGGGCAGGATCACCTATCCATAATGCAAGTTTTCCTTTATGAGAAGCAAACTCACCACTGAGGGTAGGGATAGACTATGAAAAAGGAAAAAAACACATAAAACAACAAGCAATAAGGTTGGACTGACTCAGACTGATCACAAGCATTGGTATCACACAAAGAAGGCACATGAGGTAGCACAATCCTAAAATTAGTGTTAATAGTTTACAAACTTAATGTAGGCCCACCACCTAGATGGACAACCCAAGGTTAATACTCTATCATACAGGGGTGGTTCTCTAGATCACCCTTTCTCACGAAGGTGGATAGCTAGAAATTTAGTGGCACAAGGTCATCAACAAACGCCATAGGCTCACCTTCACACTCTCTCTCGGAGACTATCATAGTCCACCATGAGGATTTCTATCTCAACACAAGGGGGTATCTGATGAGTAACTTCAGGGTACAGTGCACATCCTCTACACTACACCAAGCCATGGCTAAAACATGGGTCTCTATCTAGGTTATACAAGAAATATCGTGTGTCCTAGTTATATGCTAGGTATGTAAGGCATAACTATGAAAATCATCCCATCAGAAGTGTGGATCAGGAGCCCCAGTGAGGTATTGGTAATGTTATGGATGGATGTGATGAATGTAATGTATGCAGTGAGAAGAACTAATATGTTTAGAATAATAACTCTAAACAACCTAAAATGATAATGCAATGAAATGATAGTGGAATGGAATGAATTTAAGGTGCTTAGAACAACTAATAAAGATTAATCTAAACAACTTAAAATTAACATGATAATGATAATGCAATCAGATGAAGTGATATGAAATGAACTTAAGATGCTTAGAATAACCAATCTAGATTAATCTAAACAACTTAAACTAAATATGATAATGATAATGCAATGGATAATGCATCTAAGTGAACAATGATAAGTGTGACAATGTATCGAATAAAGAGATGAATTATGATGGGTGAGATACTACACCTGTCAAAAACCATAGGAATCCTGATAGGAAGAAAAGATGAGAGATGAGAACTTGGACAACTGAAATCACTAACCATAGGCTAGGGAAAGGATGGATGGGGATAAATGCAATGCAATGGGATGATAGATTAAGTGCAAATCCTAATGCCATGTTGCCATTTCAAGAGCACTTACTTTTCTATAGCATAAGACACGATACGCCAGGGTATGAGGAAGCAAGGAAAATTAGTGTCAAATGCATAGAACAAACACAACAGACAGGAAGGCTATTCCAACACCCAAAGCCACAAGGGCTTTGTTTGGGCTAGATATTGGGATAACCACAAGCATAAAGGATGGCCTAGCATAACACAAGACTATAGAATTTTTGGTGGGTACTATGTGGGACAACCAAGAAGACAATAATAGACAAAAAATAAAGATATGCCCCTATGTTTACCAGTCAAAGTGCACCATGATAGAATGGATCATGGAAACATTGACAAGGTATAATAGGAAGCTCAAATGATTAAAAAAAAGAAGCCAAAAGCATCACAAGATCAAAATAAATTTCAAATTTCCGTTGCCACAGGATCAAAGGGTGGATGGGATTGATGTGGTCTAATTAGGAACGATACATCTTGTTAAGCCAAAAGATGGAGGATAGATTAAAGGATGGACATGACTTAGGATACTCAAAACCACTTGGACCTCATGAAACTAACATATTTTGTTTCTTAGGAACTAGCTAGGTAGGGACATACTTGATGACATGACACGACAACAAGGCACACCCTAAAGACCTAGGGGCTTAGGGTCTAATCAAAGATTAGCATTTTCTAAATGAAAGTGTAGAGCCCTGATAGTTCGATAAAATATTGATGATTGACCATGGATAAAAGTAGAAAGAGGACAATGGAGACCTTGATGGATGGAAAAGAATGGACAAACAAATTCCCTAGGTGTTGATCAAATACTTAGCCTTGCCTATGTGAAAGAACAAGAGCAACATAGTTTGACAAAAGGACAAAAGACAAGATGATACCTAATGATGACTAACGTGATGAAGGATCCTAGATGAGGACATGGGACCGACAAACAACACAGACAAACAAGCAATGACAAGCTCAAATTTAGGATAAAATCTCAAGGTTGTGGATAACCAATTTAAATCATCCAATGCACAACCAAAATATACCAAGCAATGGATAAGTGAATGCAAATGGAAGGATAGGATTGATAGGATGTGCAGATATGCTATGCATATAGGATGGATGGAAGCATGAAGTGACTAGGACACAAGGTAGATAATGATTAATCCCTCTAAAAATGGTGTATGTTGCTAGGTTTCCACCACACGTACTTATCCAAGGTGCCACCAAGGGTGGTTTTCACCATAGGTCATATTATTTCGCTTTACTATTTTTTTTATTTTTTGACTCTTTTTTTTGTACTTTTCATGATTTTTTACTTTTTTGGTTTTTTTCCAGATAGGATAACCTGGCTCACTTAGGTGTAAAACCTCTTTAGGTGCATGATGTTGATAGGCTCCTCTAAGGGTTCTCACTTAGGTGTAGCAAGACTATATTCCCCAAAACCATATTTAGCTATGACAACATATGGACCCATCCAATTTTCCTCAAACTTTCCTTTCTTGTCTCAATCATGTTGGGTGAATTGATTCTCCTTAAGAATTAGATCACCAAAATTGAATTGATGTGGATGGACCTTCTTGTTGTAGCTTCTCCTAAGATGATGCCGGTATGCTTGTAGATGATTTTAGGCCCTGATGCACTTTTCATCCAGTAGTTTTAGTTGAATTAATCATGTGACTTGAGCATCTTCATCACTGATAAAATTCTTTAAATATTTTCAAAGTGATTGGATCTCAACCTCAATCATTAGGATAACATCGGTTCCATAAACAAGGTAATATGGAGTGGTGCCAGTGGGTGTATGGATGGATGTGTGGTAGGCCCAAAGGGAGGTATGAAGATGGAGGTTCCAATCTCAACATGTATTGTTGACCATCTTTTTAAGGATTTTGATAAGCATTTTATTTGTTGCTTCAGCTTGACCATTACCTTGAAGGTAATACGGGGTGGGCCAAGGATGTTGGATATGATATGTCTCACAAAGTGCTTTCATATACTGGTTTTTAAATGGTCTGCCATTTTCAGTGATGATGGTGGAGGGAATTCCATATCTACAAAAAATATGGAAAAGTGCGAACTTGGAGATCTAAATACTTGTGATTTGGGAGAGTGGAATTGCTTCCACCCACTTGGTAAAGTATTCAGTGGCGGTGCTAATGAATGTATGGCCATTGGAGGATGGAGGGTAAATCTTTCTGATTAGATTGAAACCCCATTGTGAAGAAAGCCATAGAGCAATGATAGGTTGTAAGTCTTGTGCAAGAGCATGGATCAAATCTGCATGTTGTTGGTAGGGTAGACATTTCTTTACAAACTCACAGGCATCATCTTCCATAGTGGGCCAATAATACTCTACTTTTAGAATCTTCTTGGCTAAGGCCATTCCATTAAAATGAGACCCACATACACCACTATGTACCTCATTTAATGCAATGCAGGCTTTTGATTTGTTGATACACCGAAGGAGTGTGCTATCATACCCTCGATGATAAAGTGTATCTCCTACGATGGTATAATAGGAAGTACATTGGATAAATGATTTGCGTTGATTTCAAGTAAGATCAGGTAGTAAGATGTTATCATGGAGGTAGGTGTAAATGTCATGGTACCAGGGTGATTCAGGACCTATGATATCACACACCATCTCATTATCAGGTACATCATATACTGGGATTAGAAGTTGTTCAACGAGGAACTCATAGTCTGTTTGATCTGTGGGCATGTCGATGAGGGAACTGATTGCAGCCATTGCATCTGCTACCTTGTTTTAGACTCAAGGAATCTCCTCAAACTGAATGAAAGTAAAATACTTCTTGAAGTCATCGACCATGTGTTTATAGGGTAATATCTTGGTATCCTTTGACTGAAACTCGTCATTGACTTGTTTAATAATCAGTTGAGAATTTCCAAAGACTCTTAGATAAGTGATATTCTATTGGATGGTGATTCTAAGACCAGTGATGAGAGCTTCATATTCTACGATATTATTGGTCCATGGAAATGCTAATCTGAATGACTTGGGGAAATAATCACCTTGAGAGGTGACCAATAAGACATCTACACCAACTCCATTATGTGTATATGACCCATAAAAATAGAGCCTCCATGTATTTGTTACTGCAACTATAAAGACCTCTTCATTAGGAAACTCAGCTAGTAACGGATATGCATCCACTAAAGGAGCATTGGCCAACTGATTTGCTATGACTTCTCCCTTGATTCCTTGATGGTCTACATACTCTATGTCAAGTTCTCTTAGTAGCATGACCTACTTGGCCATGTGGCCAGTCAAAGAAGTTCTACATAACAAATATTTAAGTGGATCAACTTTTGATATTAGCTTGATTGGGTCATTGATCATGTAATAACAAAGCTTTTATGAACTGAAAACCACTGCTAGAAAATATTTTTCCATTGGGGAGTAGTTGAGTTCATAAGCCACCAGTTTTCGGATGATGTAGTACATTGCACGCTCTATAGAGGACTCATCATGTTGTGCCAATAATGCCCCTAGTGCAACCGATGTAGCTTAGATATACAATAGGAGTGGTTTTCTTGGAATAGGAGGCATTAAGATGGGTGGATGATCCAAGTACTCCTTAATTTTTTTGAATCCTTGTTGGCATTCTAGATCCCACTTGGAGGTGGTGTCTTTATGCATGAGATGTGTGAATGATTGACACTTGTTAGTGAGTTGGGCTATAAAGCATCTGATGGATTGTAGCTTCCCTTGAATGATCCTTAATTGCTTGAGATTACGAAGTGGGGGAATTTCCATTATTTCTTTGACCTTGGTTGCATCTACTTCAATACCCCTTCTAGATACTATGAAGCCCAATGAATTTCTAGATGTGACATTGAACACACATTTTTGGGTTGAGATGCAGTTTGTATTGCTCTAGCCATTCAAAGATTCTCTTTAGGATCATGGTATGCTCTTCTCTTTTCTTGGACTTCCCCAATAAGTCATCAACATAATCTCCCATTATGATATGGATGACATCATGGAAGATAACAATCATGGCACATTGATAGGTTGCCCCCACATTTTTTAGACTGAAGGGCATGACATTATAGAAAAAGATGCCCCAAGGAGTGGTGAAGAAAATTTTATGCTGATCTTTTGGTGCAATTCTAATTTGATTGTAGCCGACAAAACCATCCATAAGGGATAGCATGGCATGCCCTGCTGTAAGGTCAACTAACATGTCAATGTTTGGAAGTGGGAAATCATCCTTAGGGAAATCTTTGTTAAGATCTTGAAAATCTGTGTAGATTCTGATATTCCCATTTGGTTTGGTGATAGGAACTATATTGGATATCTTGTCAGAATAATAAATAGGTCTTATGAACCCATCCTCTAATAGTTTCTCTAATCATTTCTTGACGAGCAAGGCCATTTGGAGATGTATTTTTCTTAGCTTTTGTTTAACAGGCTTGGCATCTGGATGAACATCCAAATGGTGCATGACCAAAGGTGGGTTCTAATCCTGGTATGTTTGAATAGGTCCATGTGAAGTTGATGATTCCTTATTTTAACAAATTGACAATGATGGAATGCTCTTCCTCTGACAGTGATTTGGCTACATAAGTCAAAATTTTCCTCTTGTGTCTCTTTGATCATGAAAGAATACCTTTTATAAAAATGAGTTCCAACAAGGGCAAGATGAACCTCCCCATCCTCCAGTGCCTCATCAAGGTTTTCACTATCAAATAGACCCTTTATTTTAACTTTTGATGAGTCGGGATGTGCCTTATAGAGGTTTTCACTAGATGACCCTTTTTTATTTTGCTTCTTTTTAATTTTGTGATTAGGGTGTTCATCATCCCCCAATCCCATGAGATGCACATAAGTGTCCACTAAAGAAAAGGTATCGATCAATACACTACTTCATAAGTCCCAATCAATGAAGTCGGGATGGTGAAGGGATAGACTGATGGTAAAGATGGATGTGGAGTCAAATAGGGAAGGGAGATCTATGTCATCATAGGAGAGTATGATGGCCTCTTCTTCTGGTATGTTTTCAAGGAAATCATTATCCACATTGACATTATTAGAAGTACTAGTGGATGTTGTGGGCCCCCTTTTTTTTTTCATAGCCTAAGCCCAAATTTCTAGGTCACATAGTTGTTTCAACAAGCTGCAATCTTCCCTGTTCTTCTACACCAAGGCATTCCCCTTGATAATTGAAATATTCTCTTAGAAATACTCAATAAGAGGGGGTGAAGGCTCAAGTTCTTCCCTATGTATCCACTAACTGGTGTCATCATTTGGTTGATCTTATCGTGTTCCTAGGGATCGAAAAGTGTTAGACCCCATGTTCTTAGAGCTAAGTTTTATTATCTTCTCTTCTTCTTTTGGTATAGATTGAGAAGGTTGGCCATAGGTACAAGCAAATGGAGGCATGGTTGCTGCATTAGAGCCATGCACATATTGTACTCTCCATAGCCTTTATCTATGATCTTGACCTTGGTGATGGTGATTCAGATGTAGTGGATGGAATGGATGATGTGGTGGATGATGGATTGGAGGATGGATTGGAAGATGATGCCTAAGGTGCCCCCACTTCAACTCCTAGATAGTAGTGGGAGTGGGGGAAGGAAGCTTCTAAGGCATGACAATACTCAAAAGCTTTAGGATCCGTATATATGGTTACTTCCATCTCATTGAATGGGAACTTCAGGCATTGATGGTAAGCAGATGAAATTGCTTGCATGGCATGGATCCATGGGCAACTAAGGAGAAGATTATATGGAAGGTCTAGATCAAGGACATGGCATGTGGTGTACTACACAACATGGCCAACTTGAATAGGAAGAAAAATGATTCCTTAAGAATATCTTTTTGCTTTATCATAGGCTTTGATGGTGATAGTCTAATTATTCATGTTTGTGTGGGTGTACCCTACCTGTTTTATGAACTTTAGCATACAAAGGTTGAGGGAAAAGTCATTATCTACCAGGACCCTTTTCACTTTATGATAGGCTACAAGGACTTCGATGTGTAGGGGGTAGTTATGGTTTGAATCGATTGACGACATATCATTTTTACTGAAGCCAAACTGATATGTGGATGATAGGTGTTGGCTATTTTTAATACCAACTAAATCTTCAAGGAAGCCTATAGATTTGTCAATTCCAATGGTTAGCAACCTAAAAGGGGTTGGCCAATGAATGAGAGAAAGCAATTAAGCTTTCTTCCTACACTTCGGGTTGTGTAAGACCCGAGAGGGTGATCCCAAAATGCACTTATAACATTTCTTTACAATATTTACTTATACATTGCATATCAAGCAGAAACATTTTCATATCCATGACTCAACAAGTGATAATTTTCAAAGAACTAGAAAATCCCTTACACCATTGTAACTTGGAGCAAAGAATGGATAATATAAACAAGACTTACAACAACCATCATCATTATGAGTATGATTTCAATTAGATGAATCATTCTTTTATATCATCTGGATGATCAGATATATTTGAATTTTCTTAATACATAGAGCAATGTATTATCCTAGGGTGATGGGGTCAAATTCACAACATACAGTAATGCAATAACAAAGGCATTTGAAATTTATGGAATATTATGGATTTGCATTACAAATTCATAACTCAAGTCTTCAGAATGAAAATACTTCAAAGATCCTATGAATTAACACACAAACTAGTGATTGCATCAAAGCATTTTAATCAATTACTTGAATTGAAGCATAAATCCGCACACACATCCAACCAAATGAATTGGATACCAATAAAATAATCCTTGATCATTTCATTGCTAATTCATGAAAAAACACATAGGAGACAATCTACATGAAGTTTTCCATTATCAATTTTCAAATGCTATAATTGTTGCAAAACATTTAAGCTGACTATCAATACAGACTCATAAACTAAGACTTAACCAGTAATTCTATATCCATTGTATTCTTATTACAATTCATGAAAATATTCACTAAGACTACCTGAGATCAACCAAAATTTTCAAAGGCCCATGGACGATAGCCTTGAATTCCCTTTTATACGATGAAGGGAGCAAACAAGCATCGGGATATTGGTCAGCCACATTATATTTCAAAGTATTTCATTTCATTTCAACCCCCAGGTAATTATATTTACACTTGAAGAAATGGGGGTAAATAAAAAAAGACAATAACTTTTAGAAACTAATTAAACATGTATCCTCATTGTTTGAGAACTCCACATCATCACCTCATTCAACAAAAGTATGAAACATAAAAGCAGAATAAAGTATAGAGCAAAGAAAGAGACTTGGATGGATTACCACGTGCACATACAAATTGATAAGTTATTTGAAAGGCCGGACCTATATTATACTAGACCATGTTCTATATCCATCTCACCATGCTTATGTCTTATTCAACACACTTTTCTAGCCAATTTTTATATTCATCCTCTGTCGGCTAGTTGATATCCAATAATTTCTACAACTTTGTGTTGTATGCATTGTATCTTGTGTCAATTACTACTTTGAATTTTTTCACAAAGGTGTCCATGTCTACTTGAATCATGATAAAACTATCAATTATACCATTTAGCATACTTAAGTCAAACTTATCATCAATGTATGTTATCTATGGACCTGTAGTAGTTTGATGCCTAAAGAAATCCCTCCATGGTTCATACTCTTTGAGTGTTCCATCTTCATTAAGGATCTTGGGAACACCATGTTCCTCCACATACCTGAAGGCTTTGATTTTACCTTGTTGTTTCCCACCAATTCTTTCATTGGAGCATGTTACTTCACCAATTATTTCAATTCCTCTTATTATGTCTGGAAGATTTGTTGGAGCTTCAAGATCTTTCTTTGCATTTGCTTGCATCTCCCTTAAATTGTTCAATCTAATGCTCCATTTATTCCAAGTGTTCTAGAAAACCTCTTGAACATGTTGGAACCTTTCAAATGCCTCATGTATTCCTTTATAATTTTACCATGTGGATTCTACCTTAAGGGTTGCTTTGGTCAATCTGTGGCCTAGAATCTCTTCGGCCATATCCTTTGTAATCTTGTTCATGTTCTCCTAGAGCTTATTTTTCTCAGACTTGACTACTTGGAACTCATTCTTCAATGCATTAATCCTCAATTTTAAGGTATCTTTATCCTTTGGTGAATTACTAGATGGAGAAGTAGGTAAGGTCTTCTGATTTACCTTGACCATAGTAGCTTTCACTTTATTATATTCCTCAACAAGTTTTTTGTGCTTCTCCAACAATTTCATATATTTGGCCTGAGAGATTTATGTAGTGTCAATGTTCAACATAACCATGTGAATTGTTCACCTTGCAACCTATGGAGCTGTCATTTCTGAAGAACTTCTTATAATCAAGACTCCTAAAAGGATAATTATTGTTCTACTGAGTTTGCATCTCCTAGAATCTGGTGTTAATGACCAAATAGCTCCTGCATGTAAACTGGGGCTAAACCCTAAACCAAAAGTTTTCTCATCAAAAGTCTCCTTAGACACCATAGCATTTGGGTCATTCCTGATTGCATCTAGAGAAATTATTAATGATAGGTTCCAACTTTGCATGACCAACACTCCATTGTCCTTGACCAATCTTCTAGCTTCCATAGGATTCATTTGCTCAATTTATTAAATAATCTCTTTTTCAATCTTCTTCCTGTTGTGAAGGATCCACTCCCTCCTAACCCTTTTGTATCTTATCATTTATTTCTTGGGCCTTCAACTCAACAATGTATTCTCTAAATTCTTTGGATGTCACAAAGGAATCATCATCTAAAAATTTGGCACAGGCTAGAACTCTTGCATCATTGTCCCGAATTTCATCATACTCCCAAGGTACTAGCATATCATCTAGAACAAAAGGCTCCATTACATCTCCAACATCAGGGTGAGAAAATTCATGCTCTACTCCTTGCTCAAGGGGAACTAATTCAACATATGGTTGTTGTACATTTCACTTAGCACCATATGTTTCATCAACATTTACAGAAGGAAACTCCATAACAAGAGTATCCTCAATATCCATTGGTTGCTGCTACACTTCTAATGCTATGGGTTTTTTTAGTTGACCACCAATTTTTTTGTAAATACTCTTGCAAATCCTTTTGAGCCAACTACTCTGCTTCTTGTACATTCTCTACACAAGTACCATCATTAAAATCACCAAGGCCCAGTTCCATCCTTTGAAATTTATCAGTGAGTTGCTTGTAAGTGCTTTCATAATAAGAATTATGAGTAGAAGCTCTATGCTCAACCTCAACAATTTTCAACCAAATATTTTCTCAATCTTGGATAGTAACAAGTGTAGGCAAGTTCCTTATCACATCTTCCTTGAAATAGAAAGTATGAGGTCCATAGACTGAGATTCCCCTTTTTATCTTTTCTCTATTGACGAGTCTTTCTGAATCAAACTTTCTAGTAGGGGTTACATTCATTCTCAAATTATTGATCGTTATTCCAAATACCTCATATGCTTCCTTTTCCAAGACAACAAAATAATCAAAGGAGAAATTTGATGCAATGATAGGGGCATTTCTAGACAACCTAAAATTCTTTGCATCACTATGATCCATTTTCCACATTATCTCAGTGAAAGCTATTCTATTAGAAAAAAACCTATAAAATACATGTGGTGCCACAGGAGTCCCATAACACCTGATGACTGTGCAATTCTCATACAATTAACAATCTCCCCAATTGCACTCATAATTGGGGTCATCACCATATTCTCTTGGTCTCAACAATGCTTGAATTGTTCTATAAATCCTCTTAGTCGATGACACACCCACTTGTACCAAAATGTTATGTTTTATGGTGTTACACAATCCAACATAATTTAAATTTGGGCAATAAAAATCCCAAATATATGTTCACATTTGGATAGACAATCTATTATTCCTTTCATCCACTTGTCTTAGTTTCATGGCTTGACCAAAAACTTCCCTTCCCTAATATAATATCATATGTATCAACAATGAATAATGTCTAAATGTCAATGGGGTTCTCCTTTCCTTCAATATCTTCAAATCATAGTGTAACTGCTCAACAACTCTATTGGCATAGTTGAACCATGTGTGCTTGTTTTTATGTTGAATATCCATGATCATAACTAATAGAGGTGATGTTATCCTTCCATCAATTTTCACCCCAAGCACCTAACACAACATGAAGTATGTGTATCTAAAATAATCTGCAAATTCCTCACAATCTAGTGGTTCAACTTCTTTGAGTGCAAACACATAACCCTTCTCTCGTCTATGCTTTGTCAGTTCACCTCTTAAAAACCTGACCCTATGTTTAGCATATTACTTCTATAATTTTTCCATATTAATCTTCTCACTAGCATCAAGTTTCATTTTGAAAACCTCCACCACTTTAGTTTTCTTTATTTCCAAAATTATTTTACCATCAATGTTTGTGAGCACCCTATTTACATCCTCATATCTATCTATGAAGTGTAGCATCAAATCCACTTCCACAAAAACATTAGGGAAAACCAACTTCCCCAAATTAAAACCCCAAACATTTTTACCAGGATGCAGAGCATCTCTTCTAGTGAAAGCATACAAAAATAAATCCCATCCAATTTCTGGCAGGGCAATGCCACCAGTTCCAATTGCAAGGTCCTTGAAATTAGTGGTTAGTAATCCTCCCCATGTAGCCTTCCTACCACTTGCTTTGACATCTGGTAGTTAGAAATTGTCCATGAAATAGGTATAGTCCTTAGGTTGCCCATTTTTCTTCTCGGTTCCTTTAGATATTTGGGGTGGTTCATGGGAGACCTTCTATTTTTTCTTCTTGGGTGTGAGTTTCGAAGACGATGACTCACCAAGTTGATTCATATTGGCTTCTTTAGGGATTTCAAGTTTGAAATTAAACTAGGTTTGAAATTTATATTTTATTTTTGACAGCCTAAACTCAAATTCGAATATAACTCTACCCTTTTTCTTATGCCCTAATTAGAAAACTACACTTAATCAAAATAATTCAAGAACCCTAATCAACCCTTGAAAACAACCCAAACATTTTTATTTTAATGTGCCAATTCTTGCAAATTAACAAGAAAAACTAGTGGGATTTGATGACGGATTACCAGGGAAAATTTCCTTTGCAACTTTCTTTGTCCTTGACTCTGGTTGCTCTGAACTCTTCCTTAGCTCCTCAAATGTTCGAATGAGAGGAAAATACAAATACATACCCTTTTACATGAATTAGGCCGAGTACACTCACCATTAATGACAAAAGAAGGCTTGCGCGAATGAACAATTCCTCCATCATTTGGTCGTTCTTGTTTGAATTTAGGCCATTGATTTACTCATATGAATATTCCATCCAATGGTTCACATTATTTCATACTCTCTACGGGGCCCTACCAGTGATTTGATACATACTTTGATGAGTTAAGGAGCTACCATCCATATCTCCCTATTATGTGAGCATCACTCATCACGTCTTCCTATTTTGCATTGAGACCTCATCAAGCGATGGCTTAGAAGCTAGCAATGAGATATTAGCCATTGATCTTGATCGCAGGAAAATCTTAGCTAAAGACCTAAACCCTATTGCTCATCACATCTTCATTCTTCATTGACCAATCCTAACTCACAATAGACTGAGCCTGCATGATGGGGAGGGAATCCACCCATCATCGATCACGGGTTCCCTTTTGGATGGCATAAGACAACTAGTGATAGTGCTAGGGCTAGCGATGGGTTAAGAACTTAGCAATAGATCGCAAATGGTGAACTTGAGTGGTGCTAAAATGAACATGAGCATAAGTTGTTTTAAAAGAGGACCTCCTAGGCTTGACAGGTAACACAAATGTTGGGGCTAGTTGAACAATGACAATAAAGACCATAAGAAGCCACTTAAGTAATTGGTAACCTAATGCAACCGGTCAACAAGAGAACATAAGCAAAAGGATAACCAAAGGTTCTAATATAAATAAAACTCATAAACCTTATACCTTAAAGGAAACAAGATACAAGCAAACAAAAAAGTGACCCTAAAATTGAAGCAAAAAAAATTATTTTAGGGTTCCACTAGTGGCTCCGACTGGGGATGTCTTCCCCCCATGGGCATAGCAAGATCCAGATCTCTGGGGAGTAGACCAAATGTTGAGTCCATTGGGTGCTCAAAACTACTCCTTTATTCAACCTTATTTTTCAACTTCACTTGGTGACCCCAAGCCACCAAATAAAAAAAAAGGGGAATCAATATTTGCTCTGTCAAACACCAATTTGTTAAAGGCGCTGATCTCCCTCATCTCATGCTTGCCTCTATCATGCCACAACAACATGAGTGACTTCATACTTGCAAACACCAGTATCAGGCTACCTTTGTACAAATGGAAACTGGCTCCCTATTTGGCTTCATTATCACATGGAAACCAAATCATATAGATCATATCACTTCCAATCTCTTCATTTATTGATTTTGTATCAAGTGAAAAGGTATGAGGATAATGATCAAGACCACCTAAAAACATGGTATTATCACATTTACTAACCCCATCATAATGATTATGCTCAGAGAAAATATCATGGTTGAAAAACAATATGCAATCCTTTTGTGTGTTGAGCAAAGATTGCTCACACATTTGTAACATCTTCACCTGAATTGCATCATAGATAGGTTCATTTTTATCCCATCAACATAGCCCACACACATTTTTACATGCCTGAAGGTTATGAAAATTAGATTTATCAACATCCACAATACCTTCATCTTCATTCAAATCATGGAATTCAGAAGAAATATCATCATCCCATATATACATAATGTTTTCCATTTCAGGTTCAAAGACAAGATTATCAACACTCCATATGTTATAATGAAGGGGAGCTTCAAGTATGTCAAGTTCAAATGAATCAAGACTTTCATTTGCAACAAATTCATCATAATGAGTGTCAAAGACACATTCAGGGTATGTGCAGGATTATGATGGGCCAAAAAGTGGCGATATGATGGGTATGTGTAGGGTATGTGGCTGACGAGTTTTTTTTACCCAAAATTGATGAAATGAAAAGGGTTTTTAAAGGATATTATCAGCTTTCCACCAATATAAATTATGCTTTACTTTGAATTTAATAAATAATTATTATTCATTTTCTATTTGAATTACAACTAAAGTCCTAATTGATAGGCTGATTGAAAAACATCTATAACTTTCAAACAAGTATCACAGCTTTTGAATCTGAAATATGTGTCACATTCTATGTTTCACATACTATAGGATTAAGAAAAATTGAATTTCATGAATTTTTGACCAAGTTAAGGTTGTCAAACATATAGTTTTTATATTTTTTAAAAGTTATAATAAAAAATCATAATTAATTATTTACTTGGAAAAAATTACAAAAAAATATGCATCACATTAGGAAATGATTCCTATACTTATATCTAAAATCTTATAAAAAATATTATCATTTTATTGTGGTTAGGGTGGTTAGAAAACACCTACTTCTTATTTTTTCCTGAAATTTAAGTACTCTGCATTGAAATTTTAAATTTTCACCAAATAGATTTAAAAAAAACCTAGCAGTTTAGAAACTGCATTCAATTTTCTATAGATTATATTCTTACATATTTTTGAAATAATTTAGATAACTTATTCAAATTTTTACGTCAAGTTTCCTAACTCTAATTTTTCTAAATTTTTTGCCACTTAAGGACCTGTTTTTTCCATGATGATCCTGCACATACCCTTCACTATTGTAAAGAGTATCCCACTCAACACTATCTCATGTTGCTCCAACATAAAAATCTGAAACATACTACTCATGAGAAAGGTTATGAGTTGCAAATCCATAAAAAGGTCCTCATATGCATCTATATGATAGACACAATCATGTTCTTCATTTGCAAACTCATCATGAAAACTGTCACTAGTTGTACCAATGTTTATCTCTACATTTGCACTTTCATGTACATCTACATAAATGATTTCCTCATGTAAAGATTGAGTGATGGATTCAAAGGTAGAAAAAGGAATAGAAGAAGGTAAAAAATCAAACAAAAAAGGAGTTCCTTGTTTATAATTATCAACATATGCATGCTCCTCATAATCAACTACCTGAACTGATTCATCCAATGAATCTCTTGCACACATATGTTCTTCATTCATACTACTGCAACAATCAATAGGGCTACATTCTTCATTTTCAAACTGAAAACCATTAATGGTTTCTTCATTGTAACTTCTCACACATGATTTCTCTAACTGAAAATCCTTGCATACTCTATCATTCAAGTAGTTGATACACTAATGCTCTCAAAAGCACTCTTCAAATCTGTAGGATCCTTTGTCTCATCATGAAATCCTTCATCAATGCTACATACACTTATAATATTGGTATGACCAAGTGCATCATAATACTTTTGATTACACGTGTCTTCTTCAAACAAGATACTCAATTCATATCCATCATACTCTTGTTCTTGTGAGCCTTCAAAAACATTGTCATCATCTCTACTAGAATATTTTTCACTCAAGGAGATTAATTCCACCTCCTTTTCTTGAAATGAATCACAATCACAAGGGCTCCAAATAGAGTTGAAATCCTCTTGATCACCCATACAAGGATTCTTTTCAACTGATTGCAAACTTCCATCTACAACACCATTGTTCTCATCATGAAGATGTGAAATTCCAAAGTCAGCCTGATCTTCAACTGTATATTTAAAATCCATAGATGAGAAAATAGTTTCAATATCATCTGCATCATTGCAACCTTCATTTTTTATAGAAAATTTGCTCCCTATTTTTGTATTTTCAGAGCAGATAGAAGAAACTTCAAATGTTTCATTTATCTCATCATGTATTTCATCATTATGTCTGCAATATTCTTCTAGATATATTTCTTCTGTAGGTTGTTCCAAAACAACATCCTTATCTCTAAATGATGCACTATCATTCTCCTCAATCACTAAAAGCCATTGATATGAACATTCAAGGTTAGGGGGCTTCAAATCAACTAGTGTAGTACTCAAACATGGCTCACAATTCACATAGAACAAATCGATGCAAAATGATTCATCAGGCCTTTCTAATTCTAGTATATCAAGCAAAAATTCCATGAATTTATCATGAAAGACATAGGTGGATTCATCTTCAAATCTTTCCATATCATACAATGCATCAATGTATGATATGGACTCAACCTTGTTTTCAATTTTCTCTTCAAATTCTTCTTGGGTATGTATATTTCTTTCTTCAATTAAGCATTCATCATTCACCATTGAATCGTCTTCAAAATAATCAAGGAAACATACTTTGAGCTCATGCCATGAATCTATGAAATGCATTGGTAAGCAACTAAACCAACCTTTAGCCATACCTTCTAAATTTCTTACAAAAAAAATCATGATAACATCTTCTTCTTCAATCTGACAATCTTTCATCAAATCAATGAAATATTGTACATGTCTTGATGTTGATTCTTCAAAATCACCTCTAAACTTAGGCAAATATCCATTAATTCTTCTTGGGAACGAATGTGGGTAACCTTGGATTTTACTAAAATCTAAAGGGTTGTATCTTTCACTAGAGAACACCTTCCTTTGAGGACAAGGTTGTGTTCTAAGCATGATATTATAGCTTGTAGAGGGAGAACTAAAACAACCATACATTTTGCAAATGAAAATTGATTGCCTCTACAACTATTCAATTACAATATTCAACCTCCCTTGATTGTAGTGCTTTCACTAAATAAGGGAACCAAATTTTTCTAGGACTTCAAATGTGATTTTCATATACATATTTATCTTTCTTGAAAACTAGAAAATGAGAAATACTTGGATATGTTGTAGCTACTGCAAATTTCCCTTCCTGACTAGAAATATTTGTAGATCTAGCACTTTCTTCACATCTTCATTAGGTTCTTTTGACAGATTCGCCACCTCTCTTCATAGAAGACTAAGCTTCAAGCAATGAAGCTACTTCAATAATGCATTTCTTTCTAGGTTTTCTCCAACAACAGAGTCACATATAAATTCTTTGAAATTTTCTACAACAAAATCACTTTCAGGTCTGAAAACTTCTCAATAGCTGAACCAGATGTTTAGATTCACCAAATTCTTGACTCTATGCAAATGAATATTTCTTTGCTTCTCCCTAGTAGAGTTTCCAATCTATTGACTCTTTTAAATACCAACAGGATCTTCAAGGAAGCCTATGGATTTTCCAATTCTAATGGTTAGCAACCTAAAAGGTGTTGGCCAATGAGTGAGAGAAATCAATTAATATTTCCTTCTGCACTTCAGGTTCTGCAAGACTCAGGAGGGTGATCCCACAATGAACTTATAACATTTCTTCACAATATTTCCTTATGCATTGCATATCATGCAGAAACATTCTCATATCTATGACTCAACAAGTGACAATTTGCAAAGAACTGACAAATCCCTTACACCATTGTAACTTGGAGCAAAGAATGGACAATATAAACAAGACTTACAAAAACCATCATCATTATGAGTATTATTTCAATTAGATGAATCATTCTTTGATATGATCCTACTGATTAGATATATTTGAATTTGCTTAATACATAAAACGATGTATTATCCTAGGGGTGACAGGGTCAAATTCACAACATACAATAATGCAATAACAAAGGCATTTGACATTTATGGAATATTATGGATTTGTATTAAAAATTCATACCTCAAGTCTTCAGATAGAAAATAATTCAAAGATCCTATGAATGAACACACAAACTAGTGATTGCATCAAAGAATTTTAATCAATTACTTGAATTGAAGCATAAATGCGCACAAACATCCAACCAGATGAATTGGATACCAATAAAATAAACCTTGATCATTTCATTGCTAATTTATGAACAAACACATATGATACAATCTATATGAAGTTTTTCATTATCAATTTTCAAATGCTATAATTTTTACAAAACATTTAAGTTGACTGTGAATACACACTCATAACCTAAGACTTAACTATTAATTCTATATCCATTGTATTCTTATTACATTTCATGGAAATATTGCTAAGACTACCTGAGATCAACCAAAAATTTCAAAGACCCTTATTCAATAGCCTTGAATTCCATTTTATAAGATGAAGTGAGCAAACAAGCATTGGGCTATTGGCTAGAAACATTACATTTCAATTTGTATTTCAAAGTATTTCATTTAATTTCAACCCCCAGGCAATTATATTTACACTTGAAGAAATGGGGGGAAATAAAGAAAGACAAGAACTTGTAGAAACTAATTGAACTTGTATCCTCATTGTTTGAGAATACCATTTCATCACCTCATTCAACAAAAGTATGAAACATAAAAGTAGAAAAAAGCATAAAGCATGAAACATAAAAGTAGAAGAAAGCATAAAGAGAAGAAAGAGACTTGGTTGGATTGCCACGTGCACATTCAAATTGAGAAGATATATATTTTTTAAAATAGTTATTTCAAAGGCAAAACCTGTATTATACTAGACCATGTTCTATATACATCTCACCATCCTTATGGCTTATTCAACATGATTTTCAAGCCAATTTTTTATATTCATCCTTTGTGGGCTAGTTGATATCCAATAATTTTTGCACCTTTGTGTTGTATGCATTGTATCTTGTGTCAATTACTACTCTGACTTCTTTCACAAAGGTGTCCATGTCTATCTGAATCATGATGAAACTATCAATTATACCATTTAGCACAATTAAGTCCAACTTATCATCGATGTATGTTACCTGTGGACCTGTAGCAGTTTGATGCTCGAAGAAATCCCTCCATGGTTCATACTCTTTGAGTGTTCCATATTCATTAAGGCTCTTGGGCACACCACGTCCCTTCGTATCCCCGAAGGCTTTGATTTTACCTTGCAGATGCTCACCAATTCTTTCATGGGAGCATGTGACTTCACCAATCATTTGAATTCCTCTTATTATATTTGAAAGATTTGCTAGAGCTTTAGGGTCTTCCTTTGCATTTGCTTGCATCTCCCTTAAACTGTTCAATCTACTGCTTCATTTATTCCAAGCATTCTGGAAAGCCTCTTGAACATGTTGGAACCTTTCAAACACCTCGTGTATTCCTTTATAAGTTGACCATGTGGCTTCTGCCTTAAGGCTTGCTTTGGTCAATCTATGGCGTAGAATCTCTTCAGCCATATCCTTTGTAATCTTGTTCATGTTCTCCTAGAGCTTATTCTTCTCAGACTTAACTTCTTGGAGCTCATTATTCAATGCATTAATCCTCAATTTTAAGTTATCTTTATCTTGTGGTGAAGTACCAAATGGAGTAGGTAAGGTATTCTCATTTATGTTGACCATAGTAGCTTTCACTTTATTATATTACTCAACAAGTTTGTTGTGCTTCTCCAACAATTCCATATATCTGGCCTGAGAGATTTCTATAGTGTCAATGCTCAACATGATCAAGTGTATTGTTAACCTTGTAGCCTATGGAGCTATCATTTCTTAAGCACTTCCTAGAATCAAGTCTCCTAAAAGGCCAGTCATTGTTCTACTAAGTCTACATCTCCCAGAATCTGGTGTTAATGACCAAATAGCTAATGCATGTAAACTGGGGCTAAACCATGAACCAAAAGTTTTCTCATCAAAATTCTCCTCAGACAACATAGCATTTGGTTAATTCCTGGTTGCATCTAGAGTAATTATTGATGATAGGTTCCATCTTGGCATCACTAGCAACCCACTGTCCTTGACCAATCTTCTAGCTTCCAAAGAATTCATTTGCTCAATTTCTAGAATAATCTCTTCTTCAGTCTTCTTCCTGACTTCTTCTTGTTATGAAGGATCCACTCCCTCCTAATCCTTTTTTATCATATCATTTATTTCTTTATCTTTCAGCTCAACAATCTATTCTCTAAATTCCCTCGATGTCACAAAGGAATCATCCTCTAAAAATTTGGCATAGGCTAGAACTCTTGCATCATTGGATCAGCTTTCATCATACTCCCAAGGTACTAGCCTATAATTTGGAGCAAAAGGTTCCATTAGATCTCCAACATAAGGGTGAGAAAATTCATGCTCTACTCCTTGCTCAAGGGGAACTGATTCAACATATGGTTGTTGTACATTTCCCTCAACACCTTGTGTTTCATCAACATTTGTAGAAAGAAAATCCATAACAGGAGTATCCTCAATATTTGTTGGTTGTTGTTGCACTTCTAATGCTATGGGTTCCATTGGTTGACCACCAAATTTTTGTAAATGCTCTTGCAAAGCCTTTTGATCCAGATGATTTGCTTGTTGCACCTTCTCTAGAAAAGTACCATCATTAAAATCACTAAGGACCAATTCCATCCTTTTAAATTTATCAGTGAGGTGCTTCTAAGGGATTTCATAATAAGAATTCTAAGTAGAAGCTCTATGCTCAACCTCAGCAATTTTCAACCAAATATTTTCTTAATCCTGTACAATAGCTAGTGTAGGAAAGTCCCTTATCACATCTTCCTTCAAATAGAAAGTATGAGGTCCATACATTGAGATTCCCCTTTTTATCTTCTCTCTATTGATGAGTCCTTTCTGATCAAACTTTCTAGTAGGGGCTACATTCATTCTCAAATTATTGATCATTATGCCAAATACCTCATATGCTTCCTTTGCCAAGACAACAAAATAATCAAAGGAGAAATTTGATGCAATGATAGAGGCCTTTCTAGACAACCTAAAATTCTCTGCATCACTATGATCCATTTGCCACATTATTTCAGTGAAAGCCAATCTATCAAAAATAAACATAGGAAATACATGTGGTGCCACAGTAGTCCCATAACACCTGATGACTGTGCAATTCTCATACAAATACCAGTTTCCCCAATTTCACTCATAATTGGGGTCATTACCATATTGTCTTGGTATCAATAATGCTTGAATTGTTCTAGAAATCATCTTAGCTAACGCCACACCCATTTGTACCAAAATGGTATGTTTCATGGTGTTATAGAATCCAACATAATTTGAATTTGGGAAATGCAAATCCCAAATGTATGTCCACATTTGGACAGGAAATCTATTATTCCTTTCATCCACTTGTCTTTGTTTCATGGCTTGACCAAAAAATTCCCTTCCCTAATTTAATATCATATGCATCAACAATTAATAATGTCTAAATGTCAATGGGGTTCTCCTTTCCTTCAATCTCATATAATCATAGTGTAACTACTCAACAACTCTATTGGCATAGTCGAACCATGTGTGCTTGTTTTTATGTTGAATTTCCATGATCATAACTAATAGGGGTGATGTTATCCTTCCATCACATTTCACCCTAAGCACCTAACACAACATGAAGTATGTGTATCAAAAATAGTCTGCAAATTCCTCACAATCCAGTGGTTCAACTTCTTTGAGTGCAAAAACATAACCCTTCTCTCGTCCATGCTTTGGAAGTTCACCTCTTTGGAACCCGACCCTATGTTTAGCATATTCCTTTTGCAATTTTTCTATATTAACCTTTTCACTAGCATCAAGTTTCATTCTAAAAACCTCCACGACTTTACTTTTCTTTATTTCCAAAATGCTTTTACCCTTAGTGTCTATGATCTCCCTATTTACATCATCATATCTGTGTATGAAGTGCAACATTAAATCCACTTCCACAAAAAAATTAGGGACAACCAACTTCCCTAAATCAAAATACCAGAAATTTTTACTAGGATGTGAAGCATCTCTTCTAGTGAAAGCATACAAAAATAACTCCCATCCAGTTTCTGGAAGGACAATGTCACCAATTCCAGCTGCAAGGTCCTTGAATTAGTGGTTAGTATTCCTTCTCTTGTAGCCTTCCTATTGCTTGCTTTGACATTTGGCAGTTGGAACTTGTCCATGAAACATGTATAGTCCTAAGGTTTCCCCTTTTTATTTTTGGTTCCTTCAAATATTTGGGGTGGTTCATGGAATACCTTTTATTTTTTCTTCTTGGGTGTGGATTTCAAAGATGATGACTTTCCAAGTTAACTCATCTTGGCTTCTTTAGGGCTTTTAGGTTTGAAATTAAACTAGGCTTCGAATTGATATTCTATTTTTAATAGCCTAAACTCATATTCAAATATAACTCTACACTTTTTCTTATGCCCCAATTAGAAAATTGCACTTAATCAAAAGAAATCAAGAACCCTAATCAACCCTTGAAAAAAATTAAGACATTTCAATTTTAATGTGCCAATTCTTGCAAAGTAAAAAGAAAAAGCAGTGGGATTTGATGATGGCTTACCCGGGAAAAATTCCTCTACAACTTTCTTTGGCCTCAACTCTGGTTGCTTCGAACTCTTCCTCAACTCCTCAAATTTTTGAATGAGAGGAAAATGAAAATACAAACCCTTTTACATCAATTAGGCTGAGTACACTCACCATTAATGGTGCAAGAAGGCTTGTGCGAGCAAACAATTACTCTGTCAGTTGGTCATTCCTATTTGAATTTAGGCCATTGATTTACTCATATGAAGATTCCATCTAATGGCTCACATTATTTCATACTCTCCAAGGGGCCCTACCAAAGATTTGATACATACTTTTATGAGTTAAGGAGATACCATGTGTATCTCTCCCTATTCTGTGAGCATCACTCTTCCCGTCTTCCTATTTTTCATTGAGACCTCATCAAGCAATGGCTTAGAAGCCACCAATGAGATATTAGTCATTGATCTTGATCACAATAAAATATTATCTGAAGACCTAAATCCTATTGCTCATCATGTCTTCATGCTTCATCAAGCAATCCTAACTCATGATATATTGAGCCTGCGCGATGGCGAGGGACTCCACCGATCGGCGGTTGTGGGTTCCCTTTTGGATGGCATGAGACAATTGGCGATAGTGCTAGGGCCAACAATGGGTTAAGTGCTTAACCACATTACTCATCGTGGGTCACCTTCCGGTGGTAGTAATGAAACATGTGATGGGAAATGAACCAAGCGCAATAGGAAAAATAATGCATCACTAGTCATGAGATGGAGAAGAGTTACTATGAAGTAATACGCAATGAGCAACAGATCACGAATGGTGAACTTGAGTGGTGCTAAAACACACGTGAGCATAAGTTTTAGGGTTCCACCAATAGGTTTCCTACTAAGGATTGAAATTGAGTAGGATCTATATCATTAGGCACATGGGCATCCTAAAGAGCTTTGGTGACAATTTCATGATGGACAGGGGAAGACTTAAGAAAATCCAAGATAGATATTTGAGTTGGATTCTTTCCAAGGTGATCAAGAATATTATATTGGGAGCTCACAGGAGTTGGCTTGGATGATGTGGAGGGTCCCAGAATGGATATGTGGGTGTGACGTGTAGTAACAACACATTCCGAGTCTTTTCCTTTAACATGAATCATGGATACGTGAGGCTCTACCTAGCTAATGCACATAACTATACAATCATAGTTATAGGATACATTCTTATAGCTAATACTATTTGTGATGTTATTATGGTTATTGCTATTGCTAGGCCCAAGATTATCATTGGATGTACTAGAACCTTGGTTGTGCTTGGGGAAAGAATTTTGATATATTTGCAATTGGGCATTGGATGATGTCACCTGATTGGCATCCACTACTATATCTCCTTGATCTATAAGATCTTGGATGTATGTTTTAAGTCCCTAAGACTTGTTAGTGGAATGACCTTTGATTTTGTATAAATCATAGTACTCGTTTTCCCTATACCAGGTGGGCTTTAGGTTGGACTCGTCAAAAGGCTTAGTCATAGGATAAGCGACTGGATAACTTGCTTGTAGGAGCCTCTTGAACATGAAATCCAAGGATTATCCTAAAGGAGTAATGGTACACTTTTTATTTCCTTGGTTATACTAGTTGGACTACGTAGGAGGACGTGGTGCACCCTGTGGCATAGATATGACGTTAGAAACTGATGGCTGATTGGAGATGTATTGTGATCTTTGTGAGGTATTAGCTACTTGGACATGCTTGGTATTAGTGACAACATCATTGAAAAAATTCTTGTTTTTATTCCATTAGCGAGACTTGTCTCCATATGAATTTTCCTTATTCGAGTTATATATTTTGATTTGTCCCTTGGAAATGAGGGCCCTCTCAAAGATAGTTCCTTTTTATATGACCTATGAAAAGATTGTGACACAATGAATATTAGGATTATGTGCCATATCAAGGTGGGCGTTTGTGAAAAAAATGGTTACCATGTCTTTCTCAGTGAGAGGGGATTTTAAATGACTAGCCAAGGCATGCCACCTTTGTAGGTAGCTTGCAAAGGTTTCTCCCTCATGATGTTTTTCTTTCAGAAGATCTAGAGTGTTAATGTCCTTCTCCAAGTTGAAGAAGAAGTGCATAATGAATTTTACTAATAGATCTATGAAATAAGAGATGGACCCCTTTGGAAGACTAATAAAATAGTCTAGAGCTATCCCTGTTAGACTCCTAGGGAATAACCGTAAGAGATAATTGTCATTGTGCATGACTTCTTAGCAATGTGTGTAAAATTCCTACAAATGGTTTCTTGGGTCACTCTTTCCTTTGTATTTGTCACACTTGGGCATTTCAAAGTGCTTAGGAAAGAGGACAATTGAGATGGAGGGATCAAACGGATAGGGACAAATCTCTTTGAATTTGTAAGATTTTTTGGATGTCCCTTCTTGCAAGTCCTTTAAGGTAGCTTTTATTTCTTCCCACTCCTTATTGATAGGTGTCAATGGAGGACGATTAGTCAGATCCGATTGATTATAAGGTTCATCATATGGTTGATATGATGTGGATGGAGTCCGGATGGTTTGGTCGTGTTGGTTATTTTTCTTAGAACCAAACTTATTCTTACCACAGACCTATGAACTTTCTAGGAACAATTATTAGTAAGGGTAAGGATTGGCCAACACATAAGTAAAGGATTTTAGGTCTTCACTTCTTCACTTTGGGCTCTATGAAACCAATGAGGGTAATCCTAATCAATGCACTTGTAGATAATAGTGTGTGTTAGTATCAAACATGAGATGAATAGATAATTCTCTTTAAATGTTTGATAGACACAAAATCCTAAAAATTTGGCTAACTTTCAAGACAGTGACTAACCTAAACAAGAGAAGATATAATTAATTAAAATCCCACACACCCAGAAAGATCTTTATAAGTGATTTGATTATACTTTGTGATAATCAGTTGAATTGGTCACCACAATTGGGGTATGATTACTTTGCTAAACCAGTGCCATATTCTTGGAATAGAGTCAAACCAAATACCCATATGACTAGATAATAATATTGTACTTAACAATACCCAAAGCTTCAAAAATATTGCATTACAATACTCCCACTAGTCATTTCCACAATTTACTTCTTACTAGCATCCTCACACAAAATTTATTTCAAACCCACTGTTACGTTCAAGCATTTACATACATTCATTGAATGGATAGTC
Organism: Sequoia sempervirens; assembly: GCA_007258455.2. Classification (NCBI taxonomy): domain Eukaryota; kingdom Viridiplantae; phylum Streptophyta; class Pinopsida; order Cupressales; family Cupressaceae; genus Sequoia; species Sequoia sempervirens. The sequence continues at coordinate 50,732,406 of VDFB02000363.1, read as the reverse complement.
AAGAATAAAACAACACATCTATTAGAAACTGACAAAGACAAATAAGATAACCATTGATTATATTTTTTATAGTCTATGTAACATGTACATAGGAGAGTAATATATAGAAATTTTATGCTATTTTTCTATATGTATTATCATTTTCATTATCAAAACCATATACATATTGACTAAATATTCCTAGAACACCTTACTGGAAAGTTTACTATCTATTTGTTTTTGTGTGTAACCTCTTCAAAAATAACTACCTACTAACCTCTTTGTGCAACTAGCCTTGAAATCCCTTTTATAAGGTAAGGGAGCAACAAGCACCAGGCTGAATTACACTTTCATTTCACTTTGATTCCAAAATGAATTTCAATAGAAAGTGAAAATATTCCCCAATTTTTTTCTTGATCAATCATGTGTATGTCAAGGGAGAGCAAAAAAAAAACCCCAAAAATTGTTAACTAGAGCATACCCACCATTCTTCCAAAAAAAAATTGATGTCACAACATCAAAAAAATGTAGGTTCATTCCATCCTAAGAAATGTCACCATCAACATCAAAAGGAAAATTAAATAAAGACCCATATCACAATACACTAGCCGAAGAGAGCAAGATAACACAAAGGACCAAAAATCGAGCATCCACTAAGAAAGGAAAAAAGGGTGCTATTTTTCCTTGTCATCAGCAAAGTAGGTGTGCCCACTCAGTGTCCTTATTGTAAGCGAAGTAGCCATCACCACCTTTTCCTCAGAATCAACCCAATCATTCATAGCCATGAGATATTGATGATAACAAAAATCAGTCTTGTCTCCACTATCAGAGGAATCATCTGAGACTTCGATGGGAGAATGATAATGTCCCATGTAAGCTTGATGATACATATTCCTTCTTGCAGCTTCCCTCTCTGGTCTCTCACCCTTCTTCTCCTTTCCTTTTGCTAATTCCTCCAAGACAATTCAGCCTCTTAAATGATAGGCACGTTTGAGAACACCCCGTGTAGAATTTTTGGTAGCTCTTGCTTTCTTCTTTGGTGTCATAGGGATTTATGGAATATCCTATTCACGTTGGGGAGAATTTTCCTGAGATTCAAGAAGGTTGAGCCTCTTTGACAAGTGAACTGGGCTAATTTTCACACTCACCTTTCCCATTTCCTCACTTAGCAACTCATCAGATTTTCCCAAAACAAAGACGCCACCCTACTTAGAAATAACAAGCTAAAAATCACACTTACTCTTAGACTCCTAATTCTCATAAGCAATCAAAATGGTGAAAATAATCAAGTAGGTGATCTTCGTTAAATAGAGAAACTAGTGTGCGTCTACATTAATTTTTCAGGAAAGCTTGTACAAGAGAACTGGCAATCAATTACCCTAATTTTGAACCTCAACTATCTATCATACTTTGAAGTGAGTCAACAGTTAGATGATCAGGATTATTAATTATGACAAAATTAAATGCATGCCTTTTGATACTTGTACCCAATCAAGAAAATTGATTGAGATAAGCATCCGCTTAACTTGCACATTAACCATACTCTTAATCTTTTAACCAAACCCGTTGTGTCACATTTACCTGCTCGCTTGTGGGAATTAATTGTCTAACAATTAATCTCAGTAAGACAATAGGGAACGATCATGATTTATCTTTAGAATATCGGCCCATACCCTACCTTACTTCAATTTCACCTTCCCATGTGTACTAGCTCCTGACAAATTTGATTGCCACAAAAATATTTCCAAACTTCACATGCGTGCCCAAGAATTAGTTCTAATTTAGCACCATTTTTATCTTAGAACGGTCTCAACCAATATCTCTTGTAGCCTCTATCTTTATAAAAAACCTTTTAAGTCCTTCGCAATAGTCCATGTGGAACTTTCCCTTGTGCCCACTGAAGAATATGGGACACAAGTGGGCCCCTCACATGATGGAAAGGAGTGGTCAAGATTTACCCACGTCACTCACCATCGTTCATCAATCTCCTTCCTTTCACAACATCGTTGTCATTAGAGCTTGGTAGGTTTCTCAATAAGTGATAGGTGTTGCCCCACCCACTAGCCCATGTAACTATCTTTCCTTACTATTTTAGATGGATGGGCGAATGGTGAAATGGTCTCAATGAGAACATGTGTTGAAGTGTTCATCATTGATCTTTATTAAAACAATGTCTGCTAGCCTTGTGGAGACACCGGTCCCACCAACTGACAGTAACACATGGACATCACTTGCTAGCCCATGTATTTAAAATAATATGAAATGAACCAACACAGGCACACAGGGAGTGGTCAAGATGTGGCCATGTCTAAAATCCACAACTGTTGATCTTCTTTGAATGGTGCTAGTTACCTTCACCAAAGAGACTAGGCCCACAAATATGCTAGACACGTGGTTGAAGCCCGTAAGCTCATGTGAATAAAATAAGAAGAAACAAAACCATGCAGGCACACGGGGAATAGCTAGGATCAACTTCTGATGATCGAAAAAATAGCATGAAACCTTAATTCTGCACATGCCACAAAAGTTAATCTTAAAATGGGGCCACCTCTAAGTAGACGGGGACTTGACCCATAAAGGAAGAAAGTTGAGGATTTAAATCATTATAAAAGTAAGCCTTGACCATAGGAAAATTTAATACTGAAAAAGGATCAAGGTGACCAACAGACCTAAAATCAGGGGGCTGGTAAAAATAACGACTTTGATGACATAAGTGATATCTTAAACAACCGACAACTAAGAATATCAAGTCAATGCAATTTTAAAAGGATCAAGGGTTTTTTCTAGACTTATAGGCCAATTTTGTAGGGTTTTAAATCATAGTCCCCCTAAAAAAATTATAAGGAACACAACCCTAAGCTATAAATGAGGTTCCAAGCCAAATTTTACACAATTTTAAAAATGGAACCAAGAATTTTTTAGGGGTTCCATCAGTGGCTCCTGTTGGGGACACATCCCTCTCAAAGGCATTGTGAGATCCTAGAATCATTGCAGAGAAGACCAGGTGCCTTATCATTGGGAAATATTCTTTTTTGAAATTTTAAACCACAGTTGATGGCCCCAAATGAAAAGAAAAACCCATGTTTTCCTCTGTCAAACACCAATCTGTTGAAAGAACTGATCTCCCTTAATCCAAACTTGCCTCTATAATACCACAACAACTTGAGTGATTGCATTCCTACAAACACTAGTGTCAAGCCACCTTTGAATTTGGATTTACTCTCAGATGGAAACCAGATGACATAGGCCAAATCATGGTCATTCATTTTATTTTTTCATTTTGTGGAAAATGATAGAATATGAGGACAATGGTTAAGACTATATGAAAAGATAGTTTTTTCATATTCACTAACCCCTTCAAAATGATCAAGCTCATAGAATACATCATGCCTTAGGAACAATGTGAAATCCTCATGTATGTTGAGTAAAGAGTGCTCACATATTTGAAACTCTTTCAATTGAATTGCACTATAGGTAGGTTTGTCAAAACAACACAACTCAGTCACATGATAAAATGCTTCAAGGTTCTGGAAATAAGATTTACCAACATTTGAATCACTTTGAATGTCGTCACTTTCAGGATTAACAAGATCAGAAAAAACACTTTCATGTGCATTATCAGTTGATAGACATATTGACCTTTGTACTAATGGCTTACTACTATCTGAAATTTGTTCATTAGCACTTGAGGAAGTATCTTTGTTTTCCTTCACATAAATGCTTTCCTCATTGGATGAAAAAATGTCTATAATCATACTACAAAGATAAGGAACATCAGCAAAGAACTCCATTTCACATTCAATAGCATGATATCCACCATTGTTCACATAATTTGGCTACTTTACAGATAGACTCAAAAGTTCTACAATATCAACACAATTTGAAAATTCATCAAACTGTTTTACATTATCAATGGGTAATAATACTGATTTGAGATCCATTTTCTTATCATGATGTATACTCTGATCATTCAATAATGAAACATTTCTTTCATCCACGAGTAAATCATCATCCTTCTCATGCTCAGCTGACATTTCCACATCTACTTCATATAATCAATCATAAGCATGTTCATCAACATCTTCATTATTTCTAGCACTGCATTCAGGATCAACATATTGAACACACACATTCTTATCTTCAAAGTGATTGTCATCCATTGAATCAGTATGCTCAAATGATAGAAAATTTGAACTATACTTTTGTAGAAATTGAAATTTGGTCTAAGCCTGCGACTTCAATTTCTTCATAATTCGTATCTTCATGGTCATGATTAAATAATGTTAATTATTTATGTAGACACCTAAAAATGACCTAGGCCTACAAGCTTCATTTTTACCACTTTCGTCCTAGCATAATTATGACATTTAATTATGTCCTTGGTCCACATTCGACTATTGATTAAATAATTAATAATTATTTAATTAATTCATGTCCTTTTATTCTTCATGATTATTAAATAAATAAATTCTATTTATTTATTAAATACGTCATTAATTGTCTAAGTCTTCCCTTAATTAAATAAATTTCTTAATTTATTTAATTCCCCTTTGTCATATATTTCTTCCTGATTATTAAATAAATAAGTTTTATTTATTTATTTAATATGTCACTAACTGTCATAATTAAATGAATTGATTAATTTATTTAATTAATTAATCTTATCTTCTAAATTAAATAATTAAATTTAATTATTCAATTGCCAATTTAATATTCTGTCATTTTAAATAAATCAATTATTTAAAATGTCATCACAATCTTAATTGTCAGTCCATTTTGGTAAATAATCTGAAAAAGATTATTTATTGTCTCATAAAATCCATTATTTGAATTAATTTAATTCAAATTGGTAACTAATCTTCCAAAAATTAAGTAATCGGGCAGATTCTTGATTTTCCAAATCTGATCTTCAATCCAACTCTTATCTTCTTGATTTTTTGAATCTCACAAATCAGGCAGTCTTTATCTTCTTGATTTGAAAATCTTTATTTTCTAATTAATTTATCTCATCTTTTCTCCACTGTCGATCCATTTATCTGAGGTTTTATTTTGGCCGTTTGATTAATGAATTTTCCCTAACCCTAATTAGGGATTCTCAGATTTAATCTGGACCTCTCATTTTAGGTTCTCGTCATGAATTAATCTCATCCGTCCACTCAAAATTGTGTTTTCTATAAAAGACAGTTTTGCTCATAATTTCGGGACCCCGTCATTTTTAATATAGGCATTATAGTCATTTTAGCATTGGTAGTCATTATTTTCATTTATCATATTGTCATAGACATAGGCATAATTTTATCAAATCCTTCAACATTTGCATAGGGCTTTGGCATTATATTAGGTTGCTCAATTTGAAATCTGAGGGCCTCATTGACTTGCTACAAACTAGAAGGTGTAACAAAGGTGAACCATGGAAGATGATTTCTGGTAGTATTACTCCTTTTATTTTCATTATATTTCCTTTGTGCTTTGTTATTTCATTGCATTTTGATGTTTATTATTTAATAAGCTAACCCATCTAAATTTCCATAGATACATTTGGTGAACCCGATTTGAACACGACTCTGTTATTTGCTATTATTTCCGTACGGTTTTGTGTTTTCTGCTATTTTTGAAGGTACAGGTATGGAGCGACGCAACTGTTTTTTTAAAAATTGTGATGCATTTTATGCGTCACAACTCATTCGCAAACAGGAAAGCCGCAATCACTCTGTCAAGCCGCAATCGTAGTCCAGAAAGCCACAGGTGAAATACAGAGCCGCATTTGATGAACCAAGCAACACATTTGCTTTGTCGTGACGCATTCACCTGGTAAAGTTTTCTTCTCATTTGCATTCAGATTTTTAAGGTTTTTCTGTTCTTTCTGTTTTCTTTTAGCATTCTGGTTTATTTTCTGCATTCTTCCCAGTAGGGGCTGTCGTGTTACTAATCGTGTTTCACAGCATGTGGCGGTTACGTTTTGTGGGTCCAAGACTGGTGGATAAAACTGCTAACTTGTGGTTTTGCAGCTACTCTTGTCAAAGACTCATTTTTCAAACAACATGTTTGCGATTTCTAGTGTAGAAAACAATTCATTTTGGTGCTTTTAAAATGGATGCATGTTTGTTTCTGTTTGATTGTGTTTGCAAAATGGTAGGTGAGTATGCTCTCACTTGGTGAAAACCTCATGATCAGAAAACCAGACCCATTTTTATCTGTTATTACCCTAACTTGGTATATCGGAGTATCCTCTCCCCTCGCACTTTTGGGCAATCTTGGGTGTAAGAGAAATGGTTACCAACTCTAGAAATTGGGCCTGCCTGGGGATTTCATCACCCAAACGCGACTCAAACTGGCAATGGAGCTAAAGCCAAGCTACCCCCGACTGGTATATAAATGTAAACCTTAAGGGAAAACCTAAGGTTGCTTGTGCAGATGTGTCATACAGACGGAGTTGTACTCCCTTAAACCCTATTGAGCTTAACCTCTTCAGGCTAGAGTGCCACCTTAATGGTGATTAATCTCTTGCCCCATGTATGGCCACTCGAACGGGGGTCCCTAACTAAAAACTTTTGTGTAGTAAGCCAAAATCCTTCTATTTGCTAGTGCAGCACCGGTCAGTGTGAAGGCATCCACACTTTTGCAATTTGTAGTAGAGGTGATCAGCTCGCCATGGGAGTTTCATGGGGGTTGGAAGCTTGGTTGGCCTGAGAAGAGAGTGCACTATAAGGGGGAGCCCGTGTAGCCAAGCTTCTGAATTCACACGCTACAGATATGCAGTTGGGGAAACCCGCGTGGAATCTAGCGAATACTGTCATGGCCTAACCTAGGATTGTGCTTATCTGATGTGTGTTTGGTTACTTTTAAAACACTATGCTTGTCAAGTGCTTTATGGAATTATCACATTTACAGCTCCAAACAAAATGCTCAATATCAAACAGATCAAATTTACCATCAAAACGACAAAACAAAAACTTTTTTTTTAAACTGTGTCGCATTTGTCAAACCGCATTCAACTTTTTGAATCACAATGGCTCTGTTAAAACACATTTGATCTTTCAAATACTGCATATGCATGCGTCACGATGCAACTGACCGTCATCGAGTTGCATTTGACAAACCAAGTCACATTTGTCTGATTCCGAGTCGCAATTGCTCAAACTGTGCCGCATTCGCAAAACCGAGACGCAACTGACTGTCATCGAGTCGCATCTGATTAACCGAGTCGCATTTGTCTAATTCTGAGTCGCATTTGCAAATCCAAGACGCATTTGAAACCTCAAATGACACATTTTCCTGTTACAATTTTAAACTTCATACAAAGTCAAATCCGAAGTCTCCATCTTGTCAATAATTTGTCAAACACTGTATCCACGAAGATTCTGTCAGAAACCAAACTTGAAATTGCTCAAAATCTTGACCATTATTTTGCATTCATCACCATAGGTTTCACCCTTCATTATTTTTAGTTGCATACATTCGACATTAGGTTGTCCCTAGGTTCACATTTTTGCATCCTTAGGATTAGGTAAATCTCAGCACAATTCGCAACATCATTGTTTTCGAAACTAGGCTCTTTTGGACTAAGTTATCAAACCCTTTTTTTTTTAGTCACTGTCCTCTTTTGTGAGATTTTCCAACTCAAAAGTCTAGTTAGGAAAACTCACTAGTCATTTAGACCTTGTCACCTTGTCATTTTCAACAAAGTTCTTTAGTAACCAAGATCGAAAACAAAGTTTGAGCTTAGAAGTGCTTAGGTACCCTTGTCTTAAATTGCATTTTAGGTTTTCACATTGCATATCCTATTCAAAAAAATCCAAAAACATTAGTCATCCTAGTCATCATTTAGACCTTGCATAACGTCATCACTACATTTAGTTGTCATTCCTTTTCATTTGAGCAATCTCATTTATGGTGGAAACTAGACTTCAAAAACAACAAAGACAAATGGCAAATCCTCGGCAAGACCCCACGTCCACTGTCAACAATCCCACATACGATCCAAACTGGACTTTTGATGATCCATTTGCCAAGGACCAACCTCTAACAACAACACCACCCTCATCAAATAGTCCATTTGAACCTTTCTTGCGAAAAGATGAGTACAGTCAAATACTCGAGGAAAACTTAGAGGTAGCAGCACAAGACCTAGAGGCTTCTCAATTCGTTGAAACAATGGTCCTTTATGACAGAGACAGATACTTGGCCATACTGTTGAGTCAAGGGGCCAAATTACCCCAAGGGTTTGACATTACCACGATACAATCAACACCTCTAGACCCTAATGTCAACAACATGCATAACATGTCACACAGTGGTCAACCTCCAAACACTATGAGCAATAATTTCTTTGACACTACAACGATAGTGCATGCCACTTCCAATGTCCCAAACACCTTTAATTTGATAAACGCAACATCCATTGGAGGATCACAATCATCCACAATGCCCACAACATCCATGACACTATCGCAATTAGCTGGAATTGCTCTTGGCTCCTCAGCAATGTGGGTGAGTTACTCCAATCCTCTCTTTACCACTACGGTAAATACCATGGGGGCATCATCAAGTCACACTAATTCCCCCTTGACAACTACATCTACTACCATGAGTACACCTTTGACATATCCGCTCAGTGGTATCTCACAAAATCCTTTGGGAAGAGGCAAGGGATGCATTTTTATCCAAGGACAACAACCAAACGTTAACACGACAACACAGTCACATGTCATTGCCTCCCAAGGTACAAATACAAACATTCCCCTTGTGCAATCCCAACAATTTGCACAAGGTGGCCAAGTAACACAACCCATGGCACCATTAATGCATCATAATATTCATGGTCATCACATTCCCCAGATATCAACACACATGGCTGGGGGACACATCCCAACCTACTCATCTAACGTTCATACTCACCAACACGCACCCAATCATAACTTTCAATATCAACAACATAGCAATCCGCAAACGTCCTACATACCACAACAATCCATACCGCCACAATACACCAATATTCATGCACAACAAACGGGACCCTATGGTGCACCAAGCAATACAACGTACGGAAACACAAATGTTCCTGTTATGGATGCCCTCCAAACAAGACTAATGGGGGTAGAAAAAAATATTCAAAACATATACATTTCAGGTTAGAAATCGGAAATATCATATGACCTAAATGTATACCCATTCGACATGAGCATATGCATGCCTCCATTTCCTCCGGGATATGTGTCACCCAATTTCACAAAATACAGAGGCAAGACAAACCTCATTGAACATGTTTGCGAATTCGCAACCAATTGTATGGACATCGCCTATAAACAAACATACTTGATGAGACTTTTTTCTAAAAGTCTGGCGGGTCAAGCCCTTGAATGGTTTTCCACACAAAAGGATATCCAAACATGGGATGAGCTTAAACAAAAATTCATCAAAAACTACGTGTACAACATCGACATGGACACCTCTATCACTAGCTTGTGCACTTTCACGTAAGAGGATGCTAGAGAGACATTTATCTCATTCTTTCAAAATTGGAGAAGCCTTGCTAGTCGATGTCACATTGACATCCCCGAAAGGGAGAAAGTCGACATGTTTGTCCAAACACTTTTGGGGCCTTTAAAATATGCATTGCAAATACATTGTTGCAAAAACTTCACAGATTTAGTTGAAAAAGGGGTCCAGATTGAGAAAGCCCTTATCACAAAGAGAGAATTACGATATGGTTCCAAAAACACAAATGTCAATCCAACCACTGATAAGAATAAATACTGGGTAAAAAATAAACATGTTACGAATGACAGTGTGGTTGACGCCAAGACTGCAAACATTGTGGGCCCTGTATTGACCCTGAAAGGGGTTCAACAACAAAACAAACCAACAACAACATCGACACCCCCTCCTAATGTCCCTTTCAACAATTAGAATAGTCAAAATAACCAGGGACAATACCGTTAGACAAGATGATTTCCTAAAGGTCGCACATACACTTCTTTGGGTGAACCTATTGAAGAAGTCCTAAAGAAATGTCTCCAGAATGGGGTCATTACACTCCAAGAACCAAAACCATATGACCCAGGATAGTTCAAACCAGCATGGTGGAATGATAATGCATTTTGTGAATACCATCGAGGAAAAGGACATACAACCTCTAACTATCGACAATTGAAAAACCTAATACAAGATCTCATTGAAAGTCGTGTCATTGAAGTAGGTGGATCGCAATTCACCTCCAATTCAGATCATACTATCCATAAGAATCCACTGCAAGACCATGGTTCTCATAAGGCCTCCACTTCAGGTCCACAAAATCAAGCTAACTTTGCCCGAGTCAAGTACGACTATTCTAGTGGACCTATTATAAACAATGTCCGAACTGACAATGAATACATCAATACCATTACGGTCAGGAGAGCACCCCAATGTAACGCTACCACTCGCAGTGGCAAGGTCACTATAGCTGGTACATCTCTCGCTAAACAAGCCAAAATCACCATATCGGACCCATCTGCTAAACAGTCACAACCTGTCTTGACCATAAAGCAGTGGAAACCCAAAAGTCAGTTCAACCTCATTGACCAGCTAGGAAAGACTCCCACACAAATCTCTATACTTGAGTTGCTTCACATATCTCCCGCACACAAAGAAATCCTGGATAAAACCTTGCTTAAGTTGTCGGTCCCAAAGGACATCGATGTCAATCAATTTGAAACCATGGTGGGATATCTCACTACGCCTCACCACGTCACCTTCTCAGATCAAGATTTCTCATCACCTAAAACCAACCACAATGATGCATTGCACATAGAAAATTTTGTCCACAAGCACAAAGTTAGACGGGTTTTAGTAGATGGTGGAGCAGGATTGAATATATGCTCCCTCAAACTGGTTAAGGCTCTAGGGTTCTCTGATGCGTGCGTAGACCCAACAAAGAGTATAGTGATCAAAGCATACGATGACGAGGAATGCTCTCCACGGGGCGTTATCTCTCTCCCAATCAGAGTGGGACCGGTCATGGTGGACACAACCTGCCAGGTCCTGGATTTGGAACTACCATATAACATCTTACTAGGCCGTCCATGGATTCATGCCTTAAAAGCCGTTCCGTCCACATACCACCAATGCCTAAAGTTTCCATTTGACGGCACGGAAATAACCATAAATGGAGACCCCGACCCTTTCCAATATTGTACAAACTTAAGGGAATCTTTGAAAACTGAGTACCTATTAATCGAGAAGCACCTGGATCCTCGTCATCCAAATACGTTGACCCATCCACACTCTCGCCATCTTCCACATCCGCTCCATCCATGTCTTCTACCATACCACCACCTTCCACTAGCCCTAAGATAGAATCCACTGTCAAAATATAGGACCTTGGCTGTGGAGAATTCAAACTGTACACAACATACAACATAACAACAATGCCCAGGTCTCTAAAGGACTATGGTCGGCCATGTTTCAGAATGGAACCTCAGGAAACTTTCAAAGTTCCACCGAAAACAGTTTTCATCAAGTGGGGAGACATGAGTAAGGAAGACCTTACTGACATTACAGGATGGATCTATAAGGATACTGTCACACTACCCCCATTACTAGTTCAAAAGTATGGCAAGGGTTTTGACATCATGAAGGCTAAAGGCTATGATGGTACTAGTGGCCTAGGAAGAAATAAAACTGGCTGAAGGGAACCCAAAAAAACTTTTCAAATTATGAAGTATCTTGGATTAGGGTTTGGATCACCCGACAACAATGATCGACGTACCTCTGGACTTTCAAGTGAGTGAGTACATGCTTCGGATAGTGTCGAGACTACTAGGGAAACCCTCACCGAAACTGACTCCCAAGAGTGGGAATTTGGCTCAGAACAATCCTTAAGTCACTATTGTCTTGATGATTTATTTGTCAAACCAGGGGAACTGACCTCTGAACAATGGTTTTGGAAAACATTCAAAATTGAACAGGCACCAAATAGTCAAAATCCCATTACCACTTCCCATGATGTACAACACCCCTCATCTGAACCCCCTCAGTCCAATCCATCTAAAGTATCAGACAACATTGACAATCAAGGCTCTAAAACCTTCACCCCTTATTTTGAAAACGAATATGACACTAGTGAAGGAGAATATTGGATAGAGTCCGATGTCGAGTTGGATGATGATAATCTCATCTACAACATCACTGAATACATCTGCATGCTGTCTGTATCCTCACCCCAATTCACCAACATCGACGATGGCATTTCCCTAGTTTACCTTGAGCTAGTCAATTGGGACCAACAAGGACCGCCAGTGCTAGATACATTTCAGAATGATGAGGCAATTGCTGAATTTATGGGATTATGAAAAGGCATACCCAGTGGGGACCACAAATCAGGCTTTGCCATTGATTTAGACTGCACGACATACTTCGGCGAGACTGCTCCATCCTCTAGTCGCAAAAGTAAAAATAAGAATAAAACAAAAAGTGAAACGTCTCTAGGTGAAAATCGAAAGGCACCTCTTGATGATAAAATAGTAAAAATAAAGGACGTATTTGCGGGTGAAAACCTCTCTGAGGCGCCCAAATATGGAGGACTGGACTTTCTCCCCGTGCAATAGGAGAAATCGGCTATGCTTATCAGAGACACAATAGAGGATAACATATCAACTACAGAAGATCCCAAGATGGTCCTTTTTGCTGCATCATTAACTAAAGATGAGAGATCAAAATTTCATAAATTCTTTACAGAGTGAAAAATCAACTTCGCATGGTCCTATGCTGACATGCCAGGATTGGACCTAGAACTAGTTCTGCACCATCTCCCGCTATTACCTAATGCTAAACTAGTTAAGCAAAAGTTGTGCAAAATGCACCCTCAAGTTGCTCTATTGGTCAAGGCCGAGTTAAAGAAATTACTGGACGCTAGATTCATATGGTCTATTGATTACGCTGAATGGATTTCTAACCTAGTGCCGGTGACAAAGCCAAATGGGCTGATCTACGTATGTACAGACTTTCGAGACCTAAATAAAGCATGCCCGAAGGATGACTTTCCTTTGCCAAACATTGACATCATAGTTGATCTTACCGCAGGATATGAGATGCTATCCCTCATGGATGGTTTCTTCGACTATAATCATATTCGCATTGCTCCTAAAGACCAGCACAAAATGACATTTACTTGCCCATGGGGAACATATTGTTGGAATGTCATGCCATTTGGTCTCAAAAATGCAGGTGCTACATACCAAAGGGCTATGACCACAATCTTCCATGACATGATGCACAAAATTATGGAAGATTATGTAGATGACTTATTGGCCAAATCAGCAACCAGGAAAGATCATCTGAAGGTACTCGAAACAATTTTCAAGAGACTTGAAGAGTACAAATTTTGGCTAAATCCTAAGAAGTGTGTTTTCGGGGTCACATCAGGAAAACTCCTGTGATACATAGTTTCCCAAAGAGGCATAGAAGTTGATCTAGCAAAGGTCAAATCCATCATAGACATGCCTCCACCCAAAGGAATCAGTGAACTAAGGACTCTACAGGGCAGAGTACAATCTATTCGGCGTTTTATAGCCCAATTGGCAGATAAGTGTCACCCATTCCAATATCTGTTGTGCAAGGGTATCCCCTTTGTATGGACAGATAAATGTCAAGAAGCCTTTCAGCAAATCAAAAATTACCTACTATCAACACCAATCCTCATGCCTCCAATCCATGGAAAGCCATTGATCTTATACATCTCGCCTACTAGTTCAGCACTGGGGGCATTACTGGCACAAAATGATCATGAGGGAAAAGAACGAGCCATCTATTACATCAGCTGCACACTGATAGGGTATGAGTTGAACTATACAAAAATTGAACGTGCATGCCTTGTTGTTGTCTTTGCATCCCAAAAATTAAGACACTATATGCTGAGTCACCAGACACAACTGGTCGCCAAGATTGATCCACTGAAGTATCTCTTAAGTCGGGTGGCATTAATAGGTCGCTTGGAAAAATGGGTCATGATATTAAGCGAGTATGACATACAATATGTCGAGCGTAAGGCAATAAAAGGACAGGTAATAGCAGATCAGCTGGTAGATGCGCCAATTCAAGTCACTCATCCACTAGTAACTGATTTTCCCGACGAGTCCATTTTTCATGCGGAACCAGCAGTACCATGGAAGCTATATTTTGATGGGTCTCATACTGGTCATGGCTCAGGCACTGAAATATTGTTTATCACACCACAAGGGGATTCAATTCCTCAGTCATATCAGATCACCTTCCCTTGTACAAATAACATTGCCAAATATGAAGCACTAGTCACAGGTCTTAAGATGGCAATTAAATAGAAAATTCAGACGTTGCTTGTATTCGGGGATTCCCAGCTTGTTATCAACCAAGTGAATGATGACTATGAAACAAAGGATGAGAAGTTGCTTCCCTAGAAAAGGATGGTGGATAGTTTCTTGACATACTTCCAATTGATTTCTTTTGAAAAAATAACCAGGGCACAGAATAAGGTAGCTGATGCAATGGCCATTATTGGTTCTCTCTTGGACATCCCTAAAAATGTGTCACAATTTGAGTTCTTAGTAGAAGAGCTTTTAATCCCAGATATCCCAAAATCAGAAATGGTTTGTGAACTTGTTGGTCCCAACTCTCCCTGGTATCAAGACATTTACGACTACCTAAAATCTCAAACCCTTCCACTGAACCTGTCCAATAACCAACGGAAGTCCTTCATCTGAAAATCTGCAAAGTATGCCATTTTCAGTGACACCCTGTACCACCGTAGTTTTGACGACACCCTCCTTAGATGTCTTGACACTAACGAAGCATGTGCAACCTTACACGAAGTGCACGACGGTATATGCGAATCTCATTCGAGTGGTCCTACTCTAGCTAAGAAAGCAACGAGACTTGGGTATTATTGGACAACAATTGAAAAGGATGCAATTGAATATGTGAGGACTTGTCACAAATGTCAGATTCACAGTGATTTGATCCATGCTCCAGCACAGGAACTTCGACCAATCACTTCTCCTTGGCCCTTCGCTCAATGGGGACTCGACCTCATGGGTAAAATTCATCCAACCTCCTCCAATGGCCACAAATTCATTATCACCGTCACTGAGTATTTTACGAAGTGGATTGAAGCCATCCCATTGACATATATTATCGACAAACAAATATCGAATTTCATCCTTAACTACATCATTTTCCGGTATGGCCTTCCGCAATCCATCATCACTAATAATGGATGTCTATTTAAAAACCAAGACGTTCGGGAGTTATGTGAGTGATTTCACATTCAACACCATTTTTCATCTCCCTACTACCCACAAGGAAATGGTCAAGCTGAGGCGTCCAATAAAACCATAGTCAAAATCCTCAAAAAGACTGTCAATGACGCTGGCCGTGATTGGCACATACAACTCAACCCTGCTCTGTGGGCTTACCAAACTAGCATTCGTCTGCCTACAGGGGCCACTCCATTTGCCCTAGTCTTTGGCGCTGAGGCCATCTTGCCCATTGAGGTCAAAATTCCTTCGTTACGAGTCTCCCTGAAGGGTCTAACTAATGAAGAGGAGTATTGATAGTCACGCTTGCACAAGCTGGAAATGCTAGAAGAAAGAAGGAAAAATTCACTGAACCATCGCCAAGCATATCAGAACTATCTTTGTCACAGCTACAATAAGAAGGTTATGGTCAGACAGTTTGACATTGGTGACCTGGTTCTCATGCAGAACCCCAAGAACCAAGCCAACAGAGAAAAGCTAGGAAAGTTTGAACCAAACTGGTTGGGTCCCTACATTATCATATCTTCTTTTGTTTCTGGAGCTTATCAGCTGGCCACACCAGATGGAGAACAACTGACAGAGCCCATCAATAGTTTACATCTCTGAAGGTTCTACGCATAGCATCAGAGGATTGAGTTGAAAAACTGCAAAATATAAAAAAATTGAAAAATGATAAAAAATTGTTGCCTTGATGAAAACCTGGCAAACAGGCGTCTTGGTGACACCAAAAAAAAAAAAAAATTCAAGAAAATAGGAAAGAGAAAAATGATTCATCCAATTGTGAAAACCTGGCAAACAGGCGCTTTAAACAAGTACCATGGTGAAAACCTGGCAAACAGGTGCCATGTGTAGTCAATCATTGCTCTGCCATCTACTGTCACTTTTTCTACCTTGGCCTAGGATGAAAGCTATTATTGCCATTATTATGCAAATCGCCACCATGTTCTACCTTACCTATCATAGTGGATAAAATGATTGACATCAAGTCCTGACGACTGTCCATCTAGTAAACCAGTAGCATCCTGTCCATGTTCCTTAAAAATGGCTAAGTCTTGGACCTGACTGGGGGAAATTTTTTTATCATGAAACTGTAGTGGATGTCGCACATGATCTTGGAAATTGGAAAAAATTCCTGAAAAAAGACAAAAACATTGCAAAAAGTCTTGAAAAAAGGCAAAAACATTGTAAAAAGTCTTGAAAAAAGACCAAAAACATCATAAAATGTCTTGAAGAAAGACCTAAAAATTATAAAACGTCCTGAAGAAAACCACAAACAAAGCATCAGACTACTCGAGGAATGCAAACACATTGTCATCTCTTGTCAAAGTCAGTCATATCAATCAGTCTTTGTCATTTGTCTGAACTACGTTGTCTCTGCGCATTTGCTACATAGGCAAGACTCATATTTGAGTCCCCGAGACATTAGGTCAGTCCATTTAGGTTTGTCAGAATAAAATCATGATTCAAACTTATGTCCTTGGACAAAGTCATTGGTCATGTCGAACTACGAGGTCTCTGAGTGTATGACGTAGGTAAGGCCATCTGTCGATGAGCCCCCGAGGCCGCACTAGGTTAGTCCATTAGGGTTCATGACACTACACTAGCACACACGTCAGAATATCTTCGACACAAAGCAAATCACTCCCAAATGGGTGAACTCCTAAGAACATATCGTGACAATTAGTTATTTCAGCATGACAATCTCATCAGCAGGTCAATCATATCATCATGACAAAATCGACATATAGTCAAACACAAGTCAAATGTGGTCAAAGTAGGTCAAATCATCATAACCTGTCAAACTATCAACTTTAGGTTAACCTTCAGATGTGTCCTTTTGAAGGATAACCTTTGTCATTCATGCCTTAGGATGTGTCCTTCCTAGGCATCGTCACTATCATTCAACATTTTGCAGGACCCTCTTGGCACCTCAGGATCACCCCTCTTAACATTATTTTTTCTTCAGATGTGTCTTTCTAAAGAACCACCTTTGTCATCTATGCCTCAAGATGTGTCCTTCCTAGGCATCATCATCATCACCGTCACATGGCATTTGGAGATTAATTCTCTTGGCATTCATATTATTCAGGATGTGTCCTTCCTGAATTTGGAAAATTTAGACATTTGTCGTATGACCAGCATCAAAGCTTTAATACTTGGACATCTCATCATCATTAAACCTGACATCTTGACATCAGAACAATGGATATCCAGACGCACTTGGCAAACACTTGACAATTGTCTTTTAGTTTTTATCATGATATTAGTTTTTCAGTGAGATCCCACTAAGCAGGATTTAGAGAAGCAACAACATATCATGACGATTGACACGCATGACTACTAGTTTCTTAGCGAGATCTTGACTTTGGGATTTAGAAAAACAATGACATATCATGGTAAGGGCTCTATTTTTGTATTTTGAAAATCATGCTACTAGTTTCTCAAGGATGTCTTGGAAACAGGATTTAGAGAAGCAACGACATCTCGTGATTTGTCTTTGTCTTTTTCTGCTTGTGGTTGATTATGACAAAAAGATTGGGGCAATCACACTCTTAGTATGAGTCATGATCATCCTTATCTGCGACTGCTTGTCTTACATAATGGTACGACCTTGCACACCTTGATCTATGTCATATCATGGTGTTTCTTGGCCATTACAATAGTTTTCCCAATGATGATTAAGAGCAATAAATACTAATGTCCTATGGTAAAGCTTTGAAGGATTTGGTCTAGGAATTAACATGCATTTTCATAGGTCTGGTCATCTCCTCTTCTTCGGTCTGGTCATCTTCTTTCATCGGTCTCCTCGTCCTCTCTCGTCTATATCACGATGATATCCTGTGACATCCAAAAATATAAGTGCATACATGCTCATATAAACATTGCATTAGGTCCATACATACATCATCCATAGCATTTACATAATCACAAACATTGCATTAAAATAATCATCAACATTGCATCTTTTACTAAAATACATTATGCACATCATTATCATTATCACCTCACATAAGTAAGCATTGCATCATCATGGCATCAAAATCACAAATAAGCATCATAGGACATACATGCTACATCATAAATCAACATCATATATCATACATATCATAATACATTAAATCAAAGAGCATCACATAACACATGTAGGCTGCATCAAACTGTATCATCATATAAATACCATCTCAAAAATGTACAAGGTCATAGGATAGAGTCAACAGATATCCCAAAAATGGAGCTCGCAGGCTCAATAATCTATACATGGTGTGTCATAATAACAAAATGCCCCTAGGGTCGACTCTCATCATTCTCTCATGGTGAAAAATGTGGCGGATGAAGCTCTGTCACTGGTACTGAAACGATAGGTGGACCTGTCGCAACCTTTTCCTGTTCCACTAGTGGAATTGTGAAGGACGGTGTCATCTCAATGGTAACAAACATCTGTGATGTCACTACAGCTAGACTCTAAGAAGTAGAGGGCTCAACCACTGGCAGCTGTACCTGTACTGACCTCTGCACTGAACCAGTCAACCCATGACTGTGACCTGAATGGTGACTCGGGGTGTGCCGGCGTGAGTGATGTGACCTGTGCCCTGATGTATGCCCTATCGAGGTAGATCCCCCGACACTGGTGTGACTCCTGCTGCCACTAGCACTGCCTGATCTGTGGCCACTGCTTGTCCTCAACTGTGACCGAGACAAAGTAGGATCCCGTCGCTCTGGTGGCACTGCCTACTCATACAAAGTCCTGTACTGCCCCAGTCTCGTGCTCACCCTGGCCAACTCCCGGGCCATATCCCCTATCGGTCCTGTACATAAAGCTGTGAACTGTGTACACCACTAGGCTGAATCCTGCTGGCGGATTACTGTCTGATTTTGCTCTACCCACGCCACCTCTAGCTCTCCCTGCAATGCCCTGACCTGTGCCATGCTGGCATCTAGTCTCTGCTGTAGGTCCGCCACCCTATGATCCGTAGTAGTATCCTAGGGTAATCCCGAGGAGGATGGTATCTCCTCCTCTCCCTCCACCATCCGCCATCGGAGGAGTCTCTCAGCCTCATCCATGGCGTCGTCCTTGTCGTCATCATCCTCTGCCACCTCCTCCTCCCAACCTCCCACATCCACCTCCTCCTCCTATCCCCCCACCTTTGTCTCCTCCTCCTGTCCCCCCACCTCCAAATCCTCCTCATGCCTCTCCTCCTCTGCCTCCTCCTCATGCCTCTCCTCCTTTGCCTCCTCATGCCTCCCCTCCTCCGCCTCTGCCTCATGCCTCTCCCCCTCCCATCTCTCCTCACCCTCTCCCTCCTGACGGGGCTGCTCCTCTCTCTCCCCCTCCTCACCAACCTCGGGGATAGCATCTAATGCTACCCTCGCCATGTGCTGTTGCACCCTCCGGCCGTGTCTCTGATCGTCTCGCCTCTGCCTCTGGTCGTCTCCACCATCATCTCCACCCCTACCTCCGTCTCTGCCTCTACCTCTCCCCCTGCCTCCATCTCTACCCCTGTCACCTCGCCTAACCCTCGGCACTCGAGGAATCATTGATCGTCTGTCTACTGGTGTTGGCCCATCCGGATCCGTTAAAGGCACTGGCCTGTGTGTCTGCCACCATAAATCATAATCTGGTGTCATCCCAGGATCGGCTGCTCCTCCACTCCAACCCTAGGCCTGGGCTACTAGCTCATCAATCTGTTGCTCTGCAAATGCCACTGCGATGGCTGGCCCCCACGCATACTCTCGGGATGATCTGGCATACTCAGCTGTCCCTGCAGGTACACCCTGCTGCTCTCTGAACTGCCTCAAGACACGCTATGGTAAATACATCTCAATAATCAACGAAGTCTACATTGTCCTGCCAATCAAATATCTGAACTGCCTACATAGACTCAAGTGCCCGTCCTCGTCATCCCATTGTCCACAGTCTCAGTACGACCTCCAGATAAAAGATATCATCGTGTCGATATGATGCCGCCACCAACCTATCTCACCCATATGAGTCTACTGTAATGCACTAGCATAGTAGTAAGCATAAGGCATACCGTCGACCAACTGTGGTCTATTAATCGGTGGACAGAATATGGATATGTGCTCCCAGGCCCATATCATCATCAGCGTGGTCCCACACGAGATGCTCTCTCCTCTCCTATAAGCAATATCATGAAGCTGATGGTAGAATGTCCCCAGTAGCAAGGACCCCAAGCATAAACGATCTTGTCTCATTTCATGCCCACCAGGACATCTCCCCAGCCAATGGGAAATCCATGTCCTCAATGGTCGGGAATCAAGATCCCCCCAATCAGAGTCGCTAGGAATGCATCAAAGTGACTATAGTGATCCACCATGAACTCCCACTTGATCTCATAAGCCTAGATGCCCAGTCCTGCACCCTAGTCTCGGTAGTAAGCTCAAAAGGTCTACTCACCATGCCGTGGATCGTACAAGATCCGCTCCCCTTGGATAGGCACTCAAAGAATCCGGTAGACGTCCTCCAGAGTAATCGTAGCCTCACCTGTCGGCAGGTGGAATGAGCAAGTCTTCGAATGCCATCGCTCACATAGCGCAGCCAATAATCCCCTGTTCGCCTGAATGGCGGGCATGTAGGCAGCATAGTATAATCCCAATCGCATCAATCGTCGCCACTCTCGTGGGCTCAACTGGTTGGCAAACCGAAATGTGGTCAGTTTGCTCTCTCGTGTATAGATAGGGGCAAGCTGCCTTTGCAAAAAGATGAACAATATATCAATACTTCTTAGACAACTGTCAGCATCATCAAAAGCATTCAAGGTTTCACAAGTACCACAATCGGTCTCAGTAAAAGAAAACATCAATTGCATCTCGTTATGTCAATTGCGTCGCAAACTTTCGAATGCGTTTCAAAAATCCTCAAATGCATTGCACCATGACAGTTGCGTCGATCGGCTGCCCAGATGCATCGCATTAAGGCAATTGCGTCACAAATTTTGGCAATTGCGATGTAATATGGCGAATGCGTTGTTCAAACATGCAATTGCATCACAAATTGACAATTGCAACATTCCAAGCCTTGCATGTGACTCGATTAAGTGAATGTGTCACAATTTTTATCAAATGCGTTGCAACGCCTCGCCCAACTTGAAATTAGCTTGTCATTCGCATCGTGACGCATCAAATGCGTCGAACGCGCAGGCGATTGCGGCTTACACGAACGCAGTTGCATCGCGGTGCAGTTGTTATCTACCCTAAAAACTTAAAAATGGCACGCAAAACAAAAAAATTACAAAGTGGGACAAAGGTACTTACCACTTGCTCTGAGCCCTCTGGCCGTCTGAATGTCCGTACAATCTCGCCATGATGCTTTGTCACTGGAATCACCATCCTCGTTGCGCTCCTTTTCGCTCTGGGCTCTCGAAATTTGCAAGGTAAATAGTAGAAATGAATTGACTTTTATCCCTTTGTCAACCTATTTATAAGGTCAAAATGACATTTTTCAAACAAGGTTATTACTGGAGGCTCATTTGACCACCTTTGACTTCCGCGTTAGTTGCCTTAAGCATTTTAGAATTTGAAACCGATTGCGCCATTGTTTTTCTGGGCACCAAGTTGACTTATCGGGACCCTTTACAAATTTTTCTGTCGCCAACTCAAAATTTGAAAAATTTCCAGGGGGCAATGATATTACCTTCACGGGCATATTTTTGACTTATTTTCTTTGTCACAATGCGACATGCTACATTATGACAAAGAGGGGCAAAATGTAGACACCTAAAAATGACCTAGGCCGCAAGCTTCATTTTTACCACTTTGTCTTAGCATAATTATGACATTTAATTATGTCCTTGGTCCACATTCAACTATTGATTAAATAATTAATAATTATTTAATTAATTCATGTCCTTTTATTCTTCATGATTATTAAATAAATAAATTCTATTTATTTATTAAATACGTCATTAATTGTCTAAGTCTTCCTTAATTAAATAAATTTCTTAATTTATTTAATTCCCTTTTGTCATATATTTCTTCTTGATTATTAAATAAATAAGTTTTATTTATTTATTTAGTATGTCACTAACTGTCATAATTAAATGAATTGATTAATTTATTTAATTAATTAATCTTATCTTCTAAATTAAATAATTAAATTTAATTATTTAATTGCCAATTTAATATTCCTATCATTTTAAATAAATCAATTATTTAAAATGTCATCACAATCTTAACTGTCAGTCCATTTTGGTAAATAATCTGAAAAAGATTATTTATTGTCTCATAAAATTCATTATTTGAATTAATTTAATTCAAATTGGTAACTAATCTTCCAAAAATCAAGTAATCGGGTAGATTCTTGATTTTCCAAATCTGATCTTCAGTCCAACTCTTATCTTCTTAATTTTTCAAATCTCACAAATCAGGCAGTCTTTATCTTCTTGATTTGAAAATCTTTATTTTCTAATTAATTTATCTCATCTTTTCTCCACCGTCGATCCATTTATCTGAGGTTTTATTTTGGCCGTTCGATTAATGAATTTTCCCTAACCCTAACTAGGGATTCTCAGATTTAATCTGGACCTCTCATTTTAGGTTCTCGTCATGAATTAATCTCATCTGTCCACTCAAAATTGTGTTTTCTATAAAAGACAATTTTGCTCATAATTTCAGGACCCCGTCATTTTTAATATAGGCATTATAATCATTTTAGCATTGGTATTCATTATTTTCATTTATCATATTGTCATAGACATAGGCATAATTTTATTAAATCCTTCAACATTTGCATAGGGCTTTGGCATTATATTAGGTTGCTCAATTTGAAATCTGAGGGCCTCATTGACTTGCTACAAACTAGAAGGTGTAACAAATGTGAACTATGGAAGATGAAGATTTCTGGTAGTATTACTCCTTTTTATTTTCATTATATTTCCTTTGTGCTTTGTTATTTCATTGGATTTTGATGTTTATTATTTAATAAGCTAACCCATCTAAATTTCCATAGATATAATTTAATTATTCTCGAAAGTCCTTAATTCTTCTATTAATTAAATAAATTTAATTATTTTGTTAATTCACTTTAACATTTATTCAACTATTAATTAAATAATCTTAATTATTTAATTAATTCACTTTATCTTTATTCTATCCTGATTAATTAAATAAACATTATTTATTTAATTACATCATTAATTAACTTTATCCTTCTTAAATTAAATAAATTCTTATTTAATTTACCTTTATCATATGTCTGACTATAATTAAATAAATACTTTAATTATTTAATTAATCCCTTAATGTTGAATCTTGAATTAAATAAATCATTCAATTCATAAAAGTCTATTTCAAACACATTCTTCTATATTTGGATAAATGCTTAAGTTATCTAAGTATTCATTCTTACTCAACTCGAGATCTATTTAAATCGGTCAGTTATTTCCTGATTTGATGTCTGAGTGTCCTTCGCGAATGAACTCTTTGTCACAATCAATCAGTTATCTAGTTCTAACTCGTATGTGTGTACATGCTTATTAATTAAATATCTTTATTTAATTAATTAAATCTTGTGTGTGCGTTCAAATATAACTTTTCTTTTTAATACGTCTTTATCTTTGTCATGCAAAGATGATTCTTCTTTTTTTGAATACCAAACTCAAAGATTAAATCATAATTTAATATTTATTTATATTCTTAGGTTTTGTCACTCATGTCAGTACTAACAGTTATAACAATGCATGTACAATCTTTTAATCCAAATCATTCATTTATCTTTCAATCTTGGCCTCTCGTTTGAATGATCAATTTTCTATAAATTAATCTTTCATCATTTCAATCTCTCCCAAAATCTTATGACTTTTGGAATCATATCTATTATCTGAATCTTCGATGTTTTGCTAAATAACTATCATAGGCTATACTTTCACAAGAGAAATCTAAGGGCAGTTATACCAACATGGAAAAATTGAGAAGGGGAATTGAGGTCATACATGGAACTACGTAGATATTGGGTGAGATTTTTTAGTTTATTTATGTTTTAGCTTCCTTTGTTCTTTGTTGTTTAGCTTAGATTGCATTAGAGATTGAATTTGAATTGTTGTGTGCTATTTGACCTTTGTTGTTTTCATGATGTTACAACTTCAAGTACTTATCATGTGAAACTTGTTCATTTATTTATGAACAAGTGACTTCATCATCATTTACATCACTGCATCCTTTATGTGAAGGAAAAACCTCTAGCTCATCCTCATAGGAGCATTCATAAACCTTATAAAAATAATTAGAAATTTCACTCTCATCATGATCTTCATCACAAGAAAAATCATCACTACATAAACTATGCTCATATTTTTCAGAGTGAATGCTTAGATTTTCATCTTCAATATCTTGACCACTGATTTGTGATGAGAAATTAGCAACACTTGCAAGTGTATCTTTATCTCCATCACTGGTATATGGATCTACATATATGCTACTTATGGGATGATTAAAATCTCTATCCTCATCCATATAACATGATGGATCTTCACTTTCTGATATACTCTTTTCATTTTTATGTATCATGTTCTTATATTTCTCAATAGGACGTCTGCTATCTTCATTTTGAGACATCACATTTTGTGCATATTCACACTTGTCTCCTTTAACACTCTTTATCCATTCAAGTACCTGGTTAAAACTATGAGATTTAACTTCTTTTGGAAAGGTACCCAGCCTCAGATCAAAGATTCCACAAAATAAATCAATGCATGTAGAATCCTCGGGTCTAAAATTTTTGGGGACTTCCAACAAGGCATCCAAAAATCTTGAGAAAAAAATCATAGGGTGATTCTTCCTTGTGCATCTTTAAATGTTAGACAACTCTTGCATAAAAGACATCTAATCAACTTTGCTTAAATTTTGTTGATGTTCAACTCATAGCTCACAATGATTTGTGTGTTGTAGTGATGGAAAAATTGGAACAATAGAAGCATCATCATCTTGAAAATAATTTCTATTATTTGATTTATGAATTCCATTTGCATGAGGTGTGCTAGAAGAACCAACACTTGCAGCCATGTATCCTTTCATCATTGAATATTTCATATTATTCTCAATATCCATATCAATTTGATAAGCCTAATGTAATGATGCAAACCCTTTATCTCTTTGTAGATAACTCATTTATTCATCAAATGCATCAAAGTATACAATCAAACATATTGCATCATTTGGTCTCATGCTTTCAGGAATGTCACCTAATGTTTTTAAAAACCTGAGATTGAAAGTTGGGACTAACTCATCCTCTTGTTTTTGGATGTTATTAAATTTTTGTCTTACTGAATGAGGATTAATCCTTTCACCAAATTGTTCTATGAATGAAGCCATGAACTCATTCCATGAAGAGATAGAACAAATTGGAAAATATGAAAACCAATCTCTAGCATCTTTCTTCAGAGATTGAACAATGAACTTCATGAAAATATATTCACGACTTATCTAAAAATCTCCTATCAAATCAGAAATTTATTGTAGATGTTGAGTTGTTGATTCTGATCTTTTCCCTTTTAACGTTGGCAAACGTTCCCTAACTTCATTAGGAACGGGGTTTGGGAAACCTTGAATACCATTAAAAGTCAATGGTCTATATCTTTCTATAGAGAAACTTCTTTGATTAAATGATAGGGACTGCACACTTTTCATGTTTACATCATGCACCCCACAGGGTTGTACAAGTGAATGATACATTTTCTTACACCCCTTTACAAACTTTAAATATCAACTCTATAGTTGATCACTACCCTATTTCTTTCTTTTATCATGACCTTAAAATATTACAATACATGACTCAAATACAACTACATCTAAGATCTCTCTAATGGGTAGATTTCAAGAACAAGCATACTTCTTCCACCCCATTTAGATATTACAAATTTCAATTCAAAAGTATATAGAACAGTTTCCACTATTCCCTTAGTGCTTTAAATCACTTAATTGGGAACATAGTATTTCTTTCATATCTCTTAAAAATGGCTTTCTTACAAACTTATTTCTTCTTGCAAATAAAAATAGGGGAAAATACTTGGATATATTAGAAAATATCACGCTTTATTAGGTTCTTTGCATAGAGTTTCCACCTCCTTTGTAGAGGATTAAAATTCAACAATATGAAGTTTCTTTCACTGATTGATATCACTTTAAGCTTCTTCTTCCTGCAACATTTTTTACTAGTACTGATTTCTTAAGAGTCGCCACCCACTCTTAGTGAGAAATTTACTTTAGAACCTCCATAACTCTATTAAGGCAAGATGATCTACTATAGATACTTTCTCAAATAAGTCCCCAGTGGAGTTGCCATTTCTATTGGTTATTTTTTTTAGAACAAAACTTATTCTTATCACATACCTATGAACTTTCCAGGAGCAATTATCAGTAAGGTTAAGGATTGGCCAACACATAAGTAAATTATTTTAGGTCTTCTCTTCTTCACTTTAGGCTATGTGAAACCCAGGAGAGTAATCCTAATAAATGTGTTTGTAGATACTAGTGTGTATTAGTATCAAACACAGGATGAACATATAAATCTCTTTAAATGTTTGATAGACACAAAATCCTAAAAATTTGGCTAGCTTTCAAGACAGTGACTAACCTAAACAAGAGAAGATATAATTTTAAAATCCCACACACCCAAAAAGAGCTTTATAAGTGATTTGATTATATTTTGCAGTCAGCAGTTGAATTGGTCACCACAATTGGGGTATGATTACTTTGCTAAACCAGTGCCATATTCTTGGAATGGAGTCAAACCATATACCCATATGACTAGATAATAATCTTGTACTTAACAATACCCAAAGCATCAAAAATATTGCATTACAATACTCCCACCAGTCATTTCCATAATTTAAATCTTAATAGCATCCTCACACAAAATTTATTTCAAACCTACCCTTACATTCAAGCATTTACATACATTCATTGAATGGATTAATAAGAATAAAACAACACATCTATTGGAAACCAACAGAGACAAATAAGATAACCATTGATTATATTATTTATAGTATGTGTAACTTGTGCATAGGAGAGTAATATATAGAAATTTTATGCTATTTGGTTGCGTCCACAAAAGGATATGAAAATCATGGAAAATCCTAACGTGGGAATTGGACATTCCAGCAGGCAACTAATATCTTTTCATGGTCGTTCAATTACTTCTCAAACTAGGGAACATATACTTGAAATGGAGCGGCACTGTATGTGCACTAAGAACCAGTTTCAGTCACAACTTATCGAACATAAATACTTGGAAGAAATTATACCTATGCTACAGGAAATTAATGTGAAGTCTTCTTAACTCAAACATAACTTAACCAACGCAGAAATCATAACAACTGTTACTAAGAAACAAACCACGAACTGGCCTTATGCTGTAGGAACAAACACAGGGATGGATTCCCGATGCTATAGGAACAATATAAGATTGATTTTGTACTGAAACTTACAAGAATGAAATCTAACTTATAATCAATAGAAGATAAACAACTACTCAACTATAGATACTTACTAAGTGGGCCCCCTTAGCAAGCATCAACTAATTTACACAAAGATTAAACTCAGAACTTAATCAATTTTTATTCATAACTTGAAGTCATCTACATTGATTGTTCTGCTCAAGAAAACTAAAAAAACTTTGATTCTTATTATGACACTAACTCTTACATAATCTACTTTTTTTGTTTCGTTCACTCGCGCATGAGGAACACTTATTTAAATTAGGAAAGTAACTAACTACTTAACCCTAACAGAGAAAGACGTGGATATAAATGTATCTTGAAACCGAGGAACAAACTTCATAAATGAGTTTATCCATTCAACACAATTCAGGGAGAATGTAGCATTCCACTCTTCCCAGATTAATTAACATTTAAATTCAATCCCAACAACTCAGTCACATTCTCCTATTTTGCAGTTACACTCCTGACAACATTTTGAGGTGGTCAACTTTGACACTTCATATCTTTTGATCAAAGATGATTGAAGCTAAATCCTTTTGCACATGTGTTCACTGCATCCAAATGAACTACTATGTCCGATGGCAGCTCGTCGAGAGCTGATTTGGTATTTTAGTAATGAGGTGATCTCTTGAGTTTTAACTGGTTTTGAATAGCTATATTTGCAGAAACGTCTGAGAGGGCAACTTTTCCAGTTGATAACTCTTGCCTCATAATAGATTCCTCTGATATTTCTTTTGCATTACATTCTCAGGACCATTTTCTACTAGCCTGCAATTTTTCATGGCTCCAGGAGGTCATTTGACCAGTTTTCAAAACTGATTACAGAGCCAACTTAGCCAGTTTTCACTATTTTTCAAAAGTGCCTGAAAGTGAGTTTTAATGGAAACCCATTTCATATTTTCACCTTTGATGCATCTGGAAGTTGTCTTGGGATGAATTGAGCCAAAAATTTGTGTAAACGAATTTTTTTTTAGTTGAGCCACCTGGAGCCCGACATGCTTTGCAATATTTTGATGTTGTAAGTATTGCAATGGTCGAATGGGGCACATGAATCCATCAATGGTTGTTTCGCATAACTTCCATTTTACAATGCATCATGCAAGGAATGCTTGGAATAATCCTGAAGGTAGCATTTAGGCCTCCAAATAAGGAATGTTGGCATGATTGAAGAATAGTCACCAAAGAAGTGCATACTTGCTTAATACATGGGAGGGAATAGCAATTGTGAAGTTCAAGGTTCCTCATTGACAAGTTGTACATGCTTTGATACATGTTACACTATCTGGACCTGCCACTCTTTATTTATTCTTGAGCTGATAATAATAAAGCCCTTAGTTACTTGTTGACATCAACCATTACATCTTTGGACAAGGATCATAAACTTGTGTGTATCTTGGTTGAACTAGCAACAAATTTTAACATTGAGTGGAAAGATAGGAAGATGGCATTATTGAAAGGCACAAATGAACATTTAGAGTGTTGTGACATCCTCATTTGATAAAGGACAGGATGGACATGCGTGGAAATTATTGAATGGTGTTGGGGTATTACTGCAATGAACATGCTTGGAAAAATCCAAATAAATGTAACTCCCATTAAAATCCATGGTGCAGGCCTAAAAGCAACATGTTTTATGCTGGAAGCTGCATGAGTATCATAAAATATAATATCATCATTTCCCCGCATAGAAAAATGACTTTGTTCAAAAGACTCTAGAATCTCTTGAGCAAATCCAAGTAAATGATGGATGTGTATACAAAATAGATTTATTGAAAATGGTCTTCAACAAATTTTAAAGCAAAATGTAAGTTGCACTTGTCTGAGGGGTGTCTCTACATCAGTCATAATGGATAACTTTGTGTTCTTGTGGAGCTGATTGATAATGTTAGGGACACTAATACTCCAAGCTTACATTTATCAATTCTAATGCAATTTAATGAAAGGTGGGAGACACTATGGCTCAAATATAGCACGTCTCTACAATGTAAAGAATAGCTTGTTGTTGTAGAAAGTACACAAAATGACGGTGATGAGTTCCTCAGAAACTCAAAGCAAATGCACGTGGCATGAGGAGTCCAGCTTATCAGCATGCGCTAGAGTGAAGGAGCCAACATCTGGATATCTGTCAAAGCATGGAGAGGCGTATTCACGCCAGTGAGGAGGGAAGTAAATGCACCAATACATGGGAAGTGTGAAGATTTGATAGACATTACAGTGAAGACACTAGAGACATGGTATATATCAATGCTGTCTTATGGATGCTCGAGGGAAACGCATAGAGAGAACTTTAACAAAATCAATGACAATGTTGAGCACTAAAGGGACAATACATCTAGAATTCAAGGATGGTAGTTTGTTCCACCGCAAATATATCAGAGGGGTTTACGAAGTGCCTTGAAAGTTCTAAGTAAATCCAATACATGAGCATATTGGGGGCATGCCTAGTTTATTTGATTTGTCACTGATCACAAGAGAAATAAATCAAATTTGCATGACAGATTGTTAGCAGCAGTAGAGGAAGTGTGTGTTTCTCTTAGCTATGATTGTGGACCACCGTTCATGCTGAGAGCATTTGATTTGACTCTTTCAGGACGCATCATGAGACAGGGGCATAGTAAGACAAAATGGAGTTGTTGAAGAACACTTAACATAGAACTTAATCCCGTGCCATGTTACAGGATATGCACAAAATAGTTTTGTTGAAAAGAGTTCATAAACTCTCAATCAAATGCATTTGGAAAAACACATTGGTAGCTGAGAGGGAATGCCACTGAACACAGTCATCACAAATGCAATTGAAGCAGCCAACGCATAGAATGAGGGCCACACGACCTGTTGAAGAGAATGCCATGAAAGCAGAATGGGCTCAGGATTGAATTTATTAAAAAATCTTTCATAACTTTTAATCAAATATAGTGGCTAGTGAGCGAGCATGGTGGATCAGCCACTCTAATGATTGAAAAGAATGCACAAAATGTGTCTAATGCCTAGTGTGTTGCAAGGTTGCAAAGAAATGAGTAAGGATGAAATTTAGGGAAAAATATGAAGCAAATGGGCCAGATGGAAGGGCACGCATAGCACAAACGTGGAATGTGTTGTTAATATACAAATGCAACGTAGAAAATGAAATGTTGAAAAGGCTATAGCAACTCTCAAATAAATAGGATGAAATTTAGGGAAAAATATGAAGCAAATGGGCCAGATGGAAGGGCATGCACAACACAAAAGTGGAATGTGTTGTTAATACACAAATGCAATGCATAAAATGAAATGTTGAAAAGGCTATAGCAACTCTCAAATAAATACAGGGGCTCGATGGAGTGGCCCACACACACCATGTTACAGGATATCAACAAAATAGCTTATTGAAAAGGTTTTAATAAATTTAAAGCAGATAAAGAGTGAAGTGCCACGCCTGTTGCAAATGCACATAATGGATTTAATGGAAGTTAGAAACTTTTAACAAATGCATTTGGCAGCCATACTGCCCGTGCCTTGTTGAAGATGTTTTAGGAACTTTAAGCAAGCACAATGAGGGGCACACATTGAATGGGTATAGGCATTTGATAAAGTAGAGGGTGCTGGAGCAACAATGAAAAGCCCGAGAAACCCCAGTTGCAGAGTAGATGAAAATGTCAGAGCACAGAGAAATTAGGGAAAATGTGGAAAAAGAAGCAAATTGAAGATCAATGGCTATCAAAGAAGTGAAGATGCAACCACATCCTAGCCATTCCCCTCCAAGTCACAATTAGAAGGTGCTCACCTTTTAAAATCTGCAAAATCGCGGGATGCAGCCACATGGAGATGGTGGACCCAGGGATAAGTTTCCATTGAGTGGGTAAATTTTAATATTGCCCGATGGAGTTTTAAAAGACTATTTCCCATGAAAATAAAATAAAAGGGAAATCATTTTATATGCTCATAGGAATTAATGTGGGTAAATCCCAAGAAAGAAGAGGGTAAATCCCCACCCTTCCCCGCTAGCTCATGGGTTGAAAATGCAGCTGGTTTATTTCTTGCAAGATTGTAGGCTTCCAACGCGTGGCGGATGTGGGCCCGGGTGAAGCTCTAGAAGGGAAAAATATTTAAAGGCTCAAAACGGTGAATGCTACCTGATAAAACATAAAGGGAAAGTGGGCCCAGCGGTGAATTTGATTTTTTTTAATGGCCATTATTTTAAATGTTAAGGGGGTAAATATTTTGAATGAGCCTGAGAGTGAAATATTTAATATTTCCCCATAAAGTGAAAAGCTAAAAAATTAAATGTGCACGGGGAAGTTATATGGGAGAATGAATTAAATATTCACTAAAATGTTATATGCAGCACAACATAGGTAAAAGAGTAAAAGTGACATGGACATAAATTGACCTAGACTTGGCACATGAAAATGCATGTGTAAAGTGAATAAAATCTTTACTTCTTTATTTTACCATGAAATAATAAAATGAAATCAAGCATAAATATTAAAGTTGGAAAACTTTAATAAAGTGAAGGTAAAATATAAAGAGAATGTGAAAGTATAGTTTGCAACAAACAAAGCAAAAGAGCTAAAACATAACTTTTCACGGGAACAAGGGGTATTTTCCAGCTGCATGTAAATTTGAAGATTCTTCACATGGGAAAATTTTCTGTTGCAAGGCAACTAACGGCAAAGGAAAATGATAAAGAGGAAAATTTAGTTACAAAGAGATGAGAGAGGTTTTGAGCAGCTTGTTGATCAACGGTGGATTGAGTTTCTAGATGGCATCTACGGATTAGACTGATCTTAGGGCTACTTTTATTTCTCTTTTATTCTTTTCTTCTCTCATTTGTAAGAAAGAGGCTGGGGATTTCAATTTCTAAAAGCTCTGCAAGTCAGGAAAAAGCTTTGGGTAGAACTGTATAGCTGGGAGAAATATAATTGAGTCATTAAATATGAAAGTGTCAGTTATGAATTGTGTTTTCATGTTAATATTTAGTTTATAATTGTCTCCATTTCTGAGATGTATTACTCTTTTTGATTCAATAATAAGATTATCTGAGTCTTTTCATGCACGTTTGTTGCATTAGAGTGATATATGTTGTTGCCTTCTATTATGAGAATAATGTAATTACTTTAATGAAGCACAAGGTGCATTTATTATTGCCTTTTGTTCATAGGATAGTGTAATTGCTTCAACATATGTGATAGGAATACTATGGTTCAAATGGATTATAAGAAGAGTTATTAGATAAAACTTCAGTGATCTAGATGTCATACTGTGATAACATTTGTAAGGATCTTCATAACATTTTCAACACTGTAGGATGAATGCTAGTTATGTGACTCCATAGCCCATTTTCTGGCACTGGTCAAGTATTATACTTCTGTTGTTTTCAGCTTGGTCCCCAATCTTCAAACTTAAAAATCATTTTAAATCCCTATGTTATAGTGTTATGGTTATCTCATGCTCCAAGTAGTTGATATTATTGATGAACAACCAATTCTATTAGTATTATCCTATTATGTTGAGTCATTAAATGAGATTATCTGTTGAGCAATATTCTGTTATGTATGTGTTTCAATTTGTTGATATTGCTAAAGGGATCACCCTCCCGGGTCTTATAGAGCCCGAAGTGTAGGAGGTTATTTTAAAATCATCGTCAGTTGGTCTAGGTCCTCCGAGCTGCCCTAGATTGGAATTTGCAATTCCATAGGTAGATTAGGAGACAAACCTAGTTAATAGCATAAAAAATAACCAACAAAATGGCGACTCTGCTGGGGATAAATTTGAATCTCCAAGTGCAAACTTCTTAGTTACAGAGTCATATTATTGTTTGCCATTTTGAATTTAATTCAAATCTTGAAGAATTTCAAGCTTGGAGAAAGATAATTGTTGCAGTGAACCTGATTAATTTCAAGATCCATGGTGCTCTGCTGGTGAAAGGAACTCAGAGATAATTTACATGTGAAAGAACTTCCTACTGTTGAAGGTCAGTCCTCTAGAAGAAGAGGTGGTGACTCTGTCAGAAGAACCTATTGAAGATTTAAAGAATACAGTTCCAGATCTACAATATTTCCAAAAAAATTACAGTAGCTGCAATGTTTCCAGGTATTCTTCACGTATTTGAACATCTTAGAGAGAAACTTTGGCTCCCTTATGTAGTGAAATTAAGCACTACAATCAAGGGAGGTTGAATATTGTAATTGAGTAGTTGTAGAGGGAATAATTTTCATTTGCAAAATGTATGTGTGAGATGGGGTTAGAAATCAAATAAAATAGATAAAGTGACAACCAACACCTCTAAACTATTAACCCACATCCAAACAAGAGAAAACAAAGTAAGCATAAGGAAAATAAAACATTAAATTAAAATACTCCCCATGCTTGAACTTGAATCACTTCTCTTGCTCTCCTATTTCTCCTTTTGCAAATATGCCCTTAGATTTGTAGTGTAACTTGTGCAAATACCTGCAAATGATAAGTAGAAAGTTGGAGAAGAATAGCTGTTAAGCTGAAAATGGAGAAGGAAGGTTGCTTTTATAGACAACCATTCGAATGGACGGTTGAGATTAATCTTCTAGAAAGATTCCAAGATCAATGGATGAGAATGCATGAGAGGGATGTTATGAAATGGGTGGTTGAGATTAAGTCTCAGAAAAGATGCCAAGATCAATGGTCCAAAATTGATGCACCAAAAATATGCCATGCATGGAAAATCTATGAAACTGATAGCTATGACACCTGACAGCTATGACAGACATGCAAGACATGCAGGCTATGACAAAAATGAATGTTATGACAGGAAATTATGACAGGGCAAAATGGAGGAAATGGACAAGTGGAAAATAAATTATTTATTCAAATTATTTATTTGAAAATAGAGAAAATGGACAAGTGGAAAATAAATTATTTATTTTGAGAAAATGAAAAGAGTAGCATTTAATTAAATTTACAAATTTAATTAAATGGAGAGATGAAAATTAGACTTTAAATAATTAATTTAGATTAACTATTTAATTAGGGAAGGTGGCATGGGATAGTTAAATGATTTTAATAATTGTTAACTATGGAAGAATTTAAAGGACCATGAATAGATAAATAATTAATGGTAATTATTTAGCTATAGATGAAAGATGACAAAATAATTAAATAAATAATCATTTATTTAACTATTGAAGAAGAGGGAGAAAATTAGTGACGCAATTAGTTTATTTAATCGATCAGGATAGAATAAATAGAAATGAATTAATTAAATAATTAAATTTATTTAAGTAATAGATGAAAATGGACTGGATAACATAATTAAGTATCTTAATTATGCTAGGACGAAAGTGGCAAGAAATGGAGCTTGCAGGCCTAGGTCAATTTTTAGTGTCTACATTTTGCCCCTCTTTGTCATAATGCAGCCTATCACATTGTGACAAGGACAAATAAGTCAAAAATATGCCCCAGTGCAAAATAAGATGAGGAAGAATGACGAGGAGGGTTACGGTATGCCCCCTCGAGAGGACAGATGGGTTCCAAGAACACGGGTGTGCTCTCGAAATTGATGAGAAGAATAGAGGATGAAAGATAGAAGAAATGTTAGTTTGGAAGGGATATTAGTGTGGAAGAGAAGGGAGGATGAAGATGGAAAGCTCGATGAAAAAAAAGAAGATAGGGGAACCAACTTTCATGCTTACATTTTTATATTTATCATCATTGGGCAGATTATCATGATGGCCAACAAACACCATGATATGACGTAAATCAAGGTGTGCAAGGTCATACCATCACTTGAATTAAACAATCACAAACAAGGATGATCATGACTCATACAAAAAAGGCACATTTGCCCCAGTCTTTTTGTCATAACCAACTGCAAGCAGAAAAAGACAAGAAAGACAAATCATGAAACGTTGTTGCTTCTCTAAATCCTGTTTGCAAGACATCGCTGAGAAACTAGTAACATGAGTGTCAAAAGACAAAACAAACGTCATGATACGTCACTGCTTCTCTAAATCCTATTGTCGAGATCTCATTGAAAAACTAGTAACATGATGAAAAATCAACAGACAAGTGCCAAGTGTTTGCCAAGTGTGTTTGGATGCCAATAGTTTTAATGTCGAGATGTATGGTTTGATGTCGAGATGCCAGGGTGTCAAGGTTTTGATGATGCTAAGATGACAAGTGTCGAAGATTTCCAAATTCAAGGACACATCCTAAATAATGTTGATGTCAAGAGGATTGATCCCCAACAGTCAAGAGGATCCCTCAAAATGCCAAGTGATAGTGACGATGCCTAGGAAGGACACATCCTAAGTCATAAATGATAGGGGTTGTTCTTCAGAAGGACACATCTGAAAGAACATTGATGTCAAGAGGAGTGGTCCTTAAATGTCAAGAGGATTGCTCAAAATGTCGGATGATGATGACGATGCCTAGGAAGGACACATCCTAGGGCATGATTAAATGATGGGCTACCCTTCAGAAGGACACATTTGAAGAGTAAGCAAGATTTGGCTGGCTTGACTAAGTTTGACTGAGATAGACCGATTTTGATATGCCAAGATGATTTTCATGTTCTCTTGATAGATTGTCGAAGTTCACTTGGGTAGATTGTTCATTCAAATTCAAAGACTGTTTCATGTGTGTGCAAAAATTGTGCAATGAACCCTAATGGATTGACCTAGTGTGGTCTCGGGGGCCCATCGACAAATGGCCTTGCCTACGTCATGCACTCAGAGACCTCGTAGTTCGATGCGACCAAAGACTTTGTCTTGTTGACGAAAGATTGAGTCATGATTTATTTTGACAAACCTAATAGGACTGACCTAATGTCTTGGGGGCTCGAAGATGAGCCTTGCCTACGTAGCAAGTGCGCAGAGACAATGTAGTTCGACAATGACAAAGACTAATCAAGACTTGAATTGACATGACTATGTTGACTGACATGATTCTATTTTGGAAGTTTTGTGTTTTCTTCAGGACGTTTTTTTGATTTTTAGGTCTTTTTTTAGGACATTTTCTAATGTCTAAGTCTTTTTTTTAGGACATTTTCTAATTTTTAGGTCTTTTTTAGGACATTTTCTAATTTTTAGGTCTTTTTTAAGGACATTTTCTAATTTTTAGGTCTTTTTTTAGGACATTTTCTAATTTTTAGGTCTTTTTTTAGGACATTTTCTGATTTTTAAGTCTTTTTTCAAGACATTTTCTTATTTTTAAGTCTTTTTTCAGGACATTTTCTAATTTTTAGGATCACATGTGGTACCCATTGCAGTCTCATGATAGAAGTTTTCCCTTAGTCAAGTTGAGTATGAGCCAGGGAAAAATGAAATGTAAAGAAAAGGCATGACTAGCATGGATAGTGGACAGTATGCAAGACTTGATTTCAACCATTGTTAGCCATGGATAGAAATATCATAATATTAGGACAAAGTGTTATGACGAATGTCGAAAAAGAGTATGTTCATTAGGGACAAAGGTAGATAGAGTGACAGTAGATGGCACAACAATGACTGACTACACATGGCGCCTGTTTGCCAGGTTTTCACCATGGTACTTGTCCAAAGCGCCTGTTTACCAAGTTTTCACTATTGGATGAATTATTTCTCTTCATTTTTGTCATTCATTTTTTTTTTTTTGTGTGTCACCAAGACGCCTATTTGCCAGGTTTTCATCAAGGTGACGATTTTTTATATTTTTCAATTTTTTTTGTATTTTTTACTAGTTTTTGGATAGGTTTTCTGATCCTATGCATAGAGTTTGCGCAAATGTAGACTGTTGATTGGCTCTGTCAACTGTTCACCTTCAGAAGTAGCTAACTGATATGCTCTAGAACCAAATGATGCTATGATGACGTAAGGGCCTAGCCATTTTGGCTCAAATTTTCCTGGCAGAACTCCCTATCTGACTGATTCTTGGGATTTTGCATGAGAGCTAAGTCACCAATTTCAAACTGTCGAGTCATCACCCTTTTGTTATAGCTTCTGCAAAGATGATTTTGGTATGCTTGTAAATGATTCAATGCATTGTGCTTGTGTTCATCTAGTATTTCTAACTCATGCAGTCTTGACTGTCTGTATTCTTCTTCAGTGATGAGGCCTTTCATGGAGACTTGCAAAGATGGAATTTTGACCTCTATGGGCAAGATGGCTTCGGCTCCAAAGACAAGGGAAAAAGGAGTGGCACTAGTGGGAGTATGAATGCTTGTGCGGTATGCCCACAAAGCAGGGTTGAGTTGGATGTGCCAGTCACAGCTAGCGTCATTGACAGTCTTTTTAAGAATTTTGATAATAGTTTTATTAGATGCCTCAGCTTGACTATTTCCTCATGTGTAATATGGCGTGGAAAAGTGGTGGCTAATATGGAAATGTTGACATAATTCACAGACTTCACGGTTTTTGAAGGGATGACCATTATCCGTGATGATGGATTATGGAATGCCATACCGACAAATGATATAATTGAGGATGAATTTGGAGATTTGTTTTCCAGTAATGTAAGTGAGTGGAATAGCCTCGATCCACTTAGTAAATTACTCAATGGCGGTGATAATGAATTTGTGTCCATTGGAGGATGTAGGGTGAATCTTTCCCATGAAATCAAGTCCCCATTGTGCGAAAGGCCAGGGAGAAGTGATCGACCTCAACTCTTGTGTTGGAGCATGGATTAAATCACTATGAATCTAACATTGGCGACATGTTCTTACAAATTCCAGTGCATCCTTTTCTAGTGTTGGCCAATAGTACCCAAGTCTCATAATATTTTTAGCCAAGGTCGGGCCACTCGAATGGGACCCACATATACCCTCATGCACTTCCCGTAAGGTCATTTTTGCTTCATTAGTGTTGAGACAATGGAGAAGGATATTGTCAAAGCTACGACGATAAAGGGTGTTGCTAATGATGATATAATGTGCAACTTTGCAGATAAAGGACTTCCTTTGGTTATTGGAAAAGTTTTGGGGAAGGATCTGTGAATGAAGGTAGTCAAAAATGTCCTTGTACCAGGGGGAACTGGAACCAACAAGCTCACAGACCATTTCTGATTTGGGGACATCATAAGCCGCAACCAATAACTGCTCAACCAAAAACTCAAACTATGGGACATTGCTGGGAATATCAAGCAAAGATCCAATAGTTGCCATAGCATCAGCATCCTTATTTTGTGTTCTTGGAATCAATTCAAAGGATAGTCTATGAAAATATGTCAGGAAACTGTCAACCATTTGTTTATAAGGAATTAGCTTCTCATCTTTGGTTTCATATTCATCATTGACTTGGTTTATAACTAGCTGAGAATCGCCGAGGACCTGTAAATTCTTAATTTTCCACTCGATAGCCATTCAGAGTCCTGTAATTAGTGCTTCATACTCTGCCATGTTATTAGTGCATGGAAATGCTATGTGGAATGACCTTGGGATGGAGTCTCCTTGTGGGGTAATGAATAATATTCCAGCTCTTGATCCATGATTAGTGTGAGATCCATCAAAGTATAATTGCCAAGGCTGTTTAGATTCTACGTGACATACAGACTCATCTGGAAATTCTGTTGTAAGAGGATGGTTATCTGGTATTTGTGCATCTGCGAGCTGGTTTGCTATTACCTGTCCCTTGATGTATTTTCATTCCACATATTGAATATCATATTCATTGAGGATTGTAATCCATTTTTCTAAACGTCTAGTGAATGTTGCTCAACTCAAGAGGTACTTCAAGGGATCGATCTTAGCTACCAAATTTGTCTTATGGTTTAACATTTAATGCCTTAATTTTTGGGCTGCAAATACAACTGCCAAACAAGAATGTTCAATGGGTGTGTAATTTAGCTCATACCCCACTAGTGTTTGACTGATATAATATATGGCCCTTTCTTTTTCTTCATAGTCATTCTGTACTAGTAATACCCCCAGTGCTGAAGTAGTTGCAGAGATGTACAAAATTAATGGTTTTCCTTGGATAGGAGGCATGAGAATTGGAGGTGACAATAAATACTGTTTGATCTGGTTGAATGCTTCTTGACACTTATCTGTCCACACAAAGGGGATCCCTTTGCATAGAAGATACTGGAATGGTTGACACCTATCTGCGATTTGAGCAATAAACCGTCTGATAGATTGAAGTCTACCTTGTAGCGTTCTTAGGTCACTGATTCCCTTAGGAAGAGGCATATCCAATATAGCTTTTACTTTAGCGGGATCAACTTCAATTCCTCTATGAGAGACTATGTATCCCAATAACTTGCCTAATGCTACACCAAAAACACACTTTTTCGGGTTTAACCGGACCTTATACTATTCCAACCTTCTGAAAACTTTTTCTAATACTGAAAGGTGGTCTTTTCTTGTCAATTAATTTTCCAAAAGGTCATCTACATAGTCCTCCATTAATGTGTGTATCATGTCATGGAATATTGTTGTCATTACCCTTTGATATGTAGCGCTTGCATTTTTAAGACCAAACGGCATTACAGTCCAACAGTATGTACCCCAAGGGCATGTGAAAGAAGTTTTGTGTTGATCTTCAGGGGCAATACGAATCTGATTATAACCCGAGAAACCATCCATAAGGGACAACATCTCATATCCAGCTGTAAGGTCCACAATGATGTCAATGTTCGGCAGAGGAAAATCATCTTTAGGACATGCTTTATTGAGGTCTCGGAAGTCTGTGCATACATGAATCTATCCAGTATACTTAGTGACAGGTACGAGGTTGGATATCCACTCAGCATAGTTAATTGATTTGATAAAACCCACATCCAACAACTTTTTGAGTTCAACTTTAACCAACAATGCCACTTGCGGGTGCATTTTTCTTAGCTTTTGTTTTACTGGCTTGGCATCTGGAAATAATGGCAAGTGATGTAATACTAACTCAGGATCTAATCCTAGCATGTCAGCATAAGACCATGTAAAGTTTACCTTGCGTTCTGAGAAGAACTTTTGAAATACTGGTTGTTCAACTTCTGTCAATGATGCCGCAAAGAGGACCATTTTGGGGTCTTCCATAGTAGCTATATTAACTGGTATGGTGTCTTCTACAAGAATTACTATTTTTTCTCTATCCATGGGGAGAAAGTCCAATCCTCCACCCTTAGGTGCCTTAGGGAGGTTTTCACCCTTAGATACGTCCTTTATTTTTACTATTTTGTCGTCAGAAGGTGCCTTTCTGATTTCACCTAGAGACGTGTTATTTTTTACTTTATTTTTCTTTTTAATTTTGCTACTAGAGGATGGCACAGTCTCCCCGAAATAAGCAACACAATCCAAGTCAATGGAAAATCCAACTTTGTGATCCCCATTTGGAATGCCCTCACGTAGTCTGGGAAATTCTGCTAAAGCCTCATCATTTTGAAAAGCATCCATTATTGGTGGGCCTTGTTGGTTCTAGTCAATTAGGTCAGGGTAAACTAAATATATTCCATCATTAGCATTTGAAAATTGAGGAGATGACACAGAGAGCATGCAAATGGATGTTGAGACATTAAAAATGAAATTGTCATTGTCTGGTTCTATGTCATATTCTATCCAGTATTCTCCTTCGTGCTTGTTTCATACTCACCAGTGAAATAAGGGACAAAGGGAGTAGCATTAGAGTTAGGATCAGTAGTGGCAAGTGACGGTTCAGGTGGTTCTAAATGATTGTCATCAATTTGGGATGACTGGGTTGGTATGTCAGGGTTGGGA
This sequence comes from Sequoia sempervirens, assembly GCA_007258455.2. Taxonomy (NCBI): domain Eukaryota; kingdom Viridiplantae; phylum Streptophyta; class Pinopsida; order Cupressales; family Cupressaceae; genus Sequoia; species Sequoia sempervirens. Next base: position 50,691,070 of record VDFB02000363.1, on the reverse strand, counting down.
CGAATGGGAATAGAACATGATCTAGACTTGACATCATTTGATGTTGTATCGATCTTAAACATTTTCCAAAATCATTCCTCAAATGTAGGCTCGCTAGGTTCAGGGAATAATTCGTCAAGGAAGTAGTCACTTAAGGAACGCTGAGAGCCAAATTCCCATTCGTGAGAGTTAATTTCAAAGGAGGTGTCCTCTGTTGTCTCAACATAGTCTAAAGCATACACTAACTCACATGGAAGCACATTGGTACTTGGATCACCAGATTCTCATGGACCTAACCCTAACCCAAGATGTTTTGGTCTTTCTAAAACTGATAGTGGCTCACGCCTTCCATTTTTATCCTTGCCAAGACCACTTTTTCCATCATAACCTTTTGTTTTTATCATGTTGTATCATTTTCCATGTATTGTTACTGGCAAGGGAGTTAAGTCTCGTGGTTCTCTATAAATCCAAGATAGTATATCATCTGTGTCCTCTGGACTCATTTCACCCCACTTTATGAAAACTGTATTTGGAGGAACCCTGAAAGTTTCTTTTGCTTGTATTCTAAAACAAGGTTTTCCATAGACTTGGGGAGACTTGGGCATCTTGGTTATGCAATAGGCCATATTTAGCTTGTACTCTCCACATCCTTGATCCTAAATCTGGAACCTCGAGTCGACACTTGGGGTGATAAATGAAGTGGAAGGTGTTATGGAAGTGGTCATGGTGGTCGAAGAAGTAGGAGTGGAAGCGATGGATGAAGAAAAGGAAGATTTCACGAGTGTTGAGGGATCAATGAATTTAGAAGACAAAGATGTCAGAGCTTCCCTATTGATAGGGACTTGACGTTCCGAGACACCCCATAAGTTGGTACAATATTGGAATGGATTAGGGTCTCCATATATAGTAATCTCAGTTCCTTCAAAAGGAAACTTCAAACACTGGTGATATGTGGAAGGAATGGCTTTCAAAGCGTGGATCCAAGGTCGACCGAGTAAAATGTTGTATGGCAGGTCCAAATCTGGAACTTGATAAGTGGTGTCAACAATGACTAGCCCGATCCGAATTGGGAGTGTAATTACGCCCCGAGAGGAACGTTCTTCATCATCATATTCCTTGATAACAATGTTTCTTGTGGCGTCTACGCAAGCATCAGAAAAGCCTAGTGCCTTGACCAATTTTAAGGAACATATATTCAGTCCTACTCCGCCATCTACTAAGACTCATCTAATCTTATGTTTATGAACAAAGACTTCGATATGAAGGGCATCATTATGGTTGGATTTGGTTGATGAATAGTCTTGGTCAGAAAAGGCAATATGGTGGGGTGTCATGAGATATCCTACCATGGATTCAAATTGGTTGATATCAATATCTTGGGGAACAGAGGATTCTTGCAGTGTTTTGTCTAGGATGGCCTTATGGGCAGGCGAGATGTGTAACAACTCAAGAATAGAGATTTGTGCGGGTGTTTTTCCAAGCTGGTCAATAAGATTAAAGTTTCCTTTAGGTTGGGATTGCTTGTTTTGTGGACACGATTGCGATTGTGAAGTGGACGGGCCAGCTATTGTTACCTTTAGTTGTCTAGGGGGAGGAGGGCCAGCTATGGTGATCTTTCTGCTGCGAGTGGTGACATTGCATTCAGGGACCTTTCTAACGGTGACCGTGCTGACATGTTCCTCGGTTGTTCTAATGTGATGTATAATAGGTCCCCCGGAATAGTCGTATCCAATACAGGCATGGTTGGCTCAAGTATTTTTATTAAGGTTTGACGTAGAAGGGTTTCCTAAACCATGATCCTTCAGTGGGTTCTTGTGTATTGTATGATCCACATTAGAGGCAAACTGTGGCCTTTCAACTTCAATGATATGTTTTTTAATAAGGTCTTGTACTAGATTTTTCAATTGTTTACAAGCAGATGTTTTGTGTCCTTTTATTTGGTGATAGTCACAAAATGCATTATCATCCCACCAAGATGGTTTAAATTGTCCAGGGTCATATGGTTTGGGGTCCTAAAGTGTGATGACACCATTCTGAACGCATTTCTTGAGTACTTCGTCAATAGGTTCACCCAAAGGGGTATATGTGCGATTTCTAAGGAATTGTCTTGGTTGTCTAGGCTGCCCTTGAATTTGATTGTTTTTATTGCCTTGGTTATTCTGATTTGTCTGGATAGCATTAGCAGCATAGGTTTGTGTCATCATTTGTGTGTTTTGTGGTTGTGTCCCTTTTAGAGTAATCATAGGACCCATAGTGTTGACAGCCTTAGCATCGACTACACCATCGTTGGTAACATGTTTGTTCTTGACCCAGAATTTGGTTTTGTTAGTAGAAGGAGGGTTTACATTTGTGTTTTTAGGACCGTATTTTAGTCTTCCTTCAGCTATGAGGGCTTGTTCAACTTGGACACCTTGTTCAACTAGGTTTGCAAAAGTTGTGCAACAATGAACATGCAAGCCATTTTTTAGTGGGCCCATTAACGTTTGTACGAACATGTCAACTTTTTCCTTTTCAGGTATGTCTATATGACGACTCGCCAGGCCCCTCCATTTTTGAAAGAATGGTAAAAAGGTTTCACCTGAATCTTCTTGTGTGAGTTGGGATAAGTTGGTAATGGAGGTGTCTATGTCAATGTTGTATGTGTAATTTTTCACAAATTTTTCAGCAAGTTCTTTCCATGACTGTATTCCAGGTTGTAGTGTATAGAACCATTCTAGCACTGGTCCTGCAAGGATTTTAGGAAATAGTCGCATGAGATATGTATGCTCATGAGCAATATCCACACAACTTGTTATGAACTCTCTGATGTGGTCAAGTGGATTTGTTTTACCCTTGTATTTGCTGAAGTTTGGAGCCACATAACCATGTGGAAACGGTGGCATGTACAAAGTTGTATCAAAAGGATATGGACATAAGTCATATGGCATTTGTGTCTTCTTGTCAGATGTTTTCATATTTTAAATCTATTTTTGAAGGTTATCCACTTTTTCTAGCAAGACGTGTACAATGGGATCATTGGTTATCTGAAAGTACAGTATGTTCTAATTAGGTGTTTGCTGATATTACCAGTTGTGAGTGGGAATTTGTTGTTGAGTATGAATTTGGGACGAGTATGTGGGAATATGTAACCCCACCATGTTTGTCTATATTTGAGGTCCCTGACTTATTTGATGTCCAAAGGTATGCATTTGCTGTGTCATTTGAGTTCCTTGCCCTTGTTGAAAGAATTGTCTGTGTGGCATGGTAGTGTTTGGTCCTTGAAAGTGTCTGTGTGGTATATGTGTATTGTGCCCTTGTCCATGTGGGATGTTCATTTGTGATGATGTGTTAATGTTGTGTTGAGGGCCTTGAATGAAAACGCGTCGTGAGTTTCGCCCAAAGGGATTAAATGAGGTTCCACCATAAGGATGTGATGAAGATGCCCCCATTGTCATAGATGAAGAGCTGACCATAGGATTTGAAGAAGTGGTGCCTACTGATGTGGACGCAAAGGTGGCTCCTATTGTTTGTGAAGATGATGTGGAAGTTGTAGGCATGGACTGTGAAAAGGTAGCTCCTAGCATTTGTGTAGATGATGTGGACATTGTAGGCATGGTCATAGTGGATGTTCCTCCAGTTGCGTTAGTTGAAGAGGAGGTGTTTTGATTTATGGTGCCACTAGATGTCACATTAATGGTGGTAGTAGCAACTTGTGTAGTAACAGCAGTGTGATTGGTCGAGGTATTGTTTGTGTCATGTTGGGATGTTGTGTTTTGTGTCGTATGATTAGGGGAGACGGGTCATATGGTATTAATGTCAAAACCTTTTGGTAATCTTGTGCCTTGGTCTAAGAGCATAGCGAGGTATCATTCAAGATCATTTAAGACCAATTCTTCTACAAGCGAAGCGAATTCAGGATTTTGGGCTGCTGCCTCTAAGTTTTCAATGTAAACTTGTCCATTTTGGTCTCTTTGTATGAATTGTTCAAAAAGTGGATTTTGAAAAGAATTTGACATGTTCATGGAAGATTGTGCGTTCAAATTGCCAAATGGGTCATCAAAGATCCAACCATTGGGATTGGTGTTGATGTTGGTGTGGTTGTCAAAGTCTTGTCCAAAGTTTTCCATTTGTTTTTTCTTTCGTTGAAGTCTTGTCTCCACCATCAAAGGAAATTGCTCAAATGAAGATAATGACAATGCAATATGACACTAGTCTATTTATTTTTTTGTATTTTTGTGTGATAAAGGATGACAATCCAATAGGATGATAATGTGTCTCTAAGGAAATGTGTAATGTCGAAAAGTGAAAGTGACGATTAGGACTAGGATGATGAGGTGAAAAATAAGGACTAAGATGATTATGTTGACTAAAGAGGCAACTAATGCAAAAGCCTAGGTTCAAAATAACAACTAGGATGAAATAATGTTTTTGGAAATTTTTTTGAATAAAGGATGACAATGCAAGACTATTTTTTTGGATTTTTTGACAATAAGGGATGAAATATGACAATGTTGTCTAGAGAAAATGAATAATGCCAAAGGACAATGAAGACTGAGATGACAAGTTATGACATTATTTTTTTTTGTTTTGTATTTTTGGAGGATGTCAATGCAAGGTGATAATGACGTTTTCCTAAGGAAAATGACCAATGCAAGGTGATAAATTGTTAAGAAAGGATGTCAAATGTCAAGGTGACAGTGAGGACTAATGTGAAAATGTTGATTAAGGAAATGACCAATGCAAAGTCTAGATGCCAAATGAGGACTATGATGACAATATTTTGGATTTTAAAGATATGCAAGGTGAGGACTAAAATGATTTGAATATCTGAGGTATGCAAATGAAAAGGTCTAAAATGATTTGGAAAAAGGTTTCCTAACCACCCTATGCTTGATCTATGTTTCAATTTTGGAATATCAAAGGACTTGTTTGAAGGACTAAATGACAAGGACAAATGACAAGTGAGTCTTCCTAACTAGACTTTTGAGTTGGAAGAATCTCACAAAAGGATAATGACTAAAGGAGATAATGACATCTAAGTCCAATGATAACCTAATTTTGAAAGTCAAGATTTTGAAAAAGTGAGGTAAGGTTGTCCTAATCAAAAATATGCAAAATGAGATGAGGACCTAAGTTTTTAGTTTATGACTGAAAATGCAAATGGTGAAGCCTAAGGATGAAGCTAAATATTTGCAAAGATGACCCTATGGTAAGATGCAAGCTAAAGTGTACAAGGAATGAGAGATTTGAGCAATTTCATAATTTTTTTTTGACATAAGACTTCTAGGCTGAGACTGTTGTTTTGATGTTTTATTGAAAAGTCTGAGTTGGTTGAGGTTTTGTGTCCAAATTTGTGAATGTTGTGTATATTGTTTGAAAATTTAGAAAACACTTGACAAGCACAATGTTTTGGTGTATGCAAACACACATGAGACAAGCACAATCCATAATAGGCTAAGGGTTTGTATACTTGATATAGCCCACCGATATACCCTGGATTGGTGCTAAACACCTTTCCTTCTTGAGAGCAGATAACTTAGAAGTTTGGTGGCACTAGCTCCCCTCCACGGCTCATTAACGTCATTCGGGCACACCAACTTCAGATTCTTGGGTCATCACTTCCCAAGAATTTCTATCTCTACTCAAAGGAGTCAGTAGTGAGTATCTTCAAGCATGATACTATACCCTGCACTATACCAAGCAACGGCTGAAAATGGTTGGCCTCTAAAACAAAAGGTGTCTAGTTAGGGCATCCGTTCGAGTGGCCACACATGGGGCGAGAGATTAATCACCAATTAGGTGGCACTCCAGCCTGAAGAGGTTATGCTCAATAGGGTTTATGGGAGTACTACTCCATTCATGTGACACGTCCACACTCGTGGTACTTGAACTTTCCTCAAGCACCCATTTATATCCCAGCTGGAAGTGGCTTGGTTTTAGCCTGTTTCCAGTCGATTCGTCCCTTAAGGTGAGTACTTTTTCCCTTAAGGCAGGCCCATTTCTAGAAATAATAACCGTTTCTCTTACACCCAGGATCACTTGAAAGCGCAAGGGGAGAGGATACTTCGATTATTAAGTCGCGAGGGTTACAAAAAATAAGGTGGGTCTAGTTTTCTGATCACCTAGTTTTCACAAGGTGAGAGCAGAATCACCTACCACCTTCAAGCACAGTCAGACAAAATCAAACACATGTTCATTTTAATGCACCAAAAGAAGTGTTTCTAAACTAGAAATTGCAAACACCTTGTTTAAGAAATGAGTTTTCGACTAACGGAGCTACAAAACCACAAATTAGTAGTTTCATAAACGTCTTGGACCAACGAGAAAGCTGTAAAAAAACTAAGTTAGAACAAAAGATTAAAAACCAAACTGAAAGTTAGTAAATAATTAAACTAGAAAATAAAAAGACTAAATTAAGAAAAAGGAAATAAAGAAAACTAAAAACTAAGAGCTTGATTTTTTTGTTGCTCCAAAAGAAGCAGATTTTTGGGAGCCCCATTCCAAAGCCACACGCTATAAACAAAAGATTAGTAAACTAAAAAAAAAAAAAACTTACATGAAAACAACAAATTAAAATAGTGATAACCTTCACAAAACTAAACAAAATTTTAAGTAGTAGATATCTATGGAAATTTAAGACATAGACCTTTAAAACCCAATTTTTTTTTTTACAAAACCCAGCAAAACAAAAGTGTTATAAACAAAAGAAAAATCAGATTTTAATAACTAAATCTTAAAAAGCTGCGATCAGTAAAATTGACATAACTTTCTCAAATATTAATGAAATTTCAAACCGTTTAATGTTTCAGAAAGCTAAAAATGAGGCCTATAAAACCCAGAATTTTTTTAAAAATATTTGATGTGTCCATCATTTTGTGCTCAAATGAAGATGACGGGATTTCGTATGCATTCTTGGCTATAATCTGCAAAACAATGAAAACAAACAAGAAAACAAACCAATTTCTCTACAAAATTATAAGTTTCACGTCGGGTTCACCAAATGTGAGATGGAGTTAGAAATAAAATAAAATAGATAAAGTGACAGCCAACACCTCTAAACTATTAACCCACATCCAAACAAGAGAAAACAAAGTAAGCATAAGGAAAATAAAACATTAAATTAAAATACTCCCCATGCTTGAACTTGAATCACTTCTCTTGCTCTCCTATTTCTCTTTTTGCAAATATGCCCTCAGATTTGTAGTGTAACTTGTGCAAATACCTGCAAATGATAAGTAGAAAGTTGGAGAAGAATAGCTGTTAAGCTAAAAATGGAGAAGGAAGGTTGCTTTTATAGACAACCATTCGAATGGACGGTTGAGATTAATCTTCTAGAAAGATTCCAAGATCAATGGATGAGAATGCATGAGAGGGATGTTATGAAATGGGTGGTTGAGATTAAGTCTCAGAAAAGATGCCAAGATCAATAGTCTAGAATTGATGCACCAAAAATATGCCATGCATGGAAAATCTATGACGATGACACCTGACAACTATGATAGACATGCAAGACATGCAGGCTATGACAAAAATGAATGTTATGACAGGGAATTATGACAGGGCATCTTTGATCAAGTGGTGCATAATTAATTTATTTTAAATTATTTATTCGAAAATGGAGGAAATGGACAAGTGGAAAATAAATAATTTATTCGAATTATTTATTTGAAAATAGAGAAAATGGACAAGTGGAAAATAAATTATTTATTCAAATTATTTATTTTGAGAAAATGAAAAGAGTAGCATTTAATTAAATTTACTAATTTAATTAAATGGAGAGATGAAAATTAGACTTTAAATAATTAATTTAGATTAACTATTTAATTAGGGAAGGTGGCATGGAATAGTTAAATGATTTTAATAATTAACTATGGAAGAATTTAAAGGACCATGAATAGATAAATAATTAATGGTAATTATTTAGCTATAGATGAAAGATGACAAAATAATTAAATAAATAATAATTTATTTAACTATTGAAGAAGAGGGAGAAAATTAGTGACAATTAGTTTATTTAATCGATCAGGATAGAATAAATAGACATGAATTAATTAAATAATTAAAATTATTTAATTAATAGATGAAAATGGACTAAATAACATAATTAAGTATCTTAATTATGCTAGGACGAAAGTGGCAAGAAATGGAGCTTGCAGGCCTAGGTCAATTTTTATTGTCTATAGTATGGTTGTTTTAATTCTCCCTCTACAAGCTATAGTATCATGCCTAGGACACAACCTTGTCCTTATAGGAAGGTGTTTGAAAATGAAAGATACAACCCTTTAGATTTTAGTAAAATCCAAGGTTACCCACATTCTGTCCCAAGAGGAATTAATGAACATTTGCCTAAGTTTAGAGATGATTTTAAAGAATCAACATCAAGACATGTACAATATTTCATTGATTTGATGGAAGATTGTCAGATTGAAGAGGAAGATGTTATCATGAAATTTTTTGTAAGAACTTTAGAAGGTATGGCTGAAGGTTGGTTTACCTGCTTACCAATGCATTTCATAAATTCATGGAATGAGCTCGGAACATGTTTCCTTGATACTTTTAAATATGAGTCAGTAGTGACTAATGAATGCTTGTCTGAAGATAGAAGTCTGCATACTCAAGAAGAATTTGAAGAGGAAATTGCAAACAAGGTTGAGTCTGAATCATGTATTGATGCACTGTGTGATATAGAAAGATTGGAGGATGAATCTATCTATGATTTTCATGATAGATTTATGAAATTTCTTCTTGCTATACCAGAATTAGAAAGACCTAATGAATCATTTTGCATTGATTTGTTCTGTGAAAATTATAATCCAGGTCTGAGTACCATGCTAGTTCACTTGAGGCCCCCTAGCCTTGTATTTTTATATCAATGGCTTTCAATAATTGAGGAAATGATAGATAAATGTGGAAGTCATATCTTAACTCAATTATGTGATGGTACTTTTTCAAGATTTAGTCCAATGGATGCAGATAGTATAGTAGAGGACAAGAATGATAGTGCACTATGCAGTGATAAGGATGTTGTTTTTGAACAACCTATAAAAGAAATATGTCCAGAAAAATATTGTAGCCATGATGGTCATGAAGAGATAAATGAAACATGTGAAGTGTCTTCCATTTGCTTTGAAAATATAGAAATAGAAAGCAGATTTTCTATAGCAAATGAAGGCTGCAATGATGCAAATGAATCTGATTCTCCTTCAAATTATGAACCAGCTGATCGTGATGATGATAATGTGCATGAAGACAAGCAGTTACTTGATTGCAATGATGCAATGTATGATGATTGTGAAAGTGAGCATGTTGATGCAAATTTAGAGATTTGTTTTGATAAGTTTGAAGCAGCAGATGACTATGAGGATTGTGCATCTAATGAGCCAAGTTTTGAAAACTTTGATGCGGATTTAAACAAGTCTTTGTTTGTTAACTTGAATGAGCCTAGCCATGAGTCTTTTCATATGGATGTAGAGGTTGATTTTGATGAGAAATCAGGTTATGATTCTGAACCAGAATTGCTTGTTGAGCAAGCTTGTGATATTGAAAAGGTTGATACCTTATGTTCAGAAGATGACAATATGACAACAGATGATGATGAGTCAGAAATCTCTGATGACTCTCAATACTAGCATGATGAAGGGAAAGTACAAAGTGTGCTAATGCATGAGTGTATCTCTTTGAATACACTCGAAGATAGTTTGCATGATGAGCTAGATCTTTTGGCAAGTTCTTATGATGGTTTACATTTTGATATGCAAATTAATGATCAGAATGAGCTTAATAGTACCAGCCATGTAGCAAATTGTGAGTACTATTTTTGTCAGCTGGAAGGAGTTTTCTTAGAATGTGGCAATGTGCAGAATATTGAAGAAGGTTGTTTTCAGCCTAAGAATGATTTGTATGATGAATTTGATAAGTTCTTGCCACATGCTTATCAACATTTGGGAGGTATGTCTAACTTTCAAATGTACGAGGATTATGAACATGTTGATGATGTTGTGTATGATGGACTATTAGGAGGTACCAGCATGTTAAATTAGGTAGATGGTTGTGATCAAACTGTGCTTTCATATGGTCTTGATCCCCATTTTTCCATGTTGCCACTTGATACAAAAACAGAGAATGAAGAGAGTGGAAATGATGAAATCTATTTGATTTGGTTGCCAATTGACGATAAAGTTGAATAGAGAGCAAGTTTCCGCTTGCATAAAGGCATCCTAATCCCTATGTTTGTAGAGGTGCAGTCACCCATGTTATGGTTTGACAAAGGAAAGCACAAATTGAGGGAGATCAGTTCTTTTTGCAGAATTGTGTTTGACATAGGTAAAAGATGACTCCCCTTTTTCATTTGGTGGCCTGGGGTCATCAGATGAAGTCAAAAAATAAAGGTTGAATAAAGGAGCAGTTAGGACACTTGATTGACTCAACTTTTGGTCTACTTCCCCAGAGATCTGGAATCTTGCTATGCCCATAGGGGGCATACATCCCCAGTTGGAGCCACTGTTGGCACTCTCAAATTTTTCAAATTCGAGATGCCTATTTAAAAATTTGCCTCTGCACTTTCAGAAGTGCATTTGATGAATATGCCTGAATGACCTACTTTGAGGGGTCATAATTTCATGCCCGTTGATTTCCAATCAAAATCCCTTTGCAGACACACTCATATGTCCTATGTGAACCTGCATGTCAGTTTTTAGCTTCTCACGATGAGTTTTGACTGGGTTTCGAAAAGTGAAGCTAGAGGGTTTTGTCACTGTTATGCAGTTTGCAAACGTTCAGTTCCGCAAAGTAGCCTCCCATTTGAGCTTTTATTTTGCAACTAGTTGATCTTCATGCCAAAATGATTATTTCTCTATATTCTCCATACCAAGATGAACTTCCATGTCAGTTTTCAGAGGTTTATGAGCTGATTTGCTATTTTTAGCAAGACGAAACCAAATGCAATTCCTCCTATTTTGCAGTTACACTCCTGACACCATTTCGAGGTGGTCAACTTTGACACCTCATATCTTTTGATCAAAGATGATTGAAGCTAAATCCTTTTGTACATGTGTTCACTGCATCCAAATGAACTACTATGTCCAATGGCAGCTCGCCGGGAGCTGATTTGGTATTTTAGTAATGAGGTGATCTCGAGTTTTAACTGGTTTTGAACAACTACATTTGCAGAAACGTCCGAGAGGGCAACTTTTCCAGTTGATAACTCTTGCCTCATAATTGATTCCTCTAATATTTATTTTGCATTACATTCTCAGGACCATTGTCTACTAGCCTGCAAGCTTTCATGGCTCCAGGAGGTCGTTTGACCAGTTTTCAAAACTGATTATAGAGCCAACTTAGCCAGTTTTCACTATTTTTCAAAAGTGCCTAAAAGTGAGTTTTAATGCAAACCCATTTCATCTTTTCACCTTTGATGCATCCAGAAGTTGTCTTGGAACAAATTGAGCCAAAAATTTATGTGAAAACGAAATTTTTTTTAGTCGGGCCACCTAGAGCCCGACATGCTTTGCAATATTTTGATGTTGTAAGTATTGCAATGGTCGAATGGGGCACATGAATCCATCAATGGTTGTTTCGCATAACTTCCATTTTACAATGCATCATGCAAGGAATGCTTGGAATACTCCTGAAGGTAGCATTCAGGCCTCCAAATAAGGAATGTTGGCATGATTGAAGAATAGTCACCAAAGAAGTGCATACTTGCTTCATACATGGGAGGGAATAGCAATTGTGAAGTTCCAAGTTCCTCGTTGACAAGTTGCACATGCTTTACTCAATGTTACACTCTCTGGACCTGCCACTCTTTATTTATTCTTGAGCTGATAATAATAAAGCCCTTAGTTACTTATTGACATCAACCATTACATCTTTGGACAAGGATCAGAAACTTGTGTGTATCATGGTCGAACTAGCAACAAATTTTAGCATTGAGTGGAAAGATAGGAAGATGGAATTATTGAAAGGAACAAATGAACATTTAGAGTGTTGTGACATCCTCATTTGATAAAGGACAGGATGGACATGCGTGGAAATTATTGAATGGTGTTGGGGTATTACTGCAATGAACATGCTTGGAAAAATCCAAATAAATGTAACTCCCATTAAAAGCCATGGTGCAAGCCTAAAAGAAACATGTTTTATGCTGGAAGCTGCATGAGTATCATAAAATATAATATCATCATTTCCCCGCATAGAAAAATGACTTTGTTCAAAAGACTTTAGAATCTCTTGAGCAAATCCAAGTAAATGATGGATGTGTATACAAAATAGATTTATTGAAAATGGTCTTCAACAAATTTTAAAGCAAAATGTAAGTTGCACTTGTCTGAGGGGTGTCTCTACATCAGTCATAATGGATAACTTTGTGTTCTTGTGGAGCTGATTAATAATGTTAGGGACACTAATGCTCCAAGCTTACATTTATCAATTCTAATGCAATTTAATGAAAGGTGGGAGACACTATGGCTCAAATACAACACGTCTCTACAATGTAAAGAATAGCTTGCTATTGTAGAAAGTACACAAAATGACGGTGATGAGTTCCTCAGAAACTCAAAGCAAATGCACGTGGCATGAGGAGTCCAGCTTATCAGCACGCACTAGAGTGAAGGAGCCAACATCTGGATATCTGTCAAAGCATGGAGAGGCGTATTCACGCTAGTGAGGAGGGAAGTAAATGCACCAATACATGGGAAGTGTGAAGATTCGATAGACATTACAGTGAAGACACTAGAGACATGGTATATATCAATGTTGTCTTATGGATGCTCGAGGGAAATGCATAGAGAGAACTTTAACAAAATCAATGACAATGCTGAGCACTAAAGGGACAATACATCTGGAATTCAAGGATGGTAGTTTATTCCACCGCAAATATATCAAAGGGGTTTATGAAGTGCCTTGAAAGTTCTAAGTAAATCCAATACATGAGCATACTGGGGGCATGTCTAGTTTATTTGATTTTTCACTGATCATGGGAGAAATAAATCAAATCTGCATGATAGATTGTTAGCAGCAGTAGAGGAAGCATGTGTTTCTCTTAGCTATGATTGTGGAGCACCGTTCATGCTGAGAGCATTTGATTTGACTCTGTCAGAACGCATCATGAGATAGGGGCATAGTAAGACAAAATAGAGTTTTTGAAGAACACTTAACATAGACCTTAAGCCCATGCCATGTTACAGGATATGCACAAAATAGTTTTGTTGAAAAGAGTTCATAAACTCTCAATCAAATGCATTTGGAAAAACATGTTGGTAGTTGAGAGGGAATGCCACTGAACACAGTCATCACAAATGCAATTGAAGCAGCCAACGCATAGAATGAGGGCCACACGGCCTGTTGAAGGGAATGCCATGAAAGCATAATTTACTCAGGATTGAATTTATTAAAAAATCTTTCATAACTTTCAAGCAAATGCAGTGGCTAGTGAGCGAGCATGGTGGATCAGCCACTCTAATGATTGAAAAGAATGCACAAAATGTGTCTAATGCCTAGTGTGTTGCAAGGTTGCAAAGGAATGAGTAAGGATGAAATTTAGGGAAAAATATGAAGCAAATGGGCCAGATGGAAGGGCATGCACAACACAAAAGTGGAATGTGTTGTTAATACACAAATGCAATGCAGAAAATGAAATGTTGAAAAGGCTATAGCAACTCTCAAATAAATACAGGGGCTCGATGGAGTGGCCCGCGCACACCATGTTACAGGATATCAACAAAATAGCTTATTGAAAAGGTTTTAATAAATTTAAAGTGGATGAAGAGTGAAGTTCCACGCTTGTTGCAAATGCACAGAATGGATTTAATGGAAGTTAGAAACTTTTAACAAATGCATTTGGCAGCCATATTGTCCGCGCCTTGTTGAAGATATTTTAGGAACTTTAAGCAAGCACATTGAGGGGCACACATTGAATGGGTATAGGCATCTGATAAAGCAAATTGCGCTGGAGCAACAATGAAAAGCCTGAGAAACCCCAGTTGCATAGCAGATGAAAATGTCAGAGCATAGAGAAATTAGGGAAAATGTGGAAAAAGAAGCAGATTGATGATCAACGGTTGTCAAAGAAGTGAAGATGCAACCACATCCTAGCCATTCCCCGCCAAGTCGCAATCAGAAGATGCTCACCTTTTAAAATCTGCAAAATCGCGGGCTGTAGCCACGTGGAGATGGTGGACCCAGGGATAAGTTTCCATTGAGTGGGTAAATTTTAATATTGCCCGATGGAGTTTTAATAGACTATTGCCCATGAAAATAAAATAAAAGGCAAAGCATTTAATATGCTCGAAGGAATTAATGTGGGTAAATCCCAAGAAGGAAGAGGGTAAATCCCCACCCTTCCCCGCTAGCTCGCGGGTTGAAAATGCAGGTGGTTTATTTCTTGTGAGATTGCGGGCTTCCGATGCGTGGCGGATGTGGGCCCGGGTGAAGCTCTAGAAGGGAAAAATATTTAAAGGCTCAAAACGGTGAATGTTGCCCGATAAAACATAAAGGGAAAGTGGGTCTGACGGTGAATTTGATTTTTTTTAATGGCCATTATTTTAAATGTTAAGGGGGTAAATATTTTGAATGAGCCCGAGAGTGAAATATTTAATATTTCCCCATAAAGTGAAAAGCTAAAAAGTTAAGTGTGCACAGGGAAGTTATATGGGAGAGTGAATTAAATATTCACTAAAATGTTATATGCAACACAACACAGGTAAAAGAGTAAAAGTGACATGGACATAAATTGACCCAGACTTGGCACATGAAAATGCATGTGTAAAGTGAATAAAATCTTTACTTCTTTATTTTACCATGAAATAATAAAATGAAATCAAGCATAAATATTAAAGTTGGAAAACTTTAATAAAGTGAAGGTAAAATATAAAGAGAATGTGAAATTATAGTCTGCAACAAACAAAGCAAAAGAGCTGAAACATAACTTTTCATGGGCACAAGGGGTATTTTCCAACTGCAGGTAAATTTGAAGATTCTTCACATGGGCAAATTTTTTGATGACAAAGGAAAATGATAAAGAGAAAAATTCAGTTACAGAGAGATGAGAGAGGTTTTGAGCAGCTTGTTAATCAACGGTGGATTGAATTTCTAGATGGCATCTACAGATCAGACTGATCTTAGGGCTACTTCTGTTTCTCTTTTATTCTTTTCTTCTCTCATTTGTAAGAAAGAGGCTGGGGATTTCAATTTCTGAAAGCTCTGCAAGTCAGGCAAAAGCTCTGGGTAGAACTGTATAGCTGGGAGAAATTTAATTGAGTCATTAAATCTGAAAGTGTTAGTTATGAATTGTGTTTTCATGTTAATATTTAGTTGATAATTGTCTCCATTTCTAAGATGTATTACTCTTTTTGATTCAATAAGAAGATTATTTGAGTCTTTTCATGCACATTTGCTGCATTAGAGTGATATATGTTGTTGCCTTCTATTATGAGAATAATGTAATTGCTTTAATGAAGCACAAGGTGCATTTATTATTGCCTTTTGTTCATAGGATAGTGTAATTGCTTCAACATATGTGATAAGAATACTATGGTTCAGATGGATTATAAGAAAAGTTATCAGATAAAACTTCAGTGATCTGGTTGTCATAATGTGATAACATTTGTAAGGATCTTCATAACATTTTCAACACTGTAGGATGAATGCTAGTTATGTGACGCCATAGCCCATTTTCTGGCACTGGTCAAGTATTATACTTCTGTTGTTTTCAGCTTGGTCCCCAATCTTCAAACTTAAAAATCATTTTAAATCCCTGTGTTATAGTGTTATGGTTATCTCATGCTCCAAGTAGTTGATATTACTGATGAACAACCAATTCATTTTAGTATTATCCTATTATGTTGAGTCATTAAATGAGATTATCTGTTAAGCAATATTTTGTTATGTATGTGTTTCAATTTGTTGATATTGCTAAAGGGATCACCCTCCCGGGTCTTACAGAGCCCGAAGTGTAGGAGGTTATTTTAAAATCCTCGTCAGTTGGTCTAGGTCCTCTGAGCTGCCCTAGATTGAAATTGGCAATTCCATAGGTAGATTAGGAGACAAACCTAGTTAACAGCATAAAAAATAACCAACACATTATATCAGTCATTTGGGAAGTCAAACAGGGTAATTAATATAGACATACATAAATGTCTAGTTGTAGGAATGTAGGAATGTATTGCTACAAGATACCACCCAAGAAAAAGGTCTTTAAAGAGTAAAAACAACCATTAACAACAAGAGTAAGGGTGTTAAAAATACAACATAATACTCAAATCATGAGCATATTTTGGTCTCATCATTTTCCCCCTACTTAGCCTAATGTTGGTCCTCCAACATTAAATATCCTGGTTGTCTCCCTGAAATCAGTAGGTGTGGCATGACCCTAAAATGAAGTTCTGAACTTGTAATAGAAACCTCTAAAATTCTTCCATCTTTCATAGCTATGGGCTTCTGTATCCTCATTAATATTTGTAGCTCGATAGGGGTAAAGTGGCCACATCAGCATAGGAGGTGAAAATTTCAAAGGCAACCACAACTCAAACCTCTTCTAAAGACCGAGCTGCATGTACCTTTCTATTCTTCTGAGGGTTACCTTGAAATTCAGGGGGCTATGAGGCTTAGACCTTCTTAAACCAATAGTTAATTTTTCCCATCTTTTCTCAATTCTAGAAGATGATAGCTTCCAAAACAGATATGGCTGGCCTTTAAATTCATCATATACCTATTTCCTAAGATCAAATATTTTCATTCTGACTTCTTAATTATTGAATCCATATGCAACAGTAAGCCAAGTTTTCAGCATTGTGTAGGGATCTGAACTCTCAGGTCGTAGTGGGATGGGCTCATCCCTTTCAGCTTCTTCATAGGCTTCCAATTGTTTGCCATAATTAGTTTCATTTGCTGCCCAAGACATGCGTGATCTTAAATGAACATCACCAATATAAAGAAGTGGATTCCACTCTATTTCAAAGGGAATTATAAGACCATGCAAATAAAATTCACACAAAGAATTCTTCAGCCAGCTAGGGGCTACTTGGTATGCATCATAAAATTCTTTGGATGTATGAATAACAGGATCTAAGTTCCTTGAAATTATCATTAACTGAAACCAAAGGAATTGTTCCTTAAGGCATAGGGCATAAACCCTGGGTGGTGGTCTACATTCCATGATTTGACCAGTTGCCTTCATCATTTCATTCATTTTCTCCTTTAGTTCTTGAATTTCCTGTTCCTGCCTTTCAATCTTTCTTTTCAATTGCTTCTTCTCTACCTCCCAAAGGCTTTGTTGTACTTCAGCTTTGGCTAAGTGGTGAAAACTCAAGGTTTGAAATGTGACCAGCCTCCATGTAGTTCTAAGGTGTTCCAAAAATTCAATCAAAAATGTCTTTTTATAAACAGTCATTTCTTGACAGGTTGCAGAGGGTAATGAGGTTTCATTGAATACCTCAAATTGTACAAGTTTTTCTTCTTATTCTTGCTACAAGATAAATTCTTGTTGTTCTACTAGAAGAGATTGTGCTTCCTCTGAAATTTGCATAGCTGCGTCAGCCAAGTCATCGAGATTGGGCAACCCCCTTTCATTATGCTCAACTTCCATTGTCTAAATTTGTTCTTCCCCAAGAATAACAAATGGACTTTGTGCAGCATTCTCAGATACATCCTGAAAAACATTATGTTCAAATTCTTTAGACTCCTCAAAAATTATTATAATTTCAGGTTGAGCTGAGGTAGGGGTGACTTTAGATTGTTTCCTTGTTGAAACTCTTTTTGGCAATGTTGTAGCTACCGGAGGTGCTCTCGTAGCTTTCCTCTTTCTGAATTTCCTAGAGGGCTCAAACTTAACAGAAGAAGATGATGGTGAACTCATGGCGGCATCAGGCATTGCTGTAGGAGAAACTGCTACAAGGGAGGATGTTGTAGGAGTAGAGTGTTTCCTCTTTTAAGGACGAGGGTCAGATTCTAGGGTTTGTTCTGCCCCAGAGGACTCTCCTACCTTCGTTTTTCCTTTTTCTCTTCTACTCGCAAACCTAGTTTGTATTCAGGCAGAGGGCTCTGGTGTGGAGGTTGTAGGACTAGGTGTTGTAGGAGCAGATGATTCTTTCTCTACTTCCCCACTGATAGATGCTATTCTCTTTTTCTTTTTCTTAGGCTGAGCAAGAGGTGCCTTAGGGGGTTCTAGAGGTTGTAGATTCTTTTGGGAAACAAATTCTTGCCAGGAAAGAGGTGACACATTCCTCAGAGAACGTTCAATCAAGAGTTTAATAAGGACATGATGTGCAATAGAGTTATCCCTCCCCCTCTGGGTTTCATGGGTGCATTGTTTCAAAAGATTTAACAAAAAGTTTGGGACATTAACGGCTAACCCATGCCTCATATGACTCAACAATTTAAAATGGTAGGAATGTAGATAAGAAAAATGTCCTTCACACATTAAATACCTGATTATAAAAGCAGCATATTCTGGGTAAGGAGGAGGCAACGACACTCGTTTGCATCCTTGCTTAGAGAGCTCCAAGGGTCCATCAGTTGGTACTGTAAATTATGCCCTCACAGAGATAGCATCCGAAGAAAAATTCTCTTTGACAACTAGAAGCCCAGTTACCTTTGCAATTCGTTCTTCTATTACAACTACTGTTAAACCCCATACTATAGCCTCTCCTTCAGAAAGAGTTCTTAAAATTTTTCCTGCAGCTTCCTCATTGAAATAATCTAACCTCAAAAAGTAATTCAACCAAACAAAGAGGCTAAATGCTTGAACTGTTTGAGGATTTTGTGTCAATAACTCATGAGCTACATGCTCATGTCTTACTAGTTGACCACCCATACTCACAAATTATCTTATTTGAACTCAAACTCTTCCCTAAAAATCCAAAAACTTTGTCTTTTTCTGCTTTGCTTCTTTTTGTCCTGCCGTCACTTTTCCCTTCTTTTCTAAAAATGAACTCAAAAGATCTTTGAATGCAATGATTGTTACAACTACTCAAAACAAGCAGTTTAATTGTTATTTAGGATGGAAACATGCAGTCATATTTGGAAAGTACAAGAAAATAAAAATATCCATACGGTTGTGGTAGTGACGTAAGAAAAGGTTTAAAATGTTAAAATGGATTATCTTGCCCCTACTTAAAATGTGACATGTGTTCACACATGTACTAAAGGGTAGGTGAAGATCTGGTAATAATGACTAATATTGACATAGTAGTGAATGAATAAAATGAAATAAATAAATGATGTGACAACAAAAGATATTGAGTACCTTTCAATAAATTCCCATACATGCTAAGAAAGATGATAGTTTCAGCATGAAATTACAATTGGAAATGAAATCATAATTGAGGGTGGTGTGGATGGATGACATGGATGGGAAATGTGGATGAATGAGATGGATGGGTGAGATGAATGGATGAGATGGAAGAAAAGGAAATGAATAGTGGCGATGAAGGACAATGAAGAAAAAGGGCTTCCTTAAAAAGGAAACCTTTATTATGAGCATGCATTATAAATTTAAGGTGAAGCTGCAGGAGAAAGGCCAGAGCATTTTGCTGTAGGAAGATCAATAGCGAGATCTTGAACAAACTGCTACATAAATTCTTCTTTTGAGGCTGACTTATGATACAACTGGAGATGGTGTCCATTGACCAATAGCTTGAATCAAATAGGATCTATTGTGACTAATTGAACTCAACCATTATCAAATACATTCTCAATTTCATATGGACCAAGCCATCGAGTGCTTAGTTTACCTTGATTTTCTTTATATTTGGAGTCATAAAGCAATGCCCAATCACCAACAGAGAATTGCTTGGTTCGGATATGGTGGTCATGCCATTTTTTATTTTGCTGTTGTATAATTTTGGTATGCTGCAGGGTCGCTTTTCTGAGTTCATCTAATGCATTTAGCTATAGGACGTGTTCCTTTTGGGCTTCTAAAATATCAATATTAAGCTCTAGAGTAGTCCTTAAGGTCTTATGCTCAAACTCTATTGGTAACATGGCAGTTTTTCCATAGAGTAGTTCAAAAGGAGTAAACCCTGTAGTTGTTTTCCACGTTGTCCTATATGCCCAAACTGCTTCAAGAAGTTGACTGCTCTAATCCTTCTTGTATAATTGGACTGTCTTGGTAAGAATCACCTCAATTTCTTTGTCAGTAACCTCTGCCTGACCATTGGCCTGAGGGTGATAGGGGTTGGACTTTCTGTGCCTGATCTTGTAATCACTCATCAGTGCAATGATTAAATTGGATGTGAACTAAGCTCCTTGATCAGTGACAAGTTCCCTTGGGACTCCAAACTGAGTAAATATCTGCTCATACAGGAATTCAACAACCTTATTGTCATGGGCATGTGTCAATGCTTTCACTTCCATCCATTTGGTCACATAAGCAGTGCAAACTAAAATATATGATTTCCCATTGGATGGAGGATCAATAGGCCCAACAAAATCCATGCCCCACTTATCAAAGGAGCTAACTATCACTTGAGGATAAGGGGCATTTCATCAGACCTTGTTGGTCTTCCCATACGTTGACATTTGTCACATTTTCTGGTGTAAGCTATAGCATCTTTGTGTAGTGTGGGCCAATAGTATCTAGCAGCCAACACCTTCATAGATGTTCTCTTAGCTGCGAAGTGGCCCCCACATGGCTCATCATGACAGGCATGCAATATGTCATACGTTTCATCTTCCCTAACACATCTTCTCATGAATTATTCAGGTCCTATATAAAATAAGTAGTTTGCAATCCATGAAAAGTTAAAACTTTTTTCCACCAACAATTGTCTTTCCTTTGGTGAGAAGTGGGCTGAAATCTTGTTGGCTGCTAAGTAATTTGCAATGTCTGCATACCATGGGTTTCGAGCAAAACAATGAAAAACAAATGTTCATCAAGAAATATATCATCAAGTACCTCTAGGGTGGCAGGTGTAGTTGTTTGAAGTCTTGACAAAAAATCAGCCACCACATTAGCCTGTCCTGGTTTATCAATAACTGTGATATCAAATTCCTGCAACAATATGAGCCATCTTGCTAATCTGCTAGATATGGAAAACTTATTCATGAGGTATCTTATTTTTGCATGATCTGTATGGAAAAATACTTGGTAACCAGTGACATAATGTCAGAACTTGTTCAGGGCATACACAACTGCTAGCAATTCTTTCTCTGTGACAGTGTAGTTTAATTCAGGGCCTTGAAGGTTTTTGCTAATGAAATATATGGCATGCTCTATGGAATTCTCTTTCTGTCCTAAAACTACCCCTATGACATAGTCAAAAGCATCTATGTGTATATGAAAGGGAAGACTCCACTTTGGTCCTTAAAGAACAGGTGCCTGAGTAAGTAAATTCTTAAGCTACAGGAAAGATTTGTCATAGGCCTCAGTCCAGTTAAATTCAGAATCCTTAGTCAACAAGGCATATAATGGATTGGCTATTTTGTTGAAATCTTTGATAAACCTTTTATAATATCCAGCATGACCTAGGAAACTTCTAACATCCTTTTGTTTCATAGGTGTTGGCAAGGTTAAAATGACTTCTATTTTTGCAGGATCAACTTGAATTTCTGTTTGAGAAATATGATGGCCTAGAACAATTCCCTCTTGCATCATCATAAAGCACTTCTCACTATTCAAAGACAAATTTTTCTCCTTACATATTTTCAATACTTTTTCAAAGTTTGTTAATGCTTCTTCATAAGTGGCTCCATAAGTGGTGAAGTTATCCATGTAGATCTCCATAGAGTCATGAGAAATATCAGCAAAAATACTGATCACTGCCCTTTGAAATGTTGTAGGTGCATTACACAGGCCAAAAGGTAAGACAAAGTAGGAAAAAGTACCCCATGGACTAGTAAAAGTTGTTTTGTCTTGATCCTTAGGGGAAATTCTAATTTGATTATACCCACTATATCCATCTAGAAAGGAGAAATACTTTTTACTAGACAATGAGTCTAGCACTTGATCAACAAATGGCAGTGGAAAGTGATAATTTTTAGTTGTTTTGTTCAACTCCCTATAATCTACACAAACTCTCCATTTTCCACCCTTCTTAGGAACAATTACCAGTGGAGATACCCATTGACTATTTGAAATAGGATAGATAAAACTAGCATCAAACAATTTCTGGAGCTCTTGCTTAACTATTTCCCTGAGTGCTGGGATGATTCTTCTTTGAGGTTTCCTAATAGGTGAAAAATATTCCTTAATGTAGATCCTATGAGTACAGAGTTGAGGATTGATTCCCTTCATATCCCCATAGTCCCATGCAAAAGCTCTATGTTGAGCTTGCAACATTGTGGCTAGGGAAGTTTGTTGAGACGAAGGTAGCTTATTATTGATATGTAGACAGTGGCCTGGAGATACTTCTATCTGCTTGGTAAGATCATTTATTGAGGTTGTTGATAAAGGTGGTGTTTGTATGTCACATAATAGCAAATTGTGATGGCTCTCAGGATTCAGTTGTTGTAGAAAACATTGCTGAGAATGGTTGTCTAAAATAGATGGGCTATTTAGATCAGGGCTAAACTGCAAAATGTGTAGAAGCAGGCCATCCTCACTCTGAAGCTGGGAAAATGGATTAGTTTGTAGGATCATTAGCTGAGCCAATGAATTGAATTCTTTAGTTTCCTCTCCTAAATCTGGCCAAATTGGTTGAGACAATTCTGACAGAGGCTGTGCAGGTGGGTATAAAGCCAATTTTTTTCTTGACTAACCATCAAAAATTGTTATGTCTCCTGAATGGAATCCTATAAGGGCATCAGTTGTGGCTAACTATGGTCTACCTAGGATGATAGGATATCAGCCCAAAGTTTCCTTAGTGGACAATATGGTGAAATCTGCTAGGTATTCCCAAGACTCAAGGGTGATAATGACATCTTCTACCACTCCATCAGGTGTGCCTGTGGAACTATCAACAAGCTACAGGATGGTCGGTGTAGACCAAATGTTTGGGATATGCAAACACTCCATAGTGTGCTTGGTCATTACATTAATGGATGCACCAAGGTCAATCAAAACATTCTTTACTATCTGGCCATTAATATTTATTTTTACTACAGGACTCCTAGGGTCAGTGTATTTTGGAATGACTACCTTCCCCAACATAATATCTGCCAGCTATCCTAGAACATGGATAGTTTGGGGATCCTTTTTCTTTCTTCCTTGTTTCTTTAAACATGCCTCTTTAATGGCTTTTCCATAAATTGGGACATCTTTAATAGCTTGAAAAAGAGGAATTTGAATTTGTACATTCTTTAGCTGATTGAAAATATCAAAGGTAGGCTCTTTCATGGTCTTGGATGTAGTAAGTTGCAATCTCTGAGTAAAAGGTGTTGTAGCCTGATGCTGTAGGATAGGTTCCTTAGAGGCAATATCTGATACAGGTATATTTTCTGCAGGATTAGTAGGTTGTTCAGAGGCAAAGTATGGAATCTCTATAATTATAGGTGGCTGTGGAGCAGGGAGAGTGGTTCCAAACCTGAGATGGATATCATTGATATTCAAGGCATATGTTGGATACTGATTGGCTTCTGCAAAATACATAGGTTGTTGTTGTCGCTGTTGCTTATTATTAGGATTTGGCAATGGTTGAGCAGACATAGGCATTTGTTTTGGAAGGCTAGTATTTGCTAGAGGTGTTGCAGGGGGTGGCATAAGGGTCGAAGGTTGTGGCTACTGAAGCTACAGGAATCCAGGGGGTTGGTTCTGCCATGGCTGAGAACCTCTCCACTGAGGGTTCTACTGCCACTTACCTGGAGGTGTAGTCCATTGTCCTTGTGGCTGTTGCCAACCTTCTTGAGGGGGTTGCCATTGAGGACTCTGATAGTTAGGCCAGTATGGTTGAGGAGTATTCCAAGGTGGAGATGGGCTATATGTAGGTTGCCATTGGTTATTGTAATTAGAATAAGGATTACCAAAAGTCAAAGGGTCTTGAGGCATACCTTATCTTTGAGCCCATGGTCTCCTTTGTGCAACAAAGAATACTTGGTCATCATCACCTTCTATCATCTTAAAATTAGTGGGAAATTGCTTAGCCTCCATGTTGGCCACCATCTTGCATCTACAATCACGTTTCTTCTGTCTACAATGTGGATAGAACTCAACCAGGATTGCTTCACCCTCTTCATGTTTCTTCTGAGCTTGCATGGTATCCAACTGTGTAGCCATGTTATTTATGATTTCCTACTTGAAATCAGACAACAAATTTGTGATCTCCATCCGTGAAACTCCAATGGAAGAAGACTTTCCCACTGTAGCCTGATGACCTCTACCCTTCTTCACATTTTCTCGGGAGTAGTTGAGACATATCTTCTTGATATCATCCCAAGATGCTTGGGTGATATCTCCTCCTCCCATCAGGTCAAGGGCATCTATACAAGTATCATTGATTCCCCTTAGAAAAAGTAGTTTATAAGATTCTTCATTAAGAGTATGGTCTGAATTCTTTTTCAGAGAAAACAAGAATCTTGAGATATAGTCTTCCATGCTTTCATCCTCCTTTTGTTGGATTCTAAATATATTATGACCCTTACTACCACTCTTACAATATTCCTTGTATTTCTCAAGAAATTTTGTTTACATGGCTGCCCAACTATCAACAACACCCCTTCCCAAACTCATAAACCATCTGAGAGCTCCCTCCTTCAAGGTAGCAGGAAACAACTTCAGTTTATGAGCATCTGAACTATAATCATAACTACGAAAAAGGATGTCAAACTCCAACAAGAAGGTTTCTGGGTCCTCTATGACTAGGCCATAGAACTTGGGAAGTAATGAAGAAGGAATATTCTTAAGGTTATCATTATCTTGTTGAGCAATGACGGGGAATTCAAAAGCAGGAGGTCGATTAGGTGGATTACGTGCCATGTTTTCTTGATGGAGTATCAAAGCAAATATATTTTCTTCAGGTTCTTCGTCAACTGGGCCGAATAGCAAGTCAGCAAACAAATTTTCAGCAAATGGATCAATATCTAAGTCTCCTTCTTCCTCAAATAGGCTATAAGTTGGTTCATGATTATTAGCAATAAATGGAAGGTTAGGGAGAAATCTTCCCTGAGCATCTCTTATTCTATGCATGCAATTGAAGGGGTTGAAAATGCTTGAATAACAGATTAAACTACTACTTAACAATGACTATAGCGGGTTCTTAGCTTGACACCATCCCCGACAATGGCACCAAAAATGGCTGCGTCCACAAAAGGATATGAAAATCATAGCAAATCCTAACCTGGGAATTGGGAATTCCAGTAGGCGACTAATATCTTTTCATGGTTGTTCATTTACTTGTCAAACTAGGGAATGCATACTTGAAATGGAGTGGCACTGTATGTGCACTAAGAACCAGTTTTAGTCACAACTTATCAGAAATAAATACTTGGAAGAAATTCTACCTATGCTACAAGAAAGTAATGCGAAGTCTTCCTAAATCAAACATAACTTAACCAATGCAGAAATCATAACAACTGTTACTAAGAAACAAACCATGAACTGGCCTTATGCTGCAGGAACAAACACAAGGATGGATTCTTGATGCTGCAGGAACAATATAAGACTGAGTTTGCATTGAAACTTACAAGAATGAAATCTAACCTATAATCAATAGAAGATAAACAACTACTCAACTACAGATACTTACTAAGTGGGCCCCCTTAGCAAGCATCAACTAATTTATGCAAAGATTAATCTCAGAACTTCATCAATTTTTATTCATAACTTGAAGTCATCTACATTGATTGTTCTACTCCAGAAAACTAACAAAACTCTGATTCTTATTATGACACTAACTCTTACATAATATTCTTTTTTTGTCTCGTTCA
Organism: Sequoia sempervirens; assembly: GCA_007258455.2. Classification (NCBI taxonomy): domain Eukaryota; kingdom Viridiplantae; phylum Streptophyta; class Pinopsida; order Cupressales; family Cupressaceae; genus Sequoia; species Sequoia sempervirens. Next base: position 50,665,318 of record VDFB02000363.1, on the reverse strand, counting down.
CTCGCGTAGGAGGAACACTTATTTAAATTAGGAAAGTAACTAACTACTTAACCCTAACAGAGAAAGACGTGGATATAAATGTATCTTGAAACTGAGGAACAAACTTCATAAATGAGTTTATTTGTTCAACACGATTCATAGAGAATGTAGCATTCCACTCTTCCCAGATTAATTAACATTTAAATTCATTCCCAACAACCCGGTTAGAGAGTCTTCACCGGAACAACTTCCTCGAGGTCGTGTAGGAAATGGACTTTACTGCAAGGCCAAGATCAGCTCCGCTTGACTTGTTCATGATTTCTTCAACAACCTGTGAAACACAAGGTAACAAAAGTGAAAGAAAACACGCATGGCAACTACATGATATTCATTCATTAATCACATATTAAATCTATTTCATTATTCAAAAAATACATGCATTATATCAGTCATTTGGGAAGTCAAACAGGGTAATTAATATAGACATACAGAAATGTCAGGCTACATGAATGTAGGAATGTATTGCTACAGGATACCACCTGATAAAAAGGTCTTTAAAGAGTAAAAACAGCCATTAACAACAAGAGTAAGGGTGTTAAAAATACAACATAATACTCAAATCATGAGCATATTTTGGGCTCATCACCACCACAATCAAGCTTCAATTGCATAATCGAAAGGATTTTCCCATCGGAGGTTCTTCTGATACTCCATAGTTTGGAACAGAAGTAACCATGGTGATTGTTTGAATGGTATGTAGGCCAAGTCGATGTATTTCCTGGCCTTTCTTGAGTTGGATTCTTCCTTGACTCAAAATACATTTTAAGTTCATGTAAAGTTGGTGCCCTTGTAGGATTGTAGTCCCATGTGTCAAAAATAAAAACCAAGACTAAGAGTGCTTATTGTAAGCTCACCCTGTTCCCTTTGCTTCATGAGTGTTACTTGACTGCTGGCAATGTTAAGGGGAGTCAGGTAAAGCCCTATCTTGTGCTTTCCAATGTCATAGACATTTTCAAAAATATTTTTTGATGGCATGCCTCCAAAGAATAAACTCTATCCATACAAATTTGGGGAGTTTGAAAGGATCCTTGATGAAACCATGGAATCTGATAAAAGTGAAATTATCACCCAGGAAATAATCTACCAGGGTTTGCGAAGTCTTCATCCATTGCAAGATCTTGGGAGAGAAGCAACCCAAAGGGAATGGGAACAAGTCTAGAAGCATTGGCCTCAAAAAATAATCTACAAACTAGTAGCAATCCCATGTCTTTGAGAACACATGATTCCATACCAAAATGGGCTAGTAGAAACCCTTTACATTGAACCTAAATAATGACAAACATATCTTTAGAAATTAAGAATTTTGATGCAAGATCAAGTGAACCAAGAAAGAAGAATACCTAAATTTACACTCATATTGTAGGTCCTCAATTTCTCTAGCATCCCTTCAACTATTGCATCATAAAAATCAAAATGCTTCTAAATTTTATCCTTCTTAATCATGAAAGCCAAGCCCATCTAAAAAGGATGGACCTCTTCATCATCACCAAGACCATAAGTCCAGGCCAACATTGAGAAAACAAACCATGTATCCTATTTGAATTTTTGTACGTCAAAGGAAAAGAAAACTAATCTTTCTCTAACCTTTCCTTTATTTTGTCCTCATAAAATTGCACCTGCCTAGTTCTAGTTTCCTAGAATCCTTCCATTTCTTCCTTGTCAAAGCGCTCGACACCCCAGATTGTAGGGATACACAACATACCATGTATGGCTGCTACAGTAATTGTAACCTTTATCCTATTACCAATAATAACCTATGCCTCCTTGTCGAATATTTTAGCACACATGTATAGCAAATCTAGGCATGGGTGTATAGCGGGCAACATGAACTGTGGAAAACCAAAATTACAAAGCCATGATATAGAACCTTTAGGTGACCCATGTTTAATCATTCTTTGTAATTCCACTTCCCTAAGGCTTTTAGGGTTAGTCACCAATTTTGGGTCAAAAATGTTTGCCAAATCCTACACCACCTCTCTTATAACATGATCATTTGGTTGCACTAGTTTAGTATAATCAAGTTGTCATTCTTCTAGTGCTAGGGCATTGGAAAATGAATCCCTCCCAAAATATTTGTGTACCTTGACCTTTTGGATGAGGTTCTAACCTTTCTACCAGATGTTGATGCTTTTTTCCATTGCTGTGCTAAGAAGTTGTGGAGAGTTTCTTCAGTGAAATGACCACTTGTTGTTTTACTACTTAGCAAAATCTACTTTTGGGTGCAATGAATTATTTTTCATGTACATGCAGTTAAGGCTCTATCATTACCACTTGTCCACTAAATGCTACCAAAAAGGTGACTCATTTGGATTTGGGATTTGTATCCCTTGGGAATGCCAAATTCACTGTGAGAATGGAATTAGTACATTCTTCTTGCCACCTCTTTCACAAATAAGCCAAATGTATTGGAAATCATGATTTTAGCTTTGAGAAGCATGATTAAGCAGTGTAAGGTACTTTGAGAAGACATGCTTATTTAATTCGTTAGAACTTAATGCATTAATCAATGTATTTTTGTATAAGCAAGCTAGCTAGTGTTGATGATGGCAAAGGACACATGGCAACAATCGGCCTACATGATCATTTACTCCCAATGCCCAAATTTATTTCTAAAGGCCTCTTGCTAGATTTCTCATATGATTCACCTCTTTCCCTTTGGCTGCTTTGATATCTTCTCCATTGCCATCTAGCCAAAAATTGATTTTTCATTGGTTGGGTTCACCAGCATGTATTTTCTATAAATAGCTATGCCACCTTATTACAATATTCATTCAAAAATGGCTTTTTAAGTTTAGCAACATTTTCTTGCTATCTCCCATTTTGCTAGCCTTAGCTTTTACTCTCGTCATACCATCTAGTCTAGGAACTCATATTCAGCTCCTTCCACGAAGGCCATAATACTCTTTTGTAGGTGAAATTACCAGCGATAGAATCAAGCACCTAGCAAAAAAAGAATGAACACCTCATTGTCATTGCATTCAAGTGGGACCTTGGAAAGGACTATGTGAAGTATGAAAACCAGCCACAATGCAACTCCAATGTTATCTCCCACTTTGTGGCCTTTCTTCTTCACCTATACATCACCAAGGCCAGGATAATTGTGTTGTGTCATGTCATGTTCGACTCTTTTTACTTGGATGGGTTCAGAGAAATTGTTCAAGTGGCCATCCCTACTGTTGGTATCCAAAACACCATGGACCTTCATAGGCACGTAGATTATGGGGAGGACATGGTCTGGATACCCTTCCTTAATGACTTTTGAACCATGGACCTTGAGAGGCATCACTCACTTTCTCATCTTGTGGAAACCTTCATTCTGAGGGAGTTTGGCATGGAGCGTGTTGGTGGGCTTGACTGGAAAAAGAACTTTGAATTCCTGGTGTACAACCATGGGAATGAGGACTAAGATCACTAGTGTATTGAGCTTGTGAGTGTTGTTTCAACCCCCTTTTCATCCTATCAAAGAAGAAGAAGGAATAAAAGAAGAAGAAGAAACCGATAAAGGGCCACCTTTGAATACTTAGTGATGGTTAGAGGTTTATGAATCTTACTATTTTTTGCTTGTTTCCTCTCTTTTTTTCATTTTTGTAGTATAACTCTTTTTGGGTTTTCAAAAGAAGCTTCAACTTCTCTTGGAGCCCTAGGCTTGTAGTATAATGTAAAATTTTCAATGAATATAATATAGTACCTTTTCTATTTCTTCTAGCATCATTCTCATGGCTTTATTCTAAAAATTAAATCATATTATATATACAAAATTTTTACATATAGTAAATAGCTATGAATTTTTTTAAAGAACTTGCACATTTTAATGGAAAATTTTTACATAAATACCATTCACTGATATATATAGAATGTTACCTTCCATATCTTCTAGCTCATATACATTCTTTCCCTTGCACACATTCATACATAAGGATCCCTTCCATAGCACTTCAAATGTTGTATGTTGTCCTAGTTCCATAGTGCACTCATTGTACTTTAGTACTAGGATTTCTTCCTTGAAATCTGGGTTGGAGGTCTTTTCTTTGAACCATCATTTTACTATGTATTGGCAACTAATAATGGCTTCACAAGCTTTTTCCCTATCTTCCTCAAGGTTTAGGAGTTCTTCCAACCTTACTTCCCTTCCACCACTTTCTTCAACCTCCAGGGCTTTTAACAGTTACAAGGTAGGGATCTCTAGTAAAACTACCTCTTTCCTATATACTAATTCATAAGGGGAGGCCTCCATGATCTACTTGGGTGTAATCTAGTTGGCCCACAGAGCAGCTCGCAATTTCTTGTTCCAATCCCTTTGTTGTTTTGACCTGATGTGCTTGATAAACCTAATTAGGTTTTTGTTGGTTGATGCCACTAACCCATTTCCTTGTGGGTAGTAATTTGATCAAGTTTTAAGGTAAATCCCATGTTTGAGAGTGAAATCCAACATTTCCAAACCCAAAAAATCTCATGGTTTTTTAGATATGAATGTTTTTGGTGAACCAAATCTTGCTACCAGCTCTTCCAGGAAGTTGACAATCTTACCTTCTATAGCATTTTTTAGGGAGACGACTTAAATCCACCTCATGAACTAGTCGATTGTCGTAAGGATCCACTTATGGACAACACTGGAAATGGGATTCATCATTTGGATAAAATCCAAACCCCATCGAGCAAAGGGTTCCTCAATTACAATTAGGCTAAAGGGTAAGGTGGAATTCTTTCTTTTTCCAACAAAATATTGGCACTAAGTACACTTTTGCACCAAATGGTGTGCTTCAAAAAATATGGAGAGCCAATAATATCCTACTTGTATTATCTTCAAATAAATAGTCTTGATGGAGAAATTTCCACCCTTAGGACAACTATGAAATTCATTAAGAACTCTTTTCACATGTGGCTTATTCAAGCATCAAAGTAAGGCACCATCATAATTCCTTTTAAATAAGATACCTTCAATTAGTATATACTTAGTGCCTTGTAGTTAGTAGTATCACCTTTTGTGAGGTACAAGGTATGTCAGGTATTGCCCCTTTTACATATATTATGTTTGATCCATCACCTAAGACTCGTCTGACTTGAACTGATTTGTGTAGACCTGATTAGTCTCCTTCTTAGCTAAGGAGCTTGATTGTTGTGCAAGATATTCACACATATCTCTTCCTTGAACCAGCTTGGTTGATTTAAAATCCACATCATATTCTAGGATCTTAGTGATCTAGTTGGCCTTCTTTTCAGTTATTTCACCCTCAGTGATATACTCCCACACACTTGGATGTGCGACGAGAATGGTGATTCTATTGGTTGATACCAGGTGTCGAAACTTCTTTAGGATTTTAACAATAGAAAAATCCTACTTTTCAACAAAGTTATACCTAGCTTCCTATCCTTTAAGAGTCCTAGAGTGAAATGAAATGGGATGCTCTTCATTATTTCCTTCATCTTTCTAAGTGAGTACCAAAGCTATGCTATGTTGGATGTTGTATACATAGAGTAAAAAAATTCTTAGAAAATTTTGGGTTAGCCAAAATTGGGGTGGAAAAGATGGCTGCCTTTATCTAACTAAAAGCTTCTTTTCCTTTGGGGGTCTATTTGAACATTAGGTTCTTTTTGAGCATTAGTGTGATAGGTCTCATGATGCCTGTGATGTTTGAAATGAACCAACTAAAAAAATTGATCTTCTCTAGAAAAGACTAAAGCCCTTTCTAATTCATTAGTAGAGGAAAATCCATTATAGATTTCACCCCTTCAGGGTCTATTGCTATTCCCTCCTTTGATACCACAAAATAGAGTAGATTGCCTTGGGGCATTTCGAAAACACATGTTTTGGAATTCAAGGAAATATTGAACCGATGAATTTTTTGGAAAACCTTTTCCAGATTGATCAAAGTGATCATCCTTTGATTTTGAAAAGACTATTAGGACATCCAGAAATACTAAAATAATATGATTAATTAATCCTCTGAAATTGATATCCATTGCTCTCTAAAAATTTGCACCAACATTTGAAAGTCTGAAGGGAATCTTTGAGTATGTGAACATTACCCACTTAGTATTGAATGTTGTTTTATGCTATCACCTTCCTTTACGTATACCTAGTTATAACCCAAGAAACCACCGAGCAATGAAAACATCTTTGATCTGACCACAGTCTATAGGATCTATTCCATTGATGGCAAAGGGTAGTGGTCTTCTAGCGAGGATATATTCAAATCTTTGAAATCCACATAGAGCCTAATATTTCCATTCATTTTTTGAACCGGTACCAGATTAGACACCCAAGTGGAATGCTTGATCAAATATATGATCCTTGATTTGATTAATTTGGTGAGCTCTTGTGCCATCAACACTTCGACCTTTATATTGATCGGCCTTTTTTTTTTCAGATGGGCTTTGAACCTTCGAAAAAGTCAATAGTATGTTGAATAATTCAAGGATCATACCCTCTAAGATCATCATAGGTCCATGCTACGACCCCATCGTATCTAGAACATAGATCCTTTAGTATTTCCTTATCCTTTTGTCGAACATCCCTTCTGACCTTTAACTTCCTACTGCTTTTGACATTGAGCTCTTCATAATCCTTCTCATTCACAGTGAACCTTTGTTTCCTATTTCTCATGTCCTCGCAATCAAAAAAAAATCAAGAGAGATTAAACCTTGAGGAAGCTTATTTCCTTTTAACTGGATCACTTTCCCTTCAGGAGACTCTATTTCGAGTTGTGAATGGTCAAAAGCTTTTCCTGATTTTTGTAAAAAGGTAGTTATTTTTATATCATCCTCAAATACTTTCCATTGTTTATCATTGTCAAGAATTTCCAATCAGACAATGATCTACACCACATTCAGCTTCATTTTTGAATCCAAAACTAGTTTAGAGTGTGAACCAATTGAAGCCATTCAGTCAACAACCTCATTCTGGGAGCATGGGATAACTTGAATGTTAAAATCCTCAAATATCTCAAATAGATCCCATATTTGATGTTTTTATGACTTCATTTTTATATTTTCTACAGGTGCTTGCCCATAGACCTGGCTCACAACCATCTCTAAATTTTTGAATGCTTGCATTCTCTTTGTGCCCATCAATTCTGCAAGAATCAAACCATGAACCAAGGCTTCATATTCTACATCTTTTTTTGAGCATGGGAACTTAAAATTAAAATCTTTGAGGGTCTCTAACCTTATTAGAGACACTAGTCAAATACCTACTCTAGAACCAGCTTTGCATTTGGCACCATCAAAATATAATTTCCATAGATGGTTGTCACCCAAATCATTATTTTCATCCCGATCCTTTATCAATTTTGGAAAGACTTTATCATTTTCGAAAATCAAATAGGTTCCTAGTCCCATCACATGAAAGTTTCTGAATGGGTTGGATTCAATAAATTGGTTGAGGAGGACCTCCTCTTCGGGGGTCCAATCACTCATTTCTTATTCATCTTCCAACATCTCTACATAGTACTTTTCCCTTTATGAGAAGGAGGTGTGTGTTGTTTCAAAGAATAGGACCACATTGTCTACTATGTGTTCTAGATGAAAAGATTCAAATAGAATTTTCATCTTTTCCCCATGCTTGGTCCTTAATATCCGGTGAGACCAATCGAGCATTAAATATCTACCAAGATTTGCTATAAAATCTCTTGAAAGATGCATTTTGAATATTGAGGGAATGTCTATCACAAGTATTTCTTGTGTGACCATTTGGGTTGGACATGAGAAGAGGGTTAAAGATATATCTTTAATGTGGCCGATGGTCGGAACCTTCTTCCCATCCAATTGCATGATTCTCTTCTCAAGTGGCTCATACTTAAGTTTTAGGGCATTAACCACTTATTTAGGCATGACCATTGTACTAGCTCCCAAATCAATCATGTTATTATGTAAAATCTTATCTCCCACAATAAGTGTTAAAAGGAAAGGCATGGGCTTTGGATTTCTTACCTTTTTCTCTTTTTCATTTCCCACGCCATTCACATAAGCTACAGTTCACGAAGGTTGGGGTTCTAAGGTGAGATCTTTTTCTTTATTTTAATCCCACAATGGAGTTATATCCATTTGTAGTATTTTTTATTCCTTATTTAATGCTTCTTGGAGAAATGTCTTTTGTTTAGGAATGGATGTGTAATCCCACAACGATACATTAGTAGGTGTGTTCTTCAATTGTTCCACCACATTGAGCATTCTAACTAGTAGGGACTTGGGTTTAAATGGTGGTATCTCTCTCATCTTCAGGGGAAAATGATCTGTCAGGATCTGTATCTTATCCATCTCCTTCTCTAGCAACGATGGAGTTCATGACTGCTAAATAGCTTGGGAAACAGCTTGCGGAGCGTGCATTTCTTGTGGCTACAATTGATGTAGCTGTGGATGCATCAAAGCTTGTTGTACGTATTCTCCCATGAGCCTTCTTTTAGACCTCGTGTTGTAATCCACTTGCACTTGTGAGGCACTAGTTGTTAGAGCATCATTTGTGAACACCATGTCCTCTTCCTCCATCCATGAAAATAGTGCTTGGTCTAGTACAATATCCATCTCTTGTTCTAAAGACATTCCTTACATTTGCACTCTAAAGTAGGCATTTTCCATTTCAGGAGACTAATATTCTTTTGTATTCGGGAGCATGCTCTTTTTTCCTTATCTCCACTATACTTTGTTGGAGATTTCCCCTTGGAAAATTTTAAGGCATATGGCTCTCATTACACGGGAAGCACCATACGTTCTTGTCTTCTACCAGGTTGTTTTGGCCTAGGATTAATTCTTTACTTGAGATGTCCTTGATTGTCTATAATGACATAGTGAAAATAACTATCTAGTTTGTGGTTGCCAATTGTTGACTTTGTGCCTTCAAGGCTCCTTGATATGTGTTATGTTGGAAGGATGGCCTTCCTCCTTGATAGGTCTGCATGGCCTACTTTAGAGGTGCTTCTTGTTTCCATTTGATGAGGACTAACTTGTTAAAAAAAGATCACATGAGAATCTTCATATTGTTTATATCTATTGCTAGAGAGGAGGGGCCCAACATGCTCGACTATGCAATGACATACACATAAATGGAATGTAGCATAGTTGATGTCATTACTTGTGTAGTGGAGGTGCTTGGAGTAACTTCTTCCTGAGGACCATCAGATATTTCTATGAAAACGAGCATCAGTGATCATGGTGGAAGCTTACTAGTGTAAATCAAATTGTTTTCCACACACAACCAAATCGTATGTGTCAGATAAAACATCTCCTCCCATAGAGATTATCATGGTTGTGATGTTTGAAATGAAATCCTTTAGGTAAAATATAAACACCATCATGTCTGGAGATTAGGTAGTTATAGGGATTCTTTACCAGGTTTTGTGAAACCTGGTATTGAAGTCACTCATGGCCCCTTGTGGGTCTCTTTCGATGGTGATTAATTGATGTAGCAATTAGGAGCGATCTCCCTTTTTTGAGAAGCATTTGAACAACTTCTCTTCGAGTTGATCCCAAGAGTGTATAGAACCAGAAGTAGAGATCGATAACAATCTTGAGCCTTTCCTTTGAATGAAGAGGCCAACAACCTAAGAGTAATATTTTCCTCCTCTATATCTTGGAGGCTTTTGGAGGGGTTTTTGAAGTCTTCTCCAAAAAAATTTGGAATAGCATTAAGGGCATTAGTGGGCAGAGTAGGCCATATGTTTAGGGGCATAGGCAGTTGTAGTGAACTACCACTATCCCAGGTTACAAAATTTCTAGAAGGGGAAGCTATATGAGCCATGGAGAATAGACTCCTATGAACCAGGTATATTGCTATTTTGATTTGAATAGTTTGACCTCCTAGTGGAGTACATAAGGCTCTGGATCTTGGGATTTCACTTTTCTCCCTGTTACTCCTTACAGGTGATATAGAAGGGTATGTGTAGGATCAAGATGGGCCAAAAAGTGGCGATATGATGGGTATGTGTAGGGTATGTGTCTAACAACTTTATTTTTACCCAAAATTGATGAAATAAAAAGGGTTTTAAAGGGATGTTCTCAGCTTTCCACCAATATATATTATGCTTTACTTTTAATTTAATAAATAATTATTATTCATTTTCTATTTGAATTATGACTAAAGTCCTTATTAATAGGCTAATTGAAAAGCATTTATAGCTTTAAAATGGTATCACATTTTTTGAATCTGAAACATGTGCCACATTCTATGCTTCACATACTATATGAATAAAAGAAAAATTGAATTTCATAAAGTTTTGAAAAAGTTAAGGTGTTCAGACATACAAGTTTTTATATTTTTTAAAAGTTGTAATAAAAAATTCATAATTAATTATTTACTTGAAAAAAAATTACAAAAAAATGTGCATCACATTGGGACATGAGTCCTCTACTTATATCTAAAATATTATAAAAAAAACTATCATTTTATAGTGGTTAGGGTGGTCAGACAGACACCTACTTCTTATTTTTCCCTAAAATTTAAGTACTACTGCATTGAAATTTCAAATTTTCACCAAATAATTTTTTTTAAAATAAACCTAGTAGTTTAGAAACTACATTCAATTTGCTATAGATTCTATTCTTACATATTTTTGAAATAATATAGATAACTTATTCAAATTTTTATGTAAAGTTGCCTAACTCTATTTTTTTTGAATTTTTTGCCACTTAAGGGCCTATTTATTCCATGATGATCCTGCACATACCCAGAACCTATAAGTCTTCTTCTATTGGATATCGAGGTAGGTATCTAGGAGTACTAGAAATGGCCCCTTGAGGATGCTCTTGTTTGGATTCTGGGCATAAAATTTACAGCTTCTTTCCTTGGCCTAATTTTATAAATATTTTTGACTTCTAATTAGGTGAGGTTTTTTGGCCCATCCAGGAGTTCCAAAAAAAGAACTATTGATCATCAAAGCTTGTGCCTCTCTAATAGCCTTATAGGAAATTCAACAAGTGGGGGACCAATTTACACCTCATTGAATACCTCTGAGATTTTTATAAAAATCAAGCTCCTCTTTGAGTTGGTAGAATAGGTAGAAGGAAATGTAATTATAAAACATGAAAATGGTGATGCACCAAAGCTTTTACAACATTTCAACCTCAATTCTTTTCCTATGAATGATATAATAGACACAGAATGACACAACCCTTCATTGTTGGGAAGAGAATGAGCAACAAAGGCTAAGTACAAGCACAGTGCAATCTTTCAAATCTCCTCATGGGAAGAATTAATTAAGGTTCGATCAAGCAGAAAAGCTCCAAAAGTTAACAGAAATATCCATAAATTACAAAAACCCTTTCTCTTTTTAAATCATAATATGGAAAAACAACAACCCTTAAAGAAAATGGAGAAGTTCAATAGACATAATCCAATTTCTAAAAGTTATCATTAGATCATAAAATCCTACAACATGAAAATAAACTACTTGAACTATCGAATTAAGCTTAACATAGTGTTTTTATCATGAATGAAAGCATAAAGAAGGAACTTGACAAAGGCCATAATATGAACATTTTCAAATATTTCTTTCAAATAGATTGTACTTAAATATCAAATGAACTTAAATATAAAGGTCAGATGCCAATCTGATGATAGTTTGAGTGAAAACAATATAACATGCCAAAGAATAGTAGTGTCCTATAAACCTTAAACTTCTGAAAATATCTCTAAAAACTAAGGAAAACTAAAAGAACTTTCAGGAAAAATCTTCTTCTATATGTTGCCGCCTCCTATTTATAGTTGGAAAAAGAGAAAACTGTGCAAACATTTTAAAAGAAAATACTGTCAAATGCCTACATCTAAGAACTCACGATCCAATCACAAATCTTGATTAGATTATGGCAATCCTTGCTCATTAATTCTCAACTACCTCATTAATGTATTTTAGATATTTAGAAAATATTGCAATCTAAAAATAAATGGATCCTAAAAAATATCCTGGAAAAATATGGCCAACCAATCACATAGACTGACAGCGCCGACTCAAAGGTTCCAACCCAAAAGTAAGAAAGACCCAACATGCTCTAAAAAACTTCATCCAAAGAGATCACTCCTCAAAAGAAAAACTTTCCCAAAGAAAAGAGATGGCGTGTCGAGTAGGTGGGGAATCTTAGATTTATGAAAATAGCCCCCCAAAAAATTCTTACCAAGTTGACACGTGCCTCAGCTTGCTCCCGAAAGGAAGATGATAAACAAAAGTTGTGCAACCACCATGTGGTGCATTGCGTGCCTTTCAAAACAAATTTTTTCTTGATGCATGGATTCATCTTGAAGCCAAAAATATATATTCTAGCTAAAAACCAAAAGAAGATTAAGGGAAAAATTGCTTTACACCTATATATGTATGCACTTCTTTATTTATTCTTTATGTTATATGCGATGATATATGGGATATTCAATGTTTAAAATGTAATGCAATGGATGGATGTACTTCTTTTTCAATATCTTTTCATGATATGTTATGGATTCATTTCTTTTGTGTATTTTCTTATGCACTTTATTAGATGATGATGTGATGCATATGTATGGATGGATAATGTAGATGCTCATGCTCATGATATGTCAATGCAATTCTTGTTTATGATATGTAATGCAATGATTTAAGATGCTTCAAATTATTCATTAATTTTATTCATCAAAACTTAAATGACAATAATGATGGATGATGTATGTTTATGATATGCCATGATTATGCTATGATGTATGCATGCTAATAATTTGTGGATGTAGGATGAATACATTGATGATGTTTTTGTTGACTATCCTAATACCACATTAGCATGGAGAGAAGATGGAAGAAACAAGATGATTGACCACTGATTTTGATGATTGCTTCAAAAGATCCAACAAGTCTATGATCCATTGAGACTTTATTAGAGATGTTGACGAGAAATGTAGGATGGTGATGAATGCATGGTGATGATGAATGCATGATGATGATTTTCTCATATCTTGGGATTTGGATTTTCCATTGTTTATTTTTTTATATAACACATAGACACGATGCATCAAGGTATTAATAACCCGGATGACGTTATATCTAGTGTAATGGACTTTGAATTTGTGAACAGATAGGATAATTTTTGTTCACATCTTGACATATAGAAACTTTGTTGGAATGTAAATTAGAAGCCTAAATATATTGGACCAAAGCATACACAATAGTCAACAACGTACTCCAAACAACTTCCCTACACACAAATAAGAAAGTATGTACCAAGATTATCTTACAAGAGTATCCACAAGCATAGTAAATGAAAGATAATGATCGATGCCCCATTCCTTTCTCTCCAAATAATTTTGATAGAAATCATCAAGAGGTCCTCAGAATGGGTTATTAAGATAGATCATAAGAAAATATCAAAGACAAACAGTTGGTGTTATCTATATCTCTTGCCAGTTTAACTTTAGCTAAGGTGATGTCTAATACTAATTTCCATCCTAGGAAGGAGGACATGTTGATTAGAGGTTTTTTGATGTATGATGATGATGAGCTTTATGATAAGCTACTGATATAAATTTCTCTAATGCATTTACCTATAATTTAGACTTTAGATTTTGACACTTAGGTTCTCACTTTACAACCTGCTACACTTTTTTTCTATTTGTTTTTCCTAAAGTTGAAGGTGACGATTAATTTATTATGGGTGAAGGTTATTGTGGGTGTAAGAAAGATGGGATGAATGGTTTTGGATTTTTTAGAATATTTCAATGTTTTTGGTATTTTGCAAAATGTTTTAAGGCTTTTTTTGGTCTTTTTGGAATTTTATGTGAATATTTTGGTTCTTGATAATTTATTATGATTAATTTATTATGGGTGAAGGTTATTGTGGGTGTAAGAAAGATGGGATGAATGGTTTTGGATTTTTTAGAATATTTCAATGTTTTTGGTATTTTGCAAAATGTTTTGGCTTTTTGGTCTTTTGGAATTTTATGTGAATATTTTGGTTCTTGATTATTTGAGGCTATTTAGGTTTTTTTAATTTTGAGGTTGTTTAATTATTTTTGAATGTTTTCTAATGTTTTGGTATTTTTAATTTTTTAAATTTTTTGTGGTGTTATGATATTTGAATGTTTAGGAGTTTTTTGGATATTACAATTTTTAGGGTTTTTTCAGAATATTCAAATGTTTAGGGATTTTTGAGTTTCAACCAAGAACCTAACCTAAAATACCTATCCTAGGGGCCTTGGGGGCTGATCAAAGATAATTCTTTCCTATGTTAAATATGCAGAGACCATGTAGTTCAACTAGCTTGATTTTATTGAAGATGGGATATTAACAGTTGATGAAATTCTAGTTTATTATGACAGACTCCTAAAGGACTAACCTAGGGTGTCTTGGGGACAAATCAATGATGAAGTTTCCTATGTTCAAGGTTAGATATTATGTAGTTTGACAAGGTATTATTTTTGGATTTTTGATGTTTGACCTTTTTAGGGTTTTGATGTTTTTTGGATGTTTTAGATTTTTTTTTTTTTTGGATTTTAGTTGTATAGGATTTTTCAATTTTTTTTAAAAAAAATTTGATGAGTTTTTATTAATATTTTTTGGATTTTTGATTGCGATTTATGATAACCTTAATATATACAAGAACCTGATATGATCCATAACGAATTTCCCCCAGTGTTTATGTGATAGACTACCTCGATGTAGGCAAGACAAACTGACCTTTGGAATATGTGAATTAGTACTAAAGGGATTGCGATACTTTACAACATCAAGCTATGGTAAGGATGTGGATAGGTGATGGATGAATAAATGGGATGAATGAAGTGATGAATGGATGGAATGATGCAAATATTGATAGGATAAAGAGCCAAAGACTAGATGGAGGTGTGTTATTTATGCGAGTTTCCTATTTTCCAAGTTTCCTATTTTCCAAGTTTTCACTAAGGTACTTGCCCAAAGCACCACCTAAAGTGGTTTTCACTAGAGCATGATTGTTTTTCTTTACATTTTCAATCATTTTTCTTTTTCTTTTTTTGGATTTTTATCATTTTTTTTATGTATTTTAAAAATTTATACCCTTCAAGACTAGGCATAAAACTTTTTAAGATGCAAGCTATTAGTTGGTTCCTGCAAGGGTTCACCTTCAGGGGTTGAAAATTGATATGCTCCTGATCCATAGATTGTTGTGATGACAAAGGGACCCAACTAGTTAGGCTCAAAAGTCCCTTTATTGTCTTGATTTGCTAGATTCTTTTGATTCTATTTTAAGACAAAATATCCTATCTAAAAAGACCGACATTTGATCTTCTTGTTATAGCTTTATTTTAGTAGGTTTTGATACACTTGCAAGTGATTGAGGGTGTCAAGATGACACTCATCCAATAATTATAGCTCATTTAGCCAAGATACTTTGTATTCTTCATTGATAATCAGGTTATACAGTGACACTCACAATGATGAGAGCTCAACCTTAATAGGAAAAATGGATTTTGATCCATAGACCAAGGAGAAAAAGGGGTTGCACTTGTTGGGATATAGATACTAGTTTGATAGACCCAAAGAGCAGGATTCAACTACAAATTCGAGTCACAACCAACTTCATTGACTATTTTCTTCAATATTTTTAGAATGTTCTTGTTCGTAGCCTCAACTTGACCATTACCCTAAGGGTAATATGGGGTAGAGAATTGGTGTTGTCTGTCAAATCTTTGACATAGATCTTTTACATCCTGATTCTTGAACGGTTTTTTGTTTTCTGATATGAGGGTTTGGAGAAAACCATAACAATAGATTAGGTAATTCAGGATAAACTTAGCAATTTGCTTCCCCATTATGTAGGTCATAGGAATGGCTTCGGCCCACTTGGTAAAATACTTAGTGGTTGTTATGATAAACTTGTGGCCATTGGATGAGGTTGGAGTGATCTTTCATATGAGATCAAGCACCCACTACGAAAAAGGATAGGGTGTGATCATTGGTTGCAACTCTTGATCTAGAGAATGGATTAGATCTCCATGTCATTGACACTGGACACATTTCTACACATACTGATGAGATTGTCTTTCCATGGTTGGCCAATAATACTCTGTCCTCAACAATTTCTTAGCTAAATTCATACCACTAGAATAGGAGCCACATATGCCTTCTTGTACTTTTGTTAAAGTAGTCAAGGCTTCCTCTTGGTTAAGACATTGTAGTAATGTCCCTTTGATACTTTGATGGTAAAGGGCATCGCCTAGGATCTCAAATTGAGATGCCTTTTTAATAAAGGGTCTATTTTTTAAGTTTGAGATGATATCAAATGGGAAGGTTCTTCTGCTTAGGTAGGTAAATATGTCATGGTACCACAATGATACAGGACTAACAATGACACACACAAATTCAAATTCTAGGATTTCAAAAGTTGGTACGAGAAGTTGTTCTACCAAGAATTCACATTGCAAGACGTTCGACATGTCTAATAGTGATCTGATTGTTTACAAAGCATTTTCTCCTTTGTTGTTTATGTGATAAATCCACTCAAAGTAATTTCAATGAAAAGGTCCTTGAGACTTTCCACCATCTTTTTTTAAGGAGTGATCTTTTCATCCTTAGTTTGATAGTCGTCGTTGACTTGGTTGATAACCAACTGTGAGTCTCCATAAACTTTCATCTCTTGTGTCTGCCACTGAATCGATATCCTTAGACCTATGATTATGGCTTCGTACTCAACAATGTTGTTAGTGCATGGGAATGATAGCTGGTATGAATTTGAAATGCAATCACCTTGAGGGGTGATGAAAAGAATACATGCTCCTAATCCATGTTGGGTGAAATATCCATCAAATTACATCTTCCACTGAGTTGTGAGATTGATAAGGAACATTGATTCATCAGGGAACTTAGATATCAAAGCGTTATCAACATAAATAGGTGCCTCTACCAATTGTTCTATGATCACTTGTCCTTTGATTGTGTTGCACTCCACATAATCTATGTCAAGTTTAGTTAAGATCATCACCCATTTTTCCATTATCCCAGTGAGAATTGCTTTAGAGGTATTTCAATGGATCAATCTTTGTAATAATTTTGATTTGATGTAATAGCATGTAGTGTTTGAAATTTTGTGAAGCAAAAGCTATGGCTAAGCATGCTTTCTCAATGGGTGAATAGTTCATTTCTAGCCCACCAAATTCCTATTGATGTAGTAGATAGCTCTTTCCTTTCCGTTTTTGTCATTTTGTGCCAGAAGATCACCTAATGTTGTTGATGTTGCTAAGATATACATGATCAATGGTTTTTTTGGTATTGGTGGCATGAGCATTGGAGGTGTTAGTAGATAGTCTTTGATCTGCTATAAATTTTTATCACACTTCTCATCCCACTTGTAAGTTATCCATTTATGAAGAAGATGCAAAAAGGGGTGGATTTTATCATATACTTGCACTATGAACCTCCTGATGGACTGTAATATTCCTTGTAATGATCTCATCTATTTTAGTTTTTGTAGTGGTTCCATGTATAAGATGGATTTTACCTTTTTTGGATCAATTTCTATCCCTCTTTGTGAGACAATATAACCGAGGAGTTTCCGTGATGTAGCCCTAAAGAAAAAAAATTCAGGTTTAGTCATACCTTGTATTCTTCAAGCCTATCAAAGATGCATCCTAAGACTTGTATGTACTCACTCCTCTTCTTTGATTTTTCCAAAATATCATCCACATAATCAACTATTTTGTAAATCATGTCATGAAAGATGAGGTTTATCTCTCTCTGATAGGTTGCTCTTGCATTCTTTAGCCCGAATGACATCACGTTCCAACAATAGGCTCCCCATGGACAAGTGAATACAATTTTGTGTTGATCCTCCTTGGCAATCATGATTTGACTGTAGCCTAAAAAACCATCCATGAGTGAAAAAATTTCATGCCCAACTGTTAAGTCTACTATGAAGTCAATGTTAGGAAGAGGGAAATCATCCTTCAGGCACACTTTGTTCAAGTCTTTGAAATCAATGCATATTCTAATGCCCCCAATGGGTTTTGAGACTAGTAATAGTTTTAAAACCCACTTAGGATAATCTATTGGTCAGATAAATCCAACATTAAGAAGCTTTTGTAACTCTAGTTTCACCAAGAGTGCTATATGAGGGTGCATCTTCCTTAATTTCTTCTTGACTAGCTTGGCTTTAGGATAGACTGCTAAGTGATGCACAACTACTTTAGGATCAAGGCCTAGCATATATGTGCATGACCATGCAAAGTTAGCTCTACACTCTCTCAAGAATGTTGCTAGTTTTTTTTGTTCTTCATCCAACAAGGATTTGACATAGAAAGTGATCTTAGGTGCTTATTTGGTTCCCATATTGACTAGAGTGGCCTTTTCTGCTAACACTACTAACTTCTTCAGATGCATTGCACTAAGGGGGATATTTAATTTCTCATCCTTGGGTGCCTTAGAGAGGTTTCCACCTTTGGATGCATTCTTTTCTTATACTTTTTTAGGTTCAGAAAGTGCCATAGTGTGGGAGTATGTGTAGGATCATCATGGAAAAAAATGCCCTTAAGTGGTGATAAAACTTAGAAATATCAGAGTTAGGAAACTTGACGTAAGAAATTGAATAATTTATCTATATTATTTCAAAAATATGTAAGAATAGAATCTATATCAAATTGAATGTATTTTCTAAACTGCTAGGTTTATTTTTAAAAAAATCTATTTGGTGAAAATTTGAAATTTCAATGCAATAGTATTTAAATTTTAGGGAAAAAATAAGAAGTAGGCGTATGTCTGACTACCCTAACCACAATAAAATGATAATATTTTTTTATAAGATTTTAGATATAATTAGAGGACTCATGTCCCAATGTGATGCATACTTTTTTGTAATTTATTTCCAAGTAAATAATTAATTATGAATTTTTTATTACAAATTTTAAAAAATATAAAAAAATCATATGTCTAACCACCTTAACTTAGTCAAAAATTCATGACATTCATTTTTTTTTTAATCCTATGATATGTGAAGCATAGAATGTGACACATGTTTTAGATTCAAAAAATGTGATACCATTTGAAAGCTATAGATTTTTTTCAATCAGCCTATCAATCAAGACTTTAGTCGCAATTCAAATAGAAAATGAATAATATGTATTTATTAAATTCAAAGTAAATCATAATTTATAATGGTGGAAATCTGAGAATCTCCTTTAAAACCCCTTTTTGTTTCATCAATTTTGGTTAAAAAAATGTCATCAGCCACATACCCATCATATCGCCACTTTTTGGCCCATCATGATCTTGCACATACCCGTGGTTTTCACTCAAGGATCTTCATGTTAGTTGAATTTCATTAATTTTTTGATTGAAGGACTTAATTGTCTCCCTATAGTAAGCCCTTGTGTCCAGTTCTATGGGTATGTGCAGGATCATCATGGAAAAAACAAGCCCTTAAGTGGCAAAAAATTTAGAAAAATAAGAGTTAGGCAACTTGACGTAAAAATTTGAATAAGTTATCTATATTATTTCAAAAATATGCAAGAATAGAATTTGTAGCAAATTGAATGTAGTTTCTAAACTACTAGGTTTTTTTTTTTTAAATCTATTTGGTGAAAAATTTGAAATTTCAATGTAGTGGTACTTAAATTTCAGGGAAAAATAAGAAGTAGGTGTCTGTCTGACCACCCTAACCACAATAAAATGATAATATATTTTTATAAGATTTTAGATATAAGTAGAGGATTTGTGCCCCGATGTGATGCATATTTTTTGTAATTTTTTTCCAAGTAAATAATTAATTATGAATTTTTAATTACAAATTTAAAAAAAATATAAAAACTCATATGTCTGACCACCTTAACTTGTTCAAAACTTTATGAAATTCAATTTTCCTTTTTTTAATCCTATAGTATGCAAAGCATAAAATGTGATGCATGTTTTGGATTAGAAAAATGTGATACCATTTGGAAGCTATAGATGTTTTTCAATCAGCCTATCAATCAGGACTTTAGTCGTAATTTGAATAGAAAATGAATAATAATTAATTATTAAATTCAAAGTAAATGCCTAATTTATATTGGTGGAAATTTGAGAATCTCCTTTAAAAACCCTTTTCATTTCATCAATTTTGGGTAAAAAAATAGTCCTTAGCCACATACCCATTATATTGCCACTTTTTGGCCCATCATGGGCTGCCCATGATAAGTTGTCATAGAGTCCCATGAATTTTGAGATCACTTCATCATTTTCAAATAAATTGAGATTTGGTGGTCCTTGTTGGTCCATGTCCATGAGTTGTGGGTATACTTGGCATATTTCAGTTGGTTGATTGTTTGGAGAAAAGGATGTAATAGATATCATAAAGAGGGATTTGTTTTCAAATAGGTCCACAACATCAAGGGGGAAGTCATCTAAGGTCATGTCACGTGATGGAGGTAACCAAGAGGAAGCCTCAGCTCATTTAGCGGAAATTCCTTTGCCAATAAGGGTAACCTTGCTAGTAATACAACCTAGGCAAAGATTCTTTAGTCATTTCTCAGGAAAGATGGGTTCTAGTAAACCATTATCATTTTTTCCTACTTCTCGTTCTTGTTATATCCCATTCCCTTCATTAGAAGCAAGCCTTTATTATTATCTTCCATGGGAAGAGAAGGGACATGTTGTTCATCCTGATAGAGGGGTTAAGAGATATTGTCCTCATTGACGTCTTCTTGATTCAAATCCCCCCACTTGGTGAAGGTAGTATCTACCATCTTGATAGTTTCAAGCTCTTTGTTGTTAGATGTGGTTTCTCATGAGATTGAAGGGAAATAGTTAGCTCTTCTAATACAAGGGTGTTCTTCATTAGCTTATAGTTCCCACAACCATCATCTTGAATCAATGCTTTGATATCAGGTATGTTTTTCACAATGAGTGGCTTTGTTTCAAAGGTAGATGCAAGGGATGATAGGTCAATAAATGAGGTAGAAGGTGTAGGCCATTCACCATTCTTAGGTATTTGGGGGATTTTATTGAACTTTGAACCAAGATTTTTGTAGTAGTAAAAGGGCTCAGGATCTTTATGGATGGTAACTTCTCTTCCTTAAAAAGGAAAATTTACACATTGATAGTAGGTTGAAGCTATAACTTTTAGGGCATGGATCTAGGGTTGACCAAGTAATATGTTGTAAGGAAGATCTAGGTCTAATACTTGGTATGTAGTTTTTGTGATGAGGGGGGCCACTTGGATGGGGAGTGTAATGATGCCTTGTGATACCCGTTCTTGGTAATCATATGCCTTGATGGTGGCACTCTTTTTCTTCTCAATAGTATCCTCTGAATAGCCCAATTTTTTAATCAACTAAAGGGTGCGAATGTTCAATCCAACACCTCCATCTACTAAGACTCTTTTAACCTTTTTCTTATGAATGATAACTCAAGGTGTAAAGCATGGTTATGAGATGGTTGTGATGGTAGGTCTTGTTCAAAGAAGGTGAGAAGGTGATTAGCGATATGGCCTATCATAGCTTGAAACTGATCTATATCAATATCCTCAGAAATGGATGACTTTGATAAAGCTTTCTCCAAGATTTCCCTGTGTGGGTGATAACCTCAATAGTTCTAGGATAGAAATTTGTGTGGGGATTTTCTTAAGCTACTCTAAGAGGTTATATTTTTTGGTACTTGTTGGTTGAGTAGGTTGCACCCTAGATTGGGGTGGGACTCCTTGGATGGTGAATTTACCACATCATGTGGTGACTCCATACTCCACACTATGTCTTTAGATGGTGAAGAAAACTTAATGAAACTATCAAAGGAAGCAACCACGTTGGAATAGGTATGCTACACATTTGTGTACTCCTTAGATTTTCTAGTATTGTTCACTTTGTTATGATCTGGAATAGGGTTATTTTATATCTTAAGGTCCTAATTCCTTACTAGTACCTCAATAGATATGGTGTCATTCTCTATGAGGTCTTGGATAATGTTTTTGAGCCTCATCTATTTTGTTGTTTTGTGTCCTTTAATCTTGTGAAAGTCACAAAGGTTGTTCTCGTTGTACCAAGATGGTTTCTCTTGTGGTTCTTAGTGGTTTTCAAAGTCAGGAAGTGTTATCAGATTTGACTCTACCAACTTTTTCATGATGGTTTTGATGGGTTCAAGTAACTGTGTGTACTTTCATTTAGGATAGTTGTTCTTGTTAGGGGTTTTCCTTTGTTGCATTTTAGTGTTATTGATCTTATTTTTCTAAGGAGAAGTTGTTTGTTGCATAGTTGGTTGAATGTTAGAAACTTTATTTTTGTTTGTTCTAGGAGCACTTAGGACTACCTTAGCATCTACTACATCATTTTTTACGTTCTTGTTATCAGCCCAGACATGAGGCTTATCATTTGAACTAGTTGATGGGTGATTTTCTTTGTAAGATTGAGTATTCCCCTATGGGATTAGAGCTCTCTTGATGTTAAGGGCTCTAGCGACAAGCTCATCATAAGATGTGATGCACTATTTTTTTCAAATGGAATGATAGATGTGGATCTATATTTTCTATGATGATCCCCACTTGTTATTCATCTAGAAGAGGCTACTTGCTTTTACTAGCTCTTTATCTCCACGGTTGTAAGAAATTAGTGAAATATTCTCCTCTTTTTGTCTAAGAGTGTACAATTTCTATAGACTTACGTCCATGCCAAGATTAAAAGAGAAGTGATTGATGAATTTATCAATAATTTCTTGGAAAGCTTTGATATTGGGAGGTAGATGAGAAAACCAATCCATGGCATGACTTGTTAAACTTTGTGGGAAGAGGCACATTAAATATGAATCATTGTAGGCCACCTCCATACACATGACATTAAACTCTTTGACATGGCCCACAAGACTTCCTCTCCCTTTGTATTTATCGAATTTGGGGATTTCAAAATTGGGAGGGAATGGTACCATTAATATGTCTCGGTCAAATGGATAAGGACATAGGTACTACGTATGGGGCTTCTTTGTTTTTCCCATCTGAATGTCCTACATTTCTTGTGACAATGCCTTAAGTTGTGATGCTAGATCATCTTATGGGTTTTGTTGAGGAACATACAGTGGGATGATGGATGCATTTTGATATGATACAATGTTGTATGGGGTTTATGGTTGTGTGAGATTCTATGAAGGTGATTAGGGTATTGATTTATATGTTCCTAATGCATTTGTATTGATGATGTTTTGTTGAGGGTTATAATAGGAACTTTGTTGTTGTTGTTGTTGTTGAGCTAATAAGGCTTGTTGTTGGGCCACAAGGGCTTGTTGTTGGGCATAATATTGTTGTTGTGCTAATAAGTTTGCTTGATGGGCTTGATGTTGTTGTGCTAAGGCTTCTTGTTGTTCTTGATGTTGTTGCTATGCTAAGGTTGCTTGTTGTGTTGCTAAGGTTTCCTGAGCTATTGTTGCCATGTTGCTAGGGTTGCTTGATGTTGTTTCTATTATTGGATGGATTGTTGATAAGCCTATTGTGCTTGTAATGTAGGATCAGGTGGTTATTGGGACATTTGTGATGGGTTTTGAATGGTGATGTTATGAGTGGGTAGCAGATTGGTGATGAGAGGTTGGGAGTTCCCTAAGTTCAAAATTCCTTGCAATATAGTGGATTGATGTCGAGGAATGTAGGTTTGATGTCCTATTTGATTTTTGATAGTAAATGGGACTATGGGGAAAGATGAGAATGGTGTCATTAGCTTGTGTGATGGGAATGACACACTAGGACCTTAAGTCCATTGAGTAAAAAGGTTTCCTTGTGTTAGGGATGTAGACAATGTATTACCTGTGTTGATAGGATTTGTTACCAAGGGATTGTTTTGAGATGGGTTGATAATGGATGGGATAGATGTGTTTTGAACCACTGCTATGCTTGATGTATCCATGAGAGAATTTAATGAAGATGTCCCTTATGGTGTTAAAGGTTTATTTTGTATGAGGATATTTCCTTGCACTTTTGGGTCTAGTTGGTTTGCACTACTTTGCCTGATGTTGGGCACACTTGTGGTACTCATGGGTATGGATGATGAGGGATGCCCTTGATATGTGGAGGTTGTTGTGAATAATGAATTTCAAGGATTTTATAGGGCTATTTAGGATCTTTAGGAATGAAAGAAGCACTAAAGGTAGGTGTCCAAGTGGTCGTGTGAGATGGAGGATTGGTTTCAAGGGTACCCACAAGTGTGTTGCTTTCAAATGGAAGAGTGTGCCCAAAGTCCTTAGCAAGGCTTGTTGCAAGACTAGGAATGCATGTTTCATTTAGCCTAAGTGATGGAGTTGTGAAGCCTTGTGTCAAATTTTGTGGAACAAACGATGGGGAAATTGGAGCTATGTTTTCAAAGGCTTGATGTTCCATGATTTCCTCCCTAGTAAGTTCAAATGGATTGTTTGTAATGTCTTCAATCTAATATGGCCCTGATGGTGATGGAGGTTGTTTTGATGTGGTAACATGACTTCTTAGATTGAATTCTAGGGTATGTACAGGATCATCATGGAAAAAATAGGCCCTTAAGGGGAAAAAAATTCAGAAAAATCAGAGTTAGGAAACTTGACATAAAAATTTGAATAAGTTATCTATATTATTTCATAAACATGTAAGAATAGAATCTGTAGCAAATTAAATGTAGTTTCTAAACTACTGGGTTTTTTTAATATATATATATATATATTTGGTGAAAATTTCAAATTTCAATGCAATAGTACTTAAATTTCAAGGAAAAAATAAGAAGTAGGTGTTTTTCTGACCTCCCTAACCACAATAAAATGATAATATTTTTTATAAGATTTTAGATATAAGTAGAGGACTCATGTCCCAATGTGATGCATATTTTTTTATATTTTTTTTCCAAGTAAATAATTAATTGTCAATTTTTTTATTACAAATTTTAAAAATATAAAAAATCGATGTCTAACCACCTTAACTTGGTCAAAACTTCATGAAATTTTCTTTTTTTTCTTTTTAATCCTATCATATGTGAAGCATAGAATTTGATGCATGTTTTGGATTCAAAAAATGTGATACCATTTGAAAGCTATAGATGTTTTTCAATCAACCTATTAATCAAGACTTTAGTCGTAATTCAAATAGAAGATGAATAACAGTTACTTATTAAATTCAAAATAAAGAATAATTTATATTGGTGGAAAGATGAGAATCTCCTTTAAAAGCCCTTTTAATTTCATCGATTTTAGGTAAAAAAAATTCATTAGCCACATACCCATCATATTGCCACTTTTTGGTCCATCATGATCCTACACATACCCTCTAGAGGAGTTGGATCACTTGAGGTAAAAGTGACTTTTCTTTTCTCCATGATTCTCTTGTGTTGTGATCTTGTCTTTACCAGAAATTTTGGGTTAGCTTTGGGAGAGTTACATTGTGATTTACAATGTTTGAACTCTCTAGTTGACTCAAATCTAGGTAAAAGGGACACTCAAGTATTTTTAGAGTAATGGTGATAATGGGGGATGAAAAGGTGGATGATGTGGAGGGTGATCTTTGCAAATGTTTTGAGACAACACTTTTGAATTAAGTTTGATGTTTTGATGTTAGGATAAAGGATGTTTATGAACTTGGAAATATTTAGGGTAGACTCATGACCTTCAAGATGAACTAGTTCAAAGATGATAATAAACTTACCTAAATTCATGGAAAAGGATACATTTCACATACAAAGTAGCTAACCTGGGGGTTGTTTTGATAGATGTTTAATTCAAAAACTATTATATTCAAAAAAATTGCAAATTTTGGTGAGATGAAGGATGAATTTTGATGAAGGGGTGGATGAAATTATGTTTGACCTAATTTTGATGTAAAGTGAACCTTTGTTTGATAAAACCAAGGTAATGAGAAACATGCTAGACCTCTAAGTTTCCAAATCCTAAAGACCCAATGACATGAAGAAGTTCAAAATTTTGGAAAAGACTAGGGTTCTAACTATAAAATAAGGAATACATGTTTGGGTTGTTCCTTGAAGCACGTTTGTAGAAGGATATGTGCATGATCATGATGGGCCAAAAAGTGGCGATATGATGGGTATGTGCAGGGTATGTGGCTAACAAATTTTTTTTTCCCAAAATTGATGAAACAAAAAGGGTTTTTAAAGGAGATTCTCATCTTTCCACCAATATAAATTATTCTTTACTTTGAATTTAATAAATAATTATTATTCATTTTCTATTTGAATTATGACTAAATTCCTGATTGATAGGCTGATTGGAAAACATCTATAGCTTTCAAACGGTATCATATTTTTTGAATCTGAAACATATGTCACATTCTATGCTTTGTATACTATTGGATTGAAAAAAAAAATTAATTTCATGAAGTTTTGACCAATTTAAGGTGGTTAGACATATGATTTTTATATTTTTAAAAAGTTGTAATAAAAAAATCATAATTAATTATTTATTTGGAAAAAATTACAAAAATATATGCATCACATTGGGACAGGAGTCCTCTACTTATATCTAAAATATTATAAAAAAAGTACTCTCATTTTATTGTGGTTAGGGTTGTTAGACAAACACCTACTTCTTATTTTTTCCCTAAAATTTAAGTGCTACTGCATTGAAATTTCAAATTTTCACCAAATAGATTTAAAAAAAAAACCTAGTAGTTTAGAAACTACATTCAATTTTCTATAGATTCTATTCTTACATATTTTTGAAATAATATAGATAACTTATTCAAATTTTTACATCAAATTTCCTAAATCTGATTTTTCTAAATTTTTCGCCACTTAAGGGCCTATTTTTTCCATAATGATCCTGCACATGCCCAAAAGTTGTATACCAGCCTAGTTTTGGTTTTGTGAAGTACCAAAAGGTATTTCTTGAGAGCTTTTGGACTAAGATTCCTAATTTTGAGATGATGACCTATAGACCTTCTTTTGGGGATCCTGACTTTGTGTGATATCATTTAGAAAAGTTCAAGTTTATGGAAGAAATTAGGACATTTATTGCCACACTAGTGGTGGTAATATGGGCCTTCTGGCCTCAATATCAGCTTGTTCATATTCTTTTTCTATAGCATTTTTTATGTTTCTCCACTGGGTAGGTGTTTCTTTTGTTTTAAAAGTGAAGCTTCTCAAACTACTAATGATAGTGGTTTGTTCTCCCTTAATGAGTTCAAAATTTTGTTGAATGATAGCACCTTCAAGATCAGGTTGTTCAATGGGAACAATTAGTCTCCAAATAGTCATGTGGGGTTCAAATTTTCAATTTATCTTGCTTAATTGGATATATTTTACGACAAACACTTGTCTTAATTAAGGTTTTAAACTAAATTTTTATGTCAAAAACATCATGACTTTCAAAATGTCCATTTTGCGAGAATCATGAGGTTGAAGCCATAATATCCTATGTTATCTTCAGAAAATATGGATTGAGATTAAATTTGATCAATTTTTTCGTTCGAGCACCAGAATGTGACTAAGGATATTAGTATGGTCCGATTATGCTTGATCTGTGAAGAATTGAAGTATAATGAAGCCACTAATACTCAATCTAAATAGGATCAATCGAATTGAAATTAAATTAAACATTCATTAAAACAAAGCATTCTAAATTATGAAAACATTTAAAATCTCTATTCTAACCCATTTGAAACTTATCTCATTTTGGGAGAGATGTCATATTGATGTGGAATGGTGACCCTTTCCCAATCCTATGATCAATGAGCTTGTTTCAATCAATTCTATTGAAGAGAATCAATGAAATGGTTGTGAGATGTGAATGAAAACATGATTTATGCTAAAATAATTAATATATGTAATTTCTAAACTAACCTAAATGAGATTTAAACTAAAAATATTCAAACCCTAATTATCTAATTGCTAAATGGATGCATTATGGAAGCCGTTAATGGAAACTAAGCTATTTATGCAACTAAAATAAATTGAAATATGATAAATGTGTGTTAAAAATGTGTGAGGGTGAGTGATTTCAACAATATAAGTTTTCTCTTAAAAATATGGATCCATTTATCTCCGAATAGTGTTCTATTTATAGAAAAGAAAATGAGAGATGAAGGGTTGAGATTGAAAAAGCTAATCAATGGTCAAGGATGGAGGAAATTGGAGGCATGGATCATGGATTCTCATCAATGGGTGAGAATTCAAGATGATATTTAATCAAGGGTTCTCATTCCTTCCAAACAAGCACACTTTTGACTTGTACAAGAGGTCAAAAGTTAACTTGCACAAGAAGTCAAAAGTTAACTTGCATATGAAGCTAAGTTAGAATATTCCCTTTTTCAAATAGTTGGAGGAGAGAATATTCTTTAGAAAATTCTCATGGGTGAGAGAAAAGGATATTTTTCAAACTATTTTTTTTTTAATTGTGCAAAAGGAAAGGGAATATTTCCCTTTTGGAGGAATGTGCAAAGGAGGAATATTCCCTTACAAGTGGGGGGGGGGGGGAATTAGATTAATTAGATAATTTCTAATTAAACAAGGGTTTAATCATGCAATTAAGGTATTTAAAAGAATTAAGTGATTTAATGAAAGGTGGAAAGGTGAAATGACATTTAGTTAAATAACTTAGAGTTAGTGTGAAGAGGGGAAATAGCCTGATTAAATAAATTAGGTTAATAGATGAAAATGATGCAATTAATTAAATATCTAGGCTAATTGAACTAGTTAAGAAAAAATAGGATGGGTTCCAAGAGGAAATGATGTTAGTATACTTGATTCGAGTGTATGATATGATTCAGGACATTTTTTAGTGTCTACAATCATATAGTCTAATTAGGTCAAACAAGGAAAATCAATCCCAATTCATATCAAATCCCCACAAAGATCGAAATCTAGGTATAATTGACTCACATTCATGGTTGAAAGTCAATTTCATCACCTTATTGATTTGTATCTTAACAAAATCCTAGAAAAGGGGATTTTGATCCTAGGTTATTTGTATTAGACTTAGGATCACCATTTTTTACATTTCATTTTGGTGAACTTGACTTGTTAACATCATATACCTTCTAAAGTTTCATCCTTAAATATAAGTTTTGTATTATATTGTTTTACATAATTCACTTAGGGTTTTCATATTTTACATCATAAATATTTTAAAAATTGTATATAATATTGCACATAATATTGCATAATAGGTTGTAATAGGTTTATTTTTAGTCATTTAGGTCAGATTTACATTCAAGATTTATTCACAATTATCATTTTTTTTCTAAGTATTATTACACATTTGTATTTAAGTTACATTGTCTTAAATTGAGTATTTTCTAGAAAATACTTAGTTTGAGACCTTTTTGCATGTAGAAATAGAACCCTTATATAGTCTAACAAAAATTCAAACTTTAACTTTTCAAAAACCCTATCAAGGAAATAAACGCTCTTGGGTGCCTCTATCCTGTTACACTTGGATCAACAAAATTTTACCCAAATATCCCCTCTATGTGCTTAGTCTATTTCTTCTTGTTGATTATTGATTTGGAGTTCTTAATTGCATTCATTTAGGCATCTTTCATATAGCTCAAAAAGTGAAAAAAAATTGCAATAAATTATTTCAAAATTGCATCAACATAATCATTTTCAAATTTTGGCATTTGAGAATCAACCAATTCTTGTATTTTAAATCAAAAAAAATTATTCAAAATTGTCACTTATTTTTCAAAATTGTTATACACTTGCATTAGCATAAGTTGAAATTTTTTTGGAAATATATTCACTTCCAGACTTGTTTGCAAGCAAACCCAAAAACCTTGAACAATAACACATGCAATGAAAATTTGAATTTCATAAAACCCTATCTAGGAAATGTGTGCCCTTCGATAGCTCTATTTTGCTACATTTGTATGAAACAAATTTTGCTCAGATTTCTATTTCTATGTTCTATGTCTACTTTTGTTTTTGAATTTTGTTTTTGCTTGTTCTATTGTGATTATTTGGTTGTATAGCTTTTATCTTGGGCATACTTAGTGTTTTGAAACTCACACAAGCTTCATAACCCAATGTCCTATTGCCAATATTTCAATGAAATGCAGTTGTAGACTTATGACATCCCACAATGTTGTTACATCCATTGTGGATCCCAAGTCTTCCAAATCTTTCATGTAAAGTGTTGTCAATACTCAACCCATTTTTGATCCTATCCCTAATGCTACCATACCAATGATAACTTTACAATAAACCATTTTTATAGATGTTGATATTTCTCTTTCTCATGTTCCCAAAGACAAACTAAAACAATTAGACAAAGGCCTAAAGGGAATTCAAGACTATTTGAGCATTGAATCTCTAGCTAGCCCAACAATTCCTATAGTGAATAACTTGAGGAAATTGATTAATGATGCTCAAGGATTAGAGGTTTTACATAGCTAGAATTAATAATGCCTTAATTTAGTGTTGTTAAATGTATTCCTTTACATTTCACACTCATTTGGGCCTTATTAATTAAATTGTACTTAATTATGCCTTAATAAGCCCTTTTATTCATTTACAAGCTAATTAATTACATTTTCTGAAGGGGAAACCCACCAATAATTAATGCCTAAACATAACACTTTACCTTGAGTGATGTGTTCCATGAATAGGGATTTGGGTTCCATTTTCCCATTGGAAAATGGGTCCTCCCTACACCATTGGATCTAAATTTAAATTATGTTTTTGGTGGTATTTTAACATCTCTAAATCCATATTTCAATTTTGGCTTGTGATAATTGAATTGTGGTAAATTAAGGATATATACCCATAAATATAGGGTCATTTTAATAAGTTTAACCTAGAATTTTAAGCTAAGCAATCTATATTTTTAAGAGGATTTTACTAGAATTTTTAGAGAACTTCTAGAGTATTCAAGAGAAAATATATTAGAGATTTATTGAAGCATTCAAGATCCATCCATCATGTCAAATTCTTATTGCATCATGCATTTTTTTGGAGCTAACATTGTGATGTAAGTTTGAACATCAAGTTCAAGCATTCAAAGCATCATTTCAAGTATCAAGATCCACATCCAATTCAACCATTTCTTGCAAGTTTTAGACCTTCTAAGATCTCCATTATCAAGGTTTCATTCAAGGGTTTTTTGATCGATAACATATTTTTTTTCATTCTTCATTTCCTCTTTCATACATTATTTCAATTCAAGGTTTGACTACCAAAATAGAGTTTGACCAAGGAAAACCCCTATTCACCCAAAACAAATATTTTTCTCTCTTATGTGTGTGATTGTAGATTTTGGTTGAAGAAGGATTGAAGACCTTTTAAAGTGCAAGATTTGAAAAGTTTTCAAAGTTGTAAAAGTTATAATTTTTTTTGTCAAATCATAGAATCTAACCTACAAATCTGATTTCCAACTTTTTGACACTGAAACTTGGACAAATTAGAAGATACATATCAACATTAAAAGCTCTTGAAATTTGTAGAAAAACTATGACAAAAGACCTATTCGCTCATGGGTGAATGAGTCTCAACCATCCTTTAGAGACTACCTTTTGGTGACTGGTAAACACATTTTTGTTGTTCTCATATTTACATTTGGTTTTTTGGTCTGTTAATATTGATTTAATATTGTTGTTTCAAGTGTTAGATTTCATTTTGGAGTTGATTTTCTATTTTTAGTTTTTTTCCCCAAAGTGTTGTTTGACCTTGACCCCTATCCTTTAGTCATAAGGAAATTTGAAGATTCTCACTTTGGGTTGATTCACCTAAGGGTTGTTATTCAATTATTTGTGAGGATCTCATTTCCTATGAAATAAAGGAAAATAGGTCCCCCCTTATTACAAATCACATATTTTTAATCCGACCCACTATGTTTTTCTTTGTTTCAATATATATATATACACCATGATTAGCTAAGGGTTGTAATAGTTAGAATTGGGGATATGATACCATAGCATGCATTGCTTGTTTCATTTGATATATAGCCTTTTTCATTTACATTGAAGTGAATTATATGTATGGTTTATTTGTTCTTCAATTACAATGAATCTTACATGCATGAAAATGTTGTTTCAATTTATACCGTAATGTTGTTTAAAGTTATATATAACCCATTGACTGATTATATGTATGTATGTATGTATGTATGTATGTATGTATGTATGTATGTATGTATTTATGTAAGTATTTATGTAAGTGTATATATGTATACATATATATTTTCCATGATCCACTAAGTGTTGTAACAATTAGAATTAGGGATGTTATACTATAGCATGCATTGCTTGTTTCATATGACATATAGCCTTTTTCATTTACATAAAAGTGAATTAAATGTATGGTTTTTTTGTTCTTCAATTATAGTGACTCTTAAATGTATGAAAATGTTGTTTCAATTTTATATCATAATGTTGTTTCAAGTTATATGAACCCCTTAAAATGATTATGTGTGTGTGTGTGTGTGTGTGTGTGTGTGTGTGTGTATTCCATGATCAACTAAGGGTTATAAGAGTTAGAATTTGGGATGTGATACTATAACATGCATTTCTTGTTTCATTTGACATATAGCCTTGTTCATTTATATTGAAGTGAGTTAGATATATGGTTGATTTGTTATTCAATTACAATTTCTCTTACATGTATGTCCAAATGTTATTTCAATTTATACCATAAGATTTTATAGCTATATTAGTTTTATAAAGGGTTGTAAATATTTATATCATAATGTTATTTCAAGTTATATAAAACACCTAAATATATATATATAAATGTTATATACTATATCTTATCCCTAAATTTAACTCTTACCATATCTAACCCTTTATGTTTATAATAAGGATATGTATATATGCATGGAATACAAACCTTAACTAATAATGGGATATATATATATATAATGCATACATATATATTCCATGATTAGTTAAGGATTATATGTCTTGCATAGTGGGATATATCTTTAATGTCAAAGTAATAGATTAAATACTGTAAGCATTATTATTGTGCAAAAGATAGTATAACATGCATTGCTTGTTTCTTTTTATAAGTTTATAAGAAGCATTAACTATTGACAACATAAAATCTGCTATGTTAAGATGGTTGTCCATTGTAGGGAAACAACAAAGATGAACATGTTGGTATTGTGAAAATTGCATTAGTAAAAAATATTATATATCAGTTGTTTAGGTTCTTTCTATGTAAATGGAACACCTTCAAAAAATTGATAAAAAAATTGTTCGTAATATAACATTCCAATTATGAAAAGAAAAATGGAAAGGATAATTTAGATGATGGGAAGTTTTCAGTTGATTTGTTGTTGGTCTTTGAATGTTTCCTAGCCAACTACTCATCCATGTTTGTGGCCTATAAATTTGTAAGACTACAACTTAAAAGTTTTTGGCTAATAATTGTGTGAGTTGAGGATGGATAATACTAGGGGAAATGAATAGAAACAATTTCAATAAATGTTGCATTTTTTTTATGAAAGTAATTTAAAGGATTACTTAGACGTCTTTCCCTTACTACATCTTTTCTAGCCTTTTCCATTGATTCCTCTTTTTAGAAGCTTCCCATTTAATCCTTTTCTACTCCATTTCTTGTTCTTTCTCTTTCCTTTTTTGTTCACTTTGTACATCAACAACTTTTTTTATAGGTATTTTTTTAATTCTCATTTGGTCCTTTAGGTACTTTTTCACAATTCTTTCAAGCTTTTGTTGTTCAATTTTTTCTCTTCCTATCTTTCAAATATTGGATTTCCTTCTTCCTCTCCTCTTATTCTATTAGCATTTGTGGTGAGGAGTTAATATTTTTTACTAATTCAAACTAGTATGTGTAGGATCATCATGGAAAAAATAGGTCCTTAAGTGGCAAAAAATCTAGAAAAATTAGAGTTAGGCAACTTGACATAAAAATTTGAATAAGTTATCTATATTATCTTAAAAATATGTAAGAATATAATCTATAGAAAATTTAATTTAGTTTATAAACTACTAGGTTTATTTATAAAAAAAAAAAAATCTATTTCGTGAAAATTTGAAATTTCAATGTAGTAGTACTTAAATTTCAGGGAAAAAATAAGAAGTAGGTGTCTCTTTGACCACCCTAACTACAATAAAATGATAATATTTTTTTATAATATTTTAAATATAAGTATAGTATTCATGTCTAGACGTGATGCATATTTTTTTGTAATTTTTTTCTAGGTGAATAATTAATTATGATTTTTTTATTATAAATTTAAAAAAATATAAAAACTCGTATGTCTAACCACCTTAACTTGGTCAAAAATTCATTAAATTAAATTTTATTTTATTTTAATCCTATAGTATGTGAGTCATATAATGTGATGAATTTTTTGGATTCAAAAAATGTGATACCGTTTGAAAGCTATAGATTTTTTTCAATCAGCCTATCAATCAAGACGTTAGTCATAATTCAAATAGAAAATGAATAATAATTATTTATTAAATTAAAAGTAAAGCATAATTTAAATTGGTGGAAAGATAAAAATATCCTTTAAAAACCTTTTTTTTCATCAATTTTGGGTTAAGAAAATCCATTAGCCACATACCCATCATATCGCCACTTTTTGGCCCATCATGATCCTGCACATACCCAAATCCCACAATCAATTAGATGATTGGACTTATCCTTGACTAGATGAAAAGGTAATTTCAATAATTATTTGACTGCCCAAGAGCCCCATGGAATCTTCTTCACTTTTAACTTGTACCTCATTAACTATTTCATCCACTTCCTCACCTCCCCCCAATTGAGAAAATTTAGATTCTCAACAATCAACATAAAAATGCAGTAAGGTAGATGAGCCCATACTTTTTGGTGTAGATGAAACTGATAAAATTTGGTCTAAAACCATATGCAAATCAATAAAAATATTTGCATCCCTCTCCAACAACCATGATGGGTCATTTTGGTGCACTACGTAGAGAAAGAGAGAATTGTGTATCATTATGTTTGAAACCAAATTAGGCGTTCCTAGTGGAATATGTTGATCTTCCAAACTAGGTGTTCCAATTGAAGATTGTTGGTTTTACAAAATAGCTATTTCTCTTGGAGTATGTTGGTCTAAAAAATTAGTTGGTCCATTTGTCTCTTCAACCTCTATTCGTGGCATATCATTAGTGAATAGACTTAGAATATTTTTAGTAGCTAGTGCTTCATTGGGGGAAACAAATTGGAATATCTCACTTGGCTGCATATCCTCCATTAATGCATTTAGATTTATGGGGAAAATATGTATTCTTTTAAAGCCTGATTTTATGTTATTTATAGTCAATACTTTCTGAAATGCAGTGTTGTGAAGTGTTTCCAACTGTGGGCCCATTTAGTCTCAAGATTTGTATACTTATTCATGTTTCAAGTTCCTTCTTAAAATATTATTTGAAAGATGTGAAGACACTAACATCTAGTGGCTACAAAATGTGAGATGTGTGGATTGGTAGGGAACCTTACCAGGTCAATTCCTAGTGACCTTGCTTCATTAATAGTAGAGAATGCAACATCATTTCCATGACCAAAAAAAATCAACAAGTACTTATTAGTGGGTGACACGCCCCAGGTACAAAACCATCAAAATGGTGTAGCCAATTGAGGAAGAGGTATTTTTTCATCCAAGCATGGGGCAAAGAATTGATACATGCACTTGGTTCACAAGGAGATATATAGTTCCTCATTTTTTTGTTATCTTAAACAAATAAAAGCTAGGTATTTTTTGTCTAGCAATATTTATAAAACATTAAATTATGATCCACTCTTGAATCTTGGGTATAATGTATGAAACACTTTTGATAACTTTTTTTCAAGAACTTGCATGACATCATTTATTACATCTTGAATTCTAGTCTCATCATAGTTCTAAATCTTCCTCATACCATACAATTTTTTTGCATATACCTTTATCAATGTATTGTAGGATACAACAACCACTACATGCCTCAAATTGAGTGCACGGTCTTTGTATTGGCCTTGTGTTATCCTCAAAGTTAGATCAACATGTATTCTTTTGAATCCTATCTACCAAGACTTACTTGTTGAACAATCTAGATAACTGAGAGGGGGGGTGAATTAGTTATTATAAAACAATTTTCTTGACTTTGATTAATCCAGAGAAAACTTAAATGAATCAAATATTAATGAACATGAAAGCAAAAAACAACACCAAGCACAATGAACACTAGAATTTACATGAAAACCCAAGAAAGGAAAAACCATGGAGAATAATAATTCTCAATTATAAAGCTCTGGTTAAGTTGACATCAGTTAAGGTGACTCTTACAACTTGGTTCACTACCAAATTTCTCACTACAGGTAAGGCTCACTGTCAATCAAGATCACTACCCAGCTATTACAACCAAAGATATAAAGGCTCACTACTAAAAGAGAAAGGCTCACTGCCAATAGAAAAAGACTCATTTCCAACATAAAAAGGCTCACTACCAATAGAAAACGGCTCATTGCAGGTAGAATGATGAAAGTAAATCCACAATTGAAATAACTGTCACCAACAATGACCCCAGATAGAATCTCATTGTTTGTTTCCTCTAGTCATAAAATTTCACATGCTTCACAATGTCTAGATTTATAGAATTGCATTCATCACGCTTTCTTCCATCAAACAAAATCAAATTACTTATACTATTCCATGCAATCACAATCTCCTAGGTCGATTGGCTAGGCATAATGTCTTCATATACTTCTAAGTTTTCCAAATAAAATTTGAATTAGGTAGCCACAAAATCATTCCCATGGTGAAGAGGAACAAAACTTGGACCACACAGAACCTCCTCGCTCAAGTCAACACATTACAATGATATCCAAAAATAGAATAAACACATGTTACAATGGAAATAATGTTTTTGGGTACACTAATGACAACATCCAACATCACATTCTAGAAATCTCCCCCTTTGTCATTAATGACAACAAACAACATCACATTCCAAAAATATCCCCCTTTGTCATTAATGGCAACATCCATCAACAACAAACCAAACAACTCAAATATCGGCCTCGTCTTGTCTTCTTTTCTTCTCCCCCTTTGACATCAAGGACAAAGGGAAAAAACTCCCTGTGAAAAACTTACTCTGCTCCCCCTATGAGGAAGCCTCCCAACATTGATCCAGATGAGAGTGAACATGTAAATTTTTGTACCAATGCACACCCTAGTGCACATTATTGTAGATTAGGAGGGGGAAGAACCCCTAAATTCTGTTGAAGATACTCAAAGGTATATTTGCTCAATGATTTTGTAAAAATATCTACAATTTTCTCTTTTATAGGTACATAATCAAGTCTAACCTCATTTTCAAATAAATGCTCCCTCAAGAAATGTTATCTAATGGATATATGTTTTATTTTGGAATGTTGTACCAGATTCTTGGAAATGTATATTACACTGGTATTGTCACACATAATTGAGATCGGTTCATCAAATGATATTCCAATGTCCTTTAGCATTTGTTTCATCCATATTATCTAAGTGCAACATGAGGATGATGTAATGTATTTAGCTTCACTAGTAGATAAGGGTATGTGCAGGATCATCATGGAAAAAACAGGCCCTTAAGTGGCAAAAAAATTAGAAAAATCAAAGTTAGGAAACTTGACGTAAAAATTTGAATAAGTTATTTATATTATTTCAAAAATATGTAAGAATAGAATATGTAGCAACTTGAATGTAGTTTCTAAACTACGAGGTTTATTTAAAAGAATAAAATCTATTTGGTGAAAATTTGAAATTTAAATGTAGTAGTACTTAAATTTCAGGGAAAAAAAAAAGTAGGTGTTTGTCTAACCACCCTAACCACAATATAATAATAATAAAAAATTATAATTTTTTAAATATAATTATCTAGGACTCATGTCGATGTGATGCATATTTTTTTGTAATTTTTTTCCAAGTAAATAATTAATTATGAATTTTTTATTAGAACTTTTTAAAAATATAAAAACTCGTATGTCTAACCACCTTAACTTGGTCAAAACTTCATAAAATTCATTTTTAATCCTATTTTATGTGAAGCATAGAATGTGACATGTTTTGGATTCAAAAATGTCATACCATTTGAAAGCTATAGATGTTTTTCAATCAGCCTATCATTCAGGACTTTAGTCGTAATTCAAATAGAAATGAATAATAATTATTTATTAAATTCAAAGTAAAGCATAATTTATATTGGTGGAAAGTTGAGAATCTCCTTTAAAACCCTTTTTTTCATCATTTTTGGATTAAAAAAAGTTGTCAACCACATACCCTAAACATACCCATCATATCCCCACTTTTTGGCCCATCATGATCCTGCACATACCCATAAAGATACAAAATATTATTTCTTACTTGACCAAGCAACCAAGCAAGAGCCAAGGAAATAAGCTCCACCACTTGTGCTCCACCTGTTATCAACACATCTAGCCCAATATTCAACATTAGTGTAAGCTATCAAAGTGAAATTTGAGTCATTTGGATACCATAGCCCATGTAGATTATGTACCCTTAAAATATCTAAAGATTCTTTTTACTGCAACATGTAATTCCTTTGGTTCTTACTGAAATCTAGCTACTAAAAAAACAAC
Source organism: Sequoia sempervirens (assembly GCA_007258455.2). Lineage (NCBI taxonomy): Eukaryota > Viridiplantae > Streptophyta > Pinopsida > Cupressales > Cupressaceae > Sequoia > Sequoia sempervirens. Next base: position 50,626,902 of record VDFB02000363.1, on the reverse strand, counting down.
ATACATAATGTCTGGTCTTGTTGTAGTCAAATATAACAATCCTCCAATCATTTACATGTACATGCTTGCATCATGTTTAGGTGAACCATCTTCTTTTTTCAACTTGTATCTAATAACAATAGGTGTACAAACTAGTTTGGAGTTCTCCAACCCAAACTTCTTTAACAATTCTCTGGTATACTTGGATTGAGATATGAAGATTCCTTTGTTGTTTTGATTTACAAGTTGTAGTCCAAGGCAGAAATTCAACTCACCTATCATAGAAATTTTGAATTCTTTCTACATTTCATCTCCAAATTTTTTGTACATATCATCATTTGATCTGAGTGAGTGAACTGTAATACAAATTACTATTAGCAGATCCCTTTTGAAATCCTTGTCCAATCAAGTACTTGTCTAATTTTCCATACTAGGCTCTGGGTGCCTGCTTCAATCTATATAGAGCTTTCTTCAACCTGCAAACAACATATGGGTCACTTCCAGACTTGAATCCTTCTATTTTCTCAATGTAAACTTCTTCCTTTAGTTCTCCATTCAATAATGTATATTTTACATCCATTTGATAGACTTTGAAATCCTTAAAAGTTGCAAAGGCCAAGAATATCTAGATTGCTTCCATCTAGGCAACATGTGCATATGTTTCTTCAAAATCAATACCTTCAATCTGAGTGTAACCTTTGCAAACCAATATTTCCTTGTTTCTCACTACCTTTCCATTTTCGTCCAGCTTGTTCTGGAATACCCACTTCGTTCCAATTACATTTTTGTCTATCAGTCTAGGCACAAGTTCCCAAGTATGATTTTTCTCTATCTGATCAAGCTCTTCCTTCATTTCCTTCACCCAATTTTGATCATTGCATGCTTCTTCTATAGTCTTTGGCTTAGTATCTAAGAGTAGAAATGATAGTACTTGCTCTTGAGCTACTTTATTTCTTGTGGTGATTCCCTTATTCTTATCTCTAATGATCTAGTTTTCTAAGTGGTTTTTCTGTACATACCTTTCAGTTTTAGTTGTAGTTGTCAGAGCCTCGTTTGTCTCTTCTTCTTATTTTGTATCCTTTTCTTCTTTGTCCTCTAAGTCATCTGATTCATATTAAATATTTCTGTCAAGAATTCTTTGAACATCTTCATCTACTTTCACATTTACACTTTTAACCATTTTTTTTAGTCTCTTGTTGTAACACTGGTATGCATTGCTTCTTGTAGAGTAACCCAGAAATATGCCTTCATCAGGTCTACCATTGAACTTTCCAAGATTTTCCTCATCTCTCCAGATGCAGCATTTGCTTCCAAATTTTTTAAAGAACTTTACTATGGGATCTCTTCCATGCCATAGCTCATATGATGTCTTTCCATATTTCCTCCAGAACAGTAATTTTTTAAGAGTGTATACTACTATGTGTATTGCTTCTCTCTAGTAGATTTGTGGTAAACTTACTTCCATGATCATTGTTCTAGCTGCTTCTTGAACTATCTAGTTCATTCTTTCCACAATGTCATTCTATTGAGGTGTTCTAGGGGTAGATAGTTGTCTTTTAATTCCCTGTTTTTCACAAAATTTGTTGAATTCATCAGAAGTAAACTCTCCTCATCTATCATATTTTAAACACTTGATTCTCCTGTCAACTTCATTCTCAACTCTTTCCTTGAGGACCTTTAATTTCTCTAAAGCCTCTAATTTTTCTCTTAAAAATGCAGCCCAGGTTAGTCTAGAATAATCATCTATTAAGATCATGAAATATCTCTCACCCTGTAAGGTTCTTGTTTTGTTCGAACCACATAGGTTAGTGTGTACAAGGTCCAACAAAATAGTATATGATTCTTCTTTTCTCTAGAATATTTATCTAGTCTGATTTCCTTCTTGACATCCTTTGCAAATAATGTTGAACTTTGTTTGGTCAATCTTGGGAAATCTTTGACTACTCTTGTTGAACCTATCCTTACCATATTTTCAAGGTTGATGTGATGCATCCTCCGATGCCAGAGTCAACTGTCATTAGAATAGGAGAATAAGCATATCTTTTTAGCTCCTTTCAATTGATAGATATTCCCACTTGTTCTTTTTCCAACTACAATAACAGTTCCAGATATCTTTCAAATCTCATAGCCATCATCTTGAAACACCACAGTATAGCCATTTTCACACATTTTTCCAACACTAAGAAGATTATGATATAAACCCTTCACATAGTAAACATTGCCAATGTTATGCTTTCCATAAAATTTAATAGAACCAATTCCAATAATTTGTGGTATTTTATCATCTCCAAATCTAACAAAACTTCCATCATATTTCTCAAGCTTTACAAACTTACTTTTAGCACTGTTCATATGATTCGAACATCCACTATCAATCAACCATTCATCTTTGTTTCTTTTAACAAACAATATAGCTTTAGTGCTATCATTAGATTTCAAACAAATAATAGAGATATCAAATCTAGGTTCATCATTTTCCACCAAAAACAAACAATCCTCATGATCTAATTCATTATTTGAAATTTTGACATTCTCATTGACATAATAGGCCTTCTTATTGATCTTTTTAAACTTATTCCTTGTTCCCTTTTCTAGACACTTAGTTGCTAAATGACCAATATTTCCACATCTAAAGCATTTAAGAGGGAACATACCTTTGTACTTGCTAGTACCTTTCTTCAGCTTTCTTGTGAAATTTGATTCCATCTCATATGAACTTTCATCATCCAAATCTTCTTCTATCTTTGTGGATTTGAAGGTTGTTTCAATTTTCTCCTTTTCTTTTCCAAATATCCTCATCTCAAATCGAGTCAAGATGCCAAATAGTTTCTCTCTAGTGAATTTCTTTAGATCATAAATTTCTTGAATAGCTGGGATCTTGTTGTTATAAATCCCTGGTAAGGTCATCAGAATCTTCTCCATTACATCTTCATCTATTAGAGTCCCTCTATGAGTTCTTACTTCATTTATTGCATTTTCAACTCTTTAAAAGTAGCTTTATATATCCTCACCTTCTTCCATTCTCAAGTTTTCATATCTGCACTTAGCTGTCAGCTACTTTGATAATTTAAATATATCATTTCCTTCATAGATTTCATTCAAATTCTCCCAAACTTCATTAGAAGTTCCCAATGAAATGACTTTTGTTAAATCAGCCTTAGAAAAATCACTAAAGATTGCATACCTTACTTTTTCATTCTCTTCATAGGCTGAAATCTCATCCACATTAGAAGCACCTTTTGATGGTTCAACATATTTTGTCTCAAAAGATTTCCAAGTCTTGTAGCCTAGAGAGATTAGGTAACCTCTCATCTATACTTTCCAAAAACTATAGTTAGATCCATCAAATATAGGAATTGTTAGTTTGTGTGCCATTGGATCTACCCCATTCGGTTAAGCTCTTCTTCGAGGAACTAAAGCTCTAACACCAATTAGTGAACAGTTCAAATAACTAAGAGGGGGGATGAGTCAGTTATTACAAAATAATTTTCTTGACTTTAATTAATCCAGAGCAAACTTAAATTAGATGTTAATGAACATGAAAGCACAAAACAACAAGCACAATGAACACTAGAATTTATGTGGAAACCCAAGAAGGGAAAACCACGAAGAATAATAATCCTTAATTATAAAGCACTATTTAAGGTGAGACCGAGCTTAAGGTAATTTTTACAAAGGCTCACAACCAAATTTCTCACTGTAGGTAAGGCTCACATTCATTCGGGATCACTGCCCGACTATTACAACAAAAGATATAAAGGATCACTGCCAAAAGAGGAAGGCTTATTGCCAATAGAAAAAGGCTCACTACCAACAAAAAAAATCTCATTACCAACAAAAAATGACTCATTGCCAAAAGAATGATGAAACGAAATCCACCGCTAAAATAACTATCACCAACAATGATTCTGAGTAGAATCTCACTATTTTTTTCCTGCGGTCATATACTTTCACAGTTCAAAATGTCTAGATTTTCATTTTCACATTCATCACACTTGCTTCCATCAAACAAAATAAAATCTTACTTATACCATCCCATGCCATCACAATCTCCTAGGTCGGCTAGACACAATTTCTTCAGTCTTCTAAGTTGGCCAAATATAATTTGAATTAGGTATCCACAAAATCATTCCCATGGTGAAGTGAAATGTGGACCACATTGAACCTCCTCACTCAAGTCAACGCGCTACAATGATATCTGGAAATAGAATAAGCATGTTACGATGCAAATAATGTTATATGGTACACTAACCAATTTCTAGATCGGCCTAGACCCAAAAGAATGTGTCTCATTATGTTACAAGATCACTGGGACTGAGAAAAGCATGACCAAAAGATAGATCATCACAAAACAACATTCAAATATCATCAATTTGGATCACCAAAGTTTCAGAATTAAATTAAGATATGTTGACATCAATGACAACCATTAATGACAACAAACAACATCACATTCCAACATTACCAAGATCTCCATCCTTGAACGAATTTGGCCTTGTTTGGAATATTTGTGCTACTTAAGACTTCAAATTGATAATTTCAAATCAATGGCCAATAGTAGCCATCTCCTTGCACCATTCAACAACATTTTCCTCTTCATCTTTGTTCAAGATTGTTGGGAGCCATTTCCTCTTTGTAGAGGTAACATAATTCAACCAATTCATCAACATGACTGTTGGAAGACCTCCCTTCATTACTCCCCCCTTGTTAACATTCCATTGTCTTCAACATTTCTCATGGTAGATTAATCCTTGTTAGTCGTAGACCATTCTCATTGTATTGAAACCTTCTTTGTTGTAGTAGTTGCATTCACTTGGATTACAAGGTTGATTAGATGTGAAATGGGAATAACTTAATCCTCTTCACTATGTGGTAGTGTCACATGTTTGTTGTGTGGAGGAAATAATGTTTGATCTCTCTTTATATCTTGCTTAGTTCTACCTTACACTTTATTCTTCATCTACATTAAGCCAAGAGTAAGAATAAATTCAACAAACATAGACATAAACATATATTCAAAGTAAAGGAGAGGGTCTTTTGGTGGTAAATGTTATGTTGTGCGAGTGGTCCACATCAGCAGAGGACGTGTTGGCCAAAAACTTCCTTAGATACAACCCTTAACTAATCATATCCCTAATTCTAACTTTGGCAGCCCTTAGCTAATCATGGAATATATATATATCCCCCCCTAAGTGAATATATATACTTGACTATTAAGGGTTTCATACATCTATCTTTTGGTTGAGTGTGTATATGTGTAAACTAAGGATGATAGGTGGAATGATATGTATGTATACAAATGTGAAGAAAATCATGATATATGTATGAATGATAAACTTACAATAAATAAACCATACATCTAATTCATTTAAATGTAAATGAAGAAGGCTATATGTAACATAATTTTTATTTCTCTACCATATATATATATATATATGGATCATTTGAGGGTATCATATACTCAATTATTAAGGGTTTCATGCACTTATGTTTTGGTTGACTATGTGTATGTGTAAACTAAGGATGACAGGTGGAATGATACATATGTATGCAACTATTTATGAAGAAAATATGATATGTATGAGCAACAAACTTACAATAAACAAACCATATATCTAATTCACTCAAATATAAATAAACAAAGCTATATGAAATATCAATTTATCTATCTCTCCAATATATATAGCATTTGAGGGAATCATATACTTGACTATTAATGGTTTTATGCACCTATTTTTTGGTTGACTATGTGTATGTGTAAACTAAGGATTAGGTGGAATGATACATATGTATGCAATTTTTTCTAAAGAAAATCACAATACATATGAATAATAAACATATATTGAATTGTTTATACAATTGTAATCTTAAAACAACTTTGAAATAAACATACCTTAGAAGATTCAATAGGTGTGTGAAATAACTTTGCAAGAGTTTTCTACAATTAGTATTGAACAAGTTTCTAAAATTGAAACTATGAAATTTGAATTATGAATTTAAGGGTAATATGCAATGCACACATTTGGTGACTTGTATAAATATGAATTTGTTAGCAAGTGGAGAATTTTGAATTATTGTAGGGAATTTGGGGTTACATACTTAGAATTAATGGTAGAAGTGATATGAATTGGACTGTGAATGATGTACATATAAATGTGATTTGAGAGGTTAGAAATTTGGATAAGAAATATTAATCATAGTGTGATTTGAAAGCCGATTTGAAAAATTTAAATTTGTTTTGTGTTTTAATATTTTATGTGGATTAATTAAATATCGCGTATAATTGTGAAATATGGTTGAAATAATGAGTCATTATTTTGTAAAATTATATTGCATGGTGAGCCTAAGAGTTGGTTTTCAATTTTTACAAGAAAAATTTGTAGAAAGAAGGGTATTGTTGGATATGGTGGAACAATAAGTTTGTAAAATAGGGATGAATAATGGAACATTTTTATTTGTAATATGTTTAAATGTATTTCCAAGTTGGTAATTTGTCAAATCTATGGTGGTTCAAATGTAAATGTGTTTTGTACATGTCAACTTAGTTTTAATTTACTAGTGCATATACTATGCAAATAAAAATATCTATTTGCATTCACCTAAATATGCGAAGGTGGAGAGTATTTACTATATCATTGATTGGATACTTTTTTTATTTAACATGTACTTATCATATCATATTATAATAACTGTTTGAAAAAATGGGTCTCTTATTGTTTGGATGTGGGGCTCAGGCTGTTAGCTCATATCCCCAAGATAGGAGACCACTCTACCATTGATCCATCTCACTTAATACAAATAATTTATTGTATTATTCAAATTTTTCATAGAAAATTTTGATACTTTCATGTGAGGTCCTAATTTTTACTTTATTCCCTATTTTTTCTTTCAAGTTATATTTTATTATTACCTTTTTTGAAGCATAATTATGTGTTTCCAAGATTTCCTATCATCCTTAAAATTATAATTTAAATATATATATATATTTTTGTTAAAAGAAACCTGGTTATAGGTCCAGGAACCAAATACAATTTTGCAAATAGCAACTCAAAAACACAAGACCAAAGCCACAGCCGCAAGAACACTAACTATCATACAACTAGCAAATAGTTGCTCAAAAACACAAGACCAGAGCTGCACCCGCAAGAACACTAACTAACATACAACCAGCCATGAGCCAGTGGACGCCTCCACACCACAGCGGATCCCCACGGAGACAAAGAAAAACCAATTCTCACATCGCACAACCAACGATAGAACACAGGAAAGAGAACCAACCACTAGCCAACATCAAGGGGATGAGACTTAATATCTTCCTGTAGAAACCTGTATACACCATAAGAAAAATTTGACCACCACTCAAGATTGTATGCTCCTTCCTTAACATACAGATTCACCCCATAGTTAGCAGCCCAATCAGCCACTTTATTACCAGATCATTTTATGTGTGACACACAATTCCTCGAAAGAAGACTTAAGATCGAGAGCAGCATTCAAAAACTCCCCCAACCTCCAATCCTTAAGCTCCCTGCCTTGCAAAGTATCAACCAAAATTTTTGAATCTCCCTCCACCCACACCTTTTTCCAAACTTTACCACTAGCAAGTTGTAAGCCTTTGAGAAGAGCCCAAGCCTCTGCCATTTTATTAGAATTCATACCATAGTCTGAACTGTAAAGTACCATTGGTTGACCCCCAGAATTGCAAAAGATGCCACCACTACCAGCCATGCCAAGATTTCCTTTCGCAGTGCCATCAAAATTTAGCTTGACCCACCTAGCCTCTAGAGCCTTCCAACATGCCCTGACTTTCTCCTTACCCCCATCCACACTGTTGTTCCCCAACCACCTATACCTTGGCCAGGCATTTGCCCAACCAACTTCTTCTGTGGCTATGATGTGGAACTTATCACTACACAGCTCACCCAGTTTAGAAAGAGTGCTTTCTATCACATCCCAAATTCTCTCCACCACTTTTTCCTTGCCTTGGAAGATCCTCCTATTACACTCCAGCCACATATTCCAAACAATAATAGCAAGCCCAGTCCTCCATAAAAATTTCAAACTGGGACTCCCAATTTTAAGATTCTAGCCTTCAAGAAGAGACTCTTGGGAAGCACCCACACAAACCCCCATCGATGTAGAAAAAAGGACCACAATTTCTAAGCATAAGGGCAATGTAGAAACAAATGATCATTTCTCTCTCCATTGCTGCCACATAAAACACACCTCAAGGGCCCCACATGACCCAATTTCTGCAACCTATCCTAGGTAAGCACCCTACAATGCCAAGCAATCCATAAAAAAGAATTGGCCTTAGGAAGCCCACAACTACACCAAATTCTCTTCACAACAGAAAGCTGAACCCCCCTAACAGAAAAGGAATTGAAGGCATTGCTGACAGAAATCGTACCATTGCCCTTGACACCCCAGACCATGCTATCCTCCTTATTCACCCTCGAAATAGGCCACCTATCCAGCCTGCATTGCAGAGAGTCACAAACCACTCTAAGATCCTCCACCAAGAAGAGAAGACACTTCCACTTCCTATCACCAATGTTGTCCTCCAGATAATCACACACTCGAGTCCCAATGGTATCCTCAAAGTGGCTGACCAGAGGACGCCATAAATGCTACACCTTCAAAGCATCATTATCAAGCCAACAATCTCTCCAAAATCTAATTTTTTTACCATTACCCAACCGCCATTTGATGTTGGGGGACACAAGATCAATGCAGGACCTCAAGAAGTTCCAAATGCAAGAACCTTTGGGAAGCTCAACCTTGAATAAAAGGTATTTGTCATTTTCAAGATACTTAGCCTGAAGGATTCTGCTCCAATTCTTGTGCCCTTCAGCATAAATGTGCCAAAAAAGTTTGGCCCCTAAGGCCTTGTTCAAAAAAATGCATCTTCTAAAACCCAGGCCACCATGAGAAATAGGCATGCAAACCTTAGCCCACTTAACTAAATTGTATTTAAAAGCATTCTCACAGCCACGCCAAAGGAAAGAACGCTAAGCAGCCTCAAGGATCTTAGCAAATTTACTCGGAATTTGGAACACAGACATTGTATAAATGGGAATTGCAGCCAAGGATGATTTGATAAGAGTGATACACCCAGCTAGGGACAGTCACCGCCCCTTCCAAGAGGCCAATTTACTTTGCACCTGATCAACCACCAAATTCCAGTCTACAGTCAATATTTTTTGATCTATGAGAGGCATCCCCAAGTATCTACTAGGAAGATAGGAAGACTCAAACCCGAGTATTTCCTGGATGCTCAATCTATCCATACAGTTATCTTTTAGGAAGAAAATCCTAGATTTAGAGGTACTCACAACCTGACCAACAACCTTCTCATAAAGGGATAGAATTATTTTGATGCTTCTAGCCTCCCTAGTTGTGGCCTCCCCAAGGAGGAGGGTATCATCCATGAACTAGAGATGAGAGACATTTTCAACCCCCCCTGAGACCTACAGGCCACGCATTCGCCCACACCTAACATCTTGCTTCACAGTTCTGCCTAAAGCTTCAACAACAATGAGAGAGAAAGGGAGACAAGGGGTCCCCCTGCCTCAACCCCCACTTAGCCTTGAAGGGACAAGAAGCCATGCCATTAATCAGAACCGCATAGGAGGCAAAAGAGATGCAACTCATCACCCAATCACACCAGCCCTTTGCAAACCCAAACTTGCCCATAACCTTCAACAGAAAATCCCAAGACACCCTATCATAAGCCTTATTCATATCTAGTTTGACCACCATTCCCTCCTTTCTAGCTTTGATAGAATGAATCGTCTCATGTGTAGTGATGATCCCATCAAGAATCTGCCTTCCTTTTAGAAATCCACTCTGCTCATTTGAAATAATCTTGTCCAGACAGAGCTTAAGACGAGAAGCCATTACCTTAGACACAATCTTGTATATAGTGTTACATAGAGCGATCGACCTAAAGTCATCAAAATATTTGGGAGACCGCAGCTTAGGAACAAGGGCAATGAATGTAGCATTCCACGACTTCATCATAGTTTTTCTCCTTCTGCACTCCTCAGCCGCCATCCATACTTCCTTCCCAACGAACTCCCAAAATTTTTGGAAGAACTCAGCCTGGAACCCATCAGGGCCAGGAGCCTTCTTGGCACCAAAGGAGAAAGTAGCAACCCGGATTTCCTCCTGGGAAAAGGGAGCTAGCAGCATTAAGTTTTGATCTTCTGATATCACTTTTGGAATGTTTCCTAACAAAGAGTCTTGGGCAGCGAGATTCTCCACAAGAGAAGACCCCAACAAAGACTGAAAGAAGGACCTCCCCTCTGCTCTAATTGCTGCCACATCATCAATGAAAGCACTTGCAGGTGTTTGAATAGCATTAATCTTGTTATGCTGCCTCCTGATTTTGGTGGAAAGGTGAAAGAAGTTAGTGTTATGATCACCCTCTTTGAGCCATTTGATTTGTGACTTCTGCTACTACATAATTTCCTCCATTCTCAGCACTCTTTCTTGCTACTCTAATAAGGACTTCTCCCTCTCATGAAACTCCCAAGAATAGCCAAACCCAGCAATGCTCTTTTCTACCTCCTTTAACTCGTCGCCAATCCTAGACTTCTCCTCAGCTAGGTCACCAATGACATTTCTATTCCAGAGTCTAGCTTGCTTCGTAACTTCAACAAGCTTCTAAGAAATAATGAACCACTTATTCCCCTTAATCTCTTTATTCCACCAGCTTTGAAGGGCATGAGAGAAATCAGGATGCTCATACCAGAAAGACTCCATGTTGAACGGGATCCCTTTCGGTTTGAAACTTTTGTTGAACTCAATTAATATCGGCTAGTGGTCTGAACCCCCAAATTCAAGCACAACAAAGAAGAAGCCTTCCAAATCCAACAACCATTCAGAATTGACAAGGAACCTATCCAACCAACATAGGATGTTCTCTTCATCCACCCTTCTATTGTTCCAAGTAAACCAACCAGACCTAGGCTTGACATCAGCAAGGCCTAAGTCCATACAGAAATCACTAAATGAAATAGACCCAGAATTAGCCAAAGCTGTTCATCCTTTCTTCTCCAGCGGGCTTAACACTGCGTTGAAATCTCCACCAACTATCCATTCCTTAACTGTATGGATTCTTCTTAGACTACAAATATGATCCCAAGTTTCTACCCTTCCCAGCTCAGAGTTAGGTCCATAGACATTTGTCGCCAAGAACTTGCTCCCATACCTCATATCCTTGAAACACATAGTAAAGCAAGAGGGGTGCTCATCAATAACTTGCCCCTCTAGAAACAGAGCATTCCAAAGAAAGGCGATGCCACCAGTCGAACCAACAACATTCACAGCCATTCCATCACTGTTACGCCACACTCTAGGCATCAAATCCTTAAACCTACTGGCCTCGATCTTCATTTCTTGAAGGAAAACCAAATCAGGGGCCTCCAATGCAATCAACCGCTTGAGTAAGCGACATTTCTCGGGGGAATTGAGACCCCTTAAATTCCAACTTATAATCTTCATTAACAACAGCCGGCAGGGAGGTGCTCACCTCTAGATTTATCAAAGCACTTCAAGGTTGATTGGGAACCATTTTCTATGTTTTCTAAAGCCAACATCTTGGCTTTTGTAGCATCTGACTTCCTACCTTTAGAGTTTGAACCTCTTGTATCCATAATAGGCTAGTTTTTGTGACCCATTTTCTTTGCCCTCTTGATTACCATACTCCAAGAATTTTCTTTCTCATCCAAATCCGATTCACACCTTGCTCTTCCCACGACAATTGGAGATCCCTAACCCAACTCCACTATTGAGGTAGTGCATGGACCACCTGTATCAGCCACATTACTTATTTCTTTCAAAGCCTCTTGCAGATCCGATGTAGGTTTGGCAACACACCCCCCCGATCTCCTGAAGCTGCCTAACTATACCCATTTTAACCTTCCCAGAAAGCCCCACCCCTGCGACAGAAGGGGGGTGAGACTCCACCACTTCCTCCCCAGCCAGATCTGCTGAGGCAGGGACAACAGGCCCCACAATCTCTACACTCGCACTCACCGATGAGCTAACTGCATAGCACTTAGCAACATGACCAATTCCCCCGCATTTGAAACACCTAATCTGGAAACCCTCATAATCAACCTCCACTACGGCCTCCCCTAGAGCAGAGCTCAACTTAACCGAGTGACATAGGGGCCGGCTAAGATCAATCCGAACACAAATACGCGCTGGGGAATCAAGTCGGCCACCCCTAGGGGTGAAAGAGCTATGCACAAACTTCCCAAGCGAACCTCCTATCATACGCAGAATGTCTTCTATCCATAATTCCATCAGAAGCTTATTCAAATGAATCCACATCGGGGCATCCTGGATCGGCTCGCTATGCGGATCAAACCCAGGAGACCAAGCACGCATATATAGCTTAGCAAAACCCATGAACCAAGGGCCTCCATTCAGAATTTTGTCCCTTTCGGCCTCTGAATTAAAGACAATTCTCATGAACCCTAGTGCCAAAAAAATTACCTCTGGCACACAACCCCTCCACTGATGCCCTATCCATGTTTTGATTTTCTCCATCGAAGGCCATATGCCTACAAACTTAGCGATAACCGCCTGCTTTCTAAGTTTCTCCACCTCTAGATTAAGAAGGTTATTTGGGATTGAAATGTAGGGTACCAAATCAGAGATCCAACTGTTGACATTACCCACGGCAAGTTTGAATGATTTCTCATCCCTAGAGCCTTTACCAGCTTCGTCCAAAGAAACAACAGGCTCTGTTATCACACCCAATGCGCCCAGCATAGTTCCTGCTCCAACAAAAGCACCCGCACCCCTATCCTGCCTTTCTGCCCTATCCCTTCACTCATCCATAGGCTCGCAATCGCTGCTCCTATTTGCTTTTTTTCGCTCCATTTCCTCTTTTCGGATCTGTTTCACTCTAAATATTGTAAGCATCTACTAAAATTAATTTAAATATATTGAATTATGCTTGATACTTTTATAAATTCTTTAATTTTAAAAAATATTAATTATTTATTTAAATAATCAATTTTGCATAATTTTAAGTGATATTTTATATGTATTCATGCACAATCTCATATAATTTGTATATATTAAATTGTATAATAAGATTATTTTTCTATTCATTTATATTATTTCTTGTGTGGTGATTTAATTTAAATTTATTCTTTTATTAGTCTATTAATTTTTCAAGTATTTTTTCTAGTGTTTTTTCTTAATTCTATCATGTAGATATTATGATACCTATACTTCTAATTTTCAATTGATCATGATTGGATGAAATATTCAATTAATTAACAATATTAATTATACATTTAAATATGATATGCTCTTCCCCAAGGATATTACAACCATCATTCTTTTCATATGGGTTAGTGTAGGATCATGGGGGTCCAAACTAGGCCCTTAAGTGACAATAAAAATTCAAAAAAATAGAGTTAGGAAACTTGCCATAAAAATTTGAATAGATTATTAACATAATTTAAAAAACATGTAAGAATAAAATTTGTAGCAAATTGAATGTAGTTTCTAATATACTAGTCCTCTTTTGGAAAAAAAGTAAATCTATTTGGTGAAATTTTGAAATTTCAATATAGTAGTATTAAATTTTCTAATATCTAATCTATGATTGAGATCCCACAAGCCCTGCATGATATTCTAAAGAGAAACCTATTACACACAAATGAGAAATTACACAACAAAATATGTGAAACAATAATGACTATTTATTACTAAATGAATACAATGAAGGATCAAATATCCTTAAGTAGACTCAGGTGAACTTAACATGTGACCCTAAATGATGGAGTTTTGACTAAGACTTGAGTGAGATAATGGAATGCATGAATTAGTTAAGTGACTTTATCTTGTGTGCAACACAAAGAGTAAATAACATGACCAATTGAAATGCATAATTAATGCAATAACACCTGTAATCAGAACTAGATGACCTTTTCCTAAGTTTGCATTAAGCACTAGAGTAAATCATAATTAATTTACTCCAACACCCCCCTGAATGAAAATTAAGGAGAAGCAAAAAACTGATGAAGGAAAAGAATTCAATGATGGATGCATATTGGGTCTCGGCTACAAGGCCTGATGAGGTACCCATGAACAAATAATGAAATCTCTCATAACTATAGAAAAGGAGAAAACCACATGCTTGAAGATAGAATATGATCCACTACCTAGAAACAACATTTTTCCCCTTAGGAAGAAAAGGATCCACTAGTTATTGGAGAAGCCAAACCAAAAGAATGGGCAATTTTGGAATCCAAATCCAGATGATGTGTGCCTCTAAAAATTGCTCACATTTCCACATTTCAAAAAGCAATGATGTCAATCCAAGATCTTGTGAAGAATCATAGAGAACAAGTTGCAAAGGCAATGAAGATAGTGGGCCAACAAAAGTGATTTGGTTGTCAACAAAGAGGAAAGGAGAAAATTCAAGTAGAAAAAATTCTAACAATTTATTCAAACTAAAGAAGAAAGCTACAACTGTTGAAGAACTACAAAGATGCCCTTTGGTTGGGATGATGTCATTGTTTATCTAATGCTCAATATTGTCCTACTAGAAAGAAACTATGGAAGCACACGAGGATGGACTTTGGAAGCTCATGTAGTTAGGAACCCTGCTAGAAAGAAACTATGGAAGAATATGAGGATGTGACTCTGGAATCTCATGTAGACATGAGTTTAGAACAAAAGAACACTTTTGGCAGCCTATTAGAGGAGAAGTGTGGAGCTTGATGGTTAATTAGCAACTTTTAATATTGTAAGTTTATTTATTTAGAATCAAAATGAAATAAACTTATCCAAGATTCTTTAAATAGAAACCCCCATATGGAAATGTATAAGAGTTCAATTTTTACAAAGCTCCAAATTTTCCCAAATCCTTATCATGTGGTGCTCAAAAAGCACGTGCAATTTTTAAAGAATCAATAAGGAAGAAAGAAAGGAGCATGCAAGACAAAATTAGGGAAAGAAACATGCATGCATCTAGAAACAAAGGTTTACATCTGCCTCCATTATGGTGAAAATCTTCACAAAATCTACCTACAGAATGAAGACAAGAAATCACTTGCAAAAGATAGATCGATCATGTCAAAAAATGATCTCTGCAATCTACACACTTGGCATAGCGCTTGGCATTCATTGTGAGCTAACCATTGTAGAGGATGTCCAAAAAAATACAAAGGCAGATGCCTCAGAAAGAAAAATCAAGTGGCCAAATTTTGCAAATAGAAAAAACTCCAAACCTTTATGTGGGTGTTGGAGCACACTGAGACTCATCTCAAAGTCACATGGGATCATTGTCACATAGGTGTGGTTGACCGCAATATTCATGCAAAGAGAGGTAAAGGCCACAATTTTGGGTGCAAGTCATTCACCTCCCAAATTCTTCCAGCACCCCTCTCTACCTTGTTGTTTGTGCAGGTTGACTACCACAAACCTTGACGATATGTAAAAATTGTGTCTCTTATGTGCAGAGGAGTAACAAATTTTATTGAGCAAAGATTCACCTCATGGGTGGGGTCAAGATATTCTTGTTGTGGGTAGGAGAATCAAAACAACACCTTCTTTGTTGTGAATGGACATGCAGATTGACTCCCAACAGTGCTTCTGATGCAAAAAAATACTCAAAAAAGTGAACAAGGATCTTCAAATATCCAAATCTTTGATACCATGATAGAATCTGTGATTGAGATCCCACAAGCCCTAGATGATATTCTAAAGATAAACCTATCACACGAGAATGAGAAATTACACAACAAAATATGTGAAAAATTAATGATTATTGATTACTAAATGAATACAATGAAGGATTGAATATCCTTATGTAGACTCAAGTGAACTCAACATGTAACCCTGAATGATGGAATTTTGACTAAGACATGAGTGAGATAACATAATGCATGAATCAGTTAAGTGAATTTATCTTGTGTACAACACAAAGAAAAAAGTACATGACTAATTGAAATGAATAATTAATGCAATAACACTCGTAACTAGAACTATATGACCTTTTCCTAAGTTTTCATTAAGCACTACAGTAAATCATAATTAATTTACTCCAATATTTTAAAAAAATAAAAAGGTAGGTGTATGTTTGACCAACCTAAATACAAGAAAAAAACAATATCATTTTTCAAAAAAATTAATATAAGTAGAGGACACCTGCCCAAATCTGCCACATTTTTATGAAAATCGTTTTTTCTTTTTTTTTTATCCTATAGTATGGGAAGCATAGAATGTGTCACATCTTTTGGATTAAAAAAATGAGAAATTTTTTGAGAATTATAGATTTTTTTTATCAGCCTATCAATTAGGACTTTAGTATGTAATTTCAAGTACTAAATGAGATAAAATTATATGTCTTCTATTTTTATAATTTCATTTTATATAAAAAAACATATTGACATATTGTTCAACTTGAAATTTTTTGTGCACATATTGATCTTAATATTAAGCCCATTATGTAAAATTATTTATCCTTTACCTTAATTAGGACTAAATCAATCCATAAAAATCTATTTCTAACCTACACTGAGTAGCATGGCATGGCCTAATCTAGAAATTTTATTTTCATAACTCCTAAGCTAATACTTAAAAGAAAGACCATTTTCTATTAACATATGCACTAAGTACCACAAATTGAATGAGTAATCATGAATTTATAAATAATACTTAGATCATTAATTATCATTAAAAATATCACAAAGTATTGAAAGATCATTGAGTAATCTTAAAAATCACATTTACATAAAGAGCACTTAAAATCAATACATCAAAATCCTTAAAGCATTACATCAATTGCTTGTTATTTTGATGGAGATTGTACAACCCTTTATGGGTTTCATTAATAGTAAGGAATTCCACACTATTATCTCTAGCCCAATAAAAAGAATTTTGTTTGTTAACATAACATTTTATTCTAGTGGCAGGTATTCAAGAGGTAAACATAGTGTAAGAAGTTATACTAAAAAAAGATCGAGTCATAGCATGAAGAAAGAGTCATAAGACAATAATTTGATCCTAAAAAAAACCATGTGGTGTGGTGCAATGAAGTATGCCATTTCAATATTAGGCCCAGTGTTTATTACTAACATTTAGGTCTCTTAGGAAATCTTCTTCTAAGATTATCTACTATAATATAAATGAATAATCACAATTTGAGATATTAAACTAAAATAGCTAATCTTATGTTGTATCTTCTATTTACTAGTCTCCAATTATTAAATCTAGGTTTAATTATTATTCATCATTTTTATTTTATTTTTAACTCAATTTACATTGTTATAGGGAAACAATATTTTTTTCTAAAATTATATTGATTAATTGATATGCTATTTAGCATGAGCAATGCTCACTAAAATAAAGTATTTCTCATGCCTAAAATTCTAGTACTTGAAATAAAATTTGATCAATTGATTTTTTATAAATTGTGTATTAATAAATTAATACATTAATAAAATTATAAATTATAAGACATTCACAAGGTGGGGGCCTAGCTCGATTGGCTAAAACGTCCTATTGTAGGAAAGAGGTCACAGGGTCTAGTCTCCCTCCAAACTTGTGGTATTGGAGGGCGTGTCACCCTAGCACCACCGATCACGTGAAAAAAGATTACCATGTGCAAGTTTATAGCGGGGTGGTTACCCAATAGTCTAAAAAAAAAAAAAACCTATAAGACGTTGACAACTTTCATTCATTGAAGAAATATTAGGAAATATACTCAATATTTTTCTCAATACATTTAATAATATTTTTTTTCAAATTAAAATAAAACAATTATTTATCATTATTAGCACTTACTATTAATTTTTGGGATTAATTTTTTTATAAGACGTTGACAACTTTCATTCATTGAAGAAATATTAGGAAATATACTCAATATTTTTCTCAATACATTTAATAATATTTTTTTTCAAATTAAAATAAAACAATTATTTATCATTATTAGCACTTACTATTAATTTTTGGGATTAATTTTTTCTTTTAAAATAAAAATAAAATAATTACATATCACTATTTAACACTTCATATTAATCATTTCAAATGTTGGATAATGAAAATAATTAACCACAATCTTATCATATCTAATATTATTGAAATTAATATGTTTCAATGTGTTGGATAATGATAAATCATATCTAATCTAATTAAAACTATTTTTTTCTTAATAGATAATTCATAATTTCTTAAAGAAAAAGATCTAGAATTGTCTAAGTTTATTTCATTGCACTATTTAGCACTTATTATTATTATTATTATTATTGAGATAGAAATATTAGATAATAATAAAAGAAATAAAGCTTGCAATTAATATATTTCAATGTGATGAATAATGATAACAATTAACCACAATCTTATCAATAGCGATCTCTGGCATTGCAATTTAAGTTTAAACTAATTTTATTAAACTAAAAATTTAGATCTATTTAGGTTTATTTCATTCCACTATTAAACTAAATAAATATGCATTCTTTATTACTTGAATTTACTTTCAAATTTACCAAAAAATCTCTTTTATGTGTACATTGAGGTTGCTAGCTTTCTCTATAACTATAAAGTATTGTTAGATTTTAGGTAACCTTTGTTAGTGTTGCAAATTTTGCTACCTTTATTTCAAAAAGATATTAATTATGGAAATAGTAAATATGTACATTTGGAATGGTATATAATTTTATTTATTTATAAAAACTCTAATTATATACAAATTTCAAATTTCTTTTGTCCATCTTAACAATGTTTAAGATAGCAATAAAGATTATCTTATAAGCGTCCAGGTTGTAGATTGGTTGGTTGAGCTATTGAAAGACAGGGACAACTGACGCAAGTTCAAACCCTGATTTATCTAGCCACACACACTTGGGGCAGGTGTTGGTTATCGTGCGGCCTTGTCTCCCATTAATGAGTCATGATTTTGAATTTTAAAATGAGTTAGCTATAATGGCCTGTCTAGAGGTGACCTAGACAACTTCAACTCTAGTATGGTTGAATTTGAGTGTTGAATACAAAAGAGGCTTGATCTTATTTTTTGTTAAAATTTTGTTGGAAATGTTGTTAATATCAAATTTTAGCAATAATGTTAGTTTAATTTAGGTTGAGGTAAATTAACTTATGATAATTGGGAGCATTAAGATGAGGTCAATTATCCATCAGTTTTTAAGAAAATATTTAAAAAAAGACACACAAATATATGTATTACACTTCCTTCTCTACTCTAACTCTATATTACTTGTTGTTGTAGAACCAATTCTATACCCAACAAAAATCAATAATGTAAATGTCAAGATACATGACATCAAATAGTGCTACAATGATGTCATTCACCTTGAAACTCACCACCTACTATTGTATCAATACTGCTAAATTATGAATAAATAATAAATACACTTACAATGTTATATAATTTTTTAAATTAGTAATTATAAATTAAATTATAGACTTCTCTCAAACACATTTCATAAAAAAATATAATAGACGTAACCATTAAACCTTATTTTGATACAAGTGTTAGTAAGCTCAAAATCTCAAATACATTCTATTGAAATTCTTGAAATTATTTTTTTTTTAACTATTAATATATTTTAATTGACAAGAATATATTTTAATTGACAAGTATATATTTAAATTACAAGACTTAATTTATGCTTTAAAAAATATCAAAAAAAAAAAATTAATGAGGACTGAATGTTATCTTTACAACATCTTTAAATTTCAAGAAGAAAAATCAAAGTACCCAATAACACTCTTTCAATATAAAAAGCCACGTCCACTTGCACCTAGAATACTTACCTTACTAGCATCTGTTTCCCAAACTTTTTATAAGAAAGATTTGCTATCTTTTTCTGGCATGAAAAAAATAAAGAAGAATATATACATGAAGAATTAAACTAAAATATGCCCATTATAATTCATCTATTTGCATAGAGAAGATTGAGCTTATGCAGTCGATACAAACAATACGTTGTGATCTATTTGTGGACAACGCTAAGTACATGTTGGGACTTTCACAAAATTCAAAATATAATAGAAGCCTTAATCTAAAATGTGCACCTCTTGCAAGCATTTCTCACTGTTATTTCGATACAACCAAGACTTTGTGATCTATAATAAAAGCCTTAATATGCACCTCTTGCAAGCATTTCCTGGTATTTCGATAACGATCTCTGGCGTTGCAATTTAAGTTGTTCGTGAAATCTGGCAATGAATTCCTCCGCCTTTCTATCCACATCGTTTTCTTCAATATTTTCTTCTTCCAAAGACATAAAATTATTCATGCCCTCTAAGCTATCATTACTATCTACATCCTCACCAGAATATTGTGTAAGAGCTTCATAAGAATTGTGCTCAATTCTGCTGCTGCATGAAAATTCGTAATGCCCAAAATGAGCCAAAGATCTCCGCTTCTCATGAACCATCAAGCCTGTAAAGTTCTCTGCCAACTTTTTTCCCGATTTCTTCAACATAATATGCAAATCTTCCATTTTCTTGCGCTTTATAAGACCACTTTCCATCAGAAAAATAATATTTCTCACGGTATTTTTCAGACGCTTCTTAATTATCCCCATTGATGCTCCTTGGAACAACTCTAGAGTGTATAGTTAGCTCCAGCATAGGGACACATTCGAAAAATTCTTATTGAAGTTTCAGAGTGGAGTTCCATACTTTTTCCTCGGCGGGTTCATTGAATTTAATACTATAAAATCAATGGAATGGAAGCATCCAATGTAAGAAAACTTCAATGTTAAGATAGGCTTGTGATTTCACAGAAACGGAGTGAAACGCAGGCATGATTACACGCAATCTATAACAATAAACAAACGAGTCCCTCTCATTCTTCCTGGCCCACATGTAATATATTATGTGTTCAATACTTATCAATTTCAATTTATATATATATAATAGAATGTCTTGAGTTTTATGGTATGTAATGTGAAAATGATGTCTACAAGTAACGCATATCTTCCTTTACACATAATTCTTTTGCGGCTTGCCATTTCCAAACGTAAAATGAATTGAGCCATTTTGAATCAGAACAGTAGGCACCGGATCAGCTATTTATGTGGGATCTTTTTGCCACGTAAAACATACTAATATCAACGTTTAGGCTGCTTAAGTTCTTCAAAAGAAATGAATTGTAAACGCGTATCAAGCTTCTTGGTGGGTGACAAAACTCCATTAAGATTTGATATGGTAAAGATCTCAGGTTTGATTTTTAGGATTATTTTGGTCGAATGGTTTGAATTATAAATTATTATTAAGTTTCTTGGTGGATGGCATGAGAGAGTAAAAGTTCATTAAGAGTTGATATATTAAAGATGAGATTTGAATTTTAGGATAATTTTGGTCGAATGGTTTGAATTGTAAATTAGTATCAAGTTTCTTGGTGCATGATATGATAGAGTAAAACTCTATTAAGATTTGATACGTTCAAGGTCAGATTTGAATTTTAAGATAATTTGGGTAGAACTGTTTTTTAGTTACAGTTATTTAGTTGAAAACAATTTATGATACAATGTAAAATATATTATGTGGTTTAAAAAGATCATAGTAATTTTGAAAGAAAAATAATGATAAAATAAAGTATTTGTAATTGAATTATAATTGAATTTTATTTTTTTAATTTATTCTTAAAAGAGTAATTTATTTTTAACTTTAATTTTTAATAAAGTATTTTTTAAAGAGTCAAAATTTTCAAGTATAAAATTGAAAAGTGAAATTAGTATATTCATGTTATTTTTGTAATTTTTTTATGGGATTGACTTTGTAGAATTACATATTGACAAGCAACATATTTTTGTGCTAAGTTTAATTCATAACCTCATTCTTATTTATTTTTATTTATTTCAATGTTCACTAAACTTCTTATATAATATATAATATATTAAATGATTTAAAAAATCATTTATACCAAAGTATCATTTATTTCCTTGTTTTTATTTATTCTTAATAGAGATTCTTTTTAAACTTTTCATATAATATATAATATATTAAATAATTTAAAAAGATCATTTATACCAAAGTATCATTTATTTCCTTGTTTTTATTTATTCTTAATAGAGATTCTTTTTAAACTTTTCATATAATATATAATATATTAAATGATTTAAAAAGATCATTTATACCAAAGTAACATTTATTTCCTTATTTTTATTTATTCTTAATAGAGATTTTTTTTACTTTATTTTGGAATAAAATTATTTTAGAAAAGTCAAATTAAATTTGTGTGTGTGTTATTTTTGTAATTATCTTCATGAGACTAACTTAATGCAATAACATATTGACAATTAGCAAATTTTTTGCTAAGTTTAGATCATGGTCTAATTCTTAAATTTATTTTCATGTGCACATATTCTCATATATTTTTCATTTTCTCATCACTATTTTACTCACTAACATGTGCTTCCATACATTTGTTCCTTACCTTCAAAATATCAATTTAACCCTAAGTATCATTTTTATGTACTACGGGATTAGCCTATCATAATCATAAAATGCATACAAATGAACTTAAAATTCAAGCTTCAAACTTAAATTCTAAGTTTTTCATCCCCTTCTACTAGTCATTATGAATTGAATTTTCACACATTATGCAACATCTTGTTATGTCATGATATTTAAATATTTTCATTATACACTTAATTTATATGAAAACTAAGAGAGAAAAAATAGAACACACCTTGATTACTGAAATGAAATGAAAAATTAGATTCACATAATCATATAGTACATTTACATGTGTTGTATTCAATATCACCCATTATTGATAATCCAACCTACCAAGGGTTTTTCCTAAGAAGAATTGTTTTGTAGTACCTCAATAAGTTCTATGTTATATATTATAACAACATTTTTAGATAAATTGTTTTCATCACTAGTAGATTACATAATATATAGTCATTTAATATAGTCAATAAACCCCTAATATGCTTAGGGGATTCAAGTAATAAATAAATGGCATATCATTTGTGTTCATGTTATACTAATCAACACCCATAATTTTATTTTGAATGCTCAAATTTATTGTTTTTATACTCCCTTTGAATACACTAATATAATTAAAATGTCTCCTTATTTTCACCAAGCATCATATATACCTATTTTTAGTTACAATTTTATATCCATTTATTATTTATATCTTATCAACCAAGCACACTACCCACACCCACACCTAACTCAAAACTATTTTTGATTGACATCTCATGCATTAAATCCTTAGCACATATAGCCTAGATGAATTATGACAAATATAACATCCTATAATTTTTTTTATTTGCAATCACTTTTAACCTCAACCCCAAATCCCTTGCCACACTAACTCTGATAGATTAGTTCCCGTATTAATAGATATCTCAGTAACATTGTTCATATTAATAAAAATGATCATAGAAGGGTTTTAGAGATGCTTGATGATTCTTTTGCATAATTTTATAAAATTACCAAAAGGTATACAGTAATTAGGTTTAGGAAACTTGGATAAGGTTTTCTTAAATTTTATGACCACGGTGTGATAATCATTTCCTTTTTTAAATGCATTAGATTTGATATTAATTAAGAACATAGGGGATTATTATGCTTCAATAAAATACAATACTATGTAATGTAATATAATACAGCTTCCTAAATTTGGCAAGATCAACAACTAAATAAAATTTTCTTTGATTGACATGTGTAAAGTGATAGAGGAATTAAATATCACTTATAGACACCCCAAAAAAATTCTATGAATACTTCCTAATCCATAATATCTATGCATATCATATGAAACATAGGGAAAACAAAGTTTAACCAAAATGGATGAGAAATGGGGGTATGCACCTATCTTCTCTAGTTCATTAGGAAAAAGAGTTCCCTTAGGGAAATATTGACTTTAAAACCTTAGGTGAGTCAATATTAATGGAGAACATGATGATTTCCATATGACTGAGGATGGGGTAATTAGCCTGAAATGCATTTTTGGGGAGAAAAACTAAAAATAGTAAATAAACTCAATTGTGCAATGTAAAACTTGAATCATAAATTTAAAACCTTAATCTAGAAAAATCCACAAAGTTCCAACAGATCACAAAAGGTTTTGATTTTATGCACCTATCACAAAAAACATGTTGTTGAAAACCTACATCATAATGTTAGCTCTAAAAAATATGCATGAATGAAGATAACTTTGACATGATGTTTGAGATCTTGAATGTTGCAACAAATAAATGATAAATCTTCTCTTGAAAACCTTTGACAATAATATTAGCTCTTGTGAAGTCTCTCAAAAAGTTCTAGCTTGCTTTTCTAGATATTGAATTGATAAAAAGACCTTGTATTTATAGGTAATTTTCTAATTTCCCAAAAATTAAACATCAAAATCCAACAATTGAAAATTTAATTTGAATAATAAAAATGCTACCAAAAAAATATTAAAAATTAGGATCCTAAACTCAATGGGGACCTATTCTCCCTTGGGTAAATGGGTCCTAGGCCCCAAACTTGGGACACACCAATTTCAAGGTAATTTAATTAATGCTTGCAAATGTTTAATACAATTTTCCCTTTCAAAAAATAGGATTTAGTATTATTTGAAATGCATAATTGGGCCAATTAGAGGCTTAATTAAGTCCAATTAATTAAGGGACCCAAACACAATGTGAAAATGTAAAGGTGTACATTTTTTGACACTACATCATATTAGGAAAAATAAGAAACCTCCTTTTAGGAGACCCTAAACTATTCACACATGGAAGGAAAGCATCCACAAAAAATCCCCATCAAACAATGTCAAATATACTAGTAGATCATAGACAAGTGAAATCATAGAAACTATGAGTGGGAAACCCTTTTTTGGAATGGGAGAGTCAAGCAAGAACGAGTAAGAGGATGGCATGTTTCAATGAACATTTAGTTGATTGATTTAAATGATATTTTCTAACCAATTTTTTTTTAAAAAAAATCTAGAGAAATTATTATACTTGAATCCGTGTGAAGAAAAAAAATTGGACAAGCATCAAAGGACAAAGTTTCCAAAGTTAGGAAGCACTCAAGTAAAGGATTATGAGATCTTGTATATTATTTCATATGTAAATTGATATAGATCATATGAAAAAAATGAGTAAATCATTTTGCAACCTTCACCAATGATTACTCATGGTACATACTTATGTTGTCTTTAGTAAAAAAAAATTAATCTATTTTTTGATAAGTTCAAATACCTCAAGAATCTTGTGCAGAAATACATAAGAAATTTAATAAAGAATATTTTGAGAAACAATGGTGAAGAGTAGTCCAAATGTAGTCCCTCATCCATACTCTCACACATAACCTACCCTTGGCTTCTACTACATTTGGTCTTGTGAGCGGCCCGATTCCTCAAGCTATGGCAGGTGTTTTGGGGGATGCTCCTTCTCTTGAGTTTGTTTATACTAGCATCCCTTTCTTTTCTATTATACATGATGCCTCTTCCCACACACCTTAGTGCCTTCTACATGGGCTCCATTGGAGGGCTTATGTGACTCTTTTGTGCATTTTCCTCCTATTGTATGTGTTCCTAGTGTAGCTAAGGATTTTGTTACTCCAATGGGTGAAGTTGGTTTTAAGCCCGTTTCTACCCATAGTCCAATGATTGTTGGGAATATTTCTATGAGTTTTTTGGATGTTGTGGAATTTGTTCCTTTGGCTATCTCGAGGGATTTTGTGCACTTTGGGAAGGGGTTGCTTGGGGAAGCTCTTGTGCAAGTGGATCCTAAGGCTCTTGATCTTTATCATACCTTTTCTTAGGCACATTGATAGGTTCAATAAGTGGATTGAAAGAAGAAGTCTAGGGTTTTAGTGAGAGAGTGTGTTCTACCAACTTTCCTAAAGGTGGCCCAACATAAATCCATGATCCTCAATTGAAGCAAAGGTAGCAACAAAAAATCCTTTAGCATAGGGGAAGATCTCAATCTTGTCACCCTCCAAGTTCCTCCAAGAATCCAAAACCCACCTATGTAGGTCAAGAAAAGAGGGCTAGAAATTGGAGAAACAAAAAACCAAACTATAAATCTCCTAAAAACCAAAAAAAATAACATCATCCCCACAAACCACCACCAAAGCTCCTGTAAATATGCAACTAGGTCAACTACAAAAAATAAAAAATATTATGATTTTAGGAAAACTCATAAAAGAAACACAAAAGAATATCATAAAACAATAGAGTGTAGACATAGAGGATCTAGACATAAAAAGTTGATCTTGAATTAGTTGGACAGGGGAATTCACATGCTAGACCTAGAAATGGAGAACTTAAAAATCAAAATTTAGATCATAGTTTGTCATTGTCTATAGGTTCTTCTCTTCTGTACTAAGTGTTAAAACTTCATCTATCATTGATAAATTTAAATTTACCTAATTTTTTGGCATGTGAGGCTTGAATTTTGGTGCAAATAAAAACACATACTCATCCAAAAACTCATAAAACACATAATTTGAACAAATAAAATCAACTACATTCAAATCTAAAAATGATGTGCAGCCATGTTGAAACAATTACAATATTTATTCAATCATATGATCAGCAAAAAAAAAAAATCAATCTTTGGCTCTCCATGGCTATTCTCTCTCACTTGTCCTCAAACTTTGTCTTCATCTCTGCTTCCTAGAAGATTTAAAAATCTACTCTCAAAACTTCCATATCATTGTCCTCACCTCCACTACTTCCATGTAGCCCTCTAGCTCTACCTCTCTCCTCCTCTTTCAAATTTTTTTTGAAATCTAAATTAAAAGGAAATTAAATACTCACCCCAAAGTCACATCCCACTCCCTCAATAAAATATACATTTTAATAATTCAAATCTCTATAGGAATCTTCTATGTTTGGTATTCAAACTTGCTCTCACGTTTTTCTAAAGATGCCCTTCAAAATGGAGGTCTAAACATAGATTTTTTAATCAATAAGGTCAAAAATACTTGCCTCTTACCAATCCATACCCCTAAGTCCTGAAATTAATGATGATATCCATGTTTCTAGCTCTAAATTTGTCTTTGTAATAGTTGAAAGAAATAATTATCATTTCTTGTTTTACTGGGAGAGATTACATGGAGAAAAGGTGAAATTACGCCAATAATTTAAAATCCTCCACCATTGCCCATGTTGAATTTTTAATTTTCTTCAAAACATGAATATGAGATGAATAAAATCTATCAAAAATTACCTTCTGAGACTGCATAGATAATTTGGAAAAAAAATCAAACATGTGACTTCAACACTACACAATAGGTGCTAAAAACTGAACTTTTGCATAACTCTTACCCAGAATCTCATATTCACATGAAAATTTGTCAAGATATGAATAATATCCTTAAGATGATTCCCTCCAAATTATTTTTCTCTAGCATTTAAAAATATTAAAAATTAATTATTTTCATAAAATTACCTGTGGTAGTCTTAAAACTATGACAGAGCAAAACTAAAATTTTGAAAATTAAATCACATGAGAGGTTTTATAGTGCTAAGAGATGCCAAATGAACCCAAAGACACACCAAAATTGATATCCAAACCAAAATCTTATTTTTGGTTGATGGTGATTACTAGTCTGCCTGGATGCTCCTCCATCAAACATGTTGGGTAGGAAAAATTTTGTGAGTAGAACTCACAAAATGGAGTTGGGTAATAGAACTAACATTTTAGGTTCTAAACCACCTACAGTGAACTCCATCACTGGTTTATACATAAGGAATTTCTTCCTTCGCCTCTTCTGGCACTTAGCTAGGACACTTGTCATCCTCCTCCACCAAGTATGCACTCTATTCTTTCTTCCTATCCTGGATTTACATCCACCATAGACCAATTTCATTTGCCACATCTCTTCTTCCCTCTTTTCCTTCTTTGTGGTATCCAACGCACCACAAACCCACCACCTCCACCAAATCTCACCTGTGGCATCTTTTATAGCTTCTACATATAAATATGCTACATGCACACATCAATCTGCAACTACATAATCTCTCTTTCTATCTTCTTGCACTAACTCCTTATGAAAATTCATATCAACTATTTCATCACACAATGTAGAAAAATCAAAATTTACCTCTTCATCAATATGATGCTTCATGTCCACCAACATCTCTTCATTATACTTTTCCTCTGCTATTGCAATTTCTACCTCATCATCATTTGCTACAATTTATCTATGTTCTTTATCCTCTATGTCCATCTTTGTCTTTTTAGGATTTAAATCTCCTCTTAACCACCTATCTATTATTTCCATCTCCTTTATCAATAGGATATTCTCATCATTTTTTCCAAGTTCTTCATCAAATTTTGGTCCATTAGCATGCAAATATCCTTCTTCGTTATCACTGTCTATTATAGCCTTGTTGTGCTCTCCAACTTCTACCACCAGCTCATACTTGTTCTCCTCTCTGTCTTCCAAAGTACATGCTTGTGTTGCTGCAATCTTGCTATACTCTTCATCCTTTATAGGGGCTATTCTCACTTCTTTTTCCTTCTCTCTTGGATTCAACACTCATCTTCTCTACTCTTCTTCTCATTTTCTTCAAGGAATACTTCTGTAATATTATCTCCCTCATGTTCACCTACATACACAACCATGAAATTTTTTTATCTTTCTTCTTTGACATTTCATCAAAAAAATTCTACACACTCTCAATACTCAACCTCTCAGGTATAGACTACCTCACACTTGAGGATTTGTCTACACACACATCACCACAAGTCCTAGTACAAACTTCCTCATGTTTGATGCTCTACCTACACACTCATAACTCTTGCTCTAATACTATCGATGCAAACAAAAACACATACCCATCCACAAACTCACAAAACATAGAATTTGAACAAAGAAAATCAATTACATTCAAATCTGAAAATGATGTGCAACCATGTTGAAACAATTACAATATTTATTCAATCATATGATTAGCAAAAAAATAAAAATTTATCTTTGGCTCTCCATGGCCATTCTCTCTCACTTGTCCTTAAACTCATTCTTCATCTCTACTTCCTGCAAGATTTAAAAATATGCTCACAAAACTTCCATGTTGTTGTTCTCACCTCCACTACTTCCATAAAGCTCTCTAGCTCTCCCTCTCTCCTCCCTTTTTAAATTTTTTTTGAAATATGAATTAAAGTAAATTAAATTCTCACCCCAAAGTTGCATCCCACTTCCTCAATAAAATATACATTTTAATAATTCAAATCTTGTTGGAATCTTCTATGTTTGGTATTCAAATTTTCTCTCACGTTTTTCTAAAGATTCCCTTCAAAATGGAGGTCTAAACATAGATTTTTTAATCAATAAGGTCAAAAATACTTGCCTCTTCCCAATCCATACCCCTAGGTCTTCAAATTAATGATGATATCCATGTTTCTAGCTCTAAATTTATATTTGTAATAGCTGAAAGAAATAATTATCATTTCTTGTTTTATCGGGAGTGATTACATGGAGAAAAGGTGAAATTATGCCAATGATTTAAAATTATCCACCATCTCCCATGGGTATGTGTAGGATCATCATGGAAAAAGCAGGCCCTTAAATGGCAAAAAATTTAAAAAAATCAAAGTTAGCCAACTTGACATAAAAAATTGAATAAGTTATCTATATTATTTCAAAAATATGTAAGAATAAAATCTGTAGCAAATTGAATGTAGTTTCTAAACTACTAGATTTTTTTAAAGAAAAAAGAAATCTATTTGGTGAAATTTTGAAATTTCAATGCAGTGGTACTTAAATTCCAAGGAAAAAATAAGAAGTAGCTATCTGTCTGACCACCCTAACCACAATAAAATGAGAATAATTTTTTGTAATATTTTAGATATAAGTAGAGGACTCATGCCCCGATGTGATGCATATTTTTTTATAATTCTTTTCAAGTAAATAATTAATTATGAATTTTTTATTACAACATTTTAAAAAATATAAAAACTCGTATGTCTGACCATCTTAACTTGATCAAAACTTCATGAATTTTTTATTTTTTTTATAATCCTATAGTATGTGAAGCATAGAATGTGACACATGTTTTGGATTCAAAAAATGTGATACCATTTGAAAGCTATAGATTTTTTTCAATCAGCCTATCAATCAGGACTTTAGTTGTAATTTGAATAGAAAATTAATAATAATTACTTATTAAATTCAAAGTAAAGCATAATTTATATTGGTGGAAAGCTGAGAATCTCTTTTGAAAACCCTTTTCATTTCATCAATTTTGGGTAAAAAAATAGTCGTCAGCCACATACCCATCATATTGCCACTTTTTGGCCCATCATGATCCTACACATGCCCCCATGTCGAATTTTCAATTTTCTTGAAAACATGAATATGAGATAAATAAAATCCATCAAACATTACCTTCTGAGATAGGATAGATAATTTGGAAAATAATTCAAACATGTCACTTCGACACTATGCAACGGGTGCTAAAAACTGACTTTTTGCATAACTCTTACCCAAAAGCTCATATTCACATGAAATTTTTTCAAGATATGAATAATATCATTAAGATGATTCTCATCCAAAGTATTTTTCTCTATCATTTAAAAATATTAAAAATTAATTATTTTCATAAAATTGCCTATGGGAGCCTTAAAATTGTGATAGAGCAAAACTCAAATTTTGAAAATTAAATCACATGAGAGGCTTTCCAATTCTAAGAGATTCCAAATGAACCCCAAAACACACCAAAATGGAAATCTAAACAAGAATCTTGTTTTTGGTTTATGTCAATTGCTAGTCTGCCTGGATGCTTCTACATCAAATTCTTGATTGAGCAATTAGGTCTTCAATCATTTCTCAAATTCACTTCATATCTATAATCGACACACAAAAAAGAGGAGAAAGGGTTGTCATATAGAGGCTTTCCTAAGTTAAACCCCATTTTAGTATTTTTACCTCCACAATGGCTATATGATAATAAAAGAGCTTACCCTCATATTGGAAAAGGCCAATGGATAAAATAATGATAAATTGACAAGTGCTACAAGGGTATGTGCAGGATCATCATGGAAAAAATAGGCCCTTAAGTGACAAAAAATTCAGAAAAATCAAAGTTTGGCAACTTGACATAAAAAAATTGAATAAGTTATCGATATTATTTCAAAAATATATCACAATAGAATCTATAGCAAATTGAATGTAGTTTCTAAACTACTAGGTTTGTTTAAAAAAAAAATCTATTGAGTGAAAATGTGAAATTTCAATGTAGTGGAACTTAAATTTCAGGAAAAAAATAAGTAGGTGTCTGTCTAACCACCCTAACCACAAGAAAATGATAATATTTTTTATAATATTTTAGATATAAGTAGAGGAATCATGCCTTGATGTGATACATATTTTTTTGTAATTTTTTTCAAAATAAATAATTAATTATGAATTTTTTATTACAACTTTTTAAAAAATATAAACACTCGCCTATCTGACATCCTTATCTTGGTCAAAACTTCATGAAATTTAGTTTTTATTTTGTTAATCCTATAGTATTCAAAGCATAGAATGTGACACATATTTTGGATTCAAAAAATGTGATACCATTTGAAAGCTATAGATGTTTTTCAATCAGCCTATCAATTAGGACTTTAGTTGTAATTTGAATAGAAAATGAATAATAATTACTTATTAAATTCAAAGTAAAGCATAATTTATATCAGTGGAAATCTCAGAAAGTCCTTTAAAAACCCTTTTCATTTCATCAATTTTGGGTTAAAAAATAGTCGTTAGTGACATACCCATCATATTGCCACTTTTTGGCCCATCATGATGCTGCACATACCCCCAACTTGCCACTCAAATTTACATAGCTTTATGGACTAAAGCCATCATACTCATCACCTTAAAGGATAATTGGATGCTTGATTTGGATTCCTACAAGTGTTAGTTCTCACAAACAAATGAGCATTCAATATTAATAAACTCACATGAATACTTGATACATAGCTAATGTGATTCATGAATGACATAAAGTTACAATAATTCTATTAATTTTTCTCTTCACTACTTATTAGGATGGTTAATTGTCACTTCAAAAATTCTAGTATTTTATTAGCTAATTCAAGTGGTGAAAAAGACATTTACATATTTATATGTATTTCTTTAATTTCCCACCAATTAATTATTGATAGGGCCGACAAGCAAATTTATTTATTTTAATATTAAAATATTGATAATAGAATATTTAAATTAGAGAAAAAATATTGGATAGGTGTGTTAGCTCCCTAGTCCAAACCTATTTGGGGGCTTTAAGGTGCCATGAAATTATTATTAAATAATAATTCCTAATTTAAATCTAATTGTTTGAAATGATCATAAAATAAGTAATTTATGAGTATAATTAGGTCCAATTGCATAGGAGGAGCTAAACCTAGTGTGAAATTATCAAGGTGATAAGTTGTGATGCTACATTTAGCCCCCACTTTAGTGAGAACATGAATTTATGCTTATTATCTCACTAAAGTAAGGATAAGCCAAGAAAGTTTTATTTATTCAAATATTGGAGAGGTAAGATACCTCAAATCTAGTGGATGTGACAACCCCCAAGCTCAATATCCTATGGAATAATGTAAATAAAATGGAACACACACACATGAGGGTAAAATACAACATGATAAACACAAATAATACACAATGAACACACAATACTAATATTGTGAAAAATAAACATAATGCAACACAATACAAAACACGATGCAAACATGACACAAATGTGCAAAGGGTGTATTAGAATCATGGACTAGAAAAATACATAAAAAATATTATAAGGATCATACCTAGGGTGTTCATGAATCATAAGTTAGCAAAGTTTGATATTTTCTAAGTGAACCATGAACAAAAAGCATCATAAGCTAGTGAAGTCCAATATTTCCTAGGTGAGCTCAGCAAGAAACAACATGGGCTAGTAGGTGAGTTTCTACATAGTTAGACAAGGGATTGTGAATTCTAGTATTCACTAGCTACATT
This sequence comes from Sequoia sempervirens, assembly GCA_007258455.2. Classification (NCBI taxonomy): domain Eukaryota; kingdom Viridiplantae; phylum Streptophyta; class Pinopsida; order Cupressales; family Cupressaceae; genus Sequoia; species Sequoia sempervirens. Next base: position 50,593,971 of record VDFB02000363.1, on the reverse strand, counting down.
CCCATGTCAACCATACCAAGAGTTATAGTCCGAATAATTCTGATCATGTGCTACAAGATGATTAATATACCAAAAATGTATCACTGAGTTCAACATGCACAAAAAAAGTGAATAATATAATAGAATGTATGCCCCCACCTTAAATTAATTACTAACTCATGACAAGGGATTTCCTCCAAAGCAATTCCATTTAATTAACAAAAAAATTATAATACATAAGGGATCCAAAAATTTGGGATCAATATTGATTGGAGAGGTAATATATAATATGATTATGCTCAAAATTGATACTATTTGCCAAATTATTGTGGAACTGTGACCACAATGGAGGAATGACATATTTAAGACAACATAAAAATCTTTTGGTTCAACATGGAAGATACCTAAATGTCTTAATGCTTTGCATTGTTCCCAAAAGTAAACAAAAATAAAAAAATTTACAACATAAAGATGAATGGAGATACCAATAGATGAATGCCACAATAGATCCATTTTATTTGTGTCTTTGTCCCAACAAGAACAACAAGGGTAATCCAAGGAAAACGAAAAAAAAAGATATATTCCAAGAAAATTATCACATTATGTGGAGAAAACATAATGTACAAGAACACAACACATAATAATACAAGAGGGTACCATATATGTGAGTCGATCTAAAGAAAATCATCTATATCCCAATCTTTCTTATCGTAAATGGAAGGCAGATAATAGGATAAAGGAACAAGTATGGTACAAGAAGTAGTTCAAAACATGATGGATTACTAGCATTAGGTGGATCATCATAATTTTTCCCATCTAAATTCATTGATGTTGCAAACATAAGAGATAGATCATTATGATATTCTTGTTCTTTTGTCTTATCTTCAACTTTATTATTTGAATGCATCATAACAAGATGCATATCAATACTATTGGCATGCTTTAAATAGGTACTATCATGGGCTTCTCTCATTCTTCACTTTGGTTGGGATAAATAAGGTTTGGTGTTATGGTTTGGAAAGGAAGATGTAGTGAAGTTAGGTGATGAGGAGGATGGATGGATGGGTGGTATCTCATTAGAAGTGGTTTGTAGGGATGGAAGTTCAATGGTTATAGGAATTTATTAGCTTCAATAAGTTGATGAGCTATAGCTTGGCATCTTATTTTATACTCTTTTTCACTTTTATTTCTTCTTGCATGGGCTTCAACATGTTAAGGCGTGTTCCCCAATATTGATTTATTTTCTTTCTTTGAAGAGATTATTAATGGTTGGGAGACCATTGGATTCTTAGGTTTTAACCTAAAGACTTATTTTCTATCAAAGGAATGAATTTAATTAGGAATGTGTCCCTTGATCCTTTATAGGATGGTGAAGGGAAAAATATGACATAAATCTTAGGTTGTTAGAGGAGGATACCCAGTTTATACAGTTGATTTTTATTCACTACCTATGGAGGAGGAGAAAACTCTATCAAAGTCCTTGGGGACCTAGGAATCACAAACTGGATGTTACTAATAATTTTGATATGTAGTTACCTTTAAACTTTTTATATGATATAAATTAAGAACTTCACATTATTTAATGGGTTGAGGTGGTAGAGGCCAAAAATAATCTAATGAAATGTTACCACGAGAGGCTAAAGGCTTAAACCCACTATGGTATATTGTATCTATATTATCTTCAAATAGTAATTTAATATATTTATGAATAACTAATGGGACCATATTCATGGAGCTTAGCCATGGGTAACATAACTTCATATGAAACTGGTCTGATGTTGAGATTAATGTAAATGAAACATCTAATTATTTAGGTCCAACCTTCAATGAAAGAGTTATCAAACCAATTTTAGGGTGAACATAGCCATCATGAGCCTTTAAGAATTCTTTTGATTATTCATAACTATGCTTATAAAGATCATACACATATAATAATTTTTTGGTGATGGACATGTGAAACAAATTGGATCCACAAAATGTTTAAAAAGTGGAAGTGTTTTTTTTTTTTTTTTTTTAGAATTTATCACAATTGGACTGAAAATTTGAAGCACTTACACATTGAATATTTACAAAGTTCAATACTATGAAATTTAGTATTTTGATTTTAATTTCTAAATATGTTGAATTTATTCTAATAGGGTGATCCCACAATAGTGTTTTACAGTTTTTGGCCAAATTAGACACTGAAATTATTATTTTTAACTAAATATTCACATTTGAGCACCTATAGCGGCTAAACCATGAGGAATTTGAAGATGATGCAAACTAGAGTCTTGTCACATTTTTTCTATAGATTCTAAAAATATTTTTTCAAAATATTTGGATTTAGATTGCACTTCTTTTTCCATCTCCCATGAAAACTAGTTTTTTTTCATAAAATATTTTTTTTTAAAAGTGATGTACACCGTATAATGCATAACATTTTTTCCATGAAGGATAAAATTATAATTCTTTCAAATTTATATTTTTAACTCTGATATCTAGTGCTTCCCCTTGGTTAGATATTTTTTTATTAAATACTTTTTCTTTAAAAAAGTTTCAAAGTCAAACCAATTACAATTCAGACATAGTGCAATTGTATAACACATAACTTTTTTGTATATATCGAAATTCAAATTTTTTTTGTTGGATCAAGGACTTCAATATCTGGTGCACTCATATTTTTCAAATTTTGTTTTGATAATCAACTATTTTTCCACATGTACAGAACAAAGACCTTCATTTTCGATGAAAAACCTATGTTTAATAAAACTGAAAAAATGAATACACAATAAAACCAAAACATATTAAAATTGTATTCATTGGATAGCTTGTTCCAAGGACTACTAGATTCTAGTTTTGTTTGTGAAGACTTCTCCATTTTCATCCTCAACCTGAGCTTCAAAGTGTAAAATATAGGTTTTCAAAGTGCCTGAGGGGGAGAATGAGGGAAAAGGGGGGTTCAATTGAACCCATTGGGATTCACTTGAACCCCTAAGGGTTTGATCGAACCCAGGTTCGGCTAAACCCCCTTTCCAAAAGGGGTTTTTCAATTTTTTTGTCTATGCATGCATTAATTTGGTTCGCTCAAACCTGGGTTCGACTGAACACTTTTTTGGTTCGTTCGAACCCCCAAAATCAAAAAATTATCCATGGGCTCATTTTTTGTGAGTTTTCCTTCCTCCATCAAATTGTAAACCACTATTGTGGCTTCACCCAATACCTAGATGATTCAAATAATTTTTTAATATGCATTTATAAAAACCACTTTTAAAAGTCACTTTTTAAGACCATACCATACACATGTATGAACACCATAATTTGACCTAAATAAAAGTAAGTCTCTAATTCCTTTTAGCGAAAGATGTGAAATAAATTGAAGATTGGTGAGGATATTTTTATATAATTTTTTCTAAGTATTTTTTTATTAGTTTTTTATTGGCCCTAATTGTAGTTTTAGAAAACCTTGCTATATGAACACCATAATTTCACATAAACTATTTTTATTTTTTTTATTGTGTAAATAATTTTTTGTAGATTGATGTCATTTAATTTTTTACAAAATAAATAACAAATTAAAAGTCATTAAAAGAGAAAAAATATTGACATTTCAATTTTATGGACCAACATTCTTAGTAATTAATTAAAAAATAGAAAACATCATTGAATCATAAAAATTACATATTTGAAAAACTAAAATTTGTGATCTATAATAGGTTTTAGTTTCATAAAAAAATTCTAAAAAAAAAAAATCAGCTACATTGCCAAAGTCAATTAGTTTTCTTTACATTGCCTTCATCTTTAGTTGTAGGTCCAAGGCTAAGGGTTGGGTTATAAAGAATTTCCGAAGTATGAAACCAAATCGAAAAGCGAGTTTGGATTTCAATTTTTTATTAGAATGGGTACCTGTTTAGGAATGGGACCTCGAACTAACGCTTGGCTCTTTGTTCCTAAACAAGTACCCATTCTTTTTTTTTTCTTCTCTTGAAATGTCCCATCTTTGCAGACTCAACTTCTTACACTTACCTTGATCATAGATTCACAACACATAAGGGATCAAATGAGTATTCCCCTTGTGGATTTATCATTTATTCTACTATTAATATAAATAAGACCATCAAGTGTAGTTATGTAAGAATCAAAATTCATGAAATCAATGCTAGACAACAAAATAGTTTCAGCATTATGAGGTTGAATTATAATTGTGTTTAATACATTAGATAGATCATAATATTCTTCATTATCACTTGGTTGGATCAAGTTAGTTGAATGACTTGGAATTAGGTTTGTAAATATTCATGTTTTTATTAGGTGGTGAAACTAATTTATTCCCTTTATCATTTATAGTAGCCAACTAGATTTTATTATAATCAATGAGGTCTTTCACTTGGTGCTTAAGTTGCATACATATTTTTTTATCATGGCTAGGTGTTCAATGATATTGAAAAAAGGCTTTTACATTAAATTTTGGTGGTAATGGTTTAGTCGTAGCAATAGGTCTAGAATTGGAGGAAATTGAATCATATTCATATTTAGCAACTACAATATTATTTCATGGAGAGAATTGAGAAATTGTAAAAATTTCTTATCTCTTGGCCTAAATTGATATGATCTTGTGGTTGTGATAGTAACTTGTGTTCCAATGTTATTAAAATATTGAGGATGATTTTTCTTTATGAAATTTTTATTTGGCTTCTTGAATGGTTGATAATTGTTTTGAGGTATGGCTTTGGATTGGCCACTAGGAGCTAATGAAGGTGTACCTTCATATGTACTAACTAATATATGATAATCATGAAAGGTGATACATAAATATTTGAATGATGAATATTTTATTAACAATATATTACCCCTAATATTAGGTTGTAAGTTTCCAATGAACACCGCTTGAATTTTAGCATCTAGAAAACTATAGGAGAATTGTAAACTAAGATATCAATATCATCCTATAAAAAAATTTATCTTCTCTTTGGGTCCTTGTTGATAATGAACCATATTAGTAAATATGACTTGGGGTCCAATGTTCTCTTGAAAGTGTAGAAGGAAATCATTAAAAAGTTGTGTAAATTATGTAATTTAATTGTTTAGTAATGAGAAAGACCAATCCAAGGTGATGTTTTTCAATAATATAGGAAAGAGCTTCACTCAAGGAGTGTATCTTCAAAGAATAAGTCACTACACAAGGAGATAAAGGCTGACACATTGTTGTTAGGATCTCCTTTTCCATTGTACTTTTCAAAGAGAGTAATTTCATTATTTTGTGGTATGGGTGTCTTTGGAATGAAAAATGAAAATTGACCATGCATGAGGCATGTAGGTGGGTTTTTATTGAGTTAAATTTGATTCATATTTTATTTTTTTTGTAATGATGACATGTTTTATAAAAGTTGTTTTACCACACAATTAATTGGTGACATGTTTTGAGAGTGTAGAATATGGTGAACTATTATAGATTACTAGAGGGCTATTGTTTTAAATATTTTATGATTGGTGAAGGACATGGAGGTATTGTAGGTGAAAGGAAAAAATTATAAGGATTTCCACAATAAATCCATAAGCTTTATTTTAGACCATTTCTTTATCGCATTGTTGACGCTATGACTATATGGGTAAAGGTTGTAATAGAAGGCATGGTCGTAAGAGAGGAAAAAAAATTTCCTAGTTGGTTTTGTACATTAGTTAATGCTTGGATACAACTAGTTCTTGTAGGAATGTTGGAATCTACTACATGGGCTAGGCTACACAACACTTATATCCCTTGTGAATCATTGATCATTTTCCTTATTAGCATATTATTGTGATTCATGTCAAAAGGGGATCAGGTGTGAGATGGAATTGATCCTTTATGAATGGTTTTTTGTCATTAATGTCTAAGTGAGGTATGGCATGTTGTTGATTTGGTTCTAGAAGATGGAGTGTACAGGTTGCAAAAGTTTCTCAAAATGTTGCATTCATGTCATGCAATTTTGTAATGGTGTTGCAATGAATTATTTTTTGTTCAAAAGTGAAATCAAAGTCTAGATTCAATGTGGGTTTTCTGAGAGCATCTTACAAATGTGTCTTTAAAGTCCAAGGGATGAAGGATGATCTCAAAGTAGAATTACTTGTACTCTCTGACTAAATTAGGGTTTAGCACTTAAACCCTAGGGTTGCATTCATGGCATCTTAACAATCTTTCTATTTTACTATTGACTGCCTATTGAAGTTTGTAGGTCATTTAAGTCATAAAATTATGCCCTTAAGTTTTTTTGGTGACCATCTCCTTCACCTATTCATCTGGTTAATATTGTAGTGTATTCTTTGAATAGATCAAATAGTGTGTGTTTACAGCTAAAAGATCTAAAGATTATTGCTAAAGATCTCATGTATCATGAAAAGCTCTTTGATATCATCCTGAAGATCAATGATACACGATGGATGTCAATCAAGGAAAGAGATTGAGTTAGACCAATGGTTCCCAATGATGAGACCATAAATTGTCTCATATTTTATCAAATAAAATAATCTATTTCTTCTCAATGCAATAGTGTTAAAGTGGCTTGAGTAATGATTGAAAGTTCTTTAGCTTGTTTAAAGTAGAATATAAAGTAAATATTTGATTTATTTTTATTAATTAAATGTGATTGAAATTTCCTCTAATATGTCTCCATGAAGTGTTTAAAATCATATAATGCAGATAAATGAGTTATTAAATAACTCATGGTAAGATGAAGCTACAAACACTTGCAACTAAGAGCTCTAGATATCAACTGTAGACAAGGATTTGATGACATTATGGGAAGATAAAGAATACACTAGACTTCCATCACATTCCAATATTATTGCAAAATTAATGAGCATGAATCACTCCTAAATTGGTGGATAAACATGTAGTTCATGACAACTCATGAAGATCACTTCTACCACAATATATTTCAATAACTCAACTTATCAAAAGCAATTAAGTGTCATTAATGATAGTGGGATGTTATTCAAGACAATAAAAAAATATTTGGGCAAGAAAAAAAAGAGAAAAATCTCTTCATTCACGTGGAGAACTGAAGGTTCCCTAAAAACCAAGCGCATAGAAATTGTGAAAAACACAGTCTTAGTAAAACAGTGATATCTCCCTCGTTTCTCAATGAAATTCAAAATGATCTCGATAGTAGATTTGAAGGGCTAAAAAAATATTTTGAGGATTTGGTATGATTTATAGCAGGGAAGGAGTAGTACATGTGAGAAAATGACTAAGACAAAAGTGGCGTGATAGAGGACATCAACTTCAATTTTCTTAAAGTTTTGTAAACAACCCCTCAAAAATAGGATCTTGGATCCACATTCTTAGTGGATTGTTTGGATAGATATAGAATATGAATTCTATAAATACAATGTAATCATTTGATCAAAAGGAGGGGATTAGAAAGGCTTGTTTTAGCCTGAGGAAATAGGATAGATCTAGTTTCATTTTCTAGCAATGTAATTCCAGATTTCTAGATTAAATTTGAATCCAAGAAAGTGTTTCATTTCTAGCAATTGTGAAGTAGTTTAGTCTTTTAAATTCATGAAAGTGTGCCTTAGATTAGTTCCCTTTCATGCAAATAGGATTTATTTATGCTAATAGAATAGACTATCAAACATTTTTTTTTACTTTCTCTCTTGCAGAAAGTCATGGACACTAGCTTAGATTGATTAATTAAATTCAATGAGGATTACAATGAACCCGTAATTTTTGGCACCATTGTCAGGGATAGGTGTCATTAGGGAAGGAAGAATATTAGTTTGGCAGCCTTTTATATTTATATGTTCCTATTAAAGAAATATTTGTCTCTCAAAACCCCCCTATTTATTACAAAGTATCCTTAGTTGGAAGACCATCACTTCAATCCTAACAAAGGATATTTCTTTAAGGAAAGAATTGATGGATTATTGCTTGCAAGAGGTGAAAAATACAATCAAGAGATATTATCAAGAGACTTATTTGGAGACCTTCAAAATCCAAGAATGGTTGCCCAATCAAATTTTTGAAGTCAGAGGAGGGTTTCCCAATTAGATATTTGAAGAACAGGGAGTTTTTTATAGGCATGCATGTAACAAATCAGAAGGAAGGATTGCAAGATCTCTTCAATCAACCCATGTATTTGCTAGAATCAGAAATAATGAAGAAGGTTTCCACTAAAAAGGAAGGTGAAGAATTGAGTTTCAAAATTTTTTTCATATTATTTTTCAATCTCTTCTCTCAAAAAATTCAATGCATGGAAACATACTTTGAGAAAGGGAAGATATTTTTCAGAACTAGTTAATGGTTATGTGTAACCTCTCTACATCATTAAGTAGATTAGATTAGGGTAGATTTTATTTTTGCAAATAAGTACTTTGAAAATGCTATTTCCTCTTTTCTTAGGCTATAAACATGTAATTTTCTATGCAATTTGTTGCTCTAAAAACTTGTAGCAGATATTTTAGCATTATGGATGACTGGTTAGTGCAGAAAAATAATGATGAAGCAATCTGAGTTGGTATTCAATGTAAAGATCAAGTTGTAGCTCTCAAAATTTAAAGAAATTATTTTCATGTAGCATTGAGAAAGTGAACTACAAATCATACATGATGTTTGGATGGAAAACTAAGATAAAATTAGGTGTTTACTTTATTCTTGTACTCTTATTCACCTCAAAGTTCTTTCATTTTACTCAATCCACTCAAAAACAAAAAAAAAAAGAAGAAAAACATCTAAAAGCAATTCTGAGATTTAAGAAGCAATTTGAAACTATCTAGAGCTATTTTGGAAATGTTTTGGAGCTTTCAAGAGGTATCAGGAGCTTTTAGGAGCTATTACAAGTTGTTAGGAACTATCAAAAGCTTTTAGGAAGTACCTACATAAACTACTAAAAAAAATGAAGTTATTGAATTTGAAGGCTCATTATGAGTTGTAGAGGGACCTGCAACATTTTAGGTGTGGAGGAGATGATGAGACCATAAATTGTCTCATATTTTATCAAAGAAAATCATCTATTTTTTCTTAATGCATTAGTGTTAAAGTGGATTTGAGTAATGATTGAAACTTCTTTAGTTTGTTTAAAGTAGAATATAAAGTAAATATTTGATTTATTTTTATTAATTAAATGTAATCCAAATTGCCTCTAATATGTCTCCATGAAGTGTTTAAAATGATATAATGCTAATAAATGAGTTATTAAATAACTCATGGTAAGATGAAGCTACAAACACTTGCAGCTAAAAGCTCCAGATATCAACTATAGACAAGGCTTTGATGACATTATGGGAAGATAAAGAAGACTCCAAACTTCTAGTACATTCCAATATTATTGCAAAATTAATGAGAATAAATCACTCCTAAATTGGTGGATAAGCATGCAGTTCATGACTGTGCATGAAGATCTCTTCTGCCACATTATCTTTCAATAACTCAACTTATCAAAGCAATTAAGTGTTAGTAATGATAGTGGGATGTTCTTCAATATAATCAAAAAAGATTTGGACAAGCGAAAAGGAGAAAAATATCTTCATTCACATGGAGAACTGAAGGTTCCCTAAAAATCAAGCGCCCAAAAATGTGGAAAACATGGTCTCATTAAAATAGTGATATCTCCCTCATTTCTCAATGAAATTCAAAAATTAAAAATGATTTGGAAAGTATATTTGAAGGGATAAAATCCCCTTTTCAGAATTTGGTGTAATATGTAGCAGGGAAGGAGCAGTACATTTGAAAAAATGGTTGAGACAAAAGTGGTGTGATGGAGGACAACAACTTCAATTTTCTTAAAGTTTTGTAAACAACCCTTCAAAAATAGGATCTTTAAGCCAAATTCTTAGTGGATTGGTTGGATAGATATAGAATATGAATTTTATAAATAAATGTAATCATTTTATCAAAAATATGGGATTAGAAAGGATTGTTTCAGCCCAAGGAAATAGGATACACCTAGTTTCATTTTCTAGCAATGCAATTCTATATTTCTAGATTAAATTTGAATCCAAGAAAGCATTTCATTTCTAAAAATTGTGAAGTAGTTTATTCTTTTAAATTCATGAAAGGGTGCCTTAGATTAGTTCCCTTTCATGCAAATAGGATTTATTTCTACAAGTAGAATAGACTCTCAATCCAATTGTTTTACTTTCTCTCTTGTAGATAGCCATGGACACCACCTTGGATTGATAAATTAAATGATGAGGATTACAATTACCCCATCACCCACCATCCCATTATGTTTATGGTGGATCCTGGTTAAGCCTCACATGGAAGTGGGGAATGGTCATGATTAAACTAGATTTGATCAGATGGTGCATGATGATGGATGACAAAGCCTTGGTGGGTCTAGAGAAATATAGTGTCATATTTCCCTATCACTTCACATCGTTGTTGTGAAGCAAAGCTTTTGAAGATTTTAGTGATAGGTGATGTTGGTGGAAAGTGACATCAGCAAGAACATGTGTCAAAATGATATTGCATTGTTGGGTGTTAATGCATGGTGATTACACATCCTTGAGACACTAAGCTTTCAATGATGAGCGATGAGCATTGAATGGTAGTGGAGTATTATATCAAAGGACACATGGCACTATCCTGCCAGCCTATGGAGATTTAGCGGGCCTGTTGTTAGTGCTAGGGGTATAGAGGGGGATGATACAGATTGAAAAAAAGTGATCCAACAATGATCATTGTGTCTTGATACATCATGGAAATGAATAGTGGTGCTTGTATAAGATCAGTGATACATGATGGCTTTGGTTCCTAAGGGAAAGAGATCTATGGTGCAATATTAAAAGGTGTGTGATTAGAGGGTGATCATCAAACATATTCACATCACAAAAATAAAGGTGAATATCATAAGTAATACCACAATGTGCAATGGTCATGAAGGTTAAGATTGGTGGTGGAGACTTAAAGACCATTTATCTGATGGTCACATTTTAAAGTTGTTACTATGAATGTAGAATCAGGATTGTGGAATGAAGTTAATTGATTGATGGCTTAGATTTGAACATGAAGATATCAAATGGCTAACTCCATGCAAATAGGGTTATTTCTTGCAAACCAACATGGGAAAGAGAATTAAATGATCCACCTGATGCAACGATAGTTGTTGCACTGTAGAAAAAAGTACCCTTTGCTTGAAATGGGATTAATCCATTATAAATTGGACTTAATAAGGTCTTAATCTAGTGTTTTGAGGCATTTATGCATCCACACTAGGCTTTGGACCCTTGAAAATTGAATAACATTCTTTTAACGACATCTTGTAAAGGTGTTGTCAAGTGTTGTAAGATACTTTCACACTTTTCTAGACTTAATGGACCCATTTCTCCCTAATTCAACATTATTAAATGTGTTTAATAGTATTATCACATCAATATAGAAGACTTATAACTTAAAATTAATGTTAAACTAGTTTTGTAATGTGTCTTGCACATTCACATTGGTTCTTGTGCCTTCCTAGGCTATGAGGACTTCATTTTAATGTTGTAAAGTGTATTTAATCACACTTTCACATTTATTTTTGTGTCACAAGCCCTATTTGGCATTCACATAATCACTAATAGTCCCATGTTAACCCATATTGTGCATCTTGAGGCTTAAATTGATCAAATACCTGATAATGTTGCATTTTAAACCTTATTTCCTTATCTCTTTGCATCTGAGTTGTCAAAATAGCCCCTATGGGACCCATTCGCCATGAATGGTGAATCATTCCCATCCAAGTGGGACTCATTCACCATGTGTGGTGAATGAGTCCCAATTGGCTCAATTTTGACCTTTGAGTGGGAAAAAAGTGAAATTTGAGTTTAATTTTGCTTCATGTCGGCCTGTCATGAGGTATTACTAAGTAAAATAGGTGAATTTCTTATAAAATCAGCTCTCTAAACTCATTTTTACATCCATTAACTTTATTCACATCCATTCTTCATTATTCATCCACCAATCTTCTATCTCAAATCAAGTAACTTAGGGTTTTATCATTGCAAGACATCAAGAAAGCTCCTAAAGGCATTAAAGGGTTGAATCTTCCTCCATTGCTACAAAAATTGAAGATCAAAATCATGGAAATGTAATAAAATCCAATATTGCATGTTTCATTACTCTATTTCATCATTTTGGTTTAATTACCTAAAAGGGGTTTGACCAAGGCAAACCCCCATGCAGTAACATTCAAAATTTCTTCTCTTCTTGTGTGCATGTAGATTTGGGACTCTTGGAAGCTTGGAAATCATTGAAGATCAAGTTTCATGGTTGCTCAAGTCTTCTCTTCATTCAAAAATTCAAAGAATCAACAAAAACTCATTTTTAGGCTTGTAAATCAAAGTTTCAGAAGCGAACACTTGTACAAAGTCAAAGTGTCAATTAGAAGCTTTGGAATCCATCTTTGAAAATCTAGAAATTAAAAAGTGGACTCATTCACCATAGGTAGCGAATGAGTCTCACTCCAAGGTCAATTTTTAATAGTTTTCTACATTTTTAGTACCCTTTTGTTAGAAACGGGTTTTGGCTTAGTTTGGAAAAACTAGGACTAATTCACCCTAATTGGAAAATGAGTCCCTCCAGGCCTGAAAAAAAACATCAAAAACATTTCAAAAGTAATTTCCAATCTTCATCAAGGTATGAGGTGCACATTTTCAATCTGATTCATTTTTGTTACAGTTTACTATTCATTTTTAGGTGATTTTGTATTACATAATATCTTTTCAAACAAATCATATTTCATTATTTTTGCATGTTTAATTCATTACTTCATTGCATATATATCATCTCACTTATCCTAAATAACATTATACACACTTTAATTTGAATGAACCCTTCAGCATTTTTGGTCCTACTCTCTCCATTTAGGTGAAAAACCCTAGAAGAGCTAGAAGGGTACATGGTGCCAAAAATATATGATTCATTTGTAATGAGATTTGATGCATAGAGTAGTAGCATAGATGGCTATAGAGACAAAGATAAAATAACCTAAAGGATGCATTAATTTCATATTCAATCCTAGGGTTTGATAAAGAGAGGATGAAGGAAATTCTCTACACCAAAATTAATGTTGTGCAGCTCGATACAAAGGGAATGACAAAGTAGAAGATATTATGAACCCTAAAAAAATATTTGTAGATCATGGTGGAGAACCATGAGGAAATCCTCATCAATTATCTCTACACAAAACAAATGAGAATATTGTAAAAATATAGTAATTGAGAAAAGAGTAGAGAAGTGGGTGTATAATGTAGAAGTGATTTTAATCTCTAGGGGAAAACAAAGAATAAACTAAAAAGAGAGGGCGAGCTACTAAAGGGCTATGGTGGTGCATTGAGGTAGACCAGGAATAGACTAAAGAAGGAGAAGAATAGAGCTAAACTAGTTGGGTGTAGAGTAGAGAAGCGAGATGTTGTGGCAACAACAAATAGTTGAGTTGTTGTAGAGTAAGCTATAACATTGACTTGAGTTCCCTAGGAAAAAATTGTAATAATATTCTATGTTGTAAATATAATAGGTTGGTGCCTTCAAATAACTGAGTTGGTGCCTAGTTTAGGGGATTGGTGTTTCCTTAGGGTCGGTGCCCTTAAAAATTGTAATAGAAGGTTTCCTTGTGCGACTAGATTAGGACAATAGCTCCTAGTAGCACTTTCTCGCCATGAATTTTCCCATCTTGGGTTTCCCACATATATTTTTTGTTATGTGTTATTCCTTTATGTGCATGTGTTTTTCATATCTTTTACGTTGTAATTTGCACATCTAGATTTAAGATTTGTGCCTGCACTTAAGAAAAGAAGGATAAAATTTTATTATTTACTGATTTACCCCCCCTCTAAGTATATTGTTGTGTTCTAGCAATTGGTATCAGAGCCCTAGATTCCCTAAGAGAAGCTTAATCAGCTCAAGTAGATTCTTGGATTTGTGAACACAAATGGCTAGTCAAGAAATTTCTTCTACAAATAAGCCACCTAGGTTTGATGAAAATATTATGCCTATTGGAGCTCATTAATGAAAGGATATTTGGGATCCTTATATTTTGATGTATGGATGTCAATAGTGACTAGATACACACCACTGACCACACCTCCTACTGATGTTGCAACTAAAAAGGACTTTGATAATAATGAAAAAGCATGGTTTACTATTATGAATAGTCTATCTAGATCTGTGCATAGCAAAGTTATCAATTGTAATAATACACAAGATGTTTGGGATACTTTGAAAAAGATCTATGAAGGAGATGACAAGGTAAAATTGGTAAAGCTTCAAATATTGAAAGCTAGATTTGAATGCCTAAGGAGTATAGAGGAAGACAAGAATTTAGACTATCTTCTAAGAGCTAATGATATAGTGAACTCTATCAAAGGGTATTGAGAAGAGTTGAAAGAATATGTTGTTGTATTCAAGGTCCTATAATGATAGAAAAAGGGTATGCCTTTTCCTTTCTTAATTCAAAAATAATTAATGATAAATTGGACTTGATATCACGTTGATCTAGTGTTGTGATAATTTTTACACATCCACATTAGGTTTTGGTCCCTTCTAAGCTAAATAAAATTAAATTTTGTTGACTCTCAGTTGTTTGTGATGTGTGATGTTTGTCCTTGATGAAAAAATTAGTTCTTATAATGGTGTTCTTTGATTGACATTAACAAGCTACATGATATGTAGATTGGTTTTGAGGATTTGATTGGTTAGTTGGAATATGATGCAAGATGTATTCTCTCATTTATTGTTAGGATTGACTGGTTCTCATGACATGCAGATGGTCTATTCACTTGTGATGTTTCATTGACATCATGTAGATAGTTTATATAGTTGGGACGGTCTAATCTTGGTGTCATATGATTTGGTTTAGTTTATATCATGATTTCCTTGGCTCTATCTAAATCATTTTGATGAGCTACATGATGTTCAGTTTTGGATCTACTCTACATGATATTCTTTCAGTGTTTATGATTATGTTGGACTAAAAGTGTTGATAAGGCATTGTAGTAGTTATTTAGGATGATCATTTTTCAGGATCATTTGAAAGCTCCATTTGAGGTTGTATGTCACAGGTTATTTGATCATATTATGATTGATCATTTGTAGGTTTAGTTTTTCAAAACAAACATTTATTAGGTGACTTCTCTATAAGAGCCTTGCTATGATAATCAACATTGAAGTTTTCATAAGCGTCTTGATTGATTATTTAATGTGGCATATAATATAAGCCTTAATTGGTTTATTTTGGCACATTGGTGGTTATTTCATTTCACATTAGAGTTATCTTTGTAAAAGTCATATGGCAGTGACATTAATAAGGCTTTAGGCTCTTCCTAACAAGGCTTTAGTTTGTCTTGATAGGTCATATATGGCTTCAAGTAGCTTGCATGGTATTTTTTATTTGAGCACAACGCATGTGTGCTTGATCACATTGCATCGGTGTTTGATGTGATAATAAGGAAATTGGTTTAAAGTCGACTTCCATTTGAAAAGGTGATTACACCATGTCTTTCCTTAATCAACACTCCTTGTAAAAAGCATGTGTTTACTTTATACTCCTAATGAGTATTGAAGCATGTCATAAAGGAATTTGTTGAATGTAAATGAAATAGACTTTTTACAAGTCTTAGCACTGATATTAAGGATTGATTATTGTTAATAATTGCTTTGAGTCTAAATCGGGCTACATGTGACTTCTATTAAGCAAAGCAAAACAAAACCCTTCTCAGGCATTCTAGACTTTGAGGAGTCGGGCTTATTAAAGGTTGAAGTTCCTTTTGAAAAAGCTTTGGTAAAGGAATATTATGTGACTTCGATAGTATTTGAGGACTAATGATGTGTTTCGGCATTCAATGGTCTCAAAAGCATTTTAATAATTGATTAAATCATGTGATATGATGTTGTTTCTCATTAGACTTCAAAATGACTTTAATAATTGTGTATTCTTTGTGGTAGAAGTCTTCAAAATACTTGGGGGAAATATAGGGCAGTGTTATTATTGTTTCATTGTATAGCATATGAAACCCTAGCCGCCACCATGGAGAGTTTATGGTTGCATATTTCTGATAAATTGCTTGATAGTGGAAGTTGAAAGTGAAGAGGCAAAGCTCATAGATGGAGATCTTCAGTTTGGAGGTTTTGAAATGGTTCCTCTAGTTTTTATTTTCTTTTATTCCTCCCTAAATAGGTATTATAGTCAACACTTTTTTACGGACTTTATCATGATTTTTGTTAAGATATTAACAATGAAGTTTTGGTGATTATTTTTATTTGAACACTTGGTTATTTCTTTACAAACAAATGAAGGGTTGAATGCAATCAATTAAAGGAAATAGTTATTTTTCAATCTTGAAATTTTCATAAAGTTACATGAAAACATATGATTCTTGAAAGAGTTAATTGAAAAACTCTTTAGGGTTTTTCTTATAACCCTAACCTGCATTGTTTTTTAGTTACTCAAACTGCATATAGAAGTTATCATTCACAGTATCTTTAAAAGATGGTTCTCATGCATTTTTCTGCAATCTGAGGGAGGATTATGAAGCTTCAGCCATATTGGGAAAAAATAGTACTGCATTGAAAATATTTTATTATGATTCTCATATTATTGTATTGAAGGAAGATGTTGATGCACAACATTCTTCAATGTGCTTAATGAGGATATACATAGTCTTCTATTGAAATTTTAGAGTTGCAAACTATGCACTTCTAGGGTTTTGATAGGATGCTATAATTGTTATGTGTTAAAAGGGGTTGGTGCTCCTTGGAGTGGTTTTTCCTAAATCTATAAGGGGTTGGTGCTCTAAATTTTTCCTATAAGGCATTGTAAACAGTGTTTTTATATAAGCTAGTAAGACATCATTTTCAAGTGGTTTTTCTACCCCAAGAGGGTTTCCCACTCATCAAATTCATGGGCTTATAGTGTCGTTGCTTTGTTATGATAATATTGCTAGATTGTGATGTTTTTCCTTATCAGTTCATAATTGAATGATTCTTTTTCATTTCTACTAATGTTAACACTAAAGTTGTCTTGTTAATGTTATGAACTTTCATTCAAGTGAAAGCACAAATTTTTCATTTAATTCTATCCATATCAATGTCTTATTCATACACTTAATTGATATACAAGTCAAATCTGCTTCTCAAATTTTCATTTGTTTTCTTAGTTTAAAACTGAACACTGAACTAAGAAAATATTGTGACTTTTATAAATCACTAATTCACCCCCCCTCTCAATGATTTCAGTCTTCTAACAGCTTTCCCCTAATTTAATGTTGTAAAGTGTATTTACTGGAACCTTCACATTAAATTTATGAGGCTTGTAAATTAAGTGGACCTAATCTAGTGTTGTAATGTGTTTTACACATTCATGTTGGATTTAGGGCCCTTTTAAGCTAAATTGATCCAATTTTTCCTTAATTTAATGATGTAAAATGTATTTATTTACACTTTCACATTGAATTTCAGGCCCTCTTGCATTTAGGACCTTTAAATAGGCCCCTATGACCCTATATTGTGCATCCCAAGGAATTTTTCAATCAAAAACATAACAATATCAACATTTAAACTTAATTTACACACTCCCTGACACTTTAGCAGTCAAAATAGGCCCTATGTTAGGGTTAGAAATGGCAGATATCTAACAATTAAATTCATATTTAATTAATGAATAGAGAAACTAAAACACACATAGAATAAATTATAACATAGAGAATTTACTATGGTTCACCCAATCTGGGCTACATCCACCAAACCGCAACCATCCAATGATTTTATTATCCAATGCAAAAACCTATTACAATCTTGTGAATAATCATGTTTTTTTCATCATACTATAACCCCCATCTGAACCCCTTTTTAACAAGCTTAGAAGCTTCTAGATTAGGGTTCTACAAAGTCAATTTTTTTTCCTTTTTCCATTGATTTTTCCTTTTCTAGTGACAACGCAAAAAAGTAGGATACATGTTGGGATGTATAGTATAGCATGATCAGTCGCCACATACCAACACCCTGTGTGTCCCATTCACCACTTTAGGTGAATGAGTCTAATCCAGGTGGGACCCATTCACTACAAATGGCGAATGAGTCCCATTTGGCCTAGTTTTGAGGTTTTAAGTAGGAAAATTTAGTTTTAAGTTCAAATTTCTTCTATGTCAGCCTTTAAGATTAAATAAATGGTCATTTGAGTGTATTTCCTATATATAAAAGCTTTCAAATCATTATTTCATATAATCCTACATGATATCAAACCAAGAACTTATGAGTTAAGCATTCCAAGACTTCATAAGAGCATCAAGAGAGCATTCAAGATCATTTTTAAGGCATTCAAGGGAAGAATTCTTCATCAATTGCTGCAAAAACTAGCTAGTGTTGTGATGTAGCATTGGAGATCCAGGATCAAGCATTATTCTACTCCTATTGTCAAGATCAAGATCTACATCCTTTGTAGCCATTTCATGTTGACTTATAGATTTACAAGGAATTATTCAAGGTATTATTGTCCATGATTCATGTTTTTTTTTCATGTTTCATGCCTTCATTTCATTATCTCACCATTTGGTTTAATTACTTATAAGGGGTTTGACCAAGGCAAACCCCCATTCCCTAACAATCAACACTTTTTCTCTCTTTTTGTAATTGTAGATCTAGATGCCTTGAAGACTTGAAGGATCATTAAATATTAGGTTACAAGTTTGGAGAAATTTGTTGGAGTTGTCTCCACATTTGTAAGGTCATAATCTTCACCAAAAAGTCACCTATAAACCGGAAATCATGGTTTTAGATCCTAAGACCAATAGGAATAGAAACAGCAGACATTGAAGGTCATATTCAAATTTTAAAGCTCTAAAAAACCATAACTAGACTCATTCACCTAGAATGGCGAATGAGTCCCATTTTAGGTCAATTTTGAGAATTTTGTAGTTTCAAATACCCTTTTTTGAGAAACATGTTCCTACACAGAAACCCAGATCTAGGAATGATTCGTCCAAAATGGTGAATGAGTCCCAATAGGCCTAAATTTTAGTATTTGTAGCATTTTTGAGTCTTCATTCAAGCCTCTACAAGTTTCCATGTGCACACTTATTATTTTATAGCTTTTTGTTATGATTTATGTGCATTTCTACGTCATTGATTTAAGTTTCATGCATCACTAGGTTTTGTCTTACATTTCACACATTTTTCCAAGCCCTAGGTTGGTGGTGAACCCCTTAGTAATCTCTAAACATACCCTAGGATAGTCCCTTAGTAGATATTTTCCTCCCATTATCATCATTTGATTGAGATCTCTAGGGTTACCCTTGAATGTAGTAGGTGGAAAGTGGGTATGCTCTATGTCCTAAGTCATATGATAACATTCAAACCCCATTTTTCATATACAATAGGTCCTTATATCAATAACATACAAGTATGATTATAAGATCTTAGCTATTGAAGAAGGAAGAGAAATATAGAAAAACTAACTCTAAATGAGCTACATGGTATATTCACAGCCTACGATATCGAGATGAGAGATGAAGAACCATCCAGGAAAGAAGTTTCCTTCAAGACTATTAACAAGGAGAAGGATGTACCTCTCAAGAAAGACAAGGTAGAGAGGAGCCCATGTAGTGTCCCTCTGGTTGTGACACTCTATTTTAGTTTGATTTAGTTTGATAGATAGATGCTTTAGTTAATTATGAAACTATGTTGTTCATTTTCAGATATGACTCTAACATTATGTTATTTTTGTACTCTATGGATGACACATTTGATATCCTAAACATCTGAATTTTGTTTGTGAACTGACATTATGGTTGACACATATGTGTTATGGATTATTTTTCTTATGATTTTTTATGTGGTTATCATGATGAAATGGTTGTTTGTGATATATGTGTAGACATCTAATTTGACCACTTCCATATGGTTAAAGACATCTCCTTATTCATCTAGCTGCTTATCCCCTCTTTTAATATTAATTAAATCATTTGTTTAATTAATACCTTGCATCTTACATAGGGTCCATAAAGTATTTAATTTAATAAATAATTTACCCCTCTTCCTCCTCTAAATTAAATAAATACACCATTTTATTTAATTTAGTCATATTCCCCTTTTGGAATTAAAATTTATTTTTTTAATTCCTTTTTTCTCTCTCATTGTCACATCCTCCAACTTTTGCAAGTTGGTCTCTAATCCATCTTAATTTCTTCATCTTCTTCTAATTAACTATGGTTAGCATGTGCACACCCTTAATCATCATTAGTGTCACATCCTTCATAATCTCCCACTTGCTTCTAATAAGTCATTAGTCCATCTAATTAAGTACTTGCACAACCTTAATCATATGGTTAGTACAACCTAATCCTCCTCCCATTTATGGCATGTGTCCTTAAGTCAACCTTATTAAAGGTTTTTTCCTTTTGGGCAAGGCACTCCACTTCCCCATGTGAATTTTTAATTCACTTTTAATCCCCCAATGCACTCAAAAGGAATTTTTAATTCCTTCACTTCTTCCCACATGTCCTCTATTTATTCTTTATTCTTTCCCATCTCCCCATGAGGATATTTGAGGAATTTTTAATTCCTCACATGTCCTCCCACCCACATGGGGACAAAGACCTCCTTTATGAGGAGATCTTGTCCAATCCCAAGGTACTTTGTACCCCCCTCCATGTCATGTATTATCCTTCCACCTCATGTCCACTTCACCTTTTAGGGCTATATCACATGCCACATGTCAAGATGTGAGGGCTTGTGAGTTCTCAACTCACCTTAGCCCTACATCTTGATCATTGGTGGCTCAATCTTGGCCATCCATATCTTCTAGGAATTCTCAAAATTCCTATAAATACCCCCTCTTTTCTCTCATTTTGGAAGAGATCATTTTGCTAGCCAAACTCTTGCAATTTTATTTCTCAATCTACACTTAGCCATTTTTATGCTTTCATCCATTTCCATCCATCCTCACATCATCATTTAGCTTGCATCTTGTGCCATCCAAGGAGCATACACATCAAAGATCGAAGGGCCAACCAAAGTATCGATTTCAGACAAGGTATAATGTTCCATTTGTTGCTTTTATCTTGTGTTGATTCCAACTTAGGCTAATCTTGAGGTGTAGGTTGTTTTGGTGTTTATTCGCACTCTTTAGTTTGCTACTCATTTTCTAACACCCAAATTCAACCTATCACATTTCTGGCACACCTGGTAGAACCCACAAACGGGTCTTTTTCTTTCACGTTTGCTATTGTTTGCATTTTTGTAGGTTTAGGTTACAGAGTGGCAGACTTGACCTTCCGGTGGCAGATCTGACCTTCCGGTGGTAGACCTGACCCTCCGGTGGCAGACTTGTCCTCTCTGTTGACAGAACTAACCCTCCAGTGGCAGACCTGACCTTCCGGTGGCAGACCTGACCCTTCGATGGTGGACCTAACCCTGCGGTGGTAGACCTGACTCTATGGTGGCAGACCTGACCCTGCGGTGGCGGACCTGACCTTCCGGTGGTAGACTTGACACTGTGGTGGTAGACCTGACCCTGCAGTGGCGGACCTGACCTTCCGGTGGCAGACTTGACACTGTGGTGGCGGACCTGACCTGCTATGGCAGACCTGACCTCCCGAAGGTGAAATTTCAAGTTTTTACCAATTGTCTTCTTGTAAATTAGGCACATAGTTTAATTAGAGAGGTCAACAAACCTTGTTTGGCGTGCTTGTGGAAGGCTATTTGACTTATCCAATCCCATTGTGTCATTTGGTGATCCTGGGTGATGAGAAATCATAGCTTTCCAAGTCCTTTGAGTCACCCCATTTTTCATTTTCTTAGTGGGACCTGCTTGGGGATTTCATCACCCCAAGGGACGATTCCAACCACGTGTACCGGCGGGGTATATAAAGGGGGGAGAACAAAAGTTGTACCTCAATCCAACCATGTTGTAATTGGTGAAGCATCGGGATGACATGAAGAGTTGGTCTGAGCCTTTAGTATCTCACTAAGGTTCCTGACTCACGCTTGTAACGGGTTGGTGTTCACAGTTTGGGCCTCACGTACCGGGTGTATATCGAGGACTCATTAGCAACCATGTTCATCCTAGAGTAGAAGACTTTGTTGACCATACTCGTTTCTACTAATCTTAGGGTTGTGCTGTCTGAATTGTCTTTCTCGTGCAAAACCATTCATTATCAGTTTGGCCAAATCTTTTCATGTTTGTTATATTTTGGGTCCTTTTCCTTACTTGTCCATCAAAAAAATCAAGCTTCAAACTTATCATTTGGTAGACCTGACCTTATCCTTTGGTGGATCTGACCACATCCTTTGGCAGACCTAACCTTATGCTGTGGCAGACTTAACCTTATGCTGTGGCAGACCTGACCTTATGTTGTGGCAGACCTGACCTTATGTTGTGGCGGACCTGACCTCATGCTGTGGCGGACCTGACCTTATGCTATGGCGGACCTAACCACATGTTGTGGCAGACCTGACCTTATGCTGTGGCAGACCTGACTTTTGGCCAGCCTATATTATCACTTGGCATCCCTTGTCCCTCTGTTTTGAACAATGATACGACCATTTACCATCCTAAACAAACATTTGAACGTTCGTTCTGAGTCTTCATTCCCTCATTCTAAGAGTCATTCATTTTGAACACTCGTTTGCTTGTTCTGAGCTCCTGTTCCTTTGTTTTGAGAGTCATTCATCTATCTTGAGATGCTCCCCATCCGTCCCAAATCCGCTTTCATCTTCGATCTTCGTTATTCCATATAAGCCCCATTGGAGTTGTCATCTGAGTTGACCTAGGTGTTCATCCCTAATCATAATCACCATAACTTAGGATTGCTATCCATCTTAGGTCGATCATCCTTCTCGATCCAATCAATCCGCTTCTATCTCAAGTTGGATTCGGTGTCGTTATCATACATCTACCCGACAATCACAACCTAGTGTTACCAAGGATCCTTCTTAAACTCGGTTGTGGATTTCGGTCTTCATCATATTTATCATCAAATCAATCCTAATCATCAGATCAATCCAACCCCCACATCATCAAATCTATCTAGATTGAAATCCAAAACCTAGACTAATCCAGTGTCTACCAATCAATCCAATCCAATTTCACCAAATCAATCCATGTCAGTCTAATCGATCGTCATCAGCTAATCTCCTATCAAATTGAATCAATTTTTCATCATCCAGGTTTTTCTAATATCTTGATCCATCTCATCATCTTGCATGCCCATTCAGACTCGATCACAGGTAAAGAAAATGGCTGACCAACAAGCCTTGAATGCCCAATCAAACAACCCTCAAGATCCCAACAACACAATGAACATCTCATTGGATCCTAACTATGGTGCTAACATCCCTCACAATCCCCACAATGGCACCTCATCACAATCCAACGTGGATGGCCAAAACACGTCACCACCCAGGGAGGAAAACATGGCTAATCAACCTGAGCTCACATTTGAGGAACACTTCAATAACCCTGTTAATGCACAAATGACAGAACGCCTTCTTGAAAAACATGGCAAAGAAATCTTGGCTCACTTGATAGAAAGAGGTGTCAAGCTTCCATCAGGTGTTGACTTATCCAAGTATGGAACCTCCACATCTAATGCACCCCAAGGTTCACATGATATCCCAAGTAGCTCATACGTCCCCAATGTTCCTTCTGTAGAAAGTTGGCATCAACCTAAATTCGGCAACGCCGTCTTGTATCCCGTTGGCAATCGCATGCATCCCACCATCTCAGTCATAGGGACACCCCAAACCATTGATCCCAATGATCCTTTTTCCTTTGGCATGCCACAAAACATCCCACAATTGCAACCACCAATGCTATCGGCACCACTCCCCTCAAACCTACCTCCTATCAACACTGGGGGTAGCCCTTTCGCTACCTTGCCTCCACCTCATGGGGCTACGAATCCTCCACCATCATCATTCATACCCCAACATCCCTCCACCATTGTCATTCATATCCCAACAACCTCCCCAATCCTATGCTCCCACTAGTGCTCAACAACCTCCCTCGCAAAACATCTCAACCGCGCCTCGACCTCAACAACAACCATTGGTCAATCCTTTATTTTCAATGCAACCACCACTGGATCAACCACAAGGAAGTTAACCTCAGCCTTCAGCCCCAACTATATCTCCATTCCTTGCATCCATCTTACGCCCGCAAGGTCAACCACCATATAACATCCCATCTTGTCCAACACAGCCACCAACAATGCACCAACAACCACCCCATCATTACAATTATTATAGCCAACAATAATATCAACAACAACCATCTTATGTGACCTCACAATAGTCACATCAGCATCCCCAATATCCACAAACCAATCAACAACACCTTTTCCATACTTCCCAATAGTACACCACCCATAACTACCCAACCAATCCATATCCCACCTCGCAACAACAACCTCTTTATCAACAAGGTCCCTTGGCACATCAGCAGGGGATACTACCTCCTCATTATCCATACAACCATCTGCAAACATCATCTCAAAATCCACAATCGTCCTACCATCAATACCCGTCCAACACACTGGCCAGTGCAGACATACTAGAAATCAAAGCCGCTCTGAAAGATCTTCAGGTAGGAATTGGCAAACAATCATTCAAGTTTGAAGATATATGCCCATATCCATTTGATCCCTCCATCTCATTGATTCCTTTCCCCAAACATTTTGAGATGCCAAAGTTTGAAAAATATAAGGGGAACAAAGATCCTAAGGCCCACTTGCAGAAGTTTTACTCCCAGTGTCAAGAATTTATCTACAATGACAACTATCTCTTGCACCTGTTCCCCCGGAGTCTAGAAAGAAACGCCCTAGGGTGGTTCATGACCCTTGAAAAGGGATCCATAAAATCTTTTGCAGACCTGTCAGAAAAGTTTGTCTCCTACTTCTCCTTCAATTTGGAGAAAGACACTGATACCTTGGATCTCCTAAAAGAGAAACAATGTGAAGGGGAAACCTTTACTAACTACCTCCAAAGGTGGTGTGCACTAGCAAGCTGAATGAAAACCCCTTTGAAAGAAAAGGACATGGTCACCCTCTTCATGGAGAACTCTCATCCCGACATGGCTCATAACTTTAGATTACATTGTGTCACCACTTTCGCGGAGGTAGTAGAGAAGGGACCCATCCTTGAGTGTGCCCTTGTTGCCAAGGGGCACATCAAAATATATAATCAAGAAAAGGAAAGGTCATTCAATGACAAGCCACATTTTTGGAACAAGAACAAAAATGCAGTAAATGATGGCATCACTAATACTAAACATGTCCATGTGGCTAACACATCCCAAAGACAGCAACAATCCATGCCTAACGCCATATCTGTACCACAGGGGACACCCCATCCTCCTCAACAGTCCAATCAAAATAACCAAGGGAACACCAAACACCAGTATGCTCGATTAGGAGAACCCTTGAGTGTCGTCTTCAATAAGTTGTTACAGATCAACTATCCGATCATGTACCCTGTCACCAAGCCACTCGACGAATCCAAACCTAAGCCCGCGTGGTTTAGGGAAAAATGAATATTGCGAGTTCCATAAGATCAAAGGACACTCTTTGAATAAGTGTTAGGGTCTGAAAAACCATGTCCAAGATCTCATAGATCGAGGTGATATCAAGGTTGACCCCAATCAAGCTCCGTCATCCAATGCTCAGTTGTAGATATATCAAAATGCCTTTCCAAACCATAATCAAGGCCCGAGCACCTTGAACAGTAATCCTCAAAACAACAGCACAAATAACGTGAGCTATAAGAATGTACCCCTCAATTACGAGGGTATTATTCATTACATTGAGTAGGTAGAACCTCATGTATCCATGATACATGTCAAAGCCAAAGACCCTCAGTGTGTTGTTACTACACGACGAGCCCGCATCACTATCCCTGTGGCCCCCGCACTCGCCCAATCAACTCCTGTAAGCTCTCAGTACAACATCCTTGATCACTTAGGAAAGACCCTTGTGCATATCTCCATTTTGGATTTACTTAAGTCTTCCCCTATGCATCAAGAAATCCTCAACAGAGCCCTACAGGAAACCCATGTACCTAATAACATTGATCCTACACAATTCCAAGCTTTGGTAGGACACCTAGCTTCATCCCATCAACTGCACTTCAGCTAAAACGATATGCCAAACATCGATGTCAATCATAATTGACCCTTACATATTGAAGTCACGGTTGCCCATCATAAAATAAAAAGAGTCTTGGTAGATAATGGCTTTTCCCTCAACTTGTGCACTCTAAAATTCATAAAATAGGTGGGGTATACTCAAGTGGATTTAAGTAATCAAATCATCACAATCAAGGCTTATGATAATGCAGAAAGGAATTCAGAAGGGATTATCAATCTCCCTATCCAAGTGGGACCTATGGTTCAGTACATTACCTGTCATGTCCTTGATCTGGACTTGCCATATAATCTCCTCCTCGGCTGTCCATGGCTCCATGCTATGCAAGTCGTCCCCTCCACATACCATCAGTGCCTAAAATTCTCAGTCAATGGACAAGAAGTCACCATCTATGCCGATCCCCAACCATTTGAATATTGTCGCGCTTTAGAAGCATCATTTCCCCATTTACATTATTGTTCTAGGGTTGAAATGGGGGCATCCCATTCATCATCCGCTAGTCCACCCTCCATTGCGATAACCACTCCATCCCCCACCACTGATACTATAGTCACAAAAGTCTAGATCATTGACAAAGCGTGCGGTGAATACGAAATGCATACTGCTCTCAATGTAGCAACCATGCCACCGTCACCACATGAGTATGGTCAACCCTTGCATGCTACCCCAAAGGAAGACAAGACTGTCACCTTCAGTGGTAAAAACATCCATACCACCACTTTCAGATCCCCGAGTGTCAAGATAGATGCACCAGAAGAGGACATAAGCCAATGGGTCTACCAAGAACCCCAGCCAGAAACTCCTCTAAAGGAATATTTTCAAGAAAATTACCCTTGGCCAACAAAGTTCATGGAAAAACATAACTATCAAGGAAGAGGCCTAGGTAAAGAAGAGCAAGGGTGGTTGCAACCCATTGATATGTCACAGCTACTAAAAAACATAGGCATTGGGTATGATAGGAAGCAGAAAGGCCCTAAAACATCGTCTAATACTTCCAATGGTGTCGCTGTGGACAATGGCTCATTGGAAGGCATACCCGAGGAGGAATCCATCATACGTGCGTATGATGACGTCAATCACAATGACCTATCATCCATGTTCGAATGCCTATCTGTTTGCACTATTAGCTTATCCCTTTGTCACCCTGAGCTTATTGATTGGGACCTCCGTAATAGCACACCTGTCAGTATGACTGCAGATACATATGTCAACCTTATGGGATTGGAGGATGATGAACACTCCAGTCGCAAAAATAAGAATAAGAAAAGTAAAAAGTGGTCATCTAGTGAAAACCTCCCTGAGGCACTTCCTAACCTTGAAAAGTAAAAATAAAGGACGCATCTGATGGTGAAAACCTCGAAGAGGCGCTGGAAGATGGAGATGTTCATCTTCCCCTTATGGGAACTTAGTTATCTTCCCAATCATCTATTCTGATTGAAGAGACTCAAGAAGTTAATCTGGGAACTGCTGAAAGTCCTAAAATCACCTATGTAGCTAAGTCACTCTCAGAGCAAGAGTATTCGTTCATCGTGCAACTACTCCAAGAGGGAATCATTAACTTTGCTTAGTCATACTCAGACATGCCAGGCTTAGACCCCACCTTAGTGGTTCATCACTTAGACATTCGTCCAGATGCCAAGCCTGTCAAACAAAAGGTCTGCAAGATGCATCCGCAGGTCGCATTATTAGTCAAGAAGGAATTGGAGAAATTACTAGAGGCTAGTTTCATTAGACCGATTGACTACTTTGAGTGGATCTCCAATATAGTACCAGTTGCCAAACTAGATGGGGACATTCAGGTCTGCATGAACTTCAGGGATCTTAACAAAGCTTGCCCAATAGATGACTTCCCCCTACCTAAATTTGACATGTTGGTCGACCTGACAACAGGACATGAGATGTTATCCCTTATGGATGGCTCCTCTGGTTATAATCATATTCGAATCGCACCTGAAGACCAACATAAGACTGCCTTCACAACACCTTGGGGCACTTTTTGTTACAATGTTATGCCCTTTGGTCTCAAAAATGCAGGGCAACGTATTAGAGGGCAATGACGGTCATCTTCCATGACCTCATACATATCATCATGGAGGATTATGTCGATGATCTATTAGGGAAATATAGAACATGAGCAGAACATCCTGCCATCCTAAAAAAGATATTTGAGTGGTTAGAGCATTACAAGTTGCGGCTAAATCCAAAAAAGTGTGTCTTTGGGGTCACATCAGGAAATTTGTTGGGTTTCATAGTCTCTTGCAAGGGCATTGAGGTTGATCTCACCAAGGTAAAGGCTATCCTAGACATGCCACCTCCACGCAATCTGAAACAGTTAAGAAGCCTCCAAGGGAAGATGCAATCTATCCGTCGATTCATAGCCCAGCTGGCAGATAAGTGTTAGCCATTCACTCATCTTCTTAAAAAATATTCCACCTTCCGATGGAATCAGCAGTGTCAGATGGGTTTCAATAAAATTAAGGAATATTTAGCTCATCCACCGATCTTGATGCCACCTATTCTAGGCAAACCCCTCCTGCTTTACATCTTTGCCACTTCCGTCATGCTGGGGGCATTGTTGGCACAACATGATGAGTCATCGAAAGAGAGGGAAATCTACTACATCAGTCGGACATTGGTCGGCTACGAATTAAACTACTCCCCCATGGAAAAAGCTTGCCTTGCACTCGTCTTCAACACATAGAAATTCTAACATTCCATGCTCAGCCATCCAGTTAAATTAATTTCCAAAATTGATCCATTGAAGTATTTGTTATCCAGAACCACTCTGACTAGCCACATGGCCAAGTGGGTCATGCTCCTAAGTGAATTCGACATAGAATATGTGGACCGCAAGGCTATTAAAGGACAGATAATCGTAGATCAATTAGCAGAAGCTCCTTTAGTTGATACTCATCCATTGATCACATAATTCCCTGATGAAGAAGTCTTCTTCGTCGATGAGACTACCATGTGGACACTATATTTTGATGGATCATATACACATGATGGATAGGTGGCCGAAATTTTATTAGTTACCCCTCAAGGTGACTACATTCCAAAGTCATTCAGGATAGCATTCCCATGTACAAACAATATGGCAGAATATGAAGCTCTCCTCACGGGCCTCAGAATTGCAAAACAGTGGCACATAACTCATTTGAAAGTCTTTGGTGATTCTTTGCTAGTCATTAGACAAGTTAATGATGAGTTCCTAACCAAGGATGATAAGCTATTACCCTACAAGCGCATGGTGGATGATTTCAAGAAATATTTCACCTCTATACAATTTGAACAGATTCCCAGGGTATGAAACAAAGCAGCTGATGCAATGGCCACTGTTGGTTCCCTACTTGACATGCCTAAAGACCAAACAAAATGTGAGTTCCTTGTAGAACAACTTTTAATCCCAGCATATGATATCCCTGAGACTGACATGGTGTGCGAAATCATGGGTCCCACCTCCCCATGGTACCAAGACATCTACACCTACCTCCATGATAACATTATACCCCCAGATCTTACACGTAATCAATGCAAATCCTTCGTTCATCGCTCTTCCCGATACGTCATCATCGGTGATACGCTTTATCGTCACGGGTATGATGGAATCCTCCTTACATGTTTGAATGAAACTGAAGCCCGTGCTACACTAACGGAAGTACATGGCGGTGTTTGTGGAGCTCATTCAAATGGTATGGCTCTGGCCGAAAGGATCCTACGAGCTAGATATTATTGGCCTGCATTAGAACATGATGCTTGTGAGTTTGTGAAGAAGTGTCTTCCATGCCAACAACATGCAGATTTAATTCATGCCCCAGTGCAAGATCTTCAGCCCTTCCTGGCACCATGGCCTTTTTCTCAATGGGGTTTTGACTTGATTGGCAAGATTTACCCACCATCATCCAATGGCCATACATTCATAATTACCGCAACTGAGTACTTCACCAAGTGGGTGGAGGCAATGCCCCTTTCACAAATCATTGGTACTCAGATTTCCAAATTCATCCTTTACCATATTCTCTGTAGATATGGTATCCCATCCACCATCCTCTCTGATAACGAAAAACCCTTCAAAAACCAAGCCATGAGACACCTCTGTGACACCTTCCATATCTAGCACTGTTGGTCAATGCCTTATTACCCCCAGGGTAATGGTCAGGCAAAAGCTACCAACAAAACCCTTATCCGTATCCTCAAAAAGGTTGTCAATAACACTGGACGAGATTGGCACCTCCATATTCATCCTACCCTCTAGGCATATCGCACATCCATCCGCACCCCAATAGGTGCCACCCCCTACTCTTTATTATATGGTGTTGAAGCCATCTTGCCAATTGAAGTTGAACTTCCATCATTGAGGATCTCTCTGAAGAATCTTATCAGCGAAGAAGATGCTCGTGTTGCATGGCTTGCATAGCTGGAATTACTGGATGAACGAAGGATAAAAGCCTATGATCATCTGCAAGCATACCAAAATCACCTCAAACGTAATTACAATAAGAAGGTTCATCCTCGACAATTCCAGGTGGGCGAGCTTGTTCTTAAGGAGAACCGGCGCACTCAGCAAGACCGAGACAAGAAAGGAAAATTTGAGGCAAATTAGTTGGGACCCTATATCATAGCCGCTAAATATGGATCTAGGGCATATAGGTTGACTACTCTTGAAGGATAACCCCTTGACGAACCCATCAATATCATGCATCTGAAGAATTTCTACGCCTAAATCCGCTCTGTAACCCCAAAAAGGTCAAAAAAGTCAAAAAAGTCAAAAAATTTAAAATTAAAAAAATACAAAAAAAAAACACGTCCTATGGTGAAAACCACCTCTTGGTGGCGCCTTGGATAGGTATGGATGGTGAAAACCTGATAACAGGCGTCATCCATAGAGGGCTTAATCATTATCTACCTGACATCCTAGTTATTTTATGCTTTCATCTGCGTTATTGTCCTCACCCATCTCATCTTGGGCCACTTGGTAAATATTGATTGCGCATTGGATGACCCATTTAGTCTATCCCCATCTTGAGCTTTTCAGTATCCCCCTTCGAGCTTACATCATTCCTTCCCTTTGTCAATCAGTCTGGGTCATCATGTACGATCATCAGTTGTGTCGGTCTTTGCCTAGATCCCATCCTGTCACATCCGTCAGTTGAACTACGTTGCCCCTATGCTGTCACGTAGGCAAGGTTAATCATTTGATTCACCCGCGGGGAATTTGTCCATCACCATCAGTCACCATTGTCTCCTTTTCACTTTATCCATGGTCTTTTTTAGAACTACAAGGGCTCTGCACTTTCACGTAGGCAAGGCTAATCTATGATCGACCCCTAAGCCCCTAGGTTTGTAGGTCATGTCGATATTTTGTGCTTCGTCATCAAGTTATGCCCACATCTAACTGGTTCTTAATAATAAAAAATTCCCTCATGTTACAAGATCTTGTCCCTGGGTAACATCCCGCGTCAACTGGGTCATTTTAATTTAGCATCCATCTTTGGTCTCAATAGGATGAATCCTTCCTAGCGGACCTCGTCAATCCCATCCATCAACTTGATCCTATGGCAAAGGACCTATTGTTTTTATTGTGATCTCTTGATGCTTTCAAAAAAAATTTATCCTTTTGGTTCCTTACCATCACTTGTCAAGGTCTCTTTGGTCCACCATACCATGGCGTGCCTTGACTTGCTGACATGGGGGCATACCTTGATTGTTTGTTTTGACTGTTGTCTTCTCATTTATCCCTCATAAGACCCACCAAGATCTCTAAGGTCTTGTGTTACGCTGGGACAACTTTGTGTGTTTGTGGTTATCTCAACACCAGGCCTGACCGAGGTCATCGTGACTTCGGGGTGTTGGGATAACCTTCTTGTTTGTTGTGTTTTTTTCATGCGTAGAATACTCATTCACCTTGATCTTCCATATCAAGGTACTTGGTATCCAACGCTATAGTAAAAATCAATGCTCCAAAGATGGCAAAATCTCATTTTCACTGCATTTTCATTACTTCGCATGCATCTTTCATTTCCATCATGACCATTACCATGACTTATGATTTCAGTTATGCAAGTACTCTCATTCTTTTTCCTCTTGAGTCCTCTTCCTCTCAGGATATTAATGGTTTTTTTTTGGAAAATGCACTCTTCCATATGCGTATCGCCTATCTGCATTCTCATAACGGTCTTTATTGACACTTAGGTGCATTATAAACATTTACCTTTCATTCCACATAAACGTGTGCATCCATAAATCATAAATCATAATAACATACATAAATCATCCATCCACATGTGCATCCATAAATCATGAGTCATAGAAGCATTTACATAAATCATAAACATGTGCATCCATAAAATCATAAACCATACATAAATCATCCATCCACATGAACATGTGCATCCATAAAACATAATCATAAAGCATAGTTTATCCATCCATATAAACATATGTATATATATGCAACCACATCATAAATCACCCTATATAGCCGCATAAAAGAAATATCATACCTAGTGTCAATAAAGGCCCTCACATAATTAAAATAATAAACATCCTATCATAATACAATGCATCTCCATCATATATCGCCGAATAAGATACAAAATCCAGAGATGTAGATCACCTCTGACCTCTGGCGACATGAACAAACCATCCATCCTATATCTGCCAAAAAACAACCAATGTCCTGCATCTGCCTGCTCTACTGTGAGCTGCCCACATCTGATCTCTACGAAGAATCAAGCACTGGCCCTCTGTGCACTGGAGTCCCCTGGTACTCATGGGTGGGAGTCCCCTGGTAACTGCCATATGGAGACGGAGTCCGCCGATAGTTGCTAAAACCCCTGGTGCGTGTCCCTAATGACTAGGATAGCCCTGGTGGCTATGGAGCCTGACTGACGTAGCGCGCCATGCACTGCACTAGATCCGAAACAACCTACTCATATACACCCCTCCAATAGCTTGCCTGCTACATGAACTCATCCCTCTACCCAGCTATCAATCTCGCGGCATTCTGCTTATGCCTATATCGATCTCGATCTGCACTAATAGCCTACCGCTCCTGTACCCAGGCCTCCTAAGCTAGTATCAACTATCATATCTGCTCTGAGCCTCTATCCCTCTCTACCTGCAATGCCTATAACTACATGTGCAGCTCCTAAACATCTGTCTCTGGCCCTCCCCCCTCAACCAGCCCCCTCTGCAACTGAGCCCGTGCTGCATCCCTCTCGCCCTGTAATGTCTGCATCTGTAACTCTACAGCATCCCTCTCCCTCTATGCAGCCTACCCCAATGCCACCACTGCATCTTTGTTCCTTTGTAAGGCCTGCAATCTCAGCTTAGCCGAATCCCGCTCTCATGGCAAGCTAGATGCCTACAATGTCGTTGTATCTCTCTCTCTATGAAGAGACTGTACCTCTATCTCAGCCACCTGCCTCTCACTCTGTGCTACCTGGACCTGCACCTATAACACATCCCTCCCTGCCTCCAACACCTCCACCTATGCCTGTGCCACATCTCTCTCTGCCTCCACTATGTGCACCCTATCCCTGAGCTCAGCTAGCTCCCTCTGCACACTCTCTGCATCCACTGCATCCCTTGTCCCCCTACTGACAACCTGCTATGTTGCCCCATCTCCCACCAAACCCAATCCCTCCATTAGCATCATTTGACTCTGCACCTCCACCCACAATCTCTCCACCTCAACCCACAGGTCCACAGCCTCATCGCGGATCTCATCTCTCTCTCACTAATCTCCTCTCCTGCTCTGATACTAGCTTGACCAGCTCCATGTAGTCTCTCTCACCCTGAGCAAATCGGGCCCGCCACTCATCCCTCTCTGCCTTTACTCTGATCTTCTCTACCTCTGTCTCATGCACTCGTTGCTTGCTCTGTCGCAGTCTCTCCACTATCTCTCTTAGTACCGCCACTGGATCCTCCCCTATGAGTGGTGCTGCTACTAGTGGTGCTACATCATGCACATCTGAATTGACCTCCATATCTCGTAAATGGTACCCCTCACTCTCGACTGATAGCTCCATCTCATCCACATCTATCACCCCAAGGGCTCCCTACTGCGGCTATCCTCCTCTAGCTTCGTCTATCCCCTGCTCCTCCTCCCCTCCAACTGTCTCCTATCCCCCCTGCCCTCCTAGGTCTCTGTCCATCTCCTCTCCAAATTTGTCTACCTCCTGTCCTCCGGTGGCCCTAAATGTCTCCTGTCCCCCCTCCTCCCCTCCAGCTGTCTCCTGCCCCCTGCCCTCCTAAGTCTCCATCCATCTCCTCTCTGACTCCAACTGTCCCCTATCCTCTGGTAGTCCTGGCTGTCTTCTGTCCAACCTCCTCCCCTCCGACCCCGCTGGCCTCGCCCTGTGTACCCTATGGCTCTCCTCCTCGAGTTCTTGGCCTCCTCTCCTGTCGACCCTGCCCTCGGGCTCTCGGCCTCCTCTCCACCACCTCCTCAGCCTCATCCTCTGCCACCTCCTCAGCCTCATCCCCCACCACCTCTTCAACCTCAGCCCCTCCCCCTTCTGCTCTGTCTCCTCCCTGACCCCTCTGCTATCGTCTCCTCCTCCGACTACCTATCACCTACTCCTATGCCCCTCGTCCTCCTCTTTGTCCTCTTGGCGGTCTTTGCGGACTAAATGCCCACAATCGCCTCTCATCCTCTGACCCAAATCCTTGTGCCTCCTCAATTGGCACAGCTAGTGTAATCCACTCCAATGGATGTCACCTGAACCACTCATCATATCGCTCTGTCATCCCTGTGTCTCACGGCCCCTCTTGCCTATTAGGATAGGGCCTGAAAACCAGTCTCTCAATATCACTCCATACACTACACAGATTTAGCAGTGCTCCCCATGGCCACTCCCGCATCTATCGTGCAAATGTCACTCGGCTTGCTAGAATATCCTGTCTCACTCTGAACTGCCTCGTCACCTGATCCGGTCGATGCAACTCCACTACTCGTGGCCTGCTCCCAATCATGTAACATCGCATAAAGAAATAACCATTGTGCAACCCCTCTTCCCTCGACCACCCCCTGAATTGCCGCATCATGTATGGCTTCCACACTATATCCACTACCCACACCTCATCGAACTGTCTCCTCCACACGTCTACCTCCTGTATCTCTCGATACCATAGTAGCGTCCCTGCCTCTGCTCCCCACCACCATTCTACGAGCTCCCTGTCATCATGCTCACCCACTCTCGCTATAATCAGCCTGGTCACACGGATATGCTCCCAGGCCCACACCTGTAGTAGTGTGACGTTCGTCACACTCAACTGCCTCCTGTAACAAATCATATGCATGTCTCGATACAACTACGCTAACATGCACGTCCCCCACGTGAACTGTCCCTCCCGGACCTCGATGATGTGACGAATCACCTCGACCATCCTGATGTGAAGAAACTGACCACTCCGGTCTAGAAGAAGTATACCACTAATCAACCCTGTCAAGTACAGTGATAGTACCAGTACCCTGCACGCCACCATCCTATCCACATCCAACTGACCCCACTACACCGGTAGCTCGTCACTACTAAAAACAATACGCATTGACTCATCCAACGCCTCACCCTCTAACCAACACTCACTAATCAGGAGCCCTGATATCGGGAGCCTCAAGATCCACCATACATCCTCCAGTGTCACCATCATCTCCCCTGTCGGTAGGTGAAAGGTCGACGTTGCCGAATCCCACCACTCTATCAATGTTGTCAGCATGGCCCCATGGGCCTTGATCGTGGGATATGCCATCATATGCAGTAGTCCTACCTCCGCTAGTCTCTGGTGATCCTCACTGGTCATCCTCACTATGCACCTCCGCAACACCTCTGATTGTCTTTCTCGCATCTGCAAAATTCCTGTTTTCTGCATAAACACAATAAAATTTCTATCATTTTTCAAACTTTCTCTTCGTCATTTTTGGGTTTTCCCCTCTTCCCCTCTTTTCCCCTCATCCCCTTCCTCCTTTCGCCCCCGCAGCAGCAAACCTGTCTGCCCGTAGCGGCGAACTCGCCCACATGGCGGCCAACTCTTTTCCCCCCCACGCAGATTTTGAGACATCAGTTAAATCCGCCTCCTACCCATTTTTCGTCCTTCCTTCCTAGACAAAACCCACATTTTTGTTTTTCCAAAACATTTGCATAAATGGTTCAAAATCACAAAGTTTAGTTTTGGGGTAACCTGGCATGGTATGGCATGCTAGGTGAAGAATATCCGCCTCTCATCTACCAGATGAATGATGTCACTATCGTACTCTGGCATCATGCCCGATCTCGCTTGCCTCCTCTTCTTCCTCTCCTCCTTCTCCACACTTGCCAGCTGTCACAATGAGTACAAGGTAATTCTAGAATTACCTTTTATTCTATTTTCCCTCTTTCTTCCCTTTTCAAATAAAAGGTCTTTTTTCCTTTTATTTACCATAAATTCCTCCAACTAATTCATCCAGCCTCTTTCTTCCCGAGGCTGCCATTCGCACACTGTTTACCTGATTGACTCCATTCAAATGCCATTCTTCTCATTTTTCCGTCCTCTTTCCAACAACATATACCACTCCTTACTTTCGAGAAGTTGACCGGGACCCCTTTTTCCTCCCCCGTCCCCCTTCTCGAGGGGGCATACCCTACCATTCTCTCCTAACCCCTCGCTCTAAGCCTATCTTCACCAGATTGGGGCATCCTCTCCATATTCCCTCCTTTTGGGGCAGCTCACACGCATTCCCCCATGCTGGGGCATCTCTTTTCTGATCTCTTCCTCTATAGAGTCATCTGCATTCTGTTTTTCTTCGAAACCCTATTATCCTAATAGTATTTTGAAGAGGGGAAAAATGTAGACATCTAATTTGACCACTTCCATATGGTCAAAGACGTCTCCTTATTCATCTAGCTGCTTATCCCCTCTTTTAATATTAATTAAATCATTTTTTTAATTAATACCTTACATCTTATATAGGGTCCATAAAGTATTTAATTTAATAAATACTTTACCCCTCTTCCTCCTCTAAATTAAATAAATACACCATTTTATTTTATTTAGTCATATTCCCCTTTTGGAATTAAAATTTATTTTTTTAATTCCTCTTTTCTCTCTCATTGTCACATCCTCCAACTTTTGCAAATTGGTCTCTAATCCATCTTAATTTCTTCATCTTCTTCTAATTAACTATGGTTAGCATGTGCACACCCTTAATCATCATTAGGGTCACATCCTCCATAATCTCCCACTTGCTTCTAATAAGTCATTAGTCCATCTAATTAAGCACTTGCACAACCTTAATCATATGGTTAGTACAACCTAATCCTCTTCCCATTTATAGCATGTGTCCTTAAGTCAACCTTATTAAAGGCTTTCTCCTTTTGGGCAAGGCACTCCACTTCCCCATGTGAATTTTTAATTCACTTTTAATCCCCCAATGCACTCAAAAGGAATTTTTAATTCCTTCACTTCTTCCCACATGTCCTCTATTTATTCTTTATTCTTTCCCATCTCCCCATGAGGATATTTGAGGAATTTTTAATTCTTCATATGTGCTCTCACCCACATGGGGACAAGGACCTCCTTTATGAGGAGATCTTGTCCAATCCCAAGGTACTTTGTACCCCCCTCCATGTCATGTACTATCCTTCCACCTCATGTCCACTTCACCTTTTAGGGCTATATCACACGCCACATGTCAAGATGTGAGGGCTTGTGAGTTTTCAACTCACCTTAGCCCTACATCTTGATCATTGGTGGCTCAATCTTGGCCATCCATCTCTTCTAGGAATTCTCAAAATTCCTATAAATACCCCCTCTTTTCTCTCATTTTGGAAGAGATCATTTTGCTAGCCAAACTCTTGCAATTTTATTTCTCAATCTACACTTAGCCATTTTTTATGCTTTCATCCATTTCCATCCATCCTCACATCATTATTTAGCTTGCATCTTATGCCATCCAAGGAGCATACACATCAAAGATCAAAGGGCCAACCAAAGGATCGATTCGAGACAAGGTATAATGTTCCATTTGTTGCTTTTATCTTGCGTTGATTCCAACTTAGGCTAATTTTGAGGTGTAGGTTGTTTTGGTGTTTATTCACACTCTTTAGTTTGCTGTTTGTTTTCTAACACCCAAATTTGACCTATCACAATATGATAATCGTCAATTTTGGTGAAGAAGACAGTGCAACACTACTCATTTGTGAGTACCTTGCTACACTGCGATTCTTCTTCACGATGTTAGATGTTTATGTGTTTAACAATGATATTTTATGTAGATATGGGTACTAGGTATTAGCTCTACCTACTTGATAGATCTGAGCGTACCCTAATCCAATGAAATTATGTTGATTTGGAGATAGTGTCAAGTCCTCATATGAAGCCATCGTTCTTCATTGAACGAGTATCTATTCATCACCCTTTGTTGTTGTCATCTATTTCTTTTGTGTCGTTCTTGTCTATATTGTTTAGTTTCAAAATTCATTATTTTAGTTAAATGATTATTTGTTAATATATATATATATGATTAATTTTTTTATGTTTATGGTTTAATATATTAATTTAAATTAAACAAGTCATTTATTGTAAAAGTATTTAATTAAAAAAATAATAATTGTTGAAATTACTTGTGCAAATATGATTTATGTGAAAACAGATATTTTCAAGAAGTTGATTTCAACATGTTATAGAATTTTGATTTGAAGTTGAAAAATGTGATCTAGATTTAAATAGTTAAGTTAGAAATGATTGATCAATTATGTATGCATGATTGGCAATCAATCGAGCTTTATGATTTTGAGTTAATTAAAAGCATAAAAGGTTTTTGGGGTTGCAATTTTCATTCATAGCAATATTCTAGAAGAATTTTCACAGCAATAGCTCATAGGAAATTTTTGCACGGCAATTGTTCTAGAAAAGCTTTCTTCCCAGTTTTTGATTGCAAGCATATTATTGGGGCAAATTGTAGTGGGTTTCTTTGTCAAATTAGCCATTGTTTGAGCAGGATCGATAGAAACTTCAGGATTTGATTTAGCTCAACTATCAAGTTTTACCAGGTTTTCTTCTTTTAGATTTCTTGCAAGATCTTGAATAAACCTTGTGGAAAAGAATTTGTTTACCAAATCTGCACATGCAATAGAGTAATCAGAACAAGTTTTTGAATTTTATAGAAAACATAGCAAAACTATGATGCAAAAATTTAGGGAATTGTAATTTAATATATGATTGAAATTGGCTTTGGATCTCCCTTAGTTGTGCGTAGATATATTGAAATTTCTAGTTGTGAAAATTAAAATATTGTCATGATTTAAATCAACCTCCTTGATTCCATACGTAACTTGACACTTAACTATGTTTCGGCCTAATTACTTTTAGTTGGAAATATCATAGTGTTTCCTACTTTTAGATTGATTTATATGCCTCTCTCATTAATCATTTTGGAATGTTTGCAAATGCTTATGTAAACTTGCTAAGTTTGCAAGAATAGGATGTGTTCCAAACTGTTTGTGAACACCATGCATAAACTGATTTATGTGTTTCTTTTGATGCAAGTCTTCTCTTCAAGATGTTTCTTCTAGCATCACCTTTATTCACTCTGAGAAGTTTGGTAATTTCCTGTGTGTGAAGGAAATGGTTTAGATATTTCAAAAATATCTTCTATTATATTTATCATTATTTTCTTACATGTTTCTCTATACCCATGACGTTGTTGTTATTGATAAATACAGTTTAAACTTATTTGAAAAAAATCCTATTTGATTTTCTCATTTAACTTTGCTTTGTGAATATCTTTCTTGAGATTCCATGCATTGACTATCATAGCAGAAGTGCTTGAATATGGTACGGTGTATGAGATTAAACAACCTTCTTGATTTTGTGACAATTTTCCACTATTGCTT
Organism: Sequoia sempervirens; assembly: GCA_007258455.2. Lineage (NCBI taxonomy): Eukaryota > Viridiplantae > Streptophyta > Pinopsida > Cupressales > Cupressaceae > Sequoia > Sequoia sempervirens. The sequence continues at coordinate 50,554,045 of VDFB02000363.1, read as the reverse complement.
TACTTAATCTGTTTTGATTTAAATAACCTCCTTGGTACTATTGGCACTTGTCATTGTTGTAATACTTGAACATGGCAGGGTGCAAAGATTTAAATAGCCTCCCTAAATTTTATTATAGTTTTCACAACATTTGTAGGTATAATGTTGTAAAGGTTTAAATAATCTTCTTGATTCCATTGGTAACCTGTTCTAGCTGCAATACTTGAACATAATAGAAAGATTTCAAAGGTATAATAACCTCTATGAGTTCCATACACAAACTGCCATGCCAAATTGCATGACTAGAAAATGTATTTGCAGTGTCTTATTTGTTTGCTTAGAAAATGTTGATGGTGTTGCAACATCGTTCATCTTTAGTTAATATCTAATTTTTCAGATCTTAGACTTGCTTTGGCCTCCATCTCTCAGCCCTTAGGATTAAATTTTATAAACCCAGAGTGTTGTGTTATCAATTATTTATTACACAAGAAATCCTTTATCCTTAACTAACTCATCTTGGTGCAGTTGGCGTTTTCATCTAGCCTTTGTTTAATGGCTACAATGAAAGCTTAATATGATTAATGTTGAGTTTATAATCCTTGTTTGTAAACTTCCATGTAAATTCGATGGCTGATTACATTGATCTTTTCACTGTCTAATGTTCACTTATAGTTTTGTTATTGTATTACAATGCATGTTACTATATACTAGCAAATTGCATGTGCTTGATTGTATGCATGAATATGTATTTCCTTACTTCAATTGCTTAACTTAAACTTGTGTTGAAATCAGTATCTTTTTTATATTTCTTAAAATTCTAATTTAAATGAATGTTAAATCTAAACTTAGCATATTATGGAACAAATAAATATTTACATGCAATTTAAATGATTGCTTAAAATTTCAATGTTCCTACTTAAGTTTAATTGAGTTATCATGAGATTGTTCATGTTATTCTTTAAAATGAGAAATAATATTTAGAAGTTGTGTTTTAAAGAATATGGCATGTAGAATGTATTTATTTTATTACTAGTATTACTATTCCTTATTATGGTTTTGGTATTTTTAGAACTTGAAGTTGAGTATTCATGTGGTAGTTTGGAAATTTTGGTTCCCCAAAGGCTAGGAGAGTGGAATTTTATTGTAAAGTTATTATGATCAAACGATGGTATTCAATATAATGATTTTGCTTAGGATATAGCCTTGCTCAATTTGTTGTTGATTATATGTCATTTTGAAGATTAGAAGTTGTGTTTTAAAGAATATGGCATGTAGAATGTATTTATGTTATTACTAGTATTACTATTCCTTATTATGGTTTTGGTATTTTTAGAACTTGAAGTTGAGTATTCATGTGGTAATTTGGAAATTTTGGTTCCCCAAAGGCTAGGAGAGTGGAATTGTATTGTTAAGATATTATGATCAAATGATGTTATTCAATACAATGGTTTTGCTTAGGATATAGCCTTGCTCAATTTGTTGTTGATTATATGTCATTTTGAAGATTATGATCTACAACTTGATAGAGATGTAAACATTTTTTGTTTTGTTCCTATGCCTAGTGGCTATCCTTTACCTTTTGATGTTAAGTCATGTTGTAGAAAGAGTGGCTTGTGATAGGGGCCGAAACCCTAAACAATTGTTTGGGTAACCTATCGTAGGTTTTATAATCCAATGGAAACCTAACTAATGTACTAGGGGTTGGGTAGTATTAAACATTAATTCAAATAAATGTATGCCTCGCCTATCTCCTTAATGCTTGTTTAGATGGAGGAAAGGCTAAGAAGGTCTAGAATGGATTAGTCAACTATCTTATCTTCTTGAAAGATGGAATGACTCCACACAAGTTTGTATAGGGGTCGGGAATCGGTAGAGGCTATGAGGGTAACTCTTGGGAGGGTCAGTGGTCTAGGAAGATTCACCAGGGTAACCTATCCTAACTATGTGATGACACTCTTTTCCTATTACATGATTGTGGTCTCTTTTGGAGAGTTATCTCTAGTTGTGTTTTGCCTTTGAGAGTTTGTTTGATATGGTTTTCACATTGTTATGCCGTTATGTGAATGTAAGCCAAGTAAATGTATTATTTTGTATTCTTATTGCTAGTTTCTTGGACCTTTCATTATCTCCTAGCACAGAGGGAGTGGACCTTCGGGTTTCATGTGGTAGGGAGGAAATCATGCTATTACCATAATTGGATACTCTTACAGATGATACTATAATTGTAGTAGGTTCTTGTTACTTCATTGTTTGTGACACTGGACTTTGTACGTGTTTGAAGACATGGATGTTAGATATGATGAGATCATTACCCTCTTTGTATATTTACCTCATGTATATGAGTGTTACTCTTGTAACAATATTTTGATGTATTATGATGTGATGATCTTATTTGTAATGTTTAAGTAATTTCATGTTGGAATTCTTAAGACAATTGTGTAATTGAATGACTTCAAAAAATATATACTTGGTTAATTTATTATTTACGCTTTGTTCTATTGGATTCTATGGTGGGGCATTACAAATTGGTATCAGAGCAAGGTTCTAACACTAGGTACTCTAGTTTTGTGAGCCCATTAGGTTGTCCTTGACAATAGATTTTGTTGATGCTTTTTCCTTGTTTTTTGTCTTATAACAAGACCTATCCTTGATTTGGTGTAGGATCATGCCTAGACCTGATGGTGGAGGTCATGGTTGAGGCTAAGGTGGTGGCCGTGAGTCGAACCACCAAGCTACTCCCCCTCAAAGCTCTCATATGAGCAAACAGGCAGATCAGTTGGGTCCTCAGTTGGATCAGGCAAGCGAGAAATAAATTTTGGCACAACCAAAGGTTGAGGGAACACAATTATTCCATTTAATGGAAGAGGTCCTTTCTTGACTTGGACCTAGACAAGAAGTTGAATAGGAGGTGGTCAGAGAAAGTGATAGATCTCCTAGGAGAGTTGATGATACTATGCAACCAGATGCCATTATTTTTGGGTATATGTGAGATTTGTTGAGGGCATGCCCTCCTACATTTGAGGGCATGGGTGGTGGTTTAGAGGAGGAAACTTGGTTGATTGATTTGGGATGATGCTTTGCTATGCATCCTTATTGTAGCAATACCTAAGCTCATTGTACCATAATGCATCTTAGAGGATTTTCCTCTACATGGTGGCATTTGGAGGAGCAAAATCTCCATCTGTAGATTGGTACAGTCTCATGGGATATGTTCTTGGATATATTTATAGCACAATTTTTGTTTGAGAATTGAAGAAAATGATGTGCTGATGATTTTCATGTTCTGGTTCAGATGGATATGTTCGTGTAGTAGTTTGAGCATAGGTTCTATAAGCTCAAACAGTATGCAGGGATTGTGGACAATGAGGCAATGTTGGTACAACATTTCATTAGGGGCTTAAATTCTCGTATTAGCGGAGGAGTCAGAGTCTTCAAGCCAAAGACTATGGAGGTTGTTGTGGATAAGGCATGTATTATGGAGGAGAATCTAACTATGGACACATGGGAGTTCAAATAGGAAATGCACCTATTGCAATTTTTGGTCCATAAGGTATTCAGATATAAAAAAGTGGTTCCTCTCAGAATCAGCAAGCACCTACTAAGGGTGGACAGTAGCAGCAGTGTAATCCACCAAAGAATAAGAATTCACAGTTTTAGTAGGGTAATAGTTCACAATCTGAAAAAACCATAATTGGTGCCGCCATAAGCACAATCCTCAAGATCAGCCAACTCAAAGTGCGCAGTCTATAATGAGCAAAGGCAACTTTCAACAATCTAATACACCTTCTAGTGGTAGAGGATTTAGCAAAGGTACTAGTTGTTTTTCATGTGCTCAGCAGGGTCATATTGCTAAGAAGTTCTCTATGAGAGGTACTTCATGATTTGGATAGCGACCGACAGCTTCAGAGTCAATAGTTGGAGATGTAGGCCAATCACATACAGCCTTTGCTATGGTAAATAAATGCCAAGCAGATCATCAAAACACAGTGGTTGAGTCTTCAAGTCATTTATAGGGTACCAATCTTACTATTCTTTTTTATTCTGGAGCTACTAATTCATTTATTTCATCTACTATTGTTGAGTGATGTGGACTTGTGGCAGTAAAGAAAGGAGATAGCTGGTAGGTAGAATTTTATTTTGGGATGAAGGTAGTAGTAGAATTCCTTGTTCACAAATGCAGACTAAGGATTGGGCCATTATCTACCTCAGTAGATCTTTGAGTCACACCTCTAGGTTCATATGACATTGTTTTGGGGATAGACTGGTTAGAATCTCATCATCCAATGATTGACTATTGACAGAAGATAGTACATTGTATAGATGATTATGGTGTTGAGATTGAAATTATTAGTGTACAGAGACCCATCTCTTTGCAGATAATTTTTTCTATGCAGTTGAAGAGATGTCTTCGTCAGGGTTGTCAATTTTTTGCAACTATAGTCAATGACTTGGAGGTAGGGGAGATTCAAGAGATATCTCTTCATGATCACCCTATTCTTACGGAATTCAAAGATGTTTTTCCTAGTGATATTCCTAGTATGCCACCAAAACATGACATTGATTTCAGAGTTGACTTGGTTCCTAGAGCAGAGCCCATATCTCAAGCCCCATACAGAATGACCACATAGGAACTAGAAGAGCTTCGTATCTAGTTGGAGGAACTTTTGGAAAAGGGTTTTATTCATCCCAGTGTTTCCCCTTGGGGAGCACCTATCATCTTCATGAAGAAGAAGGATAAATCACTCAAATTGTGCATCAATTATCATCAATTGAACAAAGTGATGATTAAGAATCAATATCCTTTACCCATAATCGATGATCTTTTCAATCAAATCAAGGGAGCTAATGTCTTCTCTTAGATTGATCTAAAATTGGGTTACCATCAGTTACACATTGAAGAAGCAAACATTCATAAAACAACATTTTGAACTTGTTACAGGCACTACAAGTTCACAGTAGTACTGTTTGGGTTAACGAATGAACCATCATTTTTCATGAGTTTGACGAACAATGTCTTTCGCACATATCTTGATCATTTGGTTCTTTTGTTTCTTGATGATATTTTGATCTATTCAAGAAATATGAAGGAGCATGAAGAGCATTTGAGATAGGTATTGTAGTGCTTGAAGGAGAATTGGTTGTATGCAAATCTAAAGAAATGTGAATTCTTCCAAACTGAGGTGAAATACCTTGGTCATGTGATTTCTAGAAAGGGTATTACTACGAATCCTTCAAAGATTCAAGCCATCATTGACTATCCCGTGCCTACCAATTTAGGTGAGGTTCATAGTTTTATGGGTCTTATTGGATATTATAGACGGTTTGTTCAAGGGTTTTCTAGGATTGGGAATCCCATTACTTCTCTTTAGAAGAATGGGAAGAAATTTATTTGGACAGATCAGTGTTAGTTGAATTTTTAGACAATCAAGGAAAAGTTAACTACTGCGCCTATCTTAGCCATACCTGATCCTGCTAAGGATTTTGTTGTTTGCATTGATGCGTCTTTGGAGGGTTTAGGAGCTATACTGATGCAGGATGGACATGTGATCACTTATGAGTCTCGCAAACTCAAGGATCACAAAATAAATTATCCCACTCATGATTTAGAGCTTGTTGTAGTTGTTCATGCTTTGGTCCGATGGAGACATTTCCTTTTGGGGCACCATTTTGAACTTCATTGTGATCACTGAAGTGTGCAATATATTTTCATGCAACTTAATATAAATGCTCCTGGATGGAGTTCTTATGTGTTCATATGATTTTGAGGTAAGATATGTTTAGGGAAAGGAGAATGTAGTGGTTGACACTCTTAGTCGGTGAAGACATTCAGGTGATCCCACAATAGTGGTTTACAATTTTTGGCCAAACTGGACACTGAAATTTTCATTTTTAACTAAATCTTCACATTCGGACACCTATAGCGGCTAAACCGTGAGGAATTTGAAGATGATGCAAACTAGAGTCTCATCACATTTTGTCTGTAGATTCTAAAAATATTTTTTTCAAAATTTTGGAATCAAATTGCACTTTTTTTCCATCTCCCACAAAAACTTTTTTTCAAAAAATAGCATTTTTAAAAAGTGACACACACCGTATAACACATAACTTTTTTTCCATGAAGGATAAAATTCTAATTCTTTCAAATTTAGATTTTTAACTCCGATATCTAGTGCTTGCACTTGGTTAGATAGTTTTTTATTGAATATTTTTTCTTTAATCAAGTTTAAAGTCAAACCAATGACAATTCAGACATAGCACGACCGTATAACACGTAACTTTTTTGTATATATCGAAATTCAATTTTTATTTTTTTGTTGGATCAAGGACTTCAATATCTGGTGCACTCATATTTTTCAATTTGTTTTTTTTATAATCTACTATTTTTCCACACGTGCAGAATAGAGACCTTCATTTTCGACGAAAAACCTATGTTTAATAAAACTAAAAAAACAAATACATAATAAAACCAAAACATATTAAAATTATATTCATTGGATAGATCATTTCGAGGACTACCTGACTCCAATTGGATTTGTGAAGATTCCCCCATTTTCATCCTCAACCTGAGTGTCAAAGCGTAAATAATTAGGTTTTTTATGTGAACAAAGTCAAAAATTAGGGAAAAGGGGGGTTCGCTAGAACCAGGGGGGTTCTAGCGAACCCCCAAGGGTTCTAGCGAACCAGGGTTCATTCGAGCCCCCTCAATATGCATGTTTCCTTTTTCTTTTTGGGTGAGAAATGTGGGCCCCATGATTGATGGGTTCGGTCGAACCCTAGTTCGGTCGAACCCCTTTATGGTTCGGTCGAACTTGTAGGTTCATTCGAACCCCTAAAACAATTTTTTTTCCATGGGGCCATTTTTTCTCAGTTTTCCTTCCTCCATCAATTGTAAACCACTATTGTGGCTTCACCTATGAGATTTCTATTGTGACTCTTGGAGTTGAGTTGAGGAGCCAAATTTTAGTAGCACTTCTTACTAATAGATTGTATCAGGAGGTGAGGATGGAGATTGGATCAGGTAGACCCTTGGAGGGAAGATGTTTAGGATATAATCTTGAGTTATATGGTTTGATGTGACATCTAGGTTGTATCTTTGTACCACCTACAGAGGGTCTTCACACTTTGGTTTTAATAGATGCACATTGAGCACCGTACTCAACTCATCCTGGTGTTCAGAAGATGCATGTGGATCTTCGATAGTTGTAATTTTGTTTGAAGATGTCTTGAGTGCTAGAGATTTTAGGCTAAGCACCAACATCCTACTGGTTTATTACAACCACATCTCATTCCTGAATGGAAATGGGATATTATATTGGTTTATTTCATTGTTGGATTACCTATGTCATCACATCAACATGATGCCATTATGGTTATTGTTGATAGATTGACTAAGGTAGCACAGTTTTCTCTAGTTTGATAATCCTACAATGCTTCCCCTGTGGACAGGATATTCATGGAGGATATTGTTTGATTGCATGGGATTCCTCACAGAATCATTTTAGATAGAGATCCTATGTTTACATTAGCCTTATGGACATCATTACAACAAGTTTTAGGTACTAGTTGAACTTTAGTTCAACTTATCTTCTTGAGACTAATGGTTAGATAGAGAGAGTCAATCAGATTCTTGAGGATATGCTCAGAATGTATGTGATGGATCAGCAATCACATTGGGAGGATTATCTATACTTAGTGGAATTTTCCTATAATAATGGGTATCAAAGTTCCATAGGTATGCCTCCTTTTTAGGCCTTGTATGGACATCCTTGTCATACCCCATTGAGTTGGGATTGACTTGAGGATAGAGTTTGAATTAGACCTGAGATGCTTTGAGATATGGAGCAACAATTTGATCACATCAAAGAGCATTTGGTAGCAGCACAAGATAGAAAAAATAATTATGTCGATGCACATAGAGTGGATCATCAGTTTTCAGTTGGTGATAGGGTTTTTCTTCAAGTGCAACATCAAAAAAGTCCAATTCGTTATGGAAAAGGCTCTAAGATTACACCTTGATTTGTTGAACCATTTGAGATTCTAGAGAGGATAGGTCCTATGGTGATCAACTTGCTTTACCACCTAGTATATCACGCATTCATGATGTTTTCCATGTATCATTTATTAGACCTTATCATCCTAACATTTCACATGTGCTTGATTGGAATGCATTACAGGTAGAGGACGGGCAGCTGGCTTTAGAGCTCATGGGCATTCTTCAGTGCAGGAGGCTTGCCCTCAAGGGTCGAGACGTTGATTAGGTGAGGGTCCAATGGGATCCTAGTGATGAGGTATCAACTACTTGGGAGGATGCAACACACATGCATGAGAGTATGTGCAAGATCATCATGGAAAAAATACGCCCTTAAGTGCTAAAAAAATTAGAAAAATTAGAGTTAGGCAACTTGACATAAAAATTTAAATAAGTTATCTATATTATTTCAAAAACATGTAACAATAGAATTTGTAGCAAATTGAATGTAGTTTTTAAACTACTAGGTTTGTTTAAAATAAAAAGAAATCTATTTGGTGAAAATTTGAAATTTCAATGCAGTAGTACCTAAATTTCAGCGAAAAAATAAGTAGGTGTTTGTCTGACCACCCTAACCACAATAAAATGATAATTATTTTTATAATATTTTATATATAAGTAGAGGACTCATGTCCCAATGTGATGCATATTTTTTTGTAGTTTTTTTCCAAGTAAATAATTAATAATAAAAAAATTATTACAACTTTTAAAAAATATAAAAAAAGTCATATGTTTGACCACCTTATCTTAGTCAAAACTTCATGAAATTCAATTTTTCTTTTTTTAATCCTATAGTATGTGAAGCATAGAATGTGACATATGTTTTGGATTCAAAAAATGTGATACCATTTGAAAGCTATAGATTTTTTTTCAATCAGTCTATCAATCAGGACTTTTGTCGTAATTTGAATAGAAAATGAATAATAATTACTTATTAAATTCAAAGTAAAGCATAATTTATATTGGTGGAAAGCTAAGAATATACTTTAAAAACCATTTTCATTTAATCAATTTTGGGTTTAAAAAAATTCATTAGCGACATGCCCATCATATTGCCACTTTTTGGCCCATCATGATCCTGCACATACTCATGAGTTTTATCCTTATCTATTTGTAGGCTTCCAAGAGTAATCCTTATCCTAGGGGGGGAGGATGTAGTGTCCCTCTAGTTGTGACACTCTATTTTAGTTTGATTTAGATTGATAGATAGATTCTTTAGTTGATTATGATACTATGTTGTTCATTTTCAGATATGACTCTGACATTATGTTGTTTTTGTACTCTATGGATGACACATTTGATATCCTAAACATCTAAAAAAAATTTGTGAACTGACATTATGGTTGACACGTATGTGTTATGGATTATGTTGCTTATGATTTTTTATGTGGTTATCATGATGAAATGGTTTTTTATGATATATGATACTTGTCAGTTTTGGTGAAGAAGACAGTGTATCACTACTCATTCGTGAGTACCCTACTACATTGTGATTCTTCTTCACGGTGTGTTTGTTAATATATGTTTATGTGTTTAACAATATTTTTTATGCAGATACAGGTACTAGGTATTAGCTCAACCTACTTGATAGGTCTGAGCATACCCTAATCCAATGAAATTATGTTGATCTGGAGATAGTGTCAGGTCTTCATATAAAGCCATCATTCTTCATTGAATGAGTATCTATTCATCACCCGTTGTTGTTATCATCTGTTTCTTTTGTGGCATTCTTGTTGGTATTGTTTAGTTTCAGAATTCATTATTTTAGTTAAATGATTATTTGTTAATATATATATATATATATATATATATATATATATATATTTGATTGAATTTTTTATGTTTATGGTTTAATATATTAATTTAAATTAAACAAGTCATTTACTATAAAAGCGAAAGTTAATTTTGTAAAAGTATTTAATTAAAAAAATAATAATTGTTGAAATTACTTGTGCAAATAGGATTTATGTGAAAATAGATATTTTCAATAAGTTGATTTCAACATGTTATAGAATTTTTATTTGGAGTTGAAAAAATGTGATTTGGAGTTAAATGGTTAAGTTAGAACTAATTGATCAATTTTGTATGGATGATTGAAAATCAGTTGAGCTTTATGATTTTGAGTTAATTAAAAGAATAAAAGGTTTTTGGGGGTTGCAATTTTCATTCATGGCAATATTCTAGAAGAATTTTCACGGCAATAAATCTTAGGAATTTTTTGCACGACAGTTGTTCTGGAAAATATTTTTATCTAGTTTTTTATTCCAATCGTATCATTGGGGCGGATTGTATTGGGTTTCTTCATCAAATTAGCTAGTGTTTATGAAGGATTGATAGAAACTTGAGAATTTGATTTAGCTCAACTATCAAGTTTTACCAGGTTTTCTTCTTTTAGATTTCTTGCAAGTTCTTGAATAAACCTTGTGGAAAAGAATTTATTTACCAAATCTGCACATGCAATAGAGTAATCATTAGAACAATTTTTTGAATTTTATAGAAAACATAGCAAAACTATGATGCAAAAATTCTGGGAATTATAATTTAATATATGATTGAATTAACTTTGGATCTCCCTTAGTTGTGCATGGATCTATTGAAATTTCCAGTTATGAAAACTAAAATATTGTCATGATTTAAATCAACCTCCTTGATTCCATACATAACCTATCACTTAACTGTGTTTCAGCCTAACTACTTTTAGTTGGAAATAACATAGTCCTACCTACTTTTAGATTGATTTATACACCTATCTCATTCATCATTCTAGAATGTTTGCAAACGCTTATATAAACTTGCTAAGCTTGCAAGAATAGGATGTGTTCCAATCTATTTGTGAACACCATGCATAAACTAATTTATGCATTTCTTTTTATGCAAGTCTTATCTTCAAGATGTTTCATGTAGTATCATCTTTATTCACTCTGAGAAGTTTGCTAATTTCTTGCATGTGAAGGAAATGGTTCAGCTATTTCACAAATCACTTATGTTATATTTATCATTATTTGCTTGCATGTTTCCCTGTACCAACGTTGTTGTTGTTATTGATAAATATAGTTCAAAATTATTTGGACAAATGCTCTATGATTTTCTCATTTAACTTTTCTTTGTGAATATATTTCTTGAGATTCCATGTGTTTCCTATCATAGCTGCAATGCTTGAATATGGTAGGGTGTATGAGATTAAACAACCTTCTTGATTTTGTGACAATCTTTCACTACTACTTTACTTAAGTTATTTCAATTTAAATAACCTACTTGGTATTATTGACACCTATCACCGCTGCAATACTTGAACATGGCAGGGTGTAGAGATTTAAATAGCCTCCCTAAACTTTTTTATTGTTGTTACAACATTTGAAAGTAGAATGTTGTACAAAGGTTTAAATAATCTTCTTGATTCCATTGGTAACCTGTTCCAGCCGTAGTACTTGAACATAATAGAAAGATTTCAAAGGTATAATAACCTCTCTGAGTTCCATACGGAATCTACCATGCCAAATTCCATGCCTAGCCAATGTATTTGCAGTGTCTTATTTTTTTTTTTAGAAAATGTTAATGGTGTTTCAATATCATTCATCTTTCGTTAATATTCTATGTTTAGATTTTAGATTTGCTTTGGCCTCCATCTCTCATCTATTAGGATTAAATTTTATAAATCGAGAATGTTGTGTTATCAATTTTTTATTACACAAACAATCCTTTATCTTTAACTAACTAATATTGGGGCAATTTGCATGTTCATCTATCCTTTGTTTAACGGTTGCAACAAAAGCTTAATATGCTTAATGTCAAGTTTATAATCCTTGTTTGTAAACTTCCATGTAAATTCGATGGTTGATTACATTGATGATTTCGTTGTCTAATGTTCACTTACAGTTTTGTTATTGTATTACAATGCATGTTACTATATACTAGCAAATTGCATGTGCTTGTTTGTATGCATGAATATGTATTTCCTTACTTCAGTTCCTTAACTTAAACTTGTGTTGAAATCATCGTCTTTTTGATATTTCTTAAAATTTTGATTTAAATGAATGTTAAATCTAAACTTAGCATATTATGGAACAAATGAGTATTTACATGCAATTTAAGTGCTTACTTAAAATTTGAATGTTCCTACTTAAGTTAAATTGAGTTATCATGTGATTGTTCATGTTATTCTTTAAAATGAGAAATAATATTTACAAGTTGTGTTTTAAAGAATATGGCATGTAGAATGTATTTATGTGATTACTAGTATTACTATTCCTTATTATGGTTTTGGTATTTTTAGAAACTTGAAGTTGAGTATTCATGTGGTAGTTTGGAAATTTTGGTTCCCTAGAGGCTAGGCTCGAATGGAATTGTATTGTTAAGTTATTATGATCAAACGATGTTATTCAATACAATGATTTTTCTTAGGATATAGCCTTGCTCAATTTGTTGTTGGTTATATGGCATTTTGAAGATTATGATCTACAACTTGATAGAGATGTAAAAATTAGTGGTTTTGTTCTCGTGCCTGGTGGCTATCCTTTTCCTTTTGATGTTAAGTCATGTTGTAGAAAGAGTGGCTTACGGTAGGGGCCAAAATCCTAAATGGTTGTCTGGCTAACATATCTTAGGTTTTATAATCCAGTGGAAACCTAACTAATGTACTAGGGGTTGGGTAGTATTAAACATTAATTCAAATAAATGTATGCCTCGCCTATCTCCTTAATGCTTGTTTAGATTGAGGAAAGTTTAAGAAGGCTTGGAATGGCTTAGTCAACTATCTTGTCTTCTTGAAAGATGGAACGACTCCACACTAGTTTGTATAGGGGCCAAGAATCGGTAGAGGCTGCTAGGGTAACTCCTGGAGAGGGCCAGTAGTCTAGGAAGATTCACCAAGGTAACCTATCTTGACTATGTGATGACACTCTTTTCCTATTACATGATTGTGGTCTCTTTTGGAGAGTTATCTCTAGTTGTGTTTTTCCTCTAGGAGTTTGTTTGATATGGTTTTAACATTGTTATATCATTATGTGAATGTAAGCCAACTAAATGTATTATTTTGTATTCTTGTTGCTAGTTTTGTGGACCTATTATTATCTCCTAGCATAGAGGGATTGGACCTTTAGGTTTCATGTGGTAGGGAGGAAACCGTGTTATTACCTTCATTGGATACTCTTACAGATGATACTATACTTGTAGCAGGTTCCTGTTACTTCATTGTTCATGACACTGGATGTTGTACATGTTTGAAGACATGTATGTTAGATATGATGAGTTCATTACCCTCTTTGTATATTTACCTGATGTATATGAGTGTACTCTTGTAACAATATTTTGATGTATCAAGATTTATGAAAATCTCACTTGATGTAATTTGGATATATAAATATTTTGACTATATAAAGTTTATGAAATTGAATTATTCATGAATATAAAATTATGTACTTATGTTTTTTTTATAAATGTAGTATTATGATGTGATGATCTTATTTTTAATGTTTAAGTAATATCATCTTGGAATCCGTAAGACAATTGTGTAATTGAATGACTTTAAAAATATATATATTCGGTTAATTTTTACTTTATGTATTATTTTATTGGATTCTTTGGTGAATCGTTACATCCCATCTGATTATGATGAGACTAATGAAGAAGATGAAAATTCGATAGGGGACTAAGGAGACGATCTAGAAATTACAAAGGCATGTTGCCCTTTAAATGATTTGAATGTGGTAAAGTAGGTCATTTCATTGCTAAATGTCCCTACAATAAGAAAGGAAATTTTGAACAAGAGGTAGATGATAAAATGAAGAAACCCTACTACCCTAAAAGAAGGAATTTTCAAAAGAAAAAGAAAATCCTATACATTCAAGAAGATAGTGATGTATTAGAATACTGCAATAGCTCAGATGATGAACAAAACTATGATTTTATTGTAAGAAAAAATGAGTTTCTCTTCATGGAAAAAGAGTCTAAGGAGCATAAAAATTAGAAGGTAGAAGATCTTCATGAAGAAGGTGAAGGAGTGTGATAGCTCTCAAAAACGTAGGCCAAAAACCTCAAGAAGCTTCCAATCTCTTGGTACATTTTAGGGTAACAAACAAGGTCAAATGAATTGAACCTTCTACTCTTCAGGTGCTACTAAACCTAGGCGGGTGTACCTATATGAACGAAGTAGAATTAATGTGCTTATCTTTCTTGAAATGCTTTGTCCACAATTGATCTGGTGGATTTTTTAGTGAAAATTGAAGTTTCTTCATTCTCTCTAGAATCTGCACCATTAGAAAGATCTCAACATCCTGATTCCAACGCAACTTGAATGGAGCAAAAAGGAGTCTGTTTGCACAAGTTATGGTCAGTCAAAATTTGGGTCAAACTAGGATAGGGGCGTCCAGGAAGCAAAAAAATGATGTCATCAAAATTTTTTGAAGTTGGCATCATCGCGAAGAGATTGTCGAGATGATTCTGACGGCATTCATTTTGTCGAAATCCAACATCGTATGCAAGAGTTATCAACGGTCAAAGCTTTTAGTTGACTTTTGATGTAGACTATTCAGATGTTGATGTCAGCAATCTATACTATACGGACAGTGAAGTGGACCAATCAGTATCCACCACATGGCATCCATGTCATAATTGCACAGAACTAATCATATGATGACACGTGGCATATGTACACAGTCAGCATTCTGTCAGTAGCCAGTCATCTGCCCTGTCATTAGACACGTTGGCATCCACTCAGTAGGCACGTCAGCTTCCCAGTCAGCACTATTAGCGAATCATTTTTTCCCACGTGGCACCTCCCTGGCATGCCACGTGGCCTCCCTTTCACCTCCGGCAGATGGGCAAGTTGGTGTTTGTTATAAAAAATGTTGTTGGGGGGAGTTGAACCCCCCACCGTCCGTCCGTGAATCTCCCGGTGGACCGTTGCATCAAAACATCTGCATTTAACTATGAATAGTGGTTGTTACCTTTTGTTATATTAGTGTCATGAATTTTAGGTTCAAAAAAAACCGTCGGGATTTGAACCCGCGATGCCTAGGTTCCAAAATTATATTGCCACCGTTAGACCATGGAGTCTATTCGATAAATGAGTGGCATCAGTAAGTTTTGTTGACTGTCTCAAACCGAATGCCTTAAAAAATTAAACAAAATACTCCCCTAATTTAAAAATAAAAACAAACAATAATCTTTTTTAAGGATTAACCAAAAACCTTCCCAAACAAAATAAGCCCGGGAGTTAAAAATTAAGAGGCTTAAAACAATTATAATTGATTTTTATATGTAAAATTGGGAGATGTAGTTGTTTTTAGGAAATATGGGGAATTTTGGTAAATTTTATGGTTTTCACCAAATTGGGTGAAACTTTTGTATAAAAAGGGGTGAAAGGGAGAGAGTTAGGCTAAGTGTGAAACTCGGAATTTTCAAGTGAAACAGGTGCTAGGTGATATAGAGAGGAGTTGTTGGAGATTTTTGAGCCATTCTTGTACGCTAGAGCGCTATTATGCTATCGAAGTGCTTGAAGAATGGTTGTGGTGCTTTTGTAATTGATTTTGGAGATTAACTGGATTGGTCATACTCTATTGGATCTGACCAGGAGATGTAGTCACGTTTGTGGAAAACTCCGTAATCAAACTCTATTTGCACTTTCTATCTTCTTTTCTCTCAATTATGTTTCTCATTTGAAGTTTTAATGCTTAATTTCATTAATGTATAAATGTATAAAGTCTTCCACTAAGTTGATTTTATTTGAGCATTCAAATGCAATTCAGTCTAGATCCGTATACAGATCAAGTGGTATCAGAGCTCAGTTGACTATTATTGCAGTTGTTTTCTTGAATGCTAACGAGATCCAGGATTCAGAACGGTGAAGGCAAGCTTGAAGGCTTTAATCCTGAGATCGGGAAGCGAAGAACATTGCCGAAGATGTTTGTGTCTGGAATGGAGGTTCCTGAAGAAATCAGTGAGCAGGAGTTTCGAAGAGCATTCCTTGAGATGAAGGCTAAGGTGGATATTCTTTTTCAAGAGAGACAAGAGCAGAAAGAACATGAAGGAGGTTCGTCAAAGAAAGATGTTTGTGAAGACAAGAAAGGGAAACAACATGGAGATGGTGGCAAGCAACCAGATCACTCCTTTTCTTCTTCCCCTCCCTCTTCTCCTTCTTCTCCATCTTCTCCTCATTCTACTTCTTTAAATCCTTTCAAGAGTGGGTATAAGCCTAAGATCAAACTGGATGTAAAATTTGATTTACCAAAGTATTGTGGTGAACTTAATGCTAAAAAATTGGATGATTGGATTCAGCAAGTAGAAGTCTATTGTAGAGTCCAAAACCTATTAGATGATGTTGATAGGATCCAATTAGCTACTCTTCAGTTAGGAGGTACAGCTTTGACGTAGTGGGAGAGTAAGACTAAGGCAGAAGTTTCACAACATGGTAGAGTCAGTTTAACTTGGGTAGAGTTTGTTAATGCTCTTAAAAAGAAATTTTATCCCCTAGGACATATACAATAGTTAATGATGGACTGGCAAATGTTTAGGCAAGGGAAGGGTCAATCTGTTCAAGAGTACACCCATGAATTTAGGAAAAGGGCTATTGCTTTGAATGTTCCTTTGTACACCCAGGACACTTTGTTGAAGTACATAGGAGGTCTGTATTCCTACCTTAGGCATTCTATTTTGGTTTTGAATCCTAACAACTTGGATGAAGTTTGTGTCCAAGCTACCCACTTAGAGTCAAGGGGTAAAGGATCTTTTATTGATAAGTTTGATAATGATGTAAAGAAATCTTCTAAGGTTGCAGAGACAGGGAAAGGAAAGAAGACAGCTACAGTTAAGAAGGATGACAAGCTTTCTTGTTCTCATTGTGACAGGAAGGGTCATGATGAAGAACATTGTTGGCAGTTGCATCCAGAACTGAGGCCTAAGTGGGCTCAGAAACGTAATTAGAAACAAAAAGGTAAGGAGAAAGCCACGAATGTTGTTTTGGATCTTGGTTTAGATTCAGATGGTGAGACTAAGATAATGGCTATGGGTTTGAAAGGTAAAGCTCCTATTTCCAGTGTTTCTGTTGCTAGTTGTGCTTCTACTTCTAAAGTTAATCATTTCTCTGAAGATGTGAAGAGGAATGAGTTGTTTCATTTAAGGGTTGTTGCTAAGAACACTAAAATTGATGCACTCATAGATAGTGGATCTCAGGTTAATCTGATTTTAGAAAGTGTTGTAAGAAACTTGGGATTAAAAACTACACAGCATAAGAAACCTTATCCACTAGGTTGGATTTGTGAAAATGATAAGCTACAAGTAACAAAACAATGCACCTTAAGGTTCACAATCACTAGTAAATTTGTGAAGTACAGTTTGATGTGGTTCCACTAGATATCTGTGGGGTAGTGCTTGGTAGCCCTTATCTTTATGATCGGAAAGCTATTTTCTATAGGGAAAAGAATCATTATCATTTGTTTAAAGATGGCATTCAATATATTGTACATTCTCACAGGATTAAGACTGGTCGTTCTTCTACAAACATAGGGCAGTTAAAGAGGGTAATTACTACAAGTAAAGAGTTAACTCTTATGTCTATCAGTACAGGTGGTTCTAAACTTGAACTTGGAGTAGCTAACTAGGATCAGATGTTACAGGATGCACCTGCAGTACAACATTAGGGAATGATGATTGAAAGCATTGATGAATCCTTGGGTAAAAATGTTCCTATTGTGAAGGATCAATATGTTGTTGACTTATTCTCTTTCATTTATGCATTATTGTTCAGCTTGATCCTAGTCAATTTTTGTTGGTTAGTGGCTACGACAATTGATGTAGATGCTTATGGAAGTGATAGAATAGTGTTTATGTTCAACAATGTTGTTGCAGTCTTCATTGTGCTTGTGAGCCAGGTATTCAGATGTACAGAGGATATAGGACAAGTGGGGAGGACAAGTTCTCACTTAATGTCAGAATAAATGCCACTTTTGGAAGTCCAAAAGGTCTTCAGTGGGGAGGCCTGATCCGGTGGATTTTTCAGTTAAAATTGAAGTTTCTTCATTCTCTCCATAATCTACACCATTAGAAAGATCTCAAAGTCCTGATTCCAACACAACTTGAATGGAGCAAAAAGGAGTCTGTTTGCAAAAGTTATGGCCAGTCAAACTTTGGGTCAAACTGGGATAGGGGGTGTCCAAGAAGCAAAAAAATGATGTCATCAAAAGTTTTCAAAGTTGGCATCATCACGAAGAGATCGTCGAGGTGATTCTAACGGCATTTGTTTCATTGAAATCTGACATCGTATGCGAGAGTTATCAGTGGCCAAAGCTTTCAATTGACTTTTGATGTAGACTGTTCAGATGTTGATGTCAGCAATCCATACTGTACGGACAGCGAAGTGGACCAATCAGTATCCACCACATGGCATCCATGTCATAATTGTACGGAACCAATCGGATGATGACATGTGGCATCCGTACACACAGTCAAAATTTTGTCAGCAGCCAGTCATTTGCCCTGTCATCAGACACGTCGGCATCCACTCAGCAGGCATGTCGGCTTCCCAGTCAGCACTGTTAGCAAATCATGTTTTTCCATGTGGCACCTCCTTGGCATGCCACGTGGCCTCCCTTTCACCTTCGGCGGATGGGCAAGTTAGTGTTTGTTATAAAAAATGTTGTTGGGGGGAGTTGAACCCCCCACCATCCGTCCGCGAATCTCCCGGTGGACCGTTGCATCAAAACATCCGCATTTAACTATGAATAGTGGTCATTACCTTTTGTTATATTAGTGTCATGAATTTTAGGTTCAAAAACAATCACCGGGATTTGAACCCACGATGCTCGAGTTCCAAAATTATACTGCCACCATTAGACCGTGGAGTCTATTCGATATATGAGTGGCATCAGTAAGTTTTGTTGACTGTCTCAAACCGAATGCCTTAAAAAATTAAACAAAATACTCCCCTAATTTAAAAATAAAAACAAACAATAATCTTTTTAAGGATTAACCAAAAACCTTCCCAAACAAAATAAGCCCAGGAGTTAAAAATTAAGAGGCTTAAAATAATTATAATTGATTTTTATATGTAAAATTGGGAGATGTAGTTGTTTTTAGGAGACATGGGGAATTTTGGTAAATTTTATGGTTTTCACCAAATTGGGTGAAACTTTTGTATAAAAAGGGGTGAAAGGGAGAGAGTTAGGCTAAGTGTGAAACTCGGAATTTTCAAGTGAAACAGGTGCTAGGTGATATAGAGAGGAGTTGTTGGAGATTTTTGAGCCATTCTTGTACGCTAGAGCATTGTTATGTTGCCGAAGTTATTGAAGAATGGTTGTGGTGCTTTTGTAATTGATTTTGGAGATTAATCGGATCGGTCGTACTCTATTGGAGCTGACCCGAAGACGTAGTCGTGTTTGTGGAGAACTCCGTAATCAAACTCTGTTTGCAATTTCTATCTTCTTTTCTCTCAATTTTGTTTCTCATTTGAAGTTTTAATGCTTAATTTCATTAATGTATAAATGTATAAAGTCTTGCGCTAAGTTGATTTTATTTGAGCATTCAAACACAATTTAGTCTAGATCCGTATACAGATCAACAATGGCAGATGGGAGTGAACAAATGAAATCAAGATTGGTACAAATCGTATGACAACACTTAAAGCTAAATCCTAATATGTTCAATTAACAGATGTAAAGCAGATGAATGAATCTAAATGGTGAAATTGCAGAGACTAGTGCCTTATTGGGTATGTGGAGTCAAATGAAATAGAAATGAGCAACTTATTTCTGGAGAAAACTCAATTTTTTTGGAATATGTTTTGTTTACAACTTGTATAAACATGCAAGACTATGATTACTAAGTTCTTAATGATCTAGATGAATTTTTCTAATTACTGTGATCAACCAAAAGGATTTAATCTTTGCTTGAAAAGAACCAATCAATCAACCACATAGATACAACAAATGTGCACTGATAAACTAATTATAAACTTGTTACATCAATTTAAACAACCAGAAAGCATCAATCTTGGAGACAACTTAGCAATAATTTCAATAAATTCAATAGACAATTGACACCAGAAATGAACTGCCACATCAACTGATTTTCATAAATACCTCCATTTTGAAATCATGCAACCATAGTCTTTGTTCTGAGAATTTTATTCTACTGTATCCATCTCTACCTACTGTATATTGAATGTCTAATAGCTGATATCTGATTTTACAATCACAAATGGATATTTATACACCAGCATTAGAAAAAACACATCGCTTCAAAATTCCATGTCGGCCAGATCCCATGTTAGCCAATAGTTACAATTGGGCATTTGTTAATATTTTCCAACTATTCGCCGAGACATCCCTATAGTTATATCAAAGGCCAATATATCACCGTGAAGTATCCTTTCTGTTTCATTCACTCTCGTTGTGACCCTTTGTTGTCAGGGAGACATCCCACAGATCGCCTTATGTCTCACAAATATGTGCCCTTTTGTTATGGTTTTTTTCTAGTTGCTGAGAAATGAGCATTTTCTCACCGATGAGACAACATATTGGTGTAACATGCATGTTGGAAAGACTATATAGCATTACCCCGAGAACCTTTGATAAAATTCCTTCGTGCTTTGTCGGTGAGACCGGATCCGTTCGGTGAGACCGGATCCGTTCGGTGAGACACTACTCTAAAGATCTTGACTCTTACCGATATGACCTTTCGTGCACAAGTCAGAAAGACATATTTAGTTCCCTATGACTTCATTTTGATATCGTTTAGTCTGGCCAATACATCTTTTGTTCACTTAGTTGGTTAGACATTTTAAACTCGGTAAG
The DNA here is from genome assembly GCA_007258455.2 of Sequoia sempervirens. NCBI lineage: Eukaryota > Viridiplantae > Streptophyta > Pinopsida > Cupressales > Cupressaceae > Sequoia > Sequoia sempervirens. The sequence continues at coordinate 50,533,252 of VDFB02000363.1, read as the reverse complement.
ACTTTACTCTAATGAAATGACTTTTTCCGATATATCCTATGTCGCCGAGACAATGACTTGTGTCATGCCGAAATGTGCCTGCATGTGAATTCCAATCGCTATGACATTAAAGAAGTCTTTCCAATAGGAAACACAGACATATACTAGCAGAAATACATTATGGGTTGGGGAGACCTTGACCATCTTAAGCCGATATGGACTATTATGTGAAATACTCAAACCTAGATGGATTTTATTGAACAAATATGGGCAAAATGTAAGAAAAATATTATGACGAGAGGACCTATGCATATGGTGATGATTATTTTGGAAACTCAAGGGTATGAAAAACTTGTGAAAATATTCAGAATTTTACAGTTCTATCAGAGTGGTTGACCTAGAAGGAGAACTCATATGTTCTCTAGATGAGATTAATGATCTCAGAGATGAGATTGATAAGTTAAAAAGGGAAAACAAGCACCAAAAGAAACTTGCATAAAAGGAGTTTGATAAACTAAGCAAGGAACTAGAAGAATCTACCTAGATTGTGGTAGACTTGAAGTTGCAACTAGAGGAGGCCAAGAGAGTAGAAGATGAATTCAATCCAAGTTGCAATTTGAAGCTAATAGATGTATGAAGCTTGAGGGAGAGATTTTTTCTCTAAGAAGAGATTTGGAAAAGGAAAAAGAACAAATAGAGAAATGACTCAAGCTAAAAAATGGCTTGAATATTTAGATGAGTTATTGATCACCCAGAAGCCTGCAAACAAAGAGAAATCGGGCTTAGGTTTGAAGAAATGGAAGAGCTCCTTTGTGGATGCTTCTATAAAATTATATAAAATATTTATGGTAGAAAAAAATATAAATCTATCAATGAAAGTGACTGCAAAGGAAGTGATTGTAAATAAAAATTTGCAGAGGTAGAGAAAACCAAAGAAGACAAGAAGCCTGTTGTAGACAAGAAGGATAACCAATCAGATCCTAATTATCAGAAGAAAAAGTATAATTTTAGGACTAATGCTAATAGATTCACTAGGGTGAGAGGTACCAAAAGGAAGATGCACAAGAGAGCCCCTCATCTAGCACAAAATGCTATGACCAGGTATTCTTCATATTTCTATGGATATTGTTATACATGTAATCAGTTTGGCCATAGGGCTAGAGAATGTAGAGTCATTCCTAAAAGGAGTGCAAACTTTGAAAGCATAAGTTTTTTTTCTCTTTTACTTGATATATGTAGTTTATTATAACTGTAATAACTTTCATCATATAGCTAAAAATTATAGAACAAAGTTTACAAGACCAAATGTTAAGAATGAGAAAAAGAAATTTTTACCTCCTAAGTCAAACAAAGAATTTGAAAATAAGGAGGAGAAGGTAGAAAATATAGAAAATAAGACTAAAAAGGTGTAGAGAGAAAAGGGAGAAAGCTCCACATAGTCAATGATTGCATAAACAACCTTGCATGCCAAAAAGTAAAATCTATGGGTAGATAGCAGCTGCTCCAAGCACATGAATGGAGACAAAATTAAATTCATCAAACTCAAGAAATGTAATGGAGGATATGTGAGTTTGGGTGATAACACTACAGTCAAGATATGTGGTAAAGGCATCTTAAGCCTAGATGGAAAAAACCCCAGTAAAGATGTTTTGTATGTTGAATTATTGAAGCACAATTTTTTAAGTGTGAGACAAATGTGTGAAAATGGTTATAAAGTCATATTTGATTCAAAAGGTTGCAAAATTGGAAAGAATGGGAATATATTTGCACAAAGATTCAGAGCTAGTAGCAATATTTACAACTATGTTGAAGTAAAAGGAAAAAGCTATTTGATCGTACATCACTGTGTTTATGCCAAGCTTCTTTGATATTGTTCTTGGAAAGCTTGGGGAGACCCCCTACCAAGACGACTTTTCTTCAAATTGCTTGGATTATTGGCCCTACCTTAATTAATTGGCACCTTTGGGTAGAGAGAAATGGAAGGATTTTCCAAGATGTGAATAAGGAAGGGAATCTTTTATGGAGGAAGATATTCAACAAGATCTAGGAGACTATTTTAGCTAAATGTGAGCTATTGGTTACTATAGATCCAAGTTATTTTTCTTTTGTGAGAAATTTTCACTTGGAGGGTAGAGGGTTTGGTTTCTCTACTAGTAATGGCCCTTGTCATGTCAAGAAGAAGGTTCATCAAGAGGATCAATGGTGACCTCCCCCATAAGGAGTTTTGAAGATAAATATCGATGGATCTTCTAGGGGGAACCCTGGGCATGCTGGGATTGGTGGTATTGGCAGAGACAATAATGGAGGTGTGGTTTTTTTCTTGTATATTTATAAGGGTCACCAAATTCTAATAATCTCAATAATCTCATGGAGGCTCTTGCTATTTTTTATGCTATTGAAAGAGGTTTTTCTTTGGAATGGGAGAGGATAATTTGTGAATCCAATTAATAGATTGTAATTGATATGCTAAATTAGCATAGATTTGATGGTGTTAACTAGAAATTGGTTGTTGTGATCAAACAGATTGTGAATCTATGCATTTATTTGGAATTTATTTCCTTAAATTCTCATATTCCTAGGGAATGGAATAGGGTGGCTAATCTTCTAGTGAAGTGGGCCTTTTAGCATGTAGAGAGGTGGATTATAGATGAATAGGGACTTTTATCCTTAAAACTTTATTTTTCCCTCAAAAAGATAATCATGGAAGGCTTTCATATGTAATTGGTTCCTTGGTTGGGTTCCTTTAGGGACTTCTGTTGTATGATCGGTAGGTGGTTTTTGTGGGTTGTGGCCTATTAATCTAGATTGTTTCTTTGATTCAATAAATGTTTACCCCATTTTCTTAAAAAAAAAAAGATGGGAAGGGTGACACTTTGAAAAAAATTAAAAATAATCATAAGCTAAAAGGTACCCTTGTCCTCATCAACTCTAGGTGGAATTATTACAAGGATACCCATATGAAAGAAAATAATAGATGACATCTTCATGATGCCCCTTACAAAAAATATAAATTAAATAATCTTTTAAATTGGCTTGAGGGGAGGCTTGTTCACATGAGCTATAGGTCATGTCTCAAAATCAATTTGCACGAGCCTAAGATTCAGCCAATCTTGAGTATGGCTATGCAAATTATTAAGGGATGAACTTTATAGATGAGGTATGAGGGTTTCATGTTTGTATCCATTTTAATTTGGGAGGTAAGGGCTTGTATTATCTATTCCATTTCTAGAAAGAGCAAGAAGGCTTGCTCACATGAGGTACAAGTCATGTCTCAAAATCAATTTGCATTGGCCTAATATTTAGCCAATCTTGATTATGGTTATGCAAATTATTTAGGGATGAACTTTCTATATGAGTATGGATATGCAAATTATTTAGGGATAAGCTTTCTATATGAGGGATGAGCGTTTCATGTTTGTCTCCATTTTTATTTGGGAGGTAAGGGCTTATATTGTCTATGCCATTTCTATAAAGAGTGAAAATTGTTCTTGCTACTAGTGGAACAATATAGGTAAGAATAGGATTAGGGATGTAGCCACTAATTTCGAGTAGAAAAGTTGTAGAGTGGATATGAGAGATCCAAGAAAATGTTTTGAGCCTCTGACACGCATGCCACTAAGGAAATATTTGGACTTGTCAAAATTTTTTAAGATGACATAGCCTCATTCTTTCTGGCAATGAAGGGCTACAATGATGACTTGACTTCAAAGTTAAAACTCTTGGTCAGAGAACAAGGTTAAAATTAGAAGTGTCAACTAAGTTGTTACTCCTAAGATACTAGCAGAAGCCATGGGGCTTGAATTTCAGTGTTTAAAAGTGTCAAAGGTTAACAATGGTAAATACATGAGATTCAATGGAAATTTCCTAGAAGGTGAGAGTACGTGCAGGATCATGATGGACCAAAAACTAGTGATATGATGGGTATGTGCAAGGTATGTAGCTAATGACTTTTTTACCCCCAAAATTGATGAAATGAAAAGGGTTTTTAAAGGAGATTATCAGCTTTCCACCAATATAAATTATGCTTTTCTTTGAATTTAATAAATAATTATTATTCATTTTCTATTTGAATTTCGACTAAAGTCTTGATTGATAGGATGATTGAAAAACATCTATAGATTTCAAATGGTATCACACTTTTTGAATCTAAAACATTTGTCACATTCTATACTTTGCATACTATAAGATTAAAAAAAATGAATTTCATGAATTTTTTACCAAGTTAAGGTGGTCAGAAATACAAGTTTTTATATTTTTTAAAAGTTGTAATAAAAAATTCATAATTTTAATTATTTACTTGGAAAAAAATTACAAAAAAAATCAATCACATTAGGACATGAGTCCTCTACTTATATCTAAAATATTATAAAAAAATATTATCATTTTATTATCGCTAGGGTGGTCAGACAAACACCTACTTCTTATTTTTTCCCTAAAATTTAAGTACTACTGCATTGAAATTTCAAATTTTTACCAAATAGATTTTTTAAAATAAACCTAGTAGTTTAGAAACTACATTCAATTTGCTACAGATTCTATTATTCATATTTTTGAAATAATATAGATAACTTATTGAAATTTTTATGTCAAGTTGCCTAACTCTGAATTTTTTGAATTTTTGGCCACTTAAGGGCCTATTTTTTCCATGATGATCCTTCAAATACCCGTGAAGAAAAGATCAAAATGTGCTAGAATGGATATCGCATAGAAAAAATCCATACTCCTTTTGGCTTGGTAAGAATACATATAATGAAATATTTTACCCTAGAAGGTTAGTATACTTATACATGGTTATCACTTCCCTTTCTTGAATCACATTAGAAGGAATGAAATAATTAATATTCCATTCTTTTTTCTTACATCTCTATAACAATGTAAAGAGAAAGGGGCTTCCCCTCCCCTAGGTCTTGATTCAAAGGTTATATGATCTAGTGGATATTTTTAGTGAAAATTGAAGAGTCTCCAATACTCCAGAATTAAGTAACATTAGAAAGAGCTCAATGTCCTGATTCCAGCACAACTTGAATGGAGTCAAACAAAGCTACGGAGCCCAAGTTATTGCCGGTCAAAGTTCAGTCAACAATTGGTCAACTCAGGGCCCAGGGCAAGAAAAAAAGGTCAAAATTGATGTCAACGCAAAGAGCATGACAAGAGCTTTCCGACAGTGTTTGTTTTGCGCAAATCAGAGCTCATATGTGCAAGATATGGAAGGTCAAAGCTCATGGTTGACTAGGTTAACTTGAAGGTACAATGATGACGTCAGCATGACATCATCATGCTGACATGGATGAATCATGAGGTGACACATGGTGGCTTCCCGAAGTTACACGTGGCGGCAATTTGTTGGACATGTCTTTATTTAAAAATATATATATATAAAAATAAATAAATTAATAATAGCCATGCCCTCCATTTTAATAATTAAATCACTTCCTTAAGAAAAAAACGTGGCCCTCCCTATAAAAGGGGATCACCATTATTTAAAAAAAAAAATCATGCTATTTTTTAGGCTACCTTTTTTTTAGGGAAAACAAATTGATCCCTATTTTTAAGGGATGTAAATAGCCCGTAACCAAACTCATCCCCTATTTTAAATGAGAATTTCAAACCAACATTGTATATTGTATGGTTTTAAAATACAAGTGGCATTGGATGGTTTTGTGGAAATTTGGAAATGAAATACTCCTTAATTTAATAAATTCCCTCCAAGTTGTAAAACAATAATCCTTTTAAAAGGATTAGTTGTAACTTATGGAAATAGGAAAAGCCCGAATGTAATATGTGACAGGGCATAGAAACCATTTAATTATTTTTTATAGGGGATTTGTTTTGATAAGGGGGATTTTTCAAAATATTTACTATGTAAGGGGGATTAAGTTGAAATTCCCAAATCAATTGGTTTTTCACCAATTTGGGAATATTTTGTGTATAAAAGGGGGAAGGTATGCTCTTAGGAGTTAAGCAGATTTTTCAAGTCTAGGTGGTGAAGCTATGAACTCGAGAAACAAGGAGATTTTCTAAGGAGATTATTTTGAGCCTTTTTGTAAGTCGGAGTATTATCATGCTATCGAAGTGCTCTTGGTGCAATTGTAATTCTATTTTTGGAGATTAATCGGATCAGTCTCACTCTATTGGAGCAGACCCGGAGACGTAGTCACTATTGTTGCGAACTCCGTTATCAGATCGTTTGCACTCTCTCTCTCTTCTTCCGTCTCAATTTCATTCTTTTCACCTTCACTTTTTAATGCATAATTTCAATAATGTTTGCATGAATTGTATTTCCGCTTAATTCACATGTTAATGTGTTAATTTTGTTTATGTAATTTGGATTTCATGATTTGTAAACATTAAGCATTCAAATGCAATTAGTCTAGATCCTATACAGATCATTATATAACTATGCTTTTTCTTTGAATCCCTTGCTTGGCTTGAGCGATGCTTATAAGCCTCTCTTATTTAAGTTGCTTAAATCTAGCATCCCTAAATCCGGTGTGGTGATTAAGGAGTTTTCCTCTCATCCCATCCCTAAATCAAGTTTGGTGATTAAAGAGGCTTCCTCCCATTTAGCTACCCCTTCTAAAAGACTTTTTGTTAAAGAACATCCTTTACCTCTTGAACATATGATGAACCCTAAGGCTAAACCCTTAACCTCAAAAAATATCTCTGATGAAGAAGACCTTCCTAGTTGACCCACCCAACTAAAGAAACCTCTAGAAAAATTATCTAGTACTAAACACAAGAATGTGGTCTCTAAGGAAGGTAGCATAACTAAAAAAGTAACTATTGACATTCCAAATGAAGGGGATGATGGGAATGTTGAAGATTCAAGCTGTGGGAAGAGGAAGAGAAGATTTGATAGGTAGGTTAGCATTAATGAAAAGGGGGAGATGTTATTGTATGAGGAAGAAGAGGAAGACCCCTTTGGTGAGGAATGCATCCCTATCCAAGAGGAGTTGTTGGACTTAAGTAGAAATGAGTTGTAGGTGGTTTTTGGCATGGACGAAAAAGAGGAAGAGGATATTTTGAACTCCAAAGAGGAGGGAGAGGAATATCATACTGAGTAGAGAGTAGCTAAATATTCTCAAGAGGATGTAAATGTTCAAGAAAAGGAAATAGAACAAGAAGTAAATTTTTTGGTTATGGCGAGTCTTAAGGAGGAAGGGGTGATGGTAAATAGAAAATCCCAAACTAAAAAAGATGCAATAGCATCTCTACCAGATAAAATTAATAGATTGGATGAGGCCTTCAATAGGCTAATTTCTATAACTTATGGTATTATGGGCAAGGCTATCTTGGAAACTATGAATGGTCAAGTGAAAATCAAGACAATAAAATGGAGACTGATGCCTTTCGAGGAAGAAGACAAGCAAGTGGATGATGTGACTGATGATAGAGAGGACTCATGGTCTAAGTAGCTATACATGCTAACAAAAGAATGGAATATGATTAATATTCAAAAGGATTATCTTTTTTGTTATTTCCTATTTAATGGCCTATGTTTCTGCACCATAGATTTTAGGGTTTAGGACTGCTATGTCTCTTTTGTTCAATTAGGGTCTTTCACCTGATGGAAAGAGATAGATTCCACACCCAAAATTTAGGTGGTTCACTCAATCTAAGATATGTATGATGGAATTATGCCTAATTGAAATAATCTAAATGGAACTAGATGATGAAATTGATTGATTAAAGTATGCAAAATCTAAGAAATGTAACTTGTTTGAAACCACATTGTGTAATGCAAAAATAGCTAGAAATGTGAACAAAACTTAATGGAAATGGATGAGACTGAAAGTGTACACCTAAAATATGGATGGAGATTGGAAATGGCTTCTAGAATTTTGTTGATGCTGACTTTTAGGCTTGGTGGGAATCATTTTCCATTTTGGGCGAATTAGTCCCAGTTCTATAAAACTATTCCAAAACCTGTTTCAAACAAAAGGGTATCTAAAAATGCAAAACACCAAAAATTGACCAAAAAGTGGGATGCATTCACCACCCATGGTGAATGAGTCCACTTTTGAATTTCTAAACATTCAAAGGTGGAATCTAGAGCTTTCGGTCTACACTTGCTGCTTCTCTAGGTGTTTGCTTACGAAACTTTGATTTCTGAGCCTAGAAGTGATTTTTTATTGATATTTTGACTTGTTCAATGAAGAGATTACTTAAACAACTTTCCAATGTAATCCTCAATGATTTATAAGCCTCCAAGATTTCTAAATCTGCAAACACATAAGACGAGAGAGAGAGAGAGAGAGAGAGAAATTGTAAATGTTAGGGAATGGGGGTTTGCCTTGGTCAAACCCCTTTTAGGTAATTAAACCAAAATAGAGAAAGAATGTAATGAAGCATGAAATAATGGAGTTGATTACCTTTCCATGAGTATTAATCTTGAATTTCTACAACAATGGAGGAAGATTCAGCCCTTGAATGTCTTTGGAAGCTATCTTGATGACTTACAAAGATGAAACCCTAACTTGCTTGACTTAATGGAGAAGAGAAATGATGAATGAGTTGTGAAAATGAGTTAATGGATGAATGGGGGTTAGAATGGATGGAAAAAAACTATTTATACACAATTATTCCCTAATAACCCAATAATACATCATCACAGGCCGACATAAGGTAATTTTGAATAAAAATCTAAAAGAAAATTTGAAATATTTTGAATTTGGAGCCAAGAGGGACTGATTCACCACCCATGGTGAATGGGTCTCACTCTAGGCTTGCAAGTGGGTGTTAGGAATTAAGTCACATTTAATGTTGTTTTTCAGTTTTACAATAAAAAATACACTTAATGATGACTTATGAGTGCATAAGGGGGTCAAATAAAGCTCAAGAAAGGTGTAACTATTAAAGATAAGCCTAGAAAAGTGTGAAATCTTGTTACAATTCATTACAACACTTTAAAATAGGACTTGATAAGGAATAAAAAGGAAATATTTAGATGAATTATAATGAGAAGAGTTTAGATAAGTGTAGAATTGTGTTACAACACTTCATAACACCTTCACAAGACATTAATAAATGCATTATAGTCAATTTGTAAGTTTCCAAGACCTAGTGTGGACATGTAAAACACCTCACAACACTAAATAAAGGTCTCATTAAGTCTAATTTATCATGAATTATTCCCATATCAAGCAAGAGGTCCTTTTTTCTATGGTACATTTAGCCCCCACTTTAGTGAGAGGGTGAACTTGCTTCAAACTCACACTAAAGTAGACATTTAAGAGATGTCCAATTGTACCAATGTGGATGAAAAAGGATAACAAAGACTAAAGGAGGTTTTGCAAGCCCCCAGGATCCAAGATCCTATGTCATCCCAACATAAGTGCAAAAGGACACACACAAGGTGAATGACATGTAGTGAAACAATATACATGATCATACCATGGTAGAAACTAGAAGAGAAAAAATAAAAAAGGTGGATCAAGCTTTGATCATTTGTCCAACTAGTTGTGGATCAGGTCTAGGCTATTTTTCAAAAGAAAATGCATACTCACTCTAGGGCGACGAAACTCTTGGTTGTTCGCTAGGTGAGAAAGCTCAAAATGTGAGAAACATACACTAGTTGGTATGCATTCACAAACACATAGGTGGATATGGGGAAATTTGTGCCATTGAATGGGCTTCCCGCTCAACCATACCAAAGTTATACCTCCTGATAACTTTAATAAGGTGCCACAAAGAAGATGATGCCATTTCAAGCTCTATGAAGTAAGCAAGACTTTGTATGCTTGGTACTCATAGACATTGTTAATGTAGAATAATGTAAGGATTGTTCAAAGGAATTTTTCTTTGTTCATGCAATATATCATCTTAGGGAACATCATACTTAATGTCTCCAAGAGAGGATAAGCTAAAATAAGTATCACGCTCTTGGGGATAATCAAGCCCAATGACTCCACCAAGAAAAGGATGCATCACAAGAAGAAAGAAATCACACAATGAAATGTGAGTGGTGATGTATGCCCCCACTTTAAAGTAGTTGTGAACACCAGTACTATGAGAAATTGCTTTAAAGTAGAAGAAAGAGGAACATGAGCTTACTTGTAAAGCCCTATGCCAAGTCATATATTTCTAATAAGATGTATCATGAAAAAGGGAGTATGTCACATGTGAGTCAATCGTAAGACATGTCTTCCACGACCCAAGCTTGCTCATATACGTTCATGAAAGGCTAACAACTAGTCAAAAGAGACAATGACAAGTGATATATGAGGAAAAGGCTATCGAACCCCTTTCCCCAGTTAGTGTAGGACAAAGGTGAGCCTGAAATGGATGAAAGGAAGTATCAGGTAGAGGAATTAGGTGCCTCCATACAAGGAAGAGCACCACACTCCTTGAGAGGTTGAATGTTATTGTTGTGTAAAGTCTTTGATGAAAGTGGAGATAAGGGAGATACCACTATATCTTTCTTGAAAGAGTATGATATGTCATTTTGGTTCATGTGTTCATTGCAACCATGTTTAGGAGGAAGATTGTAACTGATACCATAACAATATTCCAAGTTAGATGAAGGGGTTATGTGTTTGTGAGAAGGATTGGTTTCTTTACAAGAACACAAATCCTTTTTAATGTTGTGTTGTTGCTTCATGAGGGATGGGAGTTATATTTCCCCCATCAGGTCACCATGGGGTGATTTGGTAGAACTAAGCTAAGTGAATGGGACGAAGGTTTTTTGGGTTGAGATTGTGATATTTAACATTGTCCCTTAAAGGTAGGTATGAAACCCTGATCGCTACTAGAAATTATATCTGAAAACAAATGGTTTGTATATGACTCTTTGGACCATGAGGGTGAGATTTTGGAAATGTTATAGAAAGGAGGTGTAGGATCTAACAACCCCCGATTATCACAAAAGAGTTTTTTTGTAGGTGAAGAGTTAGGACCAACTTGTATAGGTTCAAGTTTTCATCTAGGAATGAAAGGATAATTAGGAGAGTTGGAAGTGTTGTGATCAGTCAATGCATAACTTTTTTCATTTGCATTAGTCATGTATATCTTGTTTTTGTATTCAAATTTCATTACACGGTGAAGAGTAGATGGGACTCCTTTCATAGCATGAATCCATGGTCTCCCTAGGAGAATATTGTATGGAAGGGGTCGTTGTATGATATAGATAGAGGTAGGAAACACTATAGGTCTGACCATAATAGGTAATGTGATCATCCCTAGTGCTTGCCTATTAACATTGTCAAAGCCATGAATATGAACATCATTAAGTTGAATGAGCTTTTTTTCCATTCCAAGTTTGTTTAGGAGGTCCATGATACAAACTTTAACTTCTGCTCCATTTTCAATGAGAGTGTGCCTAACTAAAGTTTCATTAATGACTACCTTTATCATCAAGGGATCATTCTTGTTTCAAATCTCAAGTGAGGGAAATTCATGTTTAGGAAATGTGATTTTTGGTTGGGTTACTTGCATGGGACAAGAGAAGGATGTTACATGATTCAATTTTATGTAAGATTGGATCTCCTCCTTCTGTACTTGCATCATTTCATGAAAGAGAAGTTTCACTATCAGTGAGAGTTGAGCGAGTTCCCATACAGATATATTAGAAGGATCCTTTTTAATGTCTTCAACACTAGGAAATTTTTGAGGAAAAGGTAATGGTGTAGGAGTGTTGTGTGGTCTCCTAGATGTTTGAGTTGCTAAGTGACAACTTAGCAGCTGAAAAACATTGTTATGAGTAGATTGCATCGTGGATTTCAAGACATTTCTGAATTTTTGTGTGATTCACTAATGGAAGGTGACTTAGGAAGCTCACTATTTAAAGGAGATCCCACTTGTGTTTTCATAACCTCAAGAATTTTGTCTTTATTAGCATGATGTGTTGGTGAAGGGGATTTGAATGTCACTTAATAAGTGTCTTGTATCATGATAGCTTTCCAAGGAGGAGAGTTTTTTAGGAGAACAACAAGCCAAATGTTTTTGGCATTCATAGGTTGGTTCTTCTAAAAGGAATTCATCACAAGTAGGTGAATGATCAATGGTTGAATTTTTTTTTTCAACATGGGTTTGGCTAGGGGAAGGGGGAAAACTAAGATATTCATGACCTTCATCAATTGTGTTTTCTAAAATCAAAGTATCTACTTCACAACTAGGAGAGATACTAGAAGAAGAACAAATGTTTTTATCATGATTACCTATGGTTCTATTGTCTTGTTTATCAATGTCTTGTCCACTAAGAGAGGTAAGAGGAGAGAAACAACTAGGATTATCAAGACTCTCATGGATTGGTTCTTCTACCAAAATATCTTTGTCACCAATAGGAGAGATATTAGGAGAGGAACAAATATGATCGTTAGGAATGTCCAAGGTTGTAGTCTCTTTCACAAAAAAAATCTCCTAGGGAAGGGATAGGAAATGTTTCTTAGCATTTCTAAATATGTAAGGTACTAGCATTGTTTGAATAAAAATGAAAAGAACATGTAACCAGTTCATGCAATGTTTCAGCAATATGAACAATGTATATGCAAAGATACAAAACATTCTTATCCAATATATGCAAGATTTGAAGAATGAAAACAATGTGCATGCAAGAATGAAAAGCACTTTTATCAAACTTAAATGCAAATTTTTATAAATATAAATATTGTATATGCAAAAGTGAAAAGAATTTTTATCAATGTTATGCAAAATTGTAGAAATAGAAGCATTTTCATATGTAAGGATGTTTGCAATTGAAGTGATAGGAAGAATGAGTAATCTAAAATGATGTTTTTAAGCTAGATGCATAAAAAAAAATGTTTCAGAAACTTTCCAAACTTATACTATATGATACTAGGAGGATTAGGAAGCATAGAAATGATATTTTTGATGCTATAAAAGTCAATCAAAAATCTGGACAAGGACTGATTCGCCCAATATGGTGAATGAGTCCTAGTACTAATTTTTTGAAAAAAATTCAAATAATTTGAATTTTTTGTATATGTTTGATGTTGTATGATGGATACCTAAGATGGAGATGCTTAATTTCAGAAATTATTAAGGAAATTATATGCAAGAATGCAAGCTAAATGACCTTTTTACTAATGCAAATTTTGGAAACCTTATAATGCAAAACAATGCAAAATCTAATCCATGAAAGCTATTGCTATGATAATGGACTCCAAATCAGAAAATAAAGTATTCTAAAAGTAGGTTCACCAAAATGAACCATAAATTTCAGGGTTTAGGAATGCTATGTCTCCTTTGTTCAATTAGCGTCTTTCACCTAATGGAAAGAGATAGATCCCACACCCAAAATCTAGGTGGTTCACTCAATCTAAGATATGTATGATGGAATTATTCCTAAATGAAATAATATAAATGCAACTAGATGATGAAAGTTATTGACTAAAGTATGAAAAACCTAAGAAATGTAACTTGCTTGAAAACAAATTATGTAATGCAAAAACAACTAGAAATGTGAACAAAATTGAATGGAAATGGATGAGACTGAAAGTGTGCACCTGGAATATGGATGGAGACTGGAAATGGCTTCTGGAATGCTAATGATGCTGATTTTTAGACTTGGTGGGACTCATTCACCATTATGGGCGAATTAGTCTTAGTTTTGTAAAATTATTCTAAAACCTATTTCAAACAAAAGGGTATCTAAAAATGCAAAAAACAAAAGACTAACCTAGAAGTGGGACTCATTTGCCACCCATGGTGAATGAATTCACTTTTGAATTTCTAAATATTCAACTATGGAATCTGGAGCTTTCGGTCTACACTTTTTTCTTCTCTATGTGTCTGCTTCTAAAACTCTAATTTTTTAGCCTAAAAGTGATTTTTTGTTGATATTTTGACTTTTTCAATGAAGAGAAGACTTAAACAACTTTGCAATGCAATCCTCAATGATTTATAAGCCTCCTAGATGTCTAAATCTACAAACACAAAAGAAAAGAGAGAGAAATGGTGAAGGTTAGGGCATGGGGATTTTCCTTGCTCAAACCCCTTTTAGGTAATTAAACCAAAATAGAGAAAGAATGTAATGAAACATACGATAATGGAGCTGATTACCTTTTCCATGAGGATTGATATTGAATTTCTACAACAATGGAGGAAGATTCAACCCTTGAATGTCTTTGGAAGCTATCTTGATGACTTACAAAGATGAAACGCTAACCTGCTTGACTTAATGGAGAAGAGAGATGATGAATGAGTTGTGAAAATGAGTTAATGGATGAATGGGGGTTAGAATGGATGGAAAACACTTATTTATACATAATTATGCCCTAATAACTCAATAATATATCATCATAGGTGGACATAAGGTAATTTTAAATAAAAACCCAAAAGAAAATTTGAAATATTTTGAATTTGGAGCCAAGAGGCACTCATTCACCACCCATGGAAAATGGGTACCACTCTAGGCTTGCAAGTGGGTGTCAAGAATTAAGTCACATTTAATTTTTTTTATCGGGTTTACATTAAAAAATACACTTAATTATGACTTATGAATGCATAAAGGGGCCAAATAAAGCATAAGAAAGGTGTAAATATTGAAGATAAGCCTAGAAAAGTGTGAAATCTTGTTACAAGTCATTGCAACACTTTAAACTAGGACTTGATAAGGAATAAAAAGGGAATATTAGATGAATGATAATTAGAAGAGTCTAGCAAAGTGTAGAAATGTGTTAAACCACTTCACAACACCTTCACAAGACATTAATAAATGCATTTTATACAATTTGTAAGGGTCCAAAACCTAGTTTGGACATGTAAAACACCTCACAACACTAAATCAAGGCCTCATTAAGTCCAATTTATCATGAATTATTCCCATGTCAAGAAAGAGGTCCTTTTTTCTATGGTACAATGTCACTCCAATATTAGACTTGTGTGCCACCTAGTTATAGTTCTCTTTAGTTTTCTGTGAATTTTTAGTATTTTCCTTGTTGTTTCTTGGTTACTTCTAGACTTAACTCTCATTGGTCAGTTGGCCTGTTGGCCTATTTTTTGTATGATGTGTTGTGGATGGACGTTTTGGCTTAATGGATTATTTTTTGATGCTTTATTCAAGATCAAGGTCGTAACACCTACTTTTCTAATCAAAAACAAGAAAACGGATCTCCTTACTTCAAAGTGCATCAACCAACTTTATTAAAGCAAAGTGAGTGTAAGAGATATTAGGGCCACATAAGATGAAACTTTACTTTTCTGAACTGGTAAAAGTTAATCAGTGGATATGTTGGAATCGATCAAAATTTCCTATGTATTTTTATATTGATGGTGTTCCATATATGAAATAGACAACCTACCTTTTGAAATCAATAATTGAGAATTGAGGAAAATGATGCAAGATAAAGCAATTAATCTTAGTCATCCATATTATTCTTGTCACTCATCATGTTTTCCCTATCTATTTTTATTTTTAATATGAATTAACAATTTAAAATTAATATTTTTGTTTTAAAAACAAAGAAAAGAAAATAAGTTGATAGATTGAAATTCAAAGATAGAATTGTATTTTATTAATTTTTCAATTAAATATGTAAAATATAGTCTTACCTTTTTATTTAATTATTTAGTAACCCAATAAGTTTATTATTTTTTATTAGTTTTCTAAATTGCTTTTTATTAATAATTACATTTTGATATATTGTGACTTTGCATTTATTTTATTCTATTTTAGTTTTTAATTTATATTTAAGTTTTAAATTTATTTTAACTATTTATGTCTTATGAAATTCCAAAAACAGAGATATTAGAATTAATTTAATTTATAATAATTATTTTTCTTATTGAAATTTTAATTATTTTAGAATAATTATATTTTGAATTTGTATTTCAATTTATATAATAAAGTAAATTTCAAACATAAAATCTAAAATAATGTTAGAGTGAGAAAGCAAGAGAGAGAATCCAATAAGGGCGCGGTTCAGTTGTCAAGTTATTTGGGTAGAGTGATGGCCACAAGGGTTCATACCCTCATTGGGCCAAAGTTCTCACAGGCCTTGTCCCTTCGATGGGTTGTTGTGCTCATGGGTTTGGTAGTTTATTGTGGTTTCTTGTACCTAGTTCATAGCTCTGATCAAAAGCATTTACCCCTAATAATATGGGTGCATTGCACCTTTAAAAAAAAAATCAAGAGAGAGAAACTAACTTTTGATTAATCATTTTGTGTCAACAATCCAAAGATATCATGTGTCCCTAGGGTGCTATGCTCAAGGAAACACACCATTTGATTAAGGATATGATAATTCACCTTTATGACCTCTTCAATGTACCAATTGTACACTTAAGGAGGAAAATATATAAATAGAGGAGAGAAAAGATAAAGGAAGAGAGAAAGGAGAGGGAGATAGATGTGAGATATAGAGAGGCCAATCTCTCTTCCTCTCTATTCCATGTTTCTCTCTATATTTATTTTCTCTTCTATCTTTTTGTATTTTCCCCTCTCTCCCTTTCCTTCTCTATAGCTCTCTCTCCCTTACTCTCTTTTGCTATCCTTATTTATCTCCCTTATCTCCCCTTCTCTCTCTTCCTCTCTCCTTTATCTCCCTTTACCCCTCTCTATGTATAGCTTCCTATCTCCATTTTTATATCCCTCCATCTCTCCCTCTCCCAGTCTCTCTCTCTTTGTCTCTTCCTCTTTCTTTCTATATTTCTCCCTTTCCCCCTCTATATATTTATCTCTATCTCCATCTCCATCTCCACCTCCATCTATATCTCTATCTTCCTCTCTATATTTCTCGCCTATCTCTGTCTCCTTACCTCTTCCTACATATCTCTCTCTCTTCCCCCTTATCTTTTCCAATATATGTTGATAAGGTGAAAAATAGGGTAAACCCAAATGCATGAGCAAGAGGATTTACGACCAAGATTTTTTTTACACTAAATCACTACAATAAAATGTATTTATGATGGTTAAAAGATGCAAATAATAATAAAAAAATGCTACTTAACTATTATAGAAACTATGAGGGAAGGTTTTAGAGCATAAAAGTTGTGTACCTTATCAAAAACTGTTTTTAAGCTACAAAGGACTCATTCACCATCAGTGGTGAATGGGTCCCTATTAGGGTTTATGAAAATGAGATCAGGGTCTTGTTCCTTGATGTCTACACTCTCAAAATCCTAGTTATCAAGTTTTGGAAGTCTATAGTTAATTTTGTAGCTTCAATTCTTTAATTTTTCACTTTGAATGACAACTTTTGCAACTTGATAATTTTGAAAAAATTTCTCCAAACTTGCTCCACTTGATCTTTAACCTATAAACATGCAATCACACATTCAAGGGAGGGAAAACTTGTTTTTTGTAAATGTGGGTTTACCTCAGTCTAACCCCTTGTAGGTAACTAAATCAAATGATGAAATAAATGAAATGAATCATGAAACATGAAATGATGCAATGCAGATACCTTGGATGTTGTCTTGTGAAAAAAATCTGCAATCCAACATGTAGTGGCCATGAACAATATAGATCTTGCATCCTTGAATATGACATGAAACAATGCTTGTAATAGATCTTCAATGCTACATCCACTTTTTTAGCTTAACATGAATAAATGCATCAAACCCTTGACATGATGATATGATCTTGAATTGTTGCAATAAACTCTTGAAATCTTCCTTCAAATGTCTTATGAATGCTCTTGAAATGGTTTATAATTCTCTCTTGAAATTTCTAGAATGCTTCATAAAATTGCTTGATCTTGTTAGATAGAATTGCTAGGAGAAACAATGTTAATTAACCCCTTATTTATACTAAATAGGAGATTAACCCCAAAAATCAAACAATTCAAGCTAACACCAGATCTAGAAACAAACATTATTAAATTCATGTAAATATGAAATTTAGAAAGGTGGTTCTCATTAAGGGAGGACCCATTCGCCACCTTGGACAAATGGATCCTGGCTCATTTTACCAAGACCTAACCCCAGGGGATGGAAAGAGAACTAAAAACCCATTCTAGATCAATTGAAAAATGGGGGTTCTATTAAGGGAGGACGTATTTTCCACCTAGGAGGGATGGGTCCTAGAACCATTTTACAAGACCTAAATTTTCCCAATTTAAATGATATATTATTTAATTACTAGGTGTCGGGATAGATCTTAGGGAGGTGTCATAAATAAGGCTTAAATTTGAATTAAAAGGGCTAATTAACTCTAATCAACCATAATTAATTAATACCACCCTAGATAAATGTGAAAGTGTGTTACAACACTTTACAACACCTAAATAAGGTATGTACATTAGATACATTTTATTCAGAAAGGTTCCCATAAGGCTTAATTAAGTAAATAAGTCTCTAAAAGTGTGAAAGTGTGATATAACACTTTACAAAACCTTTGCAAATGACAAATTAAGGCATGTTTTAATCAAATAAAGTTCCTAGAGTGATTTGAATGTGTACAACGGATTACAACACTAATCCAAGACACCATTAGTTCAATTTTAATGTCAATTATCAAAACCAAGTAAGGGAAAAAGGATACTTTTTTCTGTTATTACATTTTACCCCCACTTTAGTGAGAGGATGACCCCATGTCAAACTCACACTAAAGTAGACATCCAAAACACTTAAGTATGCAACAATAACAATGACACATAACCATACCCTATCAAAGCCCAAGAAAAATAAACAAAAATGAAGGATCAAGCACAACTATTTTAATGCAATGTAAGATGGGGTTGTTTGTATGCTACTCACTCTAGGGTAGTGTAACCTCAGTCTTTCCACTAGGTGAGTTGTCCCAAAGAAGTGGTTGAGTGAAAAATTCATGCCAATGTTTTAGCTTCCCACTATATAATGAGATGGTCATGCTAGTGTATTGGCTTCCCATCGTACTAACTCTACAAAAGTTATCCTCCTGATAACTTCAATAAGGCACCGCAATGTAATGCTTTTGTAAATCATTTTTTCATGTAAAAATTTTGTTAAAGGGGATTTTTATTTTTTCATGTAAAGGTCTTCCTCTTCGGAACATTGTGCTTAATATCTCCAAGAGAGGACAAGTCAAAAGTTTTAGATTGTCGCCCATGGGATGCCTCATTCACATC
Organism: Sequoia sempervirens; assembly: GCA_007258455.2. Taxonomy (NCBI): domain Eukaryota; kingdom Viridiplantae; phylum Streptophyta; class Pinopsida; order Cupressales; family Cupressaceae; genus Sequoia; species Sequoia sempervirens. Next base: position 50,514,266 of record VDFB02000363.1, on the reverse strand, counting down.
ATGCAATGTTAGTAGATCATACACTCTTGGATGACATCAAACCCAATGAAACCACCAAGAAGAGGACACATCACAAGAAAAAAGAAAAATCATGCTATCAAATTTTTCCAAAATATGTCATCAATGTATTCCCCCTATTGAAAGCAGTTGCTACATGATTACTGTGAGAAATTTCTTTAAAGTAGCTAATGTTTTTGTCCTAAGACATGAGAGCTTTACTTAGAAAACCCTATGCCAAGTCATATTTTTTTGAAATAAGCTACATCATGATATAGGAAGGAAGGTTTATCCCCACAAATACATAAGGGATGTGTGGATTTGGGGTCAGTATGTCTTCGCTATAGTTTTGTTATAAGAGCATTGAACTGTCAGCATTCCCCAAATACACATAGAACTGAAAAAATGACATGAAGAAAGAAAAAACAAAGAAAAACCTTTTAGGTCAACATGGAAGAAACATAAATGTCTTGATTCCTTACATCATCCCCAACAGGAAAGCACAAGAAAAAGAAAAGATAAAGACAATTTTTGGATCAACATGAAAGAGACATAAATGTCTTGACACCTTCCATCATCCCCAAAAGGAAAGAAAAAGACAAAGAAAAGAATGCTTATGACGTAGAGAAGAATGAATGTACATATAGAAGAATGCACAAAGAAGAGAGAGGATACATCAAATGAAACATCATGTGTGATCACATTATGCACATACAATCACATAAAGAAGAATAAAAAAGAAAAAGACTAGTAAGGCACAGGCAAGTCAACCTAAAGCATGCCGTTCACCTCCCAATCTCCGTCGATATAAACAAAAGTCAGGCAACTAGCCAAAGGCACAACGACACATGCATTACTAGGAAAAGGCTATCAAATGCTTGCCTCCACTTTGTGTAGGGAAAGAATGAGCCAAGATAGGTGATGACAATGAGCTCCTTGGATTAAAGAGAATGATTTGTAATAAGTGTAAAAACTTGTAATAGTGAAAATGTTTTAAGATTCTACAACTATTACATGGAAAGGAGCAGAATGCATAGTAGTGTTATTAAATAATAAAGCCACAAGAATCTTTGGGATCAGTGAAGCTTTCCAATATTCTCTTTAAAACTTAACACTTATTAGTATGATGTCCAAAAGTTCTATGGTATAGGCAGTGAGATATGCTTGTGCTTGTTTTGTTTTTGCATTGGTGTTCTTTAATAGGTGGTAATTTGATGAGACCACAATGAAGAAGAATTTCTAAGGCTTTGTCATTTGTAAAATGTTTGAGATCATTAATTTTCTTGCTTGATTCACCAACTTCTATAGATAGAATTAGGGTAGGAAGTCCTAGGATGACTTTGTTATCATTATCCTCAAGAGGCATGGGTTGTTCTTTAGGAAGGAGGACACTTATATCAGGAGGAGGATCTAAGACAATCCTATCATCATTATGAAGTGTTATATATTCTTTAGGGATGAAATTATTTGTGTTGGGAGGAGAGTCTTGATATCCTATCCCTTTGGTATTATCAATGGTTATCTGCTCTAGGAATTGATGAGTTTCATGTTTACTTGTTGTATCATGTATCCTTGTTTATTTAATATTGTGAATCCTTTGACATATGTCTCTTCAAGGTTAATTAATGTGTTGGTTACTTTGTTGATGTAGCATGGTTGAATTGTTTCTTGTTTAGAGGAGCTAGGTTCACCTATGGTAGGGAACTTAGGTTCAACTTTTAACTCAATTTCAGGATGTAAAAGTCCAAACATCTTGAGTTGTGTTGATCGTTTCATTGAAGGATAAAAAGATGCATTGGACTCCAAGTTGTTAAGGAAATAATTTATGAATTCATTCATGTTGAAATCATCTTGTCTAATGATGTCAACATCATAAGGAGGGCATGCATTAGGAGTTGTGTGAGCATGAGTCAGTTCAATTTCATTAGGATCATTGCCAAAAACACAACTAGACACATCAACCAAAGAGAACAAGGATTTCCAAACATTACCTAAATAGTTCTCCATTTCAGATCTAAACATAGTAATTTACTTATTACACAATGCAATAGACTAAAAGTGAAATGCTTGAATGCAATTTTCAATTTTAATAATGCACTGAAATGAAGAAATTTAAGCTAAATGCAATGAATTTGATGAAACAGCAAATTAAGAAACTAAAACAAAAAAGTAACAACACCAAACAAAAGCTAGAAACTGATATTTTAATATCTAAAAAGTGTAGATCAGTAGCAAATAGGGACTCATTGGCTAGTAAGGGCGAATGGGTTGTGGTTAGATGTTTCTAAAATGTTTCAATGGATTTTGGAATGATTTTTTATGCCTTTTCAAATGCCAAAAGATGTAGGTTTGACCTGATCAGGGACTCATTCACCAGAAAGGGAAAATGGGTCTTGATTAGGTATTTTTAAAACTTTTTTTTAGTGATTTACAAGTTTTTAGTACTATGTTTCAATTCTAGGTCTGAGATAGTGACTTTCAATTTTAGATTTTCCAAAAATGCAATGTAAATGTGCAATAAGAAGATGAAATGTTAGGCCTAAATTTAAATACAATTTTGTTTTGATTTTTAAATGCAATTGTATGAGATCTAAATGATATGAAAATGATATATTTTCTTTTGTATTTTTTAGATTTAGAGTAACGAAAAACAATGCAAATCTAAGCCCTAGATGAGATGCAATATTTCAATGAAAAACAAGTAACCCTAAATGAGATGTTAATGAATGCAAGATCTAATATAAGATGCAATGAGAGACTCCAAAAATTAGGAAATTGCAAGGCTCAATATGTCAGGTTCACCATTAATGATGAGGTGAAAATAGGGTAAACCCAAATGCATGAGCAAGAGGATTTACCACTAAGATTTTTCTCACACTAAATCACTACAGGGTATGTGCAAGATCATGATGGACCAAAAAGTGGCAATATGATGGGTATGTGGCTAATGACTTTCCTTTTACCCAAAATTGATGAAATGAAAAGGGTTTTTAAAGGAGATTCTTAGCTTTCCACCAATATAAATTATTCTTTACTTTGAATTTAATAAATAAATTTTATTCATTTTCTATTTGAATTGCAACTAAAGACCTCATTGATAAGTTGATTGAAAAATATTTATAGCTTTCAAATAGTATCACATTTTGTGAATCTAAAACATGTGTCACATTCTATGCTTCGTATTCTATAGGATTAAAAAAAAAAATGAATTTCATGAATTTTTGACCAAGTTAAGGTGGTCAAACATATGAGTTCTTATATTTTTAAAAAGTTTTATTAAAAAATTCATAACTAATTATTTACTTAGAAAAAAATACAAAAAAATACGCATCACATCAGGATATGAGTTATCTACTTATATCTAAAATCTTATAAAAAAATATTCTTATTTTATTGTGGTTAGGGTGGTTAGACAGACACCTACTTCTTATTTTTTCTCTGAAATTTAAGTACTACTACATTGAAATTTCAAATTTTCACCGAATAGATTTTTTTTTAAAATAAACCTAGTCGTTTATAAACTACACTCAATTTGCTATAGATTCTATTCTTACATATTTTTGAAATAATATAGATAACTTATTCAAATTTATACTTCAAGTTGTCTAACTCTAATTTTTTTGAATTTTTTGCCACTTAAGGGCCTATTTTTTCCATGATGATCATGTACATACCCTACAATAAGATGTATTTATGAGTGTTAAAAGATGCAAATAACAATTAGAAATGCTACCTAACTATTATAGCAACTATGAGAGAAGTTTTTAGAGCATAAAAAGTTGTGTACCTTGTCAAAAACTTGTATTTAAGCTACAGAGGACTCATTCTCCTTTAATGGCGAATGGGTCCCTATTAGGGTTTCTAAAAATAAGATCAGGGTCTTGTTCCTTGATGTATGCACTCTCAAAATCTTGGTTATCAAGTTTTGGAAGTCTGCAATTAATTCTATAGCTTCAATTCTTTGATTTTGTACTTTGAATGACAACTTTTTCAACTTGACAATTTTAACAATTTTGCTTCAAACTTGCTCCAGTAGATCTTTAACCTATAAACCTACAGTCACACATTCAAGGGAGGGAAAACTTGTTGTTTGTTATTGAATTAAGGTTTTCCTCAGTCTAATTAAACCAAGTGATGAAATGAATGTAATGAAGCATGAAACATGAAATGATGCAATGTAGATACCTTGGATGATGTCTTGTGAAACAAATCTGCAATCTAACATGTAGTGGCCATGAAGAATATAGATCTTGTATCCTTGAATATGATGTAAAATAATGCTTGTGATATATTTTCAATGCTACATCCACTTTTTTAGCTCAACAACATGAATGCATGCATCAAACCCTTGACATGATGATATGATCTTGAATTGTTGCAATAAACTCTTGAAATCTACGTTGAAATGCCTTATGAATGCTCTTGAAATGCTTTATAATGCTCTCTTGAAATAGCTAGAATGCTTCATAAACTTTCTTGATCTTGTTAGATAGAATTGCTAGGAGAAACAATGTGAATTAACCCCTTATTTATACTAAATTAGGAGATTAACCCTAAAATTCAAACAATTCAAGCATTAAACTCCCACCAAGATGAAATTTAGAAAGGGGGTCCTCATTAAGGGAGGACCCATTTACCACCTTGGGCGAATGGGTCCTGGCTCAGTTTACTAGGACCTAACCCTGAGGGATGGAAAGAGCACTGAAAGCCCATTCTAGATCAATTGAAAAAGTGAGGATCATGTTAAGGGAGAACCCATTCACCGCCTAGGGTGAATGGGTCCTACCACCGTTTTCCAGGACCTAAATTTTTTCAATTTAAATGTTATATTATTTAATTACTAGGTGTCGGGATAGATGTTCAGGAGGTGTCATAAATAAGGCTTAAATTTGAATTAAAAGAGCTAATTAACTCCAATCAACCACAATTAATTAAGAACACCCTAGATAAATGTGAAAGTGTGTTACAACACTTTACAATGCCTAAATGAGGTACACATTAGATACATTTTATTTAGAAAGGTGCCTAGAATGCCTAATTAAGTAAATAAGTCCTAGAAAAAGTGTGAACGTGTGTTGCATATCACTTCCTCTTTCTATATCTCTCTACCTCTCTTCTCTCCCCATCTCTTTCTCTATTGTTCCTTCCCTATCCCCTGTATCTCATTATCTCTACCTCTTTATTCCTTTCTCTATCTCTCTTTATCTATCTCTACTTCTCTCTATTTTTCTCCCTCTATATTTGTTGCCCTCTCCCCCTCTCTCTATATCTCCTAATATCTATATCTCTCTATCACTCTATCACACCATCTATATCTCTCTATCTCTCCCTCTCCCTTTATATCTCTCTATCTTTTCATTTCTATCTCTCCCTCTCTATCTTCTTATATCTCTCTTTATCTCTCCCTATACCTAACTTTATCCTTTTATTTATACGTATCCTTCTTCTCTCTCACTCTATATGCATCTCTAACTCTATCTTCCTTTCGCCCCTTCTATCTCTAGAAATGTCTCCCTCTCTCCATCCATCTATCTCTCTCCCTCTCTCTACCCCTTTCCCTCTTCCTAGTTTTCTATATCTATATCTCTTTGCCTCTCCAGATCTCTATCTCTCCATGTTTCTTCTTCCATTTATCCCTCTATCTCTATCTCATTATCTCTCCATCTCTCTCTACCCCTTTACCTCTCCCTCTCTCTCCCTTTCTCTATATATCACTTCTCATCTCTATCTATATCTTTCTGTCTCTCCCTCTCTCTCCCTCTCTATACATATTTTTTCTATCTTTATATATCCCTCTCTCCTCTCTCTTTATCTCTCCATCTCCTCTCCATACGCCTCTCCCCCATCTCCATCTCCATCCCCATCTCTATCTTCCTCTCTATCTCTCTTGCACACTCTTCCTCCCTCTATCTCTCCCTATTGCAACCATAACATGACTATGTTGGTAATGAAGTTTGATTATCTTCCCCATTCAAAGGTTTTGTTTTAGTCATGTTTAAATTCATTTAAGTGTAAGTGTATGCATACTTTATTTGAAGCTACCACTTCTCCATTGAGACCTTTGTTACTAAATGATCTACCAATTGACCTCATGTACAATACAAATATACGAAAAAATAAATAAATTTATAAAAAATTTATTAAAAAAATCCCCTAACCGACCAGCCACACTTTTTGGCGTACCCATTGCACACTAAGGTGCGATTGCTAGTTATATGTGCATTCACGACAAACTCCATAAATACGTTTCGGTTGAAAATAAAGAGACTCTAACAAGAACAGCAGTTATTATTATTGGCCTCGGTATGTAATTTTGTAAACTGGTATATAATTTTCATTGCTCTAACATCCCACAAGCTTTCCAATGGCATAACTGAGCAGAGCTTAACCCAAATTTGATTATACATAACCAAGATAGATTTGTATTAGAATTCATCTATGTCTATTCAGAAGGTAGAGCTCATATAGTCGATATATCAGCGATACAGGAAATGATTGAGAATTTAACAAAATTAAAAATATAATAACAGTTTTCCAATTATATTAATGCAATAAGACCTTAACCTGCACCTCTTTCAAGCATTTCCCGGTATTTCGATAGTGATCTCTAACGTTGCAATCTAAGTTGTTCGTGAAATCTGGCAATGAATTCCTCTGCCTTTCTATCCACGTCGTTTTCTTCATTCTTTTTTTATTCCACAAACATAAAATAATTCATATCCTTTAACCTATCATTACTATCTACAACCTCAGCAGTCGAAGAATGATGATATTGTGTAAGAGCTTCATAAGTACTGTGACGATTTCTGCTGCTGCATGAAAATTCGTAATGCCCAAAATGAGTCACGGATCGCTGCTTGCCATGAAACATCAAGCTTGTAAAGTTCTTAGCCAGCTTTTTTCCTGATTTCTTCACCATAATATGTAAATTTTCTATTTTCTTGCGTTTTATAAGACTTCTTTTCATAAGGAAAATAATGGTTCTCACAGTATTCTTCAGACGCTTCTTAATTACAGACATTGAGACTCGTTGAAACAAATGCAGAGTGTGAAGAGTTGTATAGTTAACTCTGCCATAAGGACATATACATTCGAAAAAATCTCAGGGAAGTTTCAGAATGATGTTCCATACTCGTTCCTCGGCTGATTCATTGAATTCAGTACTATAAAATCAATGGAATGGAAACATTCAATATATCAAAACTTCCATATTAAGATACAGCTTGTGAGTTCATAGGAATGAAGTGAGAGGCGTGCTCATATGATTACACGCAATCTTTGCTCATACGATTACACGCAATCTATAATAATAAACAAACCAGTTCCACTTATGCAACTTGGCCCACACGTAATTTATTATGTGCTGTATAGTTATCCGTTGGGATCCTTTTTACCATGTAAAACCTATTAAGATCAACGTTCAGGCTGTTTAAGTTCTTTGAAAGAAATGAGTTGTAAACGAGTGTCGTTTGCTGGTGTATGGCATGACAGGGTGCAACTCCATTAAGATTTGTAAGGGTCACGTTATTCTTAACATAATTTTGATGGAATGGTTCTCTATTTGTAGTCCTTTAATTAAAAGGAAACTTTGATATAAGTGTATATATAATAATTTATTGTATAAGAATAAAAAATAATATTTATATAATCATAATATATCTATTTAAAAAATATATATTCTATTAATTGATTTAAAAGGATTACCTATTATTAGTTATATTAAAATAAAATAAATTATTTATAATTAAATTGTGATTCAATTTCATTTCTTTTTTTCTTTTCATTTATTTCTTTTTTATTAAAGTATTTTATTTTTATTTAATTTTAGTATAAAGTGTTTTTAAAAGAGTCAAAAAATTAAAATATAAAATTGGAAGGTGAAATTAGCATATACATTGTTAATGGAACTGATTTAGTGCAATAACATATTGACAAGTGGTATATTTTTACTGAGTTTAGTTCATGGCCCAAGTCTTATTATTTTTTATTTATTGTCATGTTTACCAATTCTCATGCATTCATCATTTTCTCATCATTATTGTATACACTCACATGTGCTTCCATACATTTGTTTCTTACCTTTAAATTGGCATTTTAGCTATAACTTTTATCTTTGTGTAATTTGAGATTAACATATCAGAATCCTAAGGTACATGTGAATGAACTTAAAATTCAAATTTTTTAAACTTAATTCTAAATTTTTCATCCCTTTCTACTAGTCATTTTGAGTGGACTTGTCACATATTGTCTAAAATATGTTTTTTGTTAACATAAAAGGAGTTTTTGAAAGGGACCACTTTTATAAAGCATGAAAGTAACATTAGATTATAAGAACAAAGTGATGCAACTAGAACTAAACTATTGAACTCATAGTGCAATTACAAGAATGCTAATAGGGACAAAAAAAGACATAAAACACTAAACAATACCATAACCAAACTTAGCAATTCTCACACCCTTGACTCAAGTGTGTGAATAAGAAACATGTTTTGAAATACCATTTTCCATTCTTTGGACCATGATCCATGAAATCTCATTGTCCATATCTATTAACTCTAGATAGGGGAGAGGGGAAACCCTCTCAGAGGCCCCAACTGGGGGCAACACATGAGGAGATCTCCTAGCTAGGAAAGTTGTTTTCCAAAAGGAATTAAGAACACAAAGTTGGATCAAGCATGTCAATAACACCCTCAAGAAGTCAAGTAGGAACAAAAAAAAAAAACTCCTAATCAAGGGGACCATCCATAGAAGGAGCAACCTTCAACATGGTATTTAAATAAATTCATTTTGCACTTAATTCATAAAAATTAAAAAAAAAAAAAAAGAGAAAAATAATTAGAGCACGCTTTGATTTCTAAAAATGAATAGAGAATTAGATTCTCATCTTCATCATCTAGGTCATCTACATGTTTTGTATTCAATATCATTCAATGTTTTTAATCCAACCTAAGGGTTTTTTCCTAAGGGAACTCATTTTGTATTACACCAATAAGTTTTATGTTATTTATTATTATGACAACATTGTTGGAATAAATAGGCATCATCACTAGTAGTCTAAATTAAATATAGTCAATTAATAAGATCAATAAATCCCTAATATGCTCAAGGGTTTCAATTAATAAACTAATGGCATAACACATGTATTCGTATGATACTAATAAAAATTCTTAATTTTATTTTTAAACCTTGAATTTCTAATTTTGATACCCCCTATGTATGCACTAATATAATTAAAATGCCTCCCTATTTTCACCAAGTATCCTATATACCTAATTTTGTTTGCATTTTTATATTCCTTTATTATTTATATCCTATGAACTAAGTGCACTAACCACACCTACATCTAACTCACGACTATTTTTTATTGGAATCTCATACATTAAATCCTCATCACGTAAAACCTAGGTGAGCTATGAAAAATATATCATCCTACTACAATTTTTTTATTTAAAATCACTTATATACCTCAACCTCCAAACCCTTGCTCTAATAAAAAATCTCCCTACTAATAAATATTTCAATTATTATGTACATGTTAATATAAATTATAATAGAAGGGGTTTAGAGATACTTGGTGATTCTTTAGAGATGCTTCTTTAACATGATCATTAGCACTTAGATATCATTTAGGGAGATTTGAATCATGGTCTTCGACATGAGAACCAAAAGACTTTATGACATGACTAAAAATCATTTGATAGTCAAGAATCATATTTTTAGGTTAAAATACTTAATATAATCTTATTGAGGTTCTTAATAGTACTTGTATAAATCATTTTCAATTTTTATGCTTCCAAGTGTCTAAATTCTTAGAGGGTTGAGTTCAAGTGATAATTGATTTTAGTCTTTCACTAAATTTTTAATTTGTACTAACAAAAATTAAGCACTTAATAACACTTTCCAATGGAAAAGGAAACCTTTGTTCCTATCACTTCTTAAAGCTCTATGAATACTTACACTTCTTTCTTAGTACCATCTTTTTTCTCAAACTGAACATACTAATCTTCCCATAAGCAATATTCATTATTTTTTCAAACTAAAAATTTATGCTCAACCTAATAAAGTATAAAATTATTTTTTCTATAATAAGAAGTATATTTCTTTATACATATAAATACATATTAAAATGTATTCATGAAAAAAAATTAAACATAATTATTTTTATAAGGCGTATATAGAACTATTTTTATAGAGTATAAATATTTATTTTCATATAACTACATTGACTTGTTTATTACTTTAAAAAAACATGATACCCAATTCTTGGGTAAATTATTGATCAAAGATTTTGGATAATGAAAACACAAATATTGAACTTCAACCCATGTTAAAAAAGAGTTAGAACACAATATAATTTAGATACTTAAATTGCAACTTATTATTACAATATACATACATATATCCAATTCCTTAAAATTTCAAAATAAAAACTAAAAATATAAAATCAGACGAATAAAAAAAATAACACAATATACTAGAAACAAGTTTTAGCTACTTCACTTTTGACATATGAATTTATATTCTGAGGTATTTATTGTGAATGAAATTAACTTTGAACAGGAAAATGGCTCTCCTTATTTCCATATGCTTGGGCTTGCTTTATTAAAGCAAACTACACTACGATGGTAAATACTGTGGTGCCTAAATCTATACCATCCAATGGTTCTGTCTAGATCTATGCTATCCACATAAGGTGATACTTTATTTTTCTCAGCTGGTCGGTATGCTGTAATCGATCAAAATTGCCTGTGTATATTTATAAGTGCATTAAGGGCAAAACCCATAAAAAAAAATTGTTAAAGATAAAAAGTCCCTAACAAGAACAGAAGTAGTTACTTTTTCCTTGGTATGTAGTTTTGAAAACTGGTATATAAATTTCATTTCCCTAAACCTTAGAACTAGGAGACAAACAAATAGAGGTGAAACATTAGGAATCTTGACTAGTAGCAAATTAGAAGCACCATGTGCATGCCTGTTCCCAATAGAAGTTGGAGTTAAGGAATTAATATTGGCCACCATAGGAGGACCAAGTGTAGCCGTAACAAACCCAACAATGAGAGGTGGAGAATTGAGAGGAAACCCAAAGATAGTGAGCTAATGAAGATAATTATACTTAATAATATTTATTTATGATAAGTATAATTCTTTTCATATCCTGCAACAAATCTTTTATTGCTATTTTTCAACAAATCCATTTAATTTTTCATATCCTGCAATCATGGCATTCCATTAAACCAAATTTCTTTGAGGCACACTTCTAACAGTTCATGAGGCACGCTGTCAAACAGTTCGTGTGCCTTGTCTATGCTTCCACATTTTGCATACATGTCTACCAGAGTGGCTGCAACTACATCTGACAAAATTTCTCTATCTTTCATGCTTTGATGGATGTCAATACCCTGTTCCAGAGCTCCCGTTCGACACAGGCTGGGGGGATGGTGGCAAAGGTTGTAGAGTCTGGCTTTACAGCTGCCAATTACATTTGCTTGAAAGTTTCTCAGGCCTTAACAAAAAAATCATTTTGTGAATACCCTGCAATCAACGCATTCCAGGAGAACACATTTCTTGGAGGCATTCTGTCAAACAGTTCCCGTGCCTTGTCTATGCTTCCACATTTTGCATACATGTCTACCAGGGCAGTTGCAGCTACATCTGACAAAAAAATTCTTTCTTCTATCCTGTGATGGATGTCCATACCCTGTTCCATAGCTCCCATTTTGGCAGAGGCAGGAAGGATGCTAGCAAAGATTGCAGGGTTTGGCTTTACATCTACGAATATTTGATAGAGAATTTCTAAGTCCATTTCAACAAATGCATTTTGTGCATATCTTGCGATCATATCATTTCACGAGACCACATTTCTTTGAGGCATCCTGTCAAACAGTTCACGTGCCTTGTCTATGCTTCCACATTTTGCGTAAATGTGTACCAGAGAATTTCAAACTAGAATATCTAAGGAATTCCTGTGCGCTGGGAAATGAAACCAGTTTATTGTGTATGGTGAAATGGTGACTGTATGGTGTGGACACCCATGTCTTCTGAAACGGGGGACCCACACCAGCCACCTAAACGGTCAACGTTTAAAGTGTGCTGGTTAAGCCAGGCCCTTTTTGTAAGAAAAATAATGCTTCTTACAGTATTCTTCAGAGCTTCTTAATTATCGACATTGATACTCTTTGAAACAAATGCAGAGTGTGAGAAGTTTTATAGTTAGCGCGCTCTGTCATAAGGACATATATATTCGAAAAATTCTCATAGAAGTTTCAGAGTGAAGTTCCATACTTGTTCCTCGGCCGATTCATTAAATTGAATACTATAAAATCAATGGAATGGAAACATCCAATATACAAAAACTTCCATATTAAGATACAGCTTGTGAGTTCATAGGAATGAAGTGAGAGACGTGCTCATATGATCGCACGCAATCTATAACAATAAACAAAACAGTTCCACTCAGGCGACTTGGCCCACGCGTAGTTTATTATGTGCTCAATAGTTATCCATTGGGATCCTTTTTACCATGTAAAACAAATAAGGATCAACATTCAAGGCGCTGTTTTAAGTTCTTTGAAAGAAATGAGTTGTAAAGGAGTTTCGTGTCCTAGCGTATGGCATGACAGGGTGCAACTCCATTAAGATTTGGTAAGGGTCACGTTTGATTTCTAACATAATTTTGATGGAACAGTTCTCTATTTGTAGTCCTTTAATTAAAAGGAAACTTTGATATAAGTGTCTATAATAATTTATTGTATAAGAATAAAAAAAAATATTTATATAATTTTAAAATATTTATTTAAAAATATATATTTTTACATATTAATTGATTTAAAAGGATTGTTTATAGTGAGTTATATTAAAATAAAATCAATTATAAAATAAATTATTTATAATTAAATTATGATTCAATTTTATTTTTTTGTTTTTGTTTACTTTTAATTAAAGTATTTTATTTTTTATTTTATTTTGGTATAAAGTGTTTTTAAAATAGTCAAATAATTAAAATATAAAATTGGAAGGTGAAATTAGCATATATGTTGTTAATAGAATTGATCTAGTGCAATAACATATTTACAAGTGAAATATTTTTACTAAGTTTAATTCATGGTTCAAGTTGTATTCTTTTTTATGTATTTTCATGTTTATTGATTTCCATGCATTCATTTTCTCATCATTATTGTATATACTCACACGTGCTTCCATACATTTTTTCCTTACCTTCAAATTATCATTTTAGTCCTAACTTTTATCTTTGTGTAGCTTGAGATTAACATATCAAAATCCTAAGGTACATGTGAATGAACTTGAAATTCAAGGTTTCAAACTTAATTCTTATTTTTCCATCCCTTTCTACTAGTCATTTTGAGTTGACTTGTCACACATTGTCCATAATATTTTTTTTGTTAATGTAAAAATAGTTTTTGAAAGGGCCCACTTTTATAAAGCATGAAAACTAACAATAGATTCTAAGAACAAAGTGATGCAATTGGTACTCCACTATTGAACTTTTAGCACAATTACAAGAATGCTACTAGGAACAAACAAAGATATAAAACATTAAACAATACCATAATCAAACCCAGTAATTCTCACACCCTTGACTCAAGTGTGTGACTAAGAAATATGTTTTGAAAAACCTTTTTCCCTTCTTTGGACTAGGATCCATGAAATCTCATTGTCTATATCCACTAAATATAAAGAGAGGGGAGGGGAACCCTCTCTAAGGCCCCAACCAAGGGCAACACATGGGGAGAAGAGCTCCTAACTATGGAAATTGACCGTCAAAAGAAAATTAGAACACAAGTTGGATCATCACCAATTTCTATTGTGATAGAACCAAAGGTACCCATCTTGTTCTTTTTGGGGTTGGGAAGGGACAAAAGGGCTTATAAGAAATAGGAGAATCTAGGAGATAAAAGACAAGCACAAATGAACAATGCGACAATTGTATTTAGATTATCCAAATTATATTTTGTACAAAGTCTTGCATATACAGTCAAGGAAGAGGCAATCCACCTATGAGGTGGACTGACAAGTACCTCATGAAGTGGCACAAAAGAGTAGACAAGTGTCCTATAGGTGTCAACCTTAGGAACATGAAGTGTGCAAACCAACAACCTCTATGACTAAGTCATCAACCTTGATGCCAAGATTTAAGTGACATTTGAGGTGATACGAAAAGTCTTCCAACCTCAAAAGGTATGTGCGTGAGATTTACCAAAAACCTTGGTAACCTCAAGAGGATTAAAGGTTGCACATTTAGTTAGACAAGATGTTGTCTAACCTCATCAATCTAAGTACACTTAAATATAGTGAATAGATAAATTATTCACTTTAACAAGACTTTTCTTTTTTGAAAGGTGATGCTCTTTGGAATAGTGATAGAGGAGGGATTTGACAAAACAATAGAAATTGGGGCTCCCTTTTTGGGCTTGGATTTCGAACATGAAAGAGTGTATGTGGGGACAATAGCAATTTGTTTTCTATGAGCTTTATTTCCAAGGGATTAACAATAGAGGTAGGGTTTGGTTTGGGGTGGTGTTAGAAAACAAATTTCTACAGAGCAATAATTAATCCCTAATGGAGAGGCGGAGAAGCCCATTAGCAAGGCATGACATCAACGAAGACAATATATGAAAAAGATACATGAACCCACTCTTTGTAATGAATATGATTCATTAGAAGAAAATGATATCCATGAATTGTCTTAAACCTTCCTTCTAAGATAAAATAACGCATAATCTGCGTACTTTTCACACCATAGGGCACAGGCAGCTTCTCCCTATCAAAACAATTTTGAAGCCTCGCCAATTTTTACCCTTTTCCGAAGAATTTGTCCATGAACCTCTGGTACTTTCCCTTGCTGATTTTGGCCACTTCGGCTCCTTTACAATAAGACGAGCAGTCACTTCAAAATGGATGTCTCCAATTGAAACCTTGCTTTCTTTCCGAGAATTGCAGAATTTGATTTTTGGCCTCATTATGTAATTTTGAAAACTGGTACATAATTTTCACTGCTCTAACATCCCACGAGCCCTCCAATGACATCTCTGAGTAGAGCTTAACCCAAATTTGATTATACATAACCAAGATAGACTTGTATTAGAATTCATCTATTTCTATACGAAAGGTAGAGCTGATACAGTCGATCCAGGTCGTGGTCAACATCAGCGATCATGTACATAATTGAGAATTTAACAAAATTAAAAATATAATAACAATTTTCCAATTATATTAATGCAATAAAGACCTTAATCTGCACCTCTTGCAAGCATTTCCTGGTATTTCGATAGTGATCTCTGACGTTGGAATCTAAGTTGTTTGTGAAATCTGGCAATGAATTCCTCTGCCTTTCTATCCACGTCGTTTTCTTCAATCTTTTTTTCTTCCACAAACATAAAATAATCCATATCCTTTAACCTATCATTACTATCTACAACCTCAGAAGTCGAAGAATGATGATATTGTGTAAGAGCTTCGTAAGTATTGTACCGATTTCTGCTGCTGCATGAAAATTCGTAATGCCCAAAATGAGTCGAGGATCGCTGCTTGCCATGAAACATCAAGCTAGTAAAGTTTTTTGCCAGCTTTTTTCCCGATTTCTTCACCATAATATGCAAATTTTCTATTTTCTTGCGTTTGATAAGACCACTTTTCATAAGGACAATAATGGTTCTTACAGTATTCTTCAGACGCTTCTTAATTATCGACATTGATACTCCTTGTTTCAAATGCAGAGCGTGAGGAGTTTTATAGTTAGCTCTGTCATAAGGGCATATATATTCGAAAAATTCTCAATAGAAGTTTCAGAGTGAAGTTCCATACTTGTTCCTCGGCCGATTCATTGAATTCAATGCTATAAAATCAATGGAATGGAAACATCCAATATACAAAAACTTCCATATTAAGATACCGCTTGTGAGTTTCATAGGAATGAAGTGGGAGACGTGTTCATATGATTACACGCAATCTATATCAATAAACAAACCAGTTCCACTCGTGCGACTTGGCCCACACGTAATTTATTATGTGCTCAATAGTTATCCATCGGGATTCTTTTTACCATGTAAAACCTATTAAGATCAACGTTCCGGCTTTTTAAGTTCTTTGAAAGAAATGAGTTGTAAACGAATATAGTGTCCTGGTGTATGGCATGACAGGGTGCAACTCCATTAAGATTTGGTAAGGGTCAGATTTGATTTCTAACATAATTTTGATGGAACAGTTCTCTATTTGTAGTTGCTTAATTTAAGGAAACATTGATGTAAGTGTATATATAATAACCTATTGTTTAAGAATAAAAATAGCAATATTTATATAATCTTAAAATATTTATTTAAAAATATATAAAAAGATTATTTATAGTTAATTACACTAAAATAAAATTAATTATAAAATAAATTATTTACAACTAAATTATGATTCAATTTCATGATTTTTTTCTTATTTTATATATTTTTAATTAAGCATCTTATTTTTCTTTATTTTGGTATAAAGTTTTTATAAAAGAAAAATTATTAAAATGTTAAATTGGAAGGTGAAACTAGCATATATATGTTGTTAATGGAATTGATTTAGTGCAATAACATATTGACAAGTGGTATATTTTTTACTGATTTTAGTTCATGGTCTAATTCCTATCCTTTTTTATTTATTTTAATCTTAACTAATTCTCATTCATTCATCATTTGTTCATCATTATTGTATACACTCACATGTGCTTCTATGCATTTGTTCCTTACCTTCAAATTATCATTTTAGGCCTAATTTTTATCTTTGTGTAGCATGGGATTAACATATCATAATCCTAAGGTAGATGTGAATGAACTTGAAATTGAAGGTTTCAAACTTAATTCTAAGTTTGTCATCCCTTTTTGTTATTCATTTTGAGTTGACTTGGCACACATTGTCCAACATTTTTTTGTTAACATAAAAGGGGTTTTTGGAAGGGTCAAATTTTACAAAGCATGAAAGTAACAATAGATTCTAAGAACAAAGTGATGAAACTGGCACTGAACTATCAAACTCATAGCACAATTACAAGAATCCTACTAGGAACAAATAAAAACACAAAAAAACTAAGCAATACCATAACCAAACCTAGCAGTTCTCACAACATTGACTCAAGTGTGTGACTAAAAAACATGTTTGAAAGACCTTTTTCCCTTCTTTGGACCATGATCCATGAAATCTCATTGTCCATATTCACTAAATCTAGAGAAGGGGGAGGGGAATCCCTCTCTAAGGCCCCAACTGAGGGAAACACGTGAGGAGAAGAGATCCTAACTAGGAAGATTGATTGCCAGAAGGAACTTAGAGCACAAGATGGATCTAACATGTTAACAACACCCCCAAGAAGTCGGGTGGGAACAAAAACAATAAATCCCCAATTAAAGGGATGATCCATAGAAGGAGCAACCTACAACACAATGTTTAAAGACAATCATTTTTTACTTAATTCATATTAAAATAATAATAATTATAACACACTTTGATTTCTAAAAGGCAATAAAGAATTATATTCTCATCATCATTATCTAGGTCATCTACATGTGTTGCATTTGCTATCATCCAGTATTGTTAACCCAAACTGCCAAGGGGTTTTTCCTAAGTGAACTTATTTTTTAGTACCCCAATAAGTTCTATGTTATTTATTATTATGACAACATTGTTGGAATAAATAGGTATCATCACTAGTTGTCTAGATTAAATATAGTCAATTAATATGATCAATAAAGCCCTAGTATGCCTAGGGGATTCACTTAATAAACTAAAGGCATAACATATGTATTCATATGATACTAATAAAAATTTATAATTTTATTTTTAACCCTCAAATTTATGCTTTTGATACTTCCTTTGCATGCACTAATATAATTAAAATGCCTCCCTATTTTCACTAAGTATCCTATATACCTAATTTTAGTTACATTTTTATATCCCTTTATTATTTGTATTCTATCAACCAAGGGCACTAGCCACACCTACATCTAACTTAAGACTATTTTTATTGGCATCCCATACATTAAATCCTCATCACATAAAATGTAGATGAGCTATGAAAACTATGTCATCCTACTTAAAGTTTTTATTTAAAATCACCTATATACCTCAACCTCCAAATGCTTTCTCTAATAGCAAATCCCCCTATTAATAAATATCTCAATTATCATTTATATTATAATATAAATTATAATGAAAGGGCTTTAGAGATACATAGTGATTCTTTAGAGATGCTTCTTTAGCATGATCATTAGCACTTAGATGTCACTTGGGGAGATTTAAACCTTGGTCTCCAACATGAGAACCAAAAGGTCCAATGACATGACTATAGCCTCTTTGATAGTCGAGAAGCATATTTCTAGCTTAAAAGACTTAATATAATCTTATTTTAAGGTTTCTAGTAATACTTGTATAAATCATTTTCAATGTTTATGCTTCTAAGTATCTAAATTCTTAGAGGGTTGAGTGATTTAATTGGTTTTATTCTTTAACAAAGTCCTTGATTTTTACAAACAAAAACTAAGGGTTTAATAACACTCTCAAATGGAACAAAAAACCTCCATTCCTATCTCTTCTTTAAGTTTCATGAATACTTACCCTTCTCTTATAGTAACTTATTTTTCTCAAACTTATCATACTAATCTTCCCAAAAGAAAATTTGGTATCTTTTCAAAATAAAAAATTATACTCAATCTAACAAATTAAAACAAGATTGTCATATGAATATATATTTCTTTATACATATAATACATATTAAAAAATAATCATGAGAAAAAATACAATTATTTTATAAGATATATATCTTTATTTTCATTTAATTACATTTAAGCAAGGTCATTTTTATGAAGTATATATTTTTATTTTCATATAATTACATTGAACTATTTAGCATTTTATAAAAGAATGATACCTAACTCTTGTTAAATTATTGATCAAAGCTTTTGGCTAATGACTTACAACACAATATCATCTAAATACTTAAATTACAACTTATTACTAAAATATACATTCATATATCCAATTTCTTAAAATTTAAAAATAAAAACAAAAAATATAAAATTAGAAAAATAAAAAACAATAACACAATATATTAAGAAGTTTTAGCTATTTCACTTTTAACATATGAATTTTAATTTTGAGATATTTATTGTGAATGAAATTAACTTTTAACAGGAAAATCGCTCCCTTTATTTCCATGTTCTTGAGGCTGCTTTATTAAAGCAAACTACACTATGATGGTAAATACTGTGCTGCCTAAATCTATGCCATCCAATGGTTCTGTCTAGATCTATGCCATCCAATGGCGAAGAAGTGCAAGAATATTATAGCCACATAAGATAGTACTTTATTTTTCTCAGCTGGTCGGTATGCCGTAATCGATCAAAATTGGCTGTGTATATTTATCTGTGCATTAAGGACAAACCCCATAAAAACGTTCGGTTGAACATAAGAAGTCGCTGACAAGAACAGGAGTTGTTATTTTTTGCCCTGGTATGTAATTTTGAAAACAGTATATACTCTTCATTGGTCTAACATCGCACAAGCTTTCCAATGACATCTCTGGGCGGAGCTTAAACCAAATTTGATTGTACATAACTAAGATAGCCTTTTATTACAATTCATATATTTCTATACAGAAAGTAGAGCTGATATAGTCGATACACTTTGTGGTCAACATCAGCGATACTGTACATGATTGGGAATTTAACAAAATTCAAAAATATAATAACAGATTTTCCAATTATATTAATACAATAAAGACCTTAATCTGCACCTCTTGCAAGCATTTCCTGGTATTTCGATAGTGATCTCTGGCGTTCCACTCTAAGTTCTTCATGGAATTTGGCAATGAATTCCCCTGCCTTTCTATCCACATCATATTCTTCAATCTTTTCTTCCTTCACAAATATAAAACTATTCATATCCATTAAACCATCAATACTATCTACAACCTCAGCAGTCGAAGAATGATGATATTGTGGAATAGATTCATAAAAATTGTACCGATTTCTGCTACTGCATGAGAATTCGTAATGCCCAAAATGTGCCAAAGATCTATGCTTGCCATGACATATCAAGCTTGTAAAGCTCCTTGCCAACTTTTTTCCCGATTTCTTCACCATAATATGCAAATCTTCTATTTTCTTGCGTTTGATAAGACCACATTTCATGAGGAAAATAATGATTCTAACAGTTTTCTTCAGACGCTTCTTAATTATCGACATTGATGCTCCTTGAAACAAATGCAGAATGTGAAGAGATTGATTGATAGCTCTATTACAAGGACGGACATACATACATATATATATGAAAAATTCTATTGGAAGGAAGAGCATCGGGGAAGTTTCAGAGTGAAGTTCCATACTTGTTTCTCAGCCGATTCATTGAATTTAATACTATAAACGCAATGGAATGGAAACATCCAGTATACGAAAATTTCCTTATTTGGAAATCTTGTACTTTCATAGAAATGAAGCGAGACGCGTGCTCATATGATTACACGCAATCTATAAGAAGCTCCTCTCATGCTGCCTGGTCCACACGTAATATGTACAGTGCTCAATGATTATCCGTTTTGAGTATATGTATATAAAGAATGTTTTGAATTGTATGATCTTTACGCCCAACGCCGGTTTTATTTGGAGGAATAACTTCCATCCTCCTTTAAAACACGATTCTTGTGCGGCTTACCATTTTGAATCGTGAAATGAATTGAGCCATTTTGTATCAAAGAAGAAATGTGGTGAAAGTAAACAATCGCCATTGGATCAGCTATTTCTGTGGGTTCTTTTTTCCCCATGTAAACCTTTGACATATAAAGTACAACGTTTCGGCCGTTTAAGTTCCTGGAAAGAAAGGAGTTGTAAATTAGTAGTGTTTCTTGGTGGATTGCGTGACCGGCTGCATAAGTCAGTAAACAGCCGGCATAGCACATAGATTCAACGCCTGCAACTTGTCAATTTGGATGTTGATGACTTTTCAGTTTTGTTATACATGTAGGGCTACATATGTTTGTAAGCCATTTTAGGTTGGTATTAGTTTGGTTGACGTAAAACTTCTAACGAATTGGCCATTTAAGGTTTACTTGACTACAAAACTTATCTGGGGAGGGTTAAGTTTGATTTTTAAATGATTTTTTTTTTGGTTTTTTTTTTTATAGAATGGCTTTTTTTTAATTCTGATTGTTTTGAGATTATTTTGATATAGGGGAAGGGTACCACTAGTCATTATAGCTAATTTCACATATCTTAAGTTTTTAAATGTTATGTCTCGATATCAACAAAAAAAGTTAGGTGTCTTTGTATGGACTTAAGAGTTTATAACTATTGTTTCGACTTTTTGGTAGTTACGACAAACATGGGAGGATTCATTATTTCTCTATAACCGTTTGTTTTGACCATCATAAAATATACACAACTGATCGAATACATATGCACAAATACCCGAGTAATTGTAATTGTGCACTATTGGTACGGATAAAGTTGCACAACTCATCTAATTAAACACTTTTTAGTGGGCTTTTAATTAACATGTAAAAATTCTTGAGATGTCTATTTTAATTATATGATGTATTTTTTTTAAATAGAGATTTTATGAAGCATCTCTTCATAGCTTTTACAAGTAGATATGCTTTCTACTTATTCATAGATTTTTGTAAACATAAATATGCTAGATGCTTTTTTTAATATAGATATAGATAGGAACTATATCATGCTTTTAATCTATTAGAGTTATTTTAATTTGTTTTATTCACTTAAATATTATTTTATGCTTTTATTTTTTTAATATGTATGGACAACATGATTGCATATTATTATACTACAAATTTTTAGAATATAATTTTTAATATAAATATAAATTTGTTCAACATATTATAATCAATTATTTAAGAGCAACGACAACAATATCTATATAATTCAATTATATCTATTTTTTAAAATATTTTAAGTAATTTAAAATATGTCATTTGAAATAAATAATATCAAAATAAAATAAAATTTATAAAAAATTACTTGTAATTACTTTTAAAATTGTATTTGCTAACTTAAGAAAAAAAAATTGTACTAGAATATTTTTAATAGTAGATGAATTAATTAAATATAAAATAATAATTGTGAAATTAGTAATATTAATGTTATTTTTTATTTGATTTTGTGACTATTTTAATGAAAATGAATAATATATTGATAAGTTTCCCACTCTTGTGCTATTTTTAGTTCATATTCTAATTCTTATTTATATTTATTTATTTTTATTTATTCTAATTCTCATATATTAGTCATTTGCTTATCATTAGTGTACCTTCACTCACACTTACATCCATATAATTTCTCTTTATCTTTATATGATCATTTTAGTCCTAAGGTTAATTTATAAGTGTTCCAAGATTGACCTAATCCAATTCTAAGGAGTATGGGAATGAATTTAAAATGCAAAAATTATAAAATCAAATTCTAAGTTACTCATCTCTTTCTACTAGTCATTAGCACCTAACTTAGCACACATTATGCAACATGTTGTTATGTCATAGTATTTAAAGACATGTATATTGTACAATTAATAATGTATGGACAAGAAAAAGAGAAAATAATTATAGCACACTTCATTTTTGAAGTGTAATAAATAATAGATTCACATTATCAACATATAGACCATCTACATATCCCTATATGTTGTCTTTGATGTCTCTTATTACTATTGGGTAAAAGTACATAATCCCAGTTTTTGGTTAAAATGAAAATACAAACAAAAATATGAATAAAAATCTTTGGTCTTTGATTGTTCAACTAGTTTGCACATGTGTGGTGGCATCAAATTTCATCAAAAGGAGATCAAATGTATATGGATTTGATCAATTTTTTTTATTTTTTTTACACATGAACCTAATGAAGGCCTACTCATACACCTAGTCATTTAATTCTCCTTGAACTACATTTGTAAGCATTTTTTCTCTCTTTTTCTACCTTTTTTTAATTTTTTAATTAAGTTTTGTGTTTTTAAATATTTGAGAATTTAAAATATTTTTTGGTGAACTAAATATATATTTATATCTATGTACTAATATTTATTTAAATTTATATATACTCATTAATTCTATACAATAAAAATTTCATAAATTCAGTAAAATACTAAAATTAAGAAAATAATTTTGATTTGTCAAAAAATGTCGCTCTATGGTTTAGGACACAGAACAAGTTTTCTACAAATATCATTCAAGGAAACCCTAGAGATCTCAATCCAAGGATAGAATGAGATAAAGAGATTTCCTAAAGGTTGTACTAGGGTATGTTTATAGACTAAAAAGGGGTTCATCACCAAGCTAGGGATTGGAAAGACACGAGATGAATGAAACATGCAAAGTACCATGCAAAACCTAACTAAATGATCTAGAAAATGAAATTGAAATGCAAAATAAAGGACTGAGCATGAACAAAGGAGCACTTGAAAGAAGGATGAGGTCAGAAAAAACTCCAAAACCCTAAAAATTTAATGTTTTATGCCCACTAGGACTCATACACGAATATAGAGGATTTAGTCCTAGACTAGGGTTTTTATGCCAAAATTGGAATCTGACAGTGGTGAGTCTAAATCTCCTGAAATCTAGAAAAATTCTTGTACTGGTGCTCAAATGCTACAAATGGTGTATCAGTCCCACTACCTTTTTGGGGGATTAAGGCTTGAATCTAGTATCCAATCTCTACTCTTCCTTCCACATTATGTTTTCGAATTTGAAACCCTGAATTGCAACTTGTAGGTGACTTTCTATGAAGATGACAACCTTGTGAGAACTTGATGACTTTATTCAACCTTGCAACCTAATATTCAAAGGATCTTCAAGCTCCAAAACACCTAGATCTACAATCACACATGTAGAGAAAAAAACTTTTTGATTTGTTAGGAAATAGGGGTTTGCCTTGGTCAAACCCCATTTAGGTAATTAAACCAAATGATGAAACAATGAAATATGAACATGAAACATGAACAATGATACTTTGAATGATGTCTTGAGATGTAAATCAACAATCTAACATGAAGTGGCCATGTAGAATGTAGATCTTGATCTTGAATGAAACAATACTTGCAAATGGATCTTCAATGCTACATCACAACACTAGCTCAACAACATGCTTGATGCTTAATGATCTTGACATGATGATGGATCTTGAATTGTTGAAACAAATGATGAAGAATTCTTCCCTTGAATGCCTTAGAAATGATCTTGTGAACTCTATTAACACTCTTGTGAAATCTTGGAATGATTTACTCTTGATTGTTTCAGATGATATTATGAATACTTAGTGAAATAATGATTTGAGACCTTGTTTATATAGGAAATCCATCTAATTTTCCATTTATTAGATTCTATAGGCTAGCATTCATGAAATTTGAACTTAAAACCTTGATTTCCTACTCAAAACCCTAAAAAGTGGCCAAATAGAACTCATACGCCACTTGTGACATATAGATCCCATCTAGGTGGGACTCATAGACCCAAGGTAGCATATGGGTCCAACCAAGCCTTTTTAGGTGGAGGAAATGTCAAGGAGTTGAGAAATTAAGTATATTTGTTGATCTTGTCAAGATTTCGGTTGAAATAAGCCTTGAGATGCATAATATAAGGTCATAGGGGCCTATTAATGATGATATGAAGGTCATAAATGCAAGGGGTCTAAAACTCAATGTGAAGGTGTAAATAAATATACTTTACAACATTAAATTAAGGCTAAATTAGGTCTTTTACCTTAAAAGGGCCCTAAATCCCATGTGAATGTGTAAAAAACATTACAACACTAGATCAAGGCAACATTGGGTCCATTTTAATGTGAATCATTCCCAAATTAAGTCATAAATTAGTTTATCTAGTTCACAAGGGTCCAAAAAAGTGTGAAAATATAACAGACAACATTTTTTGAACTACCTTTAGCCTCCACTTTAGTGAGAGGAGGAAATTGCTTTAAACTCACACTAAAGTAGACATTTAAGAGGGGTCCAAGTGTACCAATGCAAATGGTCTATGATGACAAAGATCAATAGGTAACCAAGACCCTAGGATCTGAGATCCTACATCAAACTGACATAAGCACAAGAGGACATGCACAAGGTGTACGATATGAAGCATCAAGATACACAAATTATACGCAATGTCAAAGACATAAAGAAGAAAGGAAAACAAAATAAAAAGAGGTCGATCAAGCCTCAACCATTTGTCCAACATGATGTGGATCAAATCTAAGTTGTTTTTCCAAACATGCACACTCACTCTAAGGAAACAAAACTTTGAGTAGTTCATTGGGTGAGTACCCAAAAGGGTGAGACACATACACACACGATTGGTATGTGCTCACACACACAAGCAAGTGGCTATGGGAAATTCACACCTAAGTTTGGCTTCCCATTCAACCAAACCAAAGCTATACATCCTAGTAACTTTGATAAGGTGTCACACACCAATGAACTTTGAGCTTCATGAGGCAAGAAAAAATGTGCATGCTTGATACTCATGAGCAAATAGGATGGCTCCACGGGCAAGCAAAGTGTGTTATGCAAGGTGGCCATATAACAAAAATTTGCAAAATAGTGTAAGGTATGTTCAAAGGGATTTTGCATAGTTCATGTAAGGTCTCTTCTTGGGGAAAATTGTGCTTAATGCCTCCAAGAGAAGAAAAATCAAAGAAATATCACACTATTAGAGGATATCAAGCCCAATGACACCACCAAGAAAAGGATGCATCACAAGAATAAAGAAAATCGCATAGTAAAACATGAGTTTCGATGTATGCCACCACTTTAAAGAATTTGCTAACACCATTTCTGTGAGAAATTGCTTTAAATTAGAAGAAGACCTGAGAGGTAATTAAGAAATCCCTATGCCAAGTCATATGTTTTTAAATAAAACTACATCATGGATAAGGGGTTGCCCCCAAAACTCAGTACGTCACATGTGGGCCAACTTAAAGCATGTCATCTACATCCCAAGCTTTCTCACATATGTAAATGAAATTTAATCAACTAGCCAAAAGAGACATTGAAAAGTGACATACGAGGACAAGGCTACTTAACCTCTTGCCCCACTTAGTGTAGAACAAGGATGAGCTGAGATAATTGAAGTGCTAGAGTGAAAATCATTATCGATTAGAGGAATTAGGTGCCTCGACACAAGGAAGAGTACCACACTCCTTAATATGTTGAATTCTATCACTTCAAGCTTTGCATTCATTAGTAGAATGACCATGAACTCTATGATATGCACAAAATGAATTTTTGTAGTAAAATTTCTTTCATGTTTTTGGAGGGAGAGATATTAAACAATCTTGGAGGAGTCTTGACAAGATACCCTCTTGATTAATGGTAAAATATGTTCATTTATTTTGTGAAAAATATATCTCTTGCTTAGTATTAGGTGTCATACTTACATAAGACTCTTTAGATTGTGAGATTTTGTACTCTCCTTTATGAGAGGGTGTAAAATCTATCAAATTTGAATCATAAGTGTTTTACGTAATGACATTAACATTAAGTGAAGATTTTGTTGTTTCTTTTGTTTCTTTCAAAGGATAATACTCAAAACCAATAGTGTCTATCAATTTAGGATGTACTAATGTTAAATTTGGTTAAGAAGAATCTTTTGTAATAGTGTTGATATTAAGTGAAGGATTACTTGTTTCTTTCTAGAGATAATACCCAAGAACACTAGTATTTTCTTGCATGTGAGGCTCTATAGGGACACGAATACCTTGTTCTCTAGCACCACATACTTTTCCACTATATCCAAGTTTCTTCATAAGTTCATAACCTTTTCCATAAAGTTGTTTCATTTATTTTGGGTTTGGTGGTTGATCATAATCAATCTCGTAAAAGTTTGTTGAGTAATTTGTTGTTTCTTGTAAAGTTTTTGAGGTGGATTCTTTCAAAGGGTCTTCTAAATTTTGTGTTGACATTACCGCTTTTTCTTTTCCCTTTTCATAATATTTTGTTATGATCTTGTATTCTCCCATGAATGTAGGTGTGAAATCCAAATATCCCAAATCATCTAGTGATATCATTGTGAAGGGTTTAGGATATTTATCTTTTTGTTGTACTTACATTGGTTCTAATTATGTAGTTGGTGTTAATGTTTTCAAAGGATTTTATTAGTCTTTCTTAATGTTTAAACAACTATTTGGATCAGGTTCAGCTTCGAGTGTGTACACTTTGTTGTTATAGGCATACTTCATTATACGATGAAGAGTAGAAGGCACCCCATTCATTGCATGAATCCATAGTCTACATAAAAGAAGATAATATGAAAGATCATGAGGCATAACATGGATTGGTGTTTCTAATGTGGCATTTCTAGTTGTAATAGGCAAAGTTAACACACCAAGCAGTTGTTTTCCTACATTGTCAAATCCCTTAATAGATAAACAGTCAAGTTGAATTTTTTACTTATCCACGCCAAGTATATCTAAAAGGGTCACACTACACACATTAAATGTGGATCCATTGTCAATGAGGGTTCATTTTATTCCCCACCCATCATAGGTAGCTATTTTCATGAAAGCATCATTTTTTTTTTACACTTCCAAAGTCAGGAGCTCACTTTGGTGGAAAACAATATCAGTTTTTATTCCTTGAATTATGGTTGTTATGTCACTCGATTGCACATTAGAAGGGATGGGAACTTGTTGTAAGTAATTTTGAATCATGTTATGATAATGAGGGGAGGCTTGAATAAGGTCCCATAATGATATCTTAGTAGGAGTATTCTTGTGTGGGGGGGAAAATCATGGTGCATAAACAAGATAAATGTAATTAAATAGAGATCTAATCTAAATCAAAAACACTAATCTAGATCTATTCCTTCACTAATGAAATAAATTTCTAAGCTATTGAAAACACATAATTGAATTCCTACAATTACCAAATTGAATTCAAAAATAAAGAGAGGTTACCATCCCATGTCGAGTTGTTCATATCACTACAAAGCCTCTAATGTTGTGTGTGAGAAGCTTTGATGGGATGCAAGTGTTGGTTGATCGAAGATATGTTGATGCTTCTTTAATGGTGATTAGGAATATCGACAGTACTTCATTGTGCAAATGATGTTGATTCTTCGATCCCTTTTTGTGAGGAAAGAGGTTTGTTATATAGAGATTGTGATTTGAAATGGATGATCAGGATTAAACAGTGTTGAATCAAGATCAACTATTGAAATTTGTTGAGAGGATTTAGAAATGAATAATCTGTGCAAAATAGATTACACAAATTGTGTGATTGAAGAATAGATTGAATAATTTGTGGGATTGAGAGATAGATTGATCAATCAAGATTATAGATTGATCAATCAAGGATTAGACTGATCAGTCAGGAATAGATTGAGAAATTAGGGTATCATAATTTACTCAATCTTGGGAAAGTGGTTGAAAATGATTAATTAATTGATTTATTTAATTAATTCATTTTGGATTTTTTTTTTAGACTGCAGTAATCGGTTGGGTATCCATCCCCCTATACACTACAATGCACCTAGTAGACTTTTTTCACGTGACTAGTTGTGTTGGCATGACATGCCCTTCAATACCATGGGTTTGGGGGGAGACTAGACCTTGTGATCTCTTACCTGAAACAACATGCTTTAGCCAATCAAGCTAGGCCCCCCACCCTAATTCATTTTGCATTTTAACATGTAAATCAAGTTTGAATTTTTCAAACAAAGTTGCATTAGTTTGATTTGATTTTTTATAATGTTTTTGAATAGTTTATTCAAATTATTCAAATTTGGAGGGAAAGTGAGTTAATTAAATTATTATGTTTTAATAATTCAATCGACTTAGGGGAATAAAGTGATTTAATGACATAATTAAATAATTGGTGTAATTTAGCTAATTGGAATGAAATAAAATTAGATTAGGACATTATTAAATAAATGTAATTTCTTTAATTGGTTGAAATTGATGAAACATGAATTAATTAAATAATATCGTTTTATTCAATTAATAGCAGAAATAGGGTTTTAGGACTTTATTAAATAAATGGAATTTATTTAATTAGTCAAAAATGATGAAAAGTGAGTTAATTAAATAATGTTGTATTATTCAATTAATAGAGGAATTTAGGGTTTCTGACGTAATTGATGTGAAATGCTGTGATATTCAATGATAATGATGTCAATGATGTGAAAATGTTGTTTAGGGTGTGTGATAAGTGTTTGGCCAATTTTATATGTCTACATTTTTCCCCTCTTTGATACAAAGTATCAGTTGCTTTGTTTCAAAGTTTCGATGTTAAGATCAAGATTTTAAAAACAAATTATGCCCCACTATGCCCAATGGTCAGCGAAATGATGGTAGAACTCTATGCTACCCCCTCGAGAGGTTGGCCAAAAAAAATTATTTTGTGGTCAAGCTCACGACACTATTCTATTTCAGTTCAATTGTGGAGAGGAGGAAAAATTAAGTATATAGGTCCCTCATTGCTTATTTCTTAATGTTCCTAGGAAGTCCTAATTTAAACGTAGGTAGGTTCCCTAAGTAAAAATTAGGGTTTTGAAGGGTTAAAATAGGTAATTATGGTTCTCATTACCTCATTTTCATTTTGAGTCTATAGAGAATTCTTGTCTTTGGATTTCTCATTTTGTCAGTTAGCAAGGACTAATGCTTAGGATTCAAGGAGCCCCACATTGTTTGGACTTGGTTTGAGAGTTTGGACAGCCCACTGGCATCGATGCCCTAGTATGTACCCTCTAGTTTCTCATTTTCATCTTCTTATGTTCTTGTAATTTATGCAAAAAGTTCATCAAGTCAAAAGCAAGGTTTTTAGATTTTTCAATGCACTTGCATCAGTTTTAGTGCACTCGCTATCTTGAAATTCTAGTGCTTTTGGTTTGAATTTGTGCACTTGATTTACTTTAGCACTTTTGACTTAGCTTTTCACCTTTGTTTTTGCACTTTTTCTTTGTTTTTTCACCTTTGATTGCTTTGTTCTTGTTTTCTCACCTTTGTGTTAAATTTGTAATTTTGAGTAACATTTGTGTTTTTTATTTTGTCACACTTGTTATATCTCCTTGCTTTTGCAAAAAAAATCTCTTTTGACTTTTTTCTTTGCTTTTGTCTGAAATTCCATCACTTTTGCTAACATTTCCTTAGTTTTGAATTTTTTGCAAACTAAGTTAGTTTCTTCATCATTTTTCATTTCATTTTACATGTTTAGAGTGAGTGAAACCCTTGAAATTGTGGGTTGAATGATTGCAAGTGGTCCTTAAACCACTATAGTTGAGGGAGAGACAACCTTAGGATTTATTTGATCCTGTAGACGTCCAATTTTGATCACTTCCTTATGATCAAACGCGTCTCCTCATTCATCTGGTTGCTCATCCCCTCTGTCAATATTAATTAAGACAATTGTTTAATTAATACCTTGCATCTTGCACAAAGGTCCTAAAGTATTTAATACTTTTCCCCTCTTCCTCCTCTAAATTAAATAAATATGCCCTTTTATTTAATCTAGTCATATTCCCCTTTTGAATTAAAATTCATTTTTTTATTCATCTTTTCTCTCTCATGGTCACATCCTCCAACTATTGCAAGTTGGTCCCTAATCCATTTTAATTATTTTCATCTTCTTCTAATTAACCAGGGTTAGCATGTGCACACCCTTAATCATCATTAAGGTCACATCCTCCATAATTTCCCACTTGCTTCTAATGAGTCATTAGTCCATCTAACTGAGTACTTGCACAATCTTAATCATTTGATTAGCCTAGCCTAATCCCCCTCCTACTTATGGCATGTGTCCTTAAGTCAACCTTATTACAGGCTTTCTCCTTTTGGACAAGGCACCCCCTTCCCCATGTGAATTTTTAATTCACCTTTTAATCCCCCAAGGCACCTAAAAGGAATTTTTAATTCCTTCACTTCTCCCCACATGTCCTCTATTCATTCTTTATTCTTTCTCTTATCCCCATGATAATATTTGAGGAATTTTTAATTCCTCACATGTCCTCTCACCCACATGGGGACAAGGACCTCCTTTATGAGGAGATCTTGTCCAATCCCAAGGTACTTTGTACCCCTCTCCATGTCATGTCCTTGTCCTTCCACCTCATGTCCACTTCACCTTTTAGGGCTATCTCACATGCCACATGTCAAGATGTGAGGGCTTGTGAGTTCTCAACTCACCTTAGCCCTACATCTTGATATTTGGTGGATCAATCTCAACCGTCCATTTCCCCTAGGATTTCCCAAAAATCCTATAAATACCCCCTTTTTTCTCTCATTTTGGGAGATCATTTGTGCTAGCCAAACTCTTGCAGTTTTGTTTCTCAACCAACACTTAGCCATTTTCATGATTTCAAGCATCATTTTCATCTCACATCTCACATCTTGTGCCATCCAAGGAGCATACACATCCAAGATCGAAGGGCCAACCAAAGGATCGACTCAACGCAAGGTATAAAGTTCCATTTCGTGGCTTTGTCTTGTTTTGTTTCCAACTTAGGCTAATCTTGAAGTGTAGGTTGTTTTAAGTTGTTTATTTGCACTCTTTTAAGTTGTTGCTTGATTTCTAACACTCTATTTTGACCTATCACATTTCTGGCACACCCGGTGGGACCCACAAATGGGTCTATTTTCTTCACGTTTGCTATATTTTGCATTTTTCAAGGTCCAGGTTGCAGAGTGGTGGATTGGTCCTGATAGAGTGGCGGATCTGTCCAGAGGTGGTGAACTGGTCCTAACAGAGTGGCAGATCTGTCCGGAAGTGGCAGACCTATCCTGCAGTGGCAGATCTGTCCTGACAGGGTGGCGAATTTGTCCTCCAATGGCAGATCTATCCTGTTGTGGTGGACCTGTCCTACAGTGGTGGACTGGGCCTAACAGGGTGGCGGACTGGTCCTAACATAGTGGTGGATTTGTCCTTGCAGAGTGGCGGACCTGTCCTCTAGAAGGTTAAAAGTTCAAGTTTTTTTCCGAATGTCTTTTGGTAAAATAGGAACATAGTTTAATTAAAGGGTGTCAATAAACCTTGGTTGGTGTGTTTGGGAAGGCTATTTGACGTATCCAATCCCCTTGCGCCATTTGGAAATCCTGGGTGACGAGAAATCGTAGCTTTCCAAGTCCTTTTGAGTCACCCTTTTTCACTTTCTTAGTGGGACCTGCTTGGGGATTTCATCACCCCAAGGGACGATTCCAACCACGCATACCGGCGGGGTATATAAAGGGGGGAGAGTGAAAGCTGTACCCCAATCCAACCACGTTGTAATTGGCGAAGCGTCGGGATGACATGAAGAGTTGGTCCGAGCCTCTAGTATCTCGCTAAGGTTCCCGACTAACACTTGTAACGGGTTGGTGTTCACGGTTTGGGCCTCACGTACCGGGTGTATATCGAGGACTCCTTAGAAACCATGTGCATCCTAGAGTAGAAGACTTTGTTGACCATGCCCGTTTCTACTAATATTAGGGTTGTGCTGCTTGAATTGTCTTTCTTGTGCAAAAACCAGTGATTGTCAGTTTGGCCAAGTCTTTTTATGATTGCTACAATTTGGGTCCTTTGCCTTTGCCATCCATCAAAAAAAACCAAGCTTAAGCTTATCCTTTGGCAGACTTAACCTTATCTTTTAGCAAACCTGTCCTAGTGCAGTGGCGGATTTGTCCTAGTGCAGTGGCAGATTTGTCCTAGTGCAGTGGCAGATTTGTCCTAGTGTAGTGGCAGATTTGTCCCAGTGCAATGGCAGATTTGTCCTAGTGCAGTGGCGGATCTATCCTTTTGCAGTGGCAGATCTGTCCCAGTTCAGTGGCGGACCTGTCCCAGTGCAGTGGCGGATCTGTCCAAACACAGTGGCAGACCTGTCCTTTTGCAGTGGCGGACCTGTCCCTTTGACCATCCTATACCATCATTTGGCATTCATTGTCCCTCTATTTTGAACACCGAAACGATCATTTAGCGTCCAAAACAAACATCTGAACGTCTGTTCTAAGCCCCCATCCCTTCGTTCTAAGGGTCATTTGTCCTGAATAGTCTTTTGCTTGTTTCGAGAGCCATTCATCTACCTTGAGACACTCCCCATCCGTCCTAAACACGCTTTCATCTCTGATTTCCGTTATTCCATATAAACCCTGTTGGAGTCGTCATCCAAGTTGACCTAGGTATTCATCCCTAATTGCAATCATCATAACTGGCTTAGGATCGCTATCCATCTTAGGTCAGTTATCCTTTTCGACCCAATCAATCCGCTTCTATCTCAAGTTCGATTCGGTGTCGTTATCATACATCCACCTTTTAATCAATACCTAGTGTTACCAAGGATCCTTCTTAAACTCGGTTGTGGATCTCGGTCTTCATCGTATCTATCATCACATCAATCCTAATCATCGTATCAATCTGATCCCCACATCATCAAACCTATTCGGATCAAAACCCGGAATCTAGGTTAATCCAACATCTACCCATCAATCCAATCCAATTCCATCAAGCCAATCCACATCGACCTAATCAATCGTCGTCAACTAATCTTTCATCAAAATCAAATCGATCCTTCATCATCAAGGTCTTTTTAATACCTTGATCCCTGTTATCATCTTGCATGCCCGTTCAGACTCGATCGCAAGCAAAGAAAATGGCCGACCAACAAGCCCTGAATGCCCAATCGAACAACCCTCAAAATCCCACCAACACGATCAACATCTCATCAGATCCAACTATGGTGCTAATATCCTTCATGATCCCCACAACGGCACCTCATCACAATCCAATGTGGATGTTCAAAACATGTCACCACCTGGGGAGGAAAACATGGCCGAGCAACCCGAGCTCACATTCGAGGAGCACTTTAGCAACCCAGTTAATGCACAAATTACGGAGCGCCTTCTTGAAAGACATGGTGACCAAATCTTGGCTCACTTGATTGACAAAGGTGTCATGTTGCCGTCAGGTGTCGACTTATCCAAGTATGGCACCTCTACATCAAATGTACCCCAAGGTGCACATGACATTCCCAGTAGCTCGTATGTCCCCAACATTCCTTCCGTAGGAGGCTAGCATCAACCTGAGTTCGGCAACGCTGTCCTATATCCCTTTGGAAATCCCACACATCCCACCATCTCAGTCACGGGAGCACCTCAACCCATTGATCCCAATGATCCTTATGCCTATGGCATGCCGCAAAACATCCCGCAACCACAACCATTAATGCTACCGACACCGCCCCCCTCGAACTCGCTTCCCGTCAATGCTGGGGGCAACCCTTTCGCCGCCTTGCCCCCACCTCCCGGGGCAACAAATCCTCCACCGTCGTCATTCCTATCTCAACAGCCGCCCCAATCCAACATCCCTCCTCCATCGTCATCCAACCCTCCGCCATTGTCCCAATCCAACATCCCTCCTCCGTCGTCATCCAACCCTCCACCATCATCCCAATCCAACATTCCTCCACCCTCGTCGTTCATACCTCAACAGCCATCCCAATCCAACATTCCTCCACCCTCTTCGTTCATACCTCAACAGCCGCCCCAATCCAACGTTCCTCCACCATCATCGTTCCTATCCCAACAACCTCCCCAATCTTACGCTCCCACTAGTGCTCAACAACCTCCACCTCAACAACAACTGTCAGTCAATCCCCTATTCTCAGCACAACCATCACAACACCAACCTCAAGGAAATCAACCTCGGCCTTCAACCTCGACCATATCTCCATTCCTTGCATCCATTTTATGCCCGCAAGTGTAACCACCACAGAACATCCCATCTCGCCCATCACAGCCACCAACTATGCATCAACAACAATATCAACAAACACCCCTCCATTACAACCATTACAACCAGCCCCAATATCAACAACCCTCCTATGGGGCATCACAACAGTCATATCAACACCCCCAATACCCGCAAGCTAATCAGCAACACTTTCTCCATACTTCCCAACAGTACGCCACCCACAACTACCCAACCAATCAATATCCCACTCACAACAACAACCTTTTTATCAACAAGGTCCCTTGGCATATCAGCAGGAGGTACCACCTCCTCATTATCCATACACCCATCCCCAAACATCCTCTCAGAATCCACAATCGTCCTATCATCAATATCCACCTAACACATCGGCCAATGCGGACATACTGGAAATCAAAGCCGCACTAAAGGATCTCCAGGCAGGGACTAGCAAGCAATCGTTCAAGTTCAAAGATATATGTCCCTATCCGTATGATCCCTCCATCTCATTGGTTCCCTTCCCCAAGCATTTTGAGATGCCAAAATTTGACAAATATAAGGGGAACAAAGATCCTAAGGCCCACCTACGGGAGTTTTACTCCCAGTGTCAAGAAGTGATCCACAATGACAACTATCTCTTGCGTCTGTTCCCCCAAAGTCTAGGGAGTGACGCACTTGGGTGGTTCATGACCCTCGACAAGGGGTCTATAAAATCTTTTGTGGACTTGTCAGAAAGGTTTGTCTCCTACTTATCCTTCAACTTGGAGAAAGATACTGATACCCTAGATCTTCTCAAGGAGAAACAACGTGAAGGGGAAACTTTTAC
This sequence comes from Sequoia sempervirens, assembly GCA_007258455.2. Classification (NCBI taxonomy): domain Eukaryota; kingdom Viridiplantae; phylum Streptophyta; class Pinopsida; order Cupressales; family Cupressaceae; genus Sequoia; species Sequoia sempervirens. Next base: position 50,478,754 of record VDFB02000363.1, on the reverse strand, counting down.
TAGCTACCTCCAGAGGTGGCGTGCCCTGGCAAGCCAAATGAAAACTCCTTTGAAAGAGAAGGACATGGTCACCCTTTTTGTGGAGAACTCTCATCCTGACATGGCCCACAACTTTCGATTACACTGTGTCACCACTTTTGCGGAGGTGGTGGAGAAAGGACCCATCCTCGAGTGTGCCCTTATTGCCAAGGGGCACATCAAAATATATAACCAAGATAGGGAAAGAACATTCAACGACAAGCCATGTTTCTGGAACAAGAACAAGAATGCAGTCAATGATGGTGTCACTGATACTAAACATGTCCAAGTGGCCAACGCATCCCAGAAACAACAACAATCTATACCTAATGCCATATCCGTACCGCAAGGGACACCCCGTCCTCCCCAACAGTCCAATCAAAATAACCAAGGGAACCCTAAACGCCAATATGCTCAACTAGGAGAACCCTTGAGTGTCATCTTCAATAAACTATTGCAGATTAGCTATCCAATCATGTACCCCGTCACCAAGCCACTAGACGAATCCAAACCTAAGCCCGCATGGTTTAGGGAAAATGAATATTGTGAGTTCCACAAAATTAAAGGGCACTCTTTGAATAAGTGTCAGGGTCTGAAAAACTACGTCCAGGATCTCATCGATCGAGGTGACATCAAGGTTGATCCTAACCAAGCTCCGTCGTCCAATGCTCAGTTGCATATTTATCAAAACACTTTCCCAAACCATAACCAAGGCCCGAGCACTTCCAACAGTAATCCTCAAAACAACAGCACAAATAACGTGAGTTACAAGAATGTACCCCTCAATTACGAGGGTATTATTCATTACATTGAGCAGGTAGAACCTCGTGTATCCATGATACATGTCAAAGCTAAAGACTATCAATGTGTTGTTACCACACGACGAGCCCGCATCACCGTTCCTGCAGCCTCTGCACCTGCCCAACCGACTCCTGTAACTTCCCAGTACAATATCCTTGATCACTTGGGAAAGACCCCTACACATATCTCCATCTTGGATTTACTCAAGTCTTCCCCCGTGTATCAAGAAATCCTTAATAGAGCCCTACAGGAAACCCATGTGCCTAATAATATGGATCCTACATAGTTTCAAGCCTTGGTAGGACACCTAGCTTCATCTCATCAACTACACTTCAGCCACGATGATATGCCCAACATTGATGCTAATCACAATCGCCCCTTACATATTGAAGTCGTAGTTGCTCGGCATAAAATAAAAAGGGTCCTGGTAGATAATGGCTCTGCCCTCAACTTGTGCACTTTAAAATTCATAAAGCAGGTGGGGTATACCCAAGCGGACCTAAGCAACCAGGTTATTACAATCAAGGCTTATGACAATGCAGAAAGAAATTCAGAAGGGATCATCAATCTTCCTGTCCAAGTGGGACTGGTAGTTCAGTACATCACCTGCCATGTCCTTGATCTGGACTTACCATATAATCTCCTCCTCGGCCGTCCATGGCTCCATGCTATGCAAGCCATGCCTTCCACCTACCATCAGTGCCTCAAATTCCCAGTCAACGAACAAGAGGTCACCATCTATGCCGATCCCCAACCGTTCGAATATTGCCGCACCCTAGAGACATCATTTCCCCATTTGCATTATTGTCCTGTGGTTGAAATGGGGGCATCTCGGCCATCACCCGTTAATCCACCATCCACCATAATAACCGCTCCATCTTCCACTGAGCCTACATTCACAAAAGTCCAGATCATTGACAAAGGGTGTGGCGAGTATGAAATGCACACTGCTCTCAATATAGCGACCATGCCACCATCGCCACACGAGTATGGTCAACCTTCCTATGCTACCCCAAAAGAGGACAAGACTGTCACCTTCTGTGGCAAAAGCATCCCTACTATCACTTTTGTATCCCCAAGTATCAAGATAGATGCGCCCGAAGAAGACATAAGCCAATGGGTTTACCGAGAAGAGCCTCAGCCGGAAACTCCTCTCAAAGAATACTTCCAAGAAAAGTACCCCTGGCCGACAAAGTTTGTGGAAAAGCATAACTATCAGGACAGAGGCCTAGGAAAGAAAGAACAAGGGCGGTTACAACCCATTGATACATTTTCGCTACCAAGAAATATGGGCATTGGGTATGACAGAAAGCAAAAAGGCCCCGAAACATCATCTAATGTTTCCAATAGTGTAGTTGTGGACAACGGCTTATTGGAAGACATACCCGAGGAGGAATCCATCATACGTGCGTATGATGACGTCGATCAGGCTGACCTATCTTCCATGTTCAAATGCCTATCTGTTTGCACTATTAGCCTATCCCTCTGCCATCCTGAACTCATTGATTGGGACCTACGAACTAGCACACCTGTTAGTATGTCTACGGATACCTATGTTGAACTCATGGGATTGGGGGAGGATGAACACTCCAGTCGCAAAAGTAA
>VDFB02000363.1:50205379-50476230 GCA_007258455.2 Sequoia sempervirens | reverse complement strand
TGAGATAGGGGGGATAGGGAAGGAACAACACAAGAAGAGATGGGGAGAGAAAAGAGGTAGAGAGATATAGAAAGAGGGAGTGATATGTAACACACATTCACACTTTTCTAGGACTTATTTACTTAATTAGGCCTTATGGGCACCTCTCTAAATAAAATGCATCTAATATGTACCTCATTTAGGCATTGTAAAGTGTTGTAACACACTTTCACATTTATCTAGGGTGGTCTTAATTAATTGTGGTTGATTGGAGTTAATTATCTCTTTTAATTCAAATTTAAGCCTTATTTATGACACCCCCTGAACATCTATCCCAACACCTAGTAATTAAATAATATAAAATTTAAATTAGGAAAATTTAGGTCCTAGAAAATGGTGCCAGGACCCATTCGCCCTAGGTGGTGAATGGGTCCTCCCTTAACATGAACCTCACTTTTTCAGTTGATCTAGAATGGGTTTTCAGTGCTCTTTCCATCCCTAAGGGTTAGGTCGTGGTAAAATAAGCTAGGACCCATTCGCCCAAGGTGGAAAATGGGTCCTCCCTTAATGAGGACCCCCTTTTTAAATTTCATCTTGGTGGGAATTTAATGCTTGAATTCTTTGAATTTGAGGGTTAATCTCCTAATTTAGTATAAATAAGGGGTTAGTTCACATTGTTTCTCCTAGAAATTCTATCTAATAAGATCAAGCAAGTTTATGAAGCATTATAGCTATTTAAAGAGAGCATTATAGAGCATTTCAAGAGCATTCATAAGGCATTTCAAGGCAGATTTCAAGAGTTTATTGCAACAATTCAAGATCATATCATCATGTCAAGGGTTTGATGCATGCATTCATGCTGTTGAGCTATAGAATTGGAAGTAGCATTGAAAATATATTGCAAGCATTATTTTACATCATATTCAAGGATCCAAGATCTACATTTTTCATGGCCACTACATGTTAGATTGTAGATCTATTTTTTTCACAAGACAACATCCAAGGTATCTACATTGCATCATTTCATGTTTCATGCTTCATTTCATTTATTTCATCATTTGGTTTAATTACCTACAAGGGGATGGACTGAGGAAAGCCTTCATTCAATAACAAACAACAAGTTTTTCCTCCCTTAAATGTGTGATTGTAGGTTTATAGGTTAAAGATCTAGTGGAGCAAGTTTGGAGCAAAATTGTCAAAATTGTCAAGTTGTAAAAGTTGTCATTCAAAGTGCAAAACCAAAGAATTGAAGCTATAGAATTAATTGTAGACTTCCAAAACTTGATAACTGAGATTTTGAGAGTGCAAACATCAAGGAACAAGACCCTGTTCTTAGTTTTAGAAACCCTAACAGGGACCCATTCGCCATTAAAGGTGAATGAGTCCTTTATGGCTTAAAAACAAGTTTTTGACAAGGTACACAACTTTTTATGCTCTAAAAACTTCTCTCATAGTTTCTATAATAGTTAGGTAGCATTTCTATTTGTTATTTGCATATTTTAACACCCATAAATACATCTTATTGTAGGGTATGTGCAGGATCATCATGGAAAAAATAGGCCCTTAAGTGGCAAAAAATTCAAAAAAATCAGAGTTAGGGAACTTGACGTAAAAATTTGAATAAGTTATCTATATTATTTCAAAAATATGTAAGAATAGAATCTGTAGAAAATTGAGTGTAGTTTATAAACTACTAGGTTTATTTAAAAAAAAATATATTTGGGGAAAATTTGAAATTTCAATGTGGTAGTACTTAAATTTCAAGGAAAAAATAAGTAGGTGTCTGTCTGACCACCCCAACCACAATAAAATAATAATATTTTTTTGTAAGATTTTAGATATAAGTAGATAATTCATGTCTCGATGTGATGCATATTTTTTGTAGTTTTTCTCCAAGTAAATAATTAATTATTATTTTTTTATTAAAACTTTAAAAAGTATAAGAACTCGTATGTCTGACCACCTTAACTTGGTCAAAAATTCATGAAATTCAATTTATTTTTTTAACACTATAGTATGCAAAGCATAGAATGTGAGACATGTTTTAGATTCAAAAAATGTGATACTATTTGAAAGCTATAAATCTTTTTCAATTAGCCTATCAATGAGGACTTTAGCCTCAATTCAAATAGAAAATGAATAATAATTATTTATTAAATTCAAAGTAAAGCATAATTTATATTGGTGAAAAGCAGAGAATCTCCTTTAAAAACCCTTTTTGTTTCATCAATTTTGGGTAAAAGGAAAGTCGTCAGCCACATACCCATCATATTGCCACTTTTTGGCCCATCATGATCCTGCACATACCCTGTAGTGATTTATTGTGAAAAAAAATCTCAGTGGTAAATCCTCTTGCTCATGCATTTTGGTTTACCCTATTTTTCACCTCATCATTAATGGTGAACCTGACATATTGAGCATTGAATTTTTTTAATTTTTGGAGTCTCTCATTGCATCTTAGATTAGATCTTGCATTCATTAAAATCTCATTTAGGGTTACTTGTTTTTCATTGGAATCTTGCATCTCATCTAGGGCTTAGATTTGCATTATTTTTCATTATGCTAAATCTAAAAAATACAAAAGAAAATATATCATTTGCATATCATTTAGATCTCATACAATTGTATTTGAAAATCAGAACAAAATTGCATTTCAATTTAGGCCTCACATTTCATCTTCTTATTTCACATTTACATTGCATTTCTGGAAAATCTAAAATTGAAAGTCATTATCTTAGACCTGGTTTGAAACATAGTATTGAAAACTTGCAAATCACTAAAAAAAAAGTTTAAAAAATACCTAATCAAGACCCATTTTCCCTTACTGGCAAATGAGTCCTTCATTAGGTCAAATCTACATCTTTTGGCATTTTAAAAGGCATAAAAAATCATTCTGAAATCCATTAAAACATTTTAGAAACATCTAACCAGGACCCATTCACCCTTACTGGCCAATGAGTCCCTATTAGCTACTGATCTACACTTTTTAGAAATTAAAATATTAGTTTCTAGCTTTTGTTTGGTGCTGTTACTTTCTTGTTTTAGTTTCCAATTTGTTGTTTCATCAAATTCATTGCATTTAGCTTAAATTTATTCATTTTAGTGCATTGTTAAAATTCAAAATTGCATTCAAGCATTTCACTTTCAGTTTATTGCATTGTGTAATTAGTAAATTACTATGTTTAGATCTAAAATTCTGAAATGGAGAACTATTTAGGAAATGTTTGGAAATCCTTGTTCTCTTTGGTTGATGTGTCAAGTTGTGTTTTTGGCAATGATCCTAATGAAATTGAGCTTACTCATGCTCTCACAATTCCTAATGCATGTCCTCCTCATGAGGTTGACATCATTAGAGAAGATGATGCTAGCACGAATGAATTCATAAATGATTTCCTCAACAACCTAGAGTCCAATGCATCCTTTTATCCTTCAATGAAACAACCAACACAACTCTAGATGTTTGGACTTTTACATCCTGAAATTGAGTCAAAAGTTGAACCTATGCTCCCTACCATAGGTGAATCTAGCTCCTCTAAACAAGCAAACATTCAACCATGCTACATCAACAAAGTAACCAACACATTAATTAACCTTGAAGAGACATATGCCAAAGGATTCACAATATTAAATAAACAAGGATACATGATACAACAAGTGAACATGAAATTCATCAATTCCTAGAGCAAATACCCATTGAAAATACCAAAGGGATAGGATATCAAGATTCTGCTCCCGACACAAATACTTTAATCCCTAAAGAATACATAACACTTCATAATGACGATAGGATTGTCATAGATCCTCCTCTTGATATAAGTGTCCTCCTTCCTAAAGAATAACCCATGCCTCCTGAGGATAATGATAATAAAGTCATCTTGGGACTTCCTACCCTAATTCCATCTAGAGAAGTTGGTGAATCAAGCAAGAAAATTTATGATCTCAAAAATTTTCCAAATGACAAAGCCTTACAAATTCTTCTTCATCGTGGTCTCATTAAATTACCACCTATTAAAGAATGCCAACACAAAAACAAAACAAGCACAAGCATATCTCACTTCCTATACCATAGAACTTTTGGACATCCTACTAATAAGTGTAAAGTTTTATAGAGAATATTGACAAGCTTCACTGATCCCAAAGATTCTTGTGACTTTATAATTGAATAACACTACTATGCATTCCGCTCCTTTCCATGTAATAGTTGTAGAATCTTAAAACATTTTCACTATTACATGTTTTTACACTTATTACAAATCATTCTCTTTAATGTAAGGAGCTCATTGTCATCACCTATCTTGGCTCATTCTTTCCCTACACAAAGTGGGGGCAAGAATTTGATAGCCTTTTCCTAGTCATGCATGTGTCACTGTGCCTTGGGCTAGTTGCTCGACTTCTATTTATACCGACCAAGATTGGGAGGTGAATGACATGCTTTAGGTTGACTCACCTATGCCTTACTAGTCTTTTTATTTTTTATTCTTCTTTATGTGATTGTATGTGCATAATGTGATCCCCCGTGATGTTTCATTTGATGTATCCTCTCTCTTCTTTGTGTATTCTTCTATATTTACCTTCATTCTTCTCTATGTTGGAAGCATTCTTTTCTTTGTCTTGTTTTCTCCTTTTGGGGATGATGGATGGCATCGAGACATTTATGTCTCTTTCATGTTGATCCAAAAACTTTGTCTTTATCTTTTATTTTTCTTGTATTTTCCTTTTGGGGATGATGCAAGGCTTTGAGACATTTATGTTTCTTCCATGTTGAACTAAAAGGTTTTTCTTTTTCTTTTTGCTTTCTTCATGTCATTTTTCTAGTTCTATGTGTATTTGGGGAATGATGACAGTTCAATGCTCTTATAACAAAACTATAGCAAAGATATACTGACCCCAAATCCATAGATCCCTTATATATTTGTGGGGAAAAACCTTCCTTCCTATCTCATGATGTAGCTTATTTCGAAAACATATGACATGGCATAGGGTTTTCTAAGTAAAGATCTCATGTCTTAGGACAAAAACATTAGCTACTTTAAAGCAATTGCCCACAGTAATCATGTAGCAACTGCTTTAAATAGGGGGCATACATTGATGACATATTTTGAAAAATTTGATAGCATGATTTTTCTTTTTTCTTGTGATGTGTCCTCTTCTTGGTGGTTTCATTTGGTTTGATGTCATCTAAGAGTGTATGATCTACTAACATTGCATGATGAGGCATCCCATGGGAAACAATTTGAAACTTTTGACTTGTCCTCTCTTGGAGATATTAAGCACAATGTTCCCTAAGAGGAAGACCTTTACATGAACAAATCAAATTCCCATTTAACAAACTTTTTACATGAAAAAATCATTTACAAAAGCACTACATTGTGGTGCCTAATTGAAGTTATTAGGAGGATAAATTTTGTACAGTTAGTACGATGGGAAGCCGATACACTGGCATGACCATCTCATTATATAGTGGGAAGCTAACACATTGGCATGAATTTGTCACTAAACCACTTCTTTGGGACAACTCACCTAGTGGAAAGAATGAGGTTCCACTACCCTAGAGTGAGCATCATACAAACAACCCCATCTCACATCGTGTTGAAACGGTTGTGCTTGATCCTTTGTTTTTGTTTATTTTTCTTGGCCTTTGATAGGGTATGGTTATGTTTCTTTTTTATTGTTGCGTACTTAAGTGTCTTGGATGTCTAATTTAGTGTTAGTTTGACATGGGGTCATCCTCTCACTAAAGTGGGGGTAAAATGTAGTAACAGAAAAAGTATCCTTTTTCCCTTACTTGGTTTTGATAATTGACATTAAAACTGAACTAATGGTGTCTTGGAGTAGTGTTGTAATGTGTTGTACACACTCAAATAACTCTAGGAACTTTATTTGATTAAAAAATTCATTAATTTTTCATTTTCAAAGGTGTTGTAAAGTGTTGTAACACACTTTCACACTTTTAGAGGATTTATTTACTTAATTAAGCCTTATGGGCACCTTTCTGAATAAAATGTATCTAATGCACGTACCTTATTTAGGTGTTGTAAAGTGTTGTAACACACTTTCACATTTATCTAGGGTGATATTAATTAATTATGGTTGATTAGAGTTAATTATCCCTTTTAATTCAAATTTAAGCCTTATTTATGACACCTCCCAAAGATCTATCCCAACACCTAGTAATTAAATAATATAACATTTAAATTTGGAAATTTATGTCTTGTAAAATGGTTTTAGGACCCATCCCTCCTAGGTGGCGAATGTGTCCTCCCTTAATAGAACCCCCATTTTTCAATTGATCTAGAATGGGTTTTTAGTTCTCTTTCCATCCCCTAGGGTTAGGTCTTGGTAAACTAACCCAGGACCCATTTGCCCAAGGCAATGAATGGGTCCTCCCTTAATGAGGACCCCCTTTTTAAATTTCATATATACGAGAATTTAATAATGTTTGTTTCCACATCTGGTGTCATCTTGAATTGTTTGAACTTTGGGGTTAATCTCCTAATTTAGTATAAATAAGGGTTTAATTCACATTGTTTCTCCTAGCAATTCTATCTAACAAGATCAAGCAAGTTTATGAAGCATTCTAGATATTTCAAGAGAGAATTATAGACCATTTCAAGAGCATTCATAAGACATTTCAAGGAATATTTCAATATTTTATTGCAAAAATTCAAGATCATATCATCATGTCAAGGGTTTGATGCATGCATTCATGTTGTTGAGCTAAAAAAGTGGATGTAGCATTGAAGATCTATTGCAAGCATACATCATATTCAAGGATCCAATATCTATATTGTTCATGGCCACTACATGTTAGATTGTAGATTTTTTTCACAAGAAAACATCCAAGGTATCTACATTGCATCATTTCATGTTTCATGTTTCATTTCATTTATTTCATTATTTGGTTTAATTACCTACAAGGGGTTAGACTGAGGTAAACCCACATTTACTAAAAAACAACAAGTTTTTCATCCCTTGAATGTGTGATTGCATGTTTATAGGTTAAAGATCAAGTGGAACAAGTTTGGAGCAAAATTTTCAAAATTCTTAAGTTGCAAAAGGGTATGTGTAGGATCATGATGGGCCAAAAAGTGGCAATATTATGGGTATTTGTAGGGTATGTGGATGATGAATTTTTTTTACCCAAAATTGATGAAACGAAAAGGGTTTTTAGAAGAGATTCTCAACTTTCCACCAATATAAATTATGCTTTAATTTGAATTTAATAAATTATTATTATTCATTTTCTATTAGAATTACGACTAAAGTCCTAATCGATACGCTGATTGAAAAACACCATAACTTTCAAAAGATATCACATTTTTTGAATCTGAAACATGCGTCACATTCTATGCTTCACATACTATAAGGTAAAAATAATAATTTAAATTTCATGAATTTTGACCAAGTTAAGGTGGTCGACATACAAGTTTTTATATTTTTTAAAAGTTGTTATAAAAATCATAATTAATTATTTACTTCGAAAAAAATTACAAAGAAATATGCATCATATCCGGACATGAGTCATCTACTTATATATAAAATATTATAAAAAATTATTATCATTTTATTATGGTTAGGGTGGTGAGACAGATAACTACTTATTTTTTCCCGAAATTTAAGTACTACTGCATTGAAATTTCAAATTTTCACCAAATAGATTTTATTTATTTTTAAATAAACCTAGTAGTTTAGAAACTACATTCAATTTTCTACAGATTCTATTCTTACATATTTTTGAAATAATATAGATAACTTATTCAAATGTTTATGTCAAGTTGCCTAACACTGATTTTTTTTAATTTTTTGCCACTTAAGGGCCTATTTTTTCCATGATGATCCTGCACATACCAAAAAGTTGCCATTCAAAGTGCAAAATTAAAGAATTGAAGTTAAAAAATTAACTACAGATTTCCAAAACTTGATAACTGGGATTTTGAGAGTGTAGATATCAACAAACAAGACCATGATCTCATTTTCATAAACCCTAATAGGGACCCATTCACCACTGATGGCGAATTAGTACTTTAACTTTTTATGCTCTAAAAACTTCCCTTATAGTTGCTATAATGGTTAAGTAGCATTTATTATTATTATTTTCATCTTTTAACCCTCATAAATACATCTTATTGTAGTGATTTAGTGTAATTTTTTTTTTTGGTGGTAAATCCTCTTGCTCATGAATTTGGCTTTACCCTATTTTTCACCTTATCAACATACATTGGAAAAGATAAGGGGGAAGAGAGAGAGATATGTAGGAAGAGGTAAGGAGATAGAGATAGGTGAGAGAGATAGAGAGGAAGATAGAGATAGAGATGGAGGTGGAGATGGAGATGGAGATAGAGATAAATATATAGAGGGGGAGAGGGAGAAATATAGAAAGAAAGAGGAAGATACAAAGAGAGGGAGACTAAGAGAGGGAGAGATGGAGATATATAAAAAAGGAGATAGGAAGCTATACATAGAGAGGGGTAAAGGGAGATAAAGGAGAGAGGAAGAGAGAGAAGGGGAGATAGGGGAGATAAATAAGGATATAAAAAGAGAGTAAGGGAGAGAGAGCTATAGAGAAGGAAAGAGAGAGAGAGGGGAAAATACAAAAAGATAGAAGAGAAAATAAATATAGAGATAAACATGGGAGAGAGAGGAAGAGAGATTGAGAGTGAGGAAGAGAGACTAGCCTCTCTATATCTCACATCTATCTCCCTCTCCTTTCTCTCTTCCTTTATCTTTTCTCTCTTTCTCTATTTATATATTTTCCTCCTTAAGTGTGCAATTGGTACATTGAAGAGGTCATAAAGGTGAATTATCATATCCTTAAACAAATGACATTCTACCTCAAGCATAGCACCCTACGGACACATGATATCTTTGGATTGTTGACACAAAATGATTAATCAAAAGTTAGTTTCTCTCTCTTGCTTTATTTTTTTTAAAAAGGTGCAATGCACCCATATTATTAGGGGTAAATGCTTTTGGCCGGAGCTATGAATTGGGTACAAGAAACCACAAGAAACTACCAAACCCATGAGCACAATGACCCATCGAAGGCACGAGGCTTGTGAGCACTTTGGCCCAATGAGAGTTTGAACCCTTGTGGCCATCACTATAACCAAGTGACTTAACAACCAAACCACGCCCTTATCGGCTTCTCTCTCTCTCACTTTCGCAGTTTAACATTATTTTAGATTTTATGTTTGAAATTTATTTTATTCTATAAATTAAAATTAAAATTCAAAATATAATTATTCTAAAATAATTAAAATTTCAATAAGAAAAATAATTATAAATTAAATTAATTCTAATATCTTCTTTTTGGAATTTCATACGACATAAATAGTTAAAATAAATTTAAAACTTAAATCATTTTTTTTTTTATTCAAGGGGTAAACGTTTTTGACCGGAGCTATGAACCGGATACAACCATTCAACAATACCACCCCAATGGGGTTTGAACCTTGGTGGCAAGAACAATGCACCAATAAACCATCACACCATGCCAATATTGGAAAAACTTAAATCTAAATTAAAAACTAGAATAGCATTAAATAAATGCAAAGTCAAAATATATCAAAATTCAAATATAAACAAAAAGCAATTTATAAAACTAATAAATATTAATAAACTTATTGGGTTACTAAATAATTAAATAAAAAGGTAACACTATATTTTACATATAATTGAAAAATTAATAAAATACAATTCTATCTTTGAATTTCAATCTTATCAACTTCTTTTCTTTTCTTTGTTTTTAAAACAAAAATATTAATTTTAAATTGTTAATTCATAATAAAAATAAAAATAGATAAGGAAAACATGACGAGTGACAAGAATAATATGGATGACTGAGATTAATTTCTTTATCTTGCATTATTTTCCTCAATTCTCAATTATTGATTTCAAAAGGTAGGTTGTCTATTTCATATATGGAACACCATCAATATAAACATACATAGGAAATTTTGATCGATTCCAACTTACCCACTAATTAACTTTTACTAGTTGAGAAAAGTAAAGTTTCATCTTATGTGGCCCTAACATCTCTTACACAAACTTTGCTTTAATAAAGCTAGCCCAAGCACATGGAAGTAAGGAGATCCATTTTCTTGTTTTTGATTAAAAAAGTAGGTGTTATGGCCTTGATCTTGAACAAAGCATCAAAAAATAATCCATTAAGCCAAAACATCCATCCACAACACATCATACAAAAAATAGGCCAACAAGCCAACCAACCAATGAGAGTTAAGTCTAGAAGTAACCAAGAAACAACAAGGAAAATACTAAAAATTCACAGAAAACTAAAGAGAACTATAACTAGGTGGCACACAAGCCTAATATTGGAATGACATTGTACTGTAGAAAAAAAGACCTCTTGCTTGACATGGGAATAATTCATGATAAATTGGACCTAATGATGCCTTTATTTAGTGTTGTGAGGTGTTTTACATGTCCACACTAGGTCTTGGATCCTTACGAATTGAATAAAATGCATTTATTAATGTCTTGTGAAGATGTTGTGAAGTGTTTTAACACATTTCTACACTTCTCTAGACTCTTCTCATTATAATTCATCTAAATATTCCATTTTTATTCCTTATCAAGTCCTATTTTAAAGTGTTGTAATGAATTTTAATGAAATTTCACACTTTTCTAGGCTTATGTTCAATATTTACACCTTTCTTATGCTTTATTTATGCCCTTTATGCACTCATAAGTCATAATTTAGTGTATTTTTTAATGTAAACCCGATAAAAAACATTAAATGTGACCTAATTCCTAACACCCACTTACAAGCCTAGAGTGGGACCCATTTGCCATGGGTGGTGAAGGAGTCCCTCTTGGCTCCAAATTCAAAATATTTCAAACTTTCTTTTGGGTTTTTATTCAAAATTACCTTATGTCGGCCTATGATGATGTATTATTGGGTTATTAGGGCATAAGTGTGTATAGATAAGTGTTTTTCCATTCTAATCCCCATTCATCCATTAACTCATTTTCACAACTCATTCATCATCTCTCTTCTCCATTAAGTCAAGCAAGTTAGCGTTTCATCATTGTACGTCATCAAGATAGCTTCCAAAGACATTCAAGGGTTGAATCTTCCTCCATTGTTGCAGAAATTCAATATCAATTCTCATGGAAAGGTAATCAGCTCCATTATTGCATATTTCATTACATTCTTTCTCTATTTCTGTTTAATTACCTAAAAGGGGTTTGACCAAGGAAAATCCCCATGCCCTAACATTCACCATTCCTCTCTCTTTTCTTCAGTGTTTGCAGATTTAGACATCTTGGAGGCTTAGAAATCATTGAGGATTGCATTGAATTTTTTTTAAGTCTTCTCTTCATTGAACATGTCAAAATATCAACAAAAACTCACTTTCAGGATTAGAAATTAGAGTTTCAGAAGCAGACACCTGGAGAAGAAAAAAGTGTAGACTGAAAGCTTCAGATTCCACCTTTGAATATTGAAAAATTCAAAAGTGGACTCATTCACCATGGGTGGTGAATGAGTCCCACTTCAAGGTCAGTTTTTGGTTTTTTGCATTTTTAGATACCCTTTTGTTTGAAACAGGGTCTAGCACAGTTTTACAGAACTGAGACTAATTCACCCAAAATGGTGAATGAGTCCCACTAGGCCTAAAAATCAACATTAGTAGCATTCTAGAAGTCATTTACAATCTCCATCCATATTCCAAGTGCACACTTTCAGTCTCATCCATTTCCATTCAGTTTTGTTCACGTTTCTAGTTGTTTTTGCATTACATAATGTGTTTTCAGACAAGTTACATTTCTTAGGTTTTGCATACTTTAATCAATCAATTTCATCATCTATTTTCATTTATATTATTGAATTTAGGCATAATTCCATCATACATATCTTATATTGAGTGAACCACCTAGATTTTGGGTGTGGGATCTATCTCTTTCCATTAGGTGAAAGACCCTAATTAAACAAAAGAGACATAGCATTCCTAAACCCTAAAATTTATGGTTCATTTTGGTGAATATGCTTTTAGAATAATTTATTTTCTGATTTGGAGTCCATTATCATCCTAGCAATAGCTTGCATGGATTAGATTTTGCATTGTTTTGTAGTCTAAGGTTTCCAAAATTTGCATTAGTAAAAAGGTCATTTAGCTTGCATTCTTGCATATAATTTCCTTAATAATTTATGAAATTATGCATCTCCATCTTAGGTATGCATCATACAACATCAAACATATAATTTTTTTTTTCAAAATATCTAAAATTTTTGCAAAAAATAGTACTAGGACTCATTCACCATACTGGGCGAATTAGTCCTTGTCCAAATTTTTGATTGACTTTTATAGCATCAGAAATCTTATTTCTATGCTTCCTAAGCCTCCTAGTATCATATAGTATAAGTTTGGAAAGTTTTTGGAACATTTTTTTTGTGCATGTAGCTCAAAAACATCATTTTAGATTACTCATTCTTCCTATCACTTCAATTGTAAACATCTTTACATCTGAAAATGTTTCTATTTTTTCAATTTTGCATAACATTGATAAAAGTACTTTCCTCTTTTGCATAATATACAATATTTATATTTATAAAAATTTGCATAAGTTTGATAGAAGTGCTTTTCATTCTTGCATGCACATTTTTTTCATTCTTCAAATCTTGCATATATTGGATAAGAATGTTTTGTATCTTTGCATATACATTGTTCATATTGTTGAAACATTGCATGAACTAGTTACATGTGATTTTCATTTTTATTCAAACAATGCTAGTACCTTACATATTTAGACATGCTAAGAAACATTTCCTATCCCCTCCCTATGAGAGTGTTTTTGTGAAAGAGACTACAACCAGCTTGGACATTCCTAATGATCATATTTGTTCCTCTCCTAATATCTCTCCTATTGGTGACAAAGATATTTTTGTAGAAGAACCAATCCATGAGAGTTTTGAGAATCCTAGTTTCTTCTCTCCTCTTACCTCTCTTAGTGGACAATACATTGATAAACAAGACAATACAACCATAGGTAATCATGAAAACAAAATTTTTTCTTCTTCCAGTTATCTCTCCTAGTTGTGAAGTAGATACTTTGATGTTAGACAACATAATCAATGGAGGTCATGAATATCTTAGTTGTCCCCCTTCCCCTAGCAAAACCCCTAGATTGAAAAACAATATTCAACCATTGATCATTCCCCTACTTGTTATGAAGTCCTTTTAGAAGAACCAACCTATGAATGTCAAAAAAATTTGGCTTGTTCCCCTACTTGTGATGAAGTCCTTTTAGAAGAACTAACCTATGAATGTCAAAAAAATTTGGCTTGTTTTTCTCCTAAAAAATCTCCTCCTAGGAAAACTATCATGATACATGACACTCATAAAGTGATATTTGAATCCCCTTCACCAAAAAATCATGCTAATAAAGAAAAAATTCTTGAGGTTATGACAACACAAGTGAGATCTCCTTTAATTAGTGAGCTTCCTAAGTGACCTTCCATTATTGAATCACACAAAAAATTTAGAAATGTCTTGAAATCCATGATGTAATCTACTCATAACAATGTTTTGTAGCTGCTAAGTTGTCACTTAGTGACTCAAACATCTAGGGGACCACACAACACTCCTACACCATTACCTTTTCCTCAAAAATTTCCTAGTGTTGAAGACCTTAAAAAGGATCCTTCTAATATATCTATATGGGAACTCGTTCAACTCTCACTGATAGTGAAACTTCTCTTTCATGAAATGTTGCAAATAGAGAAGGAGGAGATCCAATCTTACATAAAATAAAATCATGTAACATCCTTCTCTCGCACCATGCAAGTAACCCAACCAAAAATCACATTTCCTAAGCATGAATTTCCCTCACTTGAGATTCAAAACAAGAATGATCCCTTGATGATAAAGCCAATCATTAATGAAAATTTAGTTAGGCACACTCTCATTGACAATGGAGTGGAAATTAATGTTTATAGCATGGACCTTCTAAATAAACCTGGCATGGATAAAAAGCTCATTCAACTTAATGATGTTCATATTCATGGCTTTGACAATGTTAAGAGACAACCACTAGGGATGATCACATTACCTATTGAGGTCAGACCTATAGTGTTTCCTACCTCTATCTACATCATACAATGACCCCTTCCATACAATATTCTCCTAGGGAGACCATGGATTCATGCTATGAAAGGAGTCCCATCTACCCTTCACCATGTAATGAAATTTGAATACAACAATAAGATATACATGACTGATGCAGATGAGTGAAGCTATGCATTGACTAATCACAACATTTCCAACTCCCCTGATCCTTTCATTCCTAGATCAAAACTTGAACCTATACAAATTCCTAACTCTTCACCTACAACAAAACTCTTTTGTAATAATTGGGGGTTGTTAGATTCTACACCTCCTTTCCATAACATTTCCAAAATATCACCCTCATGGTCCAAAAAGTCATATACAAACAATTTGTTTCTAGACAAAAGTTCTAGTAGTGATTGGGATTTCACACCTAACTTTAAGGGAGAGTGTGAAATATCAAAATCTCAACCAAAAAAACCTTGTGTCCCATTCACTTAGCTTAGTTCTACCAAATCACCCCATGGTGGTGATGGGGGAAATATAACTCCCATCCCTCATGAAGCAACGACACATAACATTAAAAAGGATTTGTGTTCTTGTAAAGAAACCAATCCTTCTCACAAACACACTTGACCCCTTCATCTAATTTGGAATATTGTTATGGTATCAGTTATAATCTTCCTCCTAAACATGGATGCAATGAAACCATGAACCAAAATGACATATCATACTCTTTCAAGAAAGATCTAGGGGTATCTCCCTTATCTCCACTTTCATCAAATACTTTGCACAACAATAACATTAAACCTCTCAAGGAGTGTGGTGCTCTTCCTTGTATGGAGGCACCTAATTTCTCTACCTGGTACTTCCTTTCATCCATTTTAGGCTCACCTTTTTCCTGCACTAAGTGGGGCAAGGGGTTTGATAGCCTTTTCCTCATATATCACTTGTCGTTGTGTCTTTTGACTAGTTAACCTTTCATGAACGTATATGAGCAAACTTGGGATGTGGAAGACATGTATAATGATTGACTCGCATGTGACATACTCCCTTTTTCATGATGTAGCTTATTGGAAATATATGACTTGGCATAGGGCTTTCTGAGTAAGCTCTCATGTTCCTCTTTCTTCTACTTTAAAGAAATTTTTCACAGTAATGGTGCTCACAACTACTTTAAAGTGGGGGCATACATCACCACTCACATTTCATTGTGTGATTTCTTTCTTCTTTCAATGCATCCTTTTCTTGGTGGAGTCATTTGGCTTGATTCTCCCCAAGAGCGTGATACTTATTTTAGCTTGTCCTCTCTTGGAGAAATTAAGTATGATGTTCCCTAAGGTGATACATTGCATGAACAAAGCAAAATCCCTTTGAAAAATCCTTAGATTATTCTGCATTAACAATGTCTATGAGTTTCAAGAATACAAAGTCTTGCTTACTTCATAGAGATCGAAATGACATCATCTTCTTTGTGGCACCTTATTAAAGTTATCAGGAGGTATAACTTTGGTATGGTTGAGCGGGAATCCCATTCAGTGACACGAATTTCCCCATAGCCACCTATGTGTTTGTGAATGCATACCAACTAGTATATGTTTCTCACCTTTTGGGATTTCTCACCTGGCTGACAACTAAGAGTTCTGTCACCTAGAGTGAGTATACATTTTCTTTTAAAAAACAACCTAGATCTGATCCACAACTAGTTGGACAAACTATCAAAGCTTGATCCACTTTTTTATTTTCGCTCTTCTAGTTCTTGCCATGGTATGATCATGTATCTTGTTTCAGTACATGCCATTCACCTTGTGTGGTCCTTTTGCACTTATGTTGGCATGACATAGGATCTTGGATCATGGGGGCTTGCACAACCTCCTTTAGTCTTTGTTATCCTTTGTCATCAGCATTGCTATGATTTGAAATCTCTTGAATGTCTACTTTAGTGTGAGTTTGAAGCAAGTTCACCCTCTCACTAAAGTGGGGGCTAAATGTACCATAGAAAAAAGGACCTCTTGCTTGACATGGGAATAATTCATGATAAATTGGACTTAATGAGGCCTTAATTTAGTGTTGTGAGGTGTTTTGCATGTTCACACTAGGTCTTGGACCCTTATAAATTGAATATAATTCATTTATTAATGTCTTGTGAAGGTGTTCTGAAGTGTTGTAACACAATTCCCCACTTCTCTATACTCTTCTCATTATAATTCATCTAAATATTCCCTTTTTATTCCTTATCAAGTCCTATTTTAAAGTGTTTTAATGACTTGTAACAAGATTTCACACTTGTCTAGGTTTATCTTCAATATTTACACCTTTCTTGTGCTTTATTTGGCCCCTTTATGCACTCATAAGTAATAATTAAGTGTATTTTTTAATGTAAACCTAACAAAAAAAATTAAATGTGGCTTAATTCCTAACACCCACTTGCAAGCCTGGAGTGGGACCCATTCACCATGGGTGGCGAATGAGTCCCTCTTGACTCAAAATTCAAAATATTTCAAATTTTCTTTCAGGTTTTTATTCAAAAAATTACCTTATGTTAGCCCATGATGATGTATTATTGGGTTATTAGGGCATAATTGTGTATAAATAAGTTTTTTTCCATCCATTATAACCCCCATTATCCATTAACTCATTTTCACAACACATTCATCATTTCTCTTCTCCATTAAGTCAAGCAAGTTAGGGTTTCATCTTTGTAAGTCGTCAAGATAGCTTCCAAAGACATTCAAGGGATGAATCTTCACCCATTATTGTAGAAATTCAAGATCAATCCTCATGGCAAGGTAATCAACTCCATTATTTCATGCTTCATTACATTCTTTCTCTATTTTGGTTTAATTACCTAAAAGGCGTTTGACCAAGGTAAACCCCAATTCCCTAACATTCACCATTTCTCTGTCTTGTCTTTTGTGTTTGCAAATTTAGACATATTGGAGGCTTAGAAATCATTGAGGATTAAATTGAAAAGTTTTTTAAGTCTTCTCTTCATTAAACAAGTCAAAATATGATCAATAAAAAATCACTTTGGAGCTCAGAAATCAAAGTTTCGTAAGCAGACACTTGGAGAAGCAACAAGTGCAGATCGAAAGCTCTAGATTGCACCTTTGAATATTTAGAAATTCAAAAGTGGAATCATTCGCCATGGGTGGCGAATGTGTCACACTTCTAGGTTAGTTTTTGGTTTTCTGCATTTTTAGATACCCTTTTGTCTGAAACAGGTTTTGGAACAGTTTTACAGAACTGGGACTAATTTAACCATAATGGTGAATGATTCCCACCAAGCCTAAAATTCAGCATCAACAACATTCTAGAATCCATTTCCAATCTCCATGCATATTCCAGGTGCACACTTTTGGTCTCATCCATTTCCATTCAGTTTTGTTCACATTTCTAGCTATTTTTGCATTACACAATGTGGTTTCAAACAAGTTACATTTCTTAGGTTTTTTATACTTTAATCAATCAATTTCATCATCTAGTTACATTTGGATTATTGAATTTAGGCATAATTCCATCATACATATCTTAGATTGAGTGAACCATGTAGATTTTGGGTGTGGGATCCATCTCTTTCCATTTGGTGAAAGACCCTAATTGAACAAATGAGACATAGCATTCCTAAACCCTAAAATCTATGGTTCAAACACATAGGCCATTAAAAATGAAATAACAAAAAAAAAAATCCTTTTGACTATTAATCATATTCCATTCTTTTGTTAGCATGTATAGCTCCTTAAACCATGGGTCCTCTCTATCATCAATCACATCATCCACTTGCTTGTCTTCTTCCTTGAAAGGCATTGGTATCCATTTTCTTTTCTTGATTTTCACTTGACCATTCATATTTTCCAAGATATCCTTTCCCATAATACCATAAGTTATAGAAATTAGCCTACTGAAGGCCTCATCCAATCTATGAATTTTATCCTTTAGAGATGCTATTGCATCTTTTTTAGTTTGGTGTTTTCTATGTACCATCACCCCTTCCTCCTTAAGACTTTCCATAACCATAACATTTAATTCTTTTTCTATTTCCTTTTCTTGAACACTTACATCCTCTTGAGAATATTTAGCTACTCCCTACTTAGTACAATATTCCTCTCCCTCCTCTTTGGAGTTCAAAATATCCTCTTCCCCTTTCGCTTCCATGCCAAAAACCACCTACAACTCATTTCTACTTAATTCCAACAAATCCTCTTGGATAGGGATGCATTCCTCATCTAAGGGGTCTTCCTCTTCTTCCTCATATAATAAAATCTCCCCATTTGTATTAATGCTAACCTGCCTATTAGATCTTCTCTCCCTCTTGCCATAGCTTGAATCTTCAACATTCCCATCATCCCCTTCATCTAGAATGCCAATAGTTACTTTTTTAGCTATGTTACCTTCCTTAGAGACCACATTCTTATGTTTAGTACTAGAGAATTTTTCCAGAGGTTTCCTTAGTTGGGTGGGTCAACTAGGAAGGTCTTCTTCATCAGAGATATTTTCTGAGGTCAAGGTTTTAGCCTTAGGGTTCATCAGATGTTCAAGAGGTAATGGATGTTCTTTAACAAAAGATATTTTACGAGGGGTAGCTAAATGGGAGGAATCTTCTTTAATCACCAAACTTGATTTAGGGATGGGATGAGAGGAAAACTCCTTAATCACCACACTAGATATATGTATGCTAGATTTGAGTTTTCTGCTTGAGCCAGGGTTATTTTCTAGAAGACCAAGTGGTTTGTTAAGAAACTTAAATAAGAGAGGCTTATAAGCATCACTCAAACCAAGCAAGGGATTCAAAGAAAAATCATAGTTATATAATCTTTGAATCAAGACTTCGTGTAGGGGAGGGGAAGCCTCTTTCTCTTTACATTGTTATAGAGATGTAAGAAAAAAGAATGGAATATTAATTCTTTCATTCCTTCTAATGTGATTAAAGAAAGGGAAGTGATAACCATGTATAGTAGTATACTAACCTTCTAGGGTAAAATATTTCATTATATGTATGCTTACCAAGCCAAAAGGAGTAGGGAGCTTTTCTATGTCATAGCCATTCTAACACCTTTTGATCTTTTCTTCACGAGTATGTTCAGGATCATCATGGAAAAATAAGGCTCTTAAGTGGCAAAAAATTTAGAGTTAGGAAAATTGACATAAAAATTTCAATAAGTTATCTATATTATTTCAAAAATATGTAAGAATAGAATCTGTAGAAAATTGAATTTAGTTTCTAAACTACTAGGTTTATTTTTTTTAAAAATCCATTTGGTGAAAATTTGAAATTTCAATGCAGTAGTACTTAAATTTCAGGGAAAAAATTTAAGTAGGTGTCTATCTAACCACCCTAACCACAATAAAATGATAGTATTTTTTATAATATTTTAGATATAAGTAGAGGACTCATGACCCGATGTGATGCATTTAAATTTTTTTTTTCCAAGTAAATAATTAATTACAAATTTTTATTACAACTTTTAAAATATAAAAACTCATATGTCTAACCACCTTAACTTGGTCAAAAATTCATGAAGTTCATTGTTTTAATCCTATAGTATGCAAAGCATAGAATGCGACACATGTTTCAGATTCAAAAGTGTATACCATTTGAAATCTATAGATGTTTTTTAATCAACCTATCAATCAGGATTTTAGTGAAATTCAAATAGAAAATGAATAATAATAATTTATTAAATTCAAAGTAAAGCATATTTTATATTGGTGGAAAGTTGAGAATATCCTTTAAAACCCTTTCGCTTCATCCATTTTGGGTAAAAAAAAAGTCATTAGCCACATACCCTACACATACCCATCATATCGCCACTTTTTGGCCCATCATGATCTTGCACATACCCTCACCTTCTAGGAAATTGTCATTGAGTCTTGAATGTATTTACCATTGTTAACCTTTGACACTTTGAGACACTAAAATTCAAGCCCCATGGCTTCTACTATTAGCTTTGGAGTAACAACTTAGTTAACACTTCTAATTTTAACCTTGTTCTCCGACCAAGAGTTGTAAAACTTTGATGTCAAGCCATAATTGTAGCCCTTCATCACTGGGAAGAATGGAGCCATGCCATCTTCGTTAAACAATTTTGATAAGTCCACATATTTCCTTAGTGGCTTGCATGTCAGAGGCTCAAAACATTTTTTTGGATCTCCCATATCCACTCTACAACTTTTTTATTGGAAATTAGTGGTACATCCCTAATCCTATTCTTGCCTATACAGTTCCACTAGTAGCAAGAACATTTTTCACTCTTTATAGAAATGGAATAGACAATATAAGCCCTTACCTCCCAAATAAAAATGGAGAAAAACATGAAACCCTCATCCCTCATCTAGAAAGTTCATCCCTGAATAATTTACATATCCATACTCAAGATTGGATAAATATTAGACCAATGCAAATTGATTTTGAGACATGACTTGTACCTCATGTGAGCAAGCCTTCTTTATCTTTCTAGAAATGGAATAGATGATACAAGCCCTTACCTCCCAAATAAAAATGGATAAAAACATGAAACCTTCATACCTTATCTATAAAGTTCACCCCTTAATAATTTGCATATCCATACTCAAGATTGGCTGAATCTTAGGCTAGTGCAAATTGATTTTGAGACATGACCCATAGCTCATGTGAACAAGCCTCTCATCAAGCCAATTGAAAAGATGGTTTAATTTATATTTTTCATAAGGAGCATCACAAAGATGTCATCTATTATTTTCTTTCATATGGGTATCCTCATAATAATTTCACCTAGAGTCAATGAGGACAAGGGTACCTTTTAGCTTATGATTATTTTTAATGTTTGTCAAAGCATCACCCTTCCCATATATTTTTTTTAAGAAAAAGGGGTAAATACTTATTGAATTGAAGAAACAATCTAGAGTAATAGGCCACAACCCACAAAAACCACCTATTGATCAAACAACAAAAGTCCCCAAAGGAACCCAACCAAGGAACCAATTACATATGAAATCCTTCCATGATTATATTTTTGAGGGAAAAATAAAGTTCTAAGGATAAAAGTCCCCAATCATCTATAATCCACCTCTCTACATGCTCAGAGGCCCACTTCACTAGAAGATCAGCCACCCTCTTCTATTCCTTAGGAATATGAGAATTTAAGGAAATAAATTCCAAAGAAATGCATAGATTAACAATCTATTTGATCAAAAAAACCAATTTCTAGTTAACACCATCAAATCTATGCTAATTTAGCATATCAACTAAAATCTATGAATCAAATTCACAAATAATCCTCTTCCATTCCAAAGAACAATCTCTTTCAATAACATAAAAAATAGCAAGAGCCTCCGTGAGATTATTAGAATTTGGTGAGCCTTATAGACAAGAAAAACACCACACCTCCATTATTGTCTCTGCCAATACGACCAATCCCAACATGCCCAGGGTTCCCCCTAGAAGATCCATCAGTATTTATCTTCAGAACTCCTTGTGGGGGAGGTCACCATTGACCCTCTTGATGAACCTTCTTCTTGACATGACAAGGGCCATTACTAGTATAGAAACCAAACCCTCTACGCTCAAAGTGAAAATTCCTCACAAAAGAAAAATCACTTGGGTCCATAGTAACCAATAGGTAACATTTAGCTAAAATAGTATCCTGGATCTTGCTGAATATCTTCCTCCATAAAAGGTCCCCTTCCTTCCTCACATCTTAGAAAATAATTCTATTTCTCTCTACCCAAAGTTGCCAAATAATAAAGGTAGTGTAACACCCCTCCGTTTTGGCTCTTTGATCGGCATTTTCTTCTCTATTATGATTGCGTCTAAGTATGCTTATGATGTAGAAGTTATATGTTGATGTGATGTTCTTTTATTCCGATGTTATCCTTACGTCATGATTTGGAGTAACTTAGAATATATCTGATTAAATGATGTTTATGTTATTGAGCTTATCATTGATGTTAGAATCGTCAGTTAGTAATTGTGTATTGGTGAAGGGGATGGATTGTATCACTCGCTTGCGAGTTCCCTACAATTCCGAGATTTCCTCTTCACGACATGTTTGATCATAATATACATATATATGTTGCACGTTCGACATGTTCTTTGTTGTAGGTTTGCAGGTACGAGACATTGACTCCACCTGGTTTCACAGGTGTGAGCGTGTCCATTGACCAACGAAAATTAATTGGGAGATAGTAGCTAGGTTTTCCGAACCAAGTCGTCACCCTAGTCATAGCGTGTTGTTGGGTTGTCATTGGGGTCAGTTGTTTTAACTTGGTCAGTTCCCCTTGAGTGTTTATTTAATTTCAAATTTAAAGTTTATTAAATGACTTGCGTAGTTTAATTAATGATTAAATGTGTTTAGTTGCAAGTTAAAAGTGATTAAATAGCTTTTGGAAATTATAAATGATGAATGTTTTGTCTTATTGAGATGTTGGAAAATTAGTGATTAATTAATTAATTTAATTGAATTAATAAAATAATCTAATTTTGAATTAGATTTATTTTATTGACTAATTAAATTAATAGGGATAAATTAAATCAATTTAGTCATGATGGCATCATTAGATATTTGGATTAAATAAAAAAAAATAGAAATATGTTTTATATTTTACTCCTAGAAATAAAGTTAAAAATTAAAATAAAGCTAAAAGGTATTACACTCTATTTGGAAAATAGGATTTTGTTTAAGTTATTTAAAGTTCAAATGTTTCAAAAGGCAATGACCTTGTAGAAAAGATATTTTGGGGAATAGTTGACTATTTTTGGTAAAAAAGATATTTGTGAATTTGAAATTGGATTGGAATTAGAAGTTGAACTTGAAATTGAGTTTATAATTTAAGTTGAATTTGAGTTTGCAAATTAAAGTTGAATTGAATTTGAACTTGAAAGTTAATTTGATAAAAAATTGGATTTGAGTTTGAATTTGAATTTGGGGAGATATTATATTTCATTTTGGAGGTTTTTTTTTTTTTTGGGGGCTTCTTGGACTTGGATTGAGAAAGGAGGTGGAGACTTTTGCTTGGGAGGGATTCAATGGAGGAATTCAAAAACTCCATGTTGAAGGTTTCAAGTTTTGGAGGAAGAAACTAGGTTTTTTCTTTGCTCTTGTTTGTTCATTTCAAATAGTTTAACCTTTGTTATGCATGTTTGGAAATCTTGTTGAATGTGTGAGAAATCTTTGAAAGGATGATTGAATCCAATGAAACCCATGAATTATTTCTTTGAAAATTTGCAAAATGGTTGAGAGATGGATGTGAAAACCCAAAAGGAAACTCCTCTTCAAATGAAATATTTAAACCCTCTTATTGTTTGGATAAATTTGATGGAGTTTGGCAAAATGTTTTGCTCATTTTCTCAATTAAAATTAGAAATGTTAATTGAAAATTTCCCTTTCAAAAAAAAATATATGATTGTTCATTGCCCTGTTTTTTTTAATTTATTTTGGGTTATTTCCTATTCTGGTTTATACCAAGGAAATGGGAATTTTTGTTTTGAAAATAAAAAAATAAAATAATTTATTTTATTGTTGTGGGGTGGGAGATCAATCCCCCACCACCACCATCGCCACCCCGGGGCGGTAGCTGGTTGCTGTGTGCTCGACGCACAACTCTGGCGCCCGGCGACCCGCTACCAGCCCCAGGGAGGAGGCGTGGTGGGTGGCAGGTTGGCCGACCAGCCACGGCCGCGTGGTTAGGGCTTGGCCCTGCAAAGCACAAAATAAAATTCGTTCTTTTTAAAAAAAAAAAATAAAAAAATAGAATAAATAAATAAAGTTTTATATTATAATTTTTATGATATTTAATATTATATCTTTAATATTATATATTAATATTTAATATTATATATTAATATTTAATATTATATATTAATATTTAATATTTAATATTAAATATTTAATAAATAATATTATATATATAATATTTAATATATGTAATCAATATTTGAATATTTTTTAATATGGGAACTTGAGGCTTGAATAGTTGGATTATAATAATGATATGTCGATAATTTCGACATTTAAATAATGATGTTTAATTATTTCAAATAGGATATGTTTGAAAAGAATTATAGCTTAAGGGAATCATTATTTTTTTTTAAAAAAAAGGTTAATTTAATCCTTATTCAGGATTGAGCAAATAGAATTAGAATATTTAACCAATTGCTTAGATGGTGCCAAGCGAACAGTAAATAAGTTAATGGTTATTGGAAAAGTTGATTCTTTAAGCAAATATCTATTCTTAGAAATTTTAATTTTGACTTTCTAGAATATTTAGTAAACCTTAGAATAGAGAAATAATGTGTTTAGAGGCATATGTTTAAAGAAATCGAACTCTGAAGGGATTAGTTCATTGGTATAGATGAAATGAAAATTGAGTTTGGGCCAGCGGTTTTCATAAAATATTGACTTTGTTTGATTTATTTATTCTATGATGAAGTATGGATTAGATGACTTAATTGAAATGATTTTGGATATAATAGTGAAACTTAGATATAATGATTGGGTTGGTTTAATCCGTTGTTTTTGATCATTAAATCTTGAGTTTGGAACATAGTTGAGGAGCTGGGGATAGCGAATGGTTTATTTTAATTAGAGGACTTTATTTATCAACTGTTGATCATAATAAGATATGTGATTGAGAAACGAAATGTAATTATTGGTTTTGACTCCTTAAGTGGTCAACATGCTTAACTCACTATTAGGTATATTCGTTTTGGAATATAATTGAATTCAAGTAGAGATAAGATTACGTTGATTTATTTAATGCTAAGTTGAGATCAAGACTGAAATCATTTAATCTGAATGTTTATTTTTCAAGATGTTTACTTATAGAACATGATTGCGGAACTGAGAGTAAAGGATGAACTTATTAATTAACCTCAATGTTTATCAATCGAGTGTTTTATCTATAGTATGTGATCAGGAAACTTAGAGAGAACGGTTGATTTAAATTTTAACCAGATAGCTGCATTATTAAAGTGATTTGATTATGAATATGGTTATGAAATTTGGAGTAGATGATCTGTGCTTTATATATTTCAATGTCATGAAAAGAAATGGAATCAATTGATTGGATAAATGCAGGTCATGAAACCTATGTTTGAATGGATTTAGGAAATCCGAACATTAGCTTACCTGCTTGTCTGAAACGTTTTCAGTGTTAATTGTTCACATTTGATGTTAGGGAATGAGAGTGAATGTTTTGAGAATCTTCCAGATATGGGTTCATTTATTGGTATGGGTGGTTTTATGTGAGTCAGCCTTTATTCTGTACTTTGGTTTCCATGTTATGAGAAAAGTTTGTTT
Source organism: Sequoia sempervirens (assembly GCA_007258455.2). NCBI lineage: Eukaryota > Viridiplantae > Streptophyta > Pinopsida > Cupressales > Cupressaceae > Sequoia > Sequoia sempervirens. The sequence goes on along the minus strand of VDFB02000363.1, from coordinate 50,450,909 downwards.
GTCAAAATTACATCTTTAGTCATTTAAAGAATGTGTGTTTATATGATTGTTGACTTTAAGTCATTTCTTGTTGTTCTTGTAAGTCTTCCAGTGTATTATCTTGAAACGGTGTGTGCATCATGTGTTTGTTATTGTTTCAATTGGGAAGTGCTTGAGTTATGTTTCAGTGGAAACCTGGTTACCACGACAGGTTGTGTGACCTTTTGGCTTAAGGTTAAGTCATGTTTCAATTTGTTATGTGGGATGTTATCATGTTAGTCAACCTTGGGTTAGCCTTGGGTAGTGCACACCTTGGTTTCAGTTTTGTACATCTATAGCGATGTGTACCTGTTGAGGTGTATTGATTATGTGTGTTAAGTGTTAGTGCATTATCTACCCATGTCCTGTGTTGTCAATAGGGGAGTGGCTTTCAAACGAGCGCCAGACCCAAAGTGGTTCCAGGATAACTCGTGTGAGAGTCAGTTAATTAAGTGAAAATTAAAATAACTTATTAGGGAGAGAGTAGATTTGAACATTAATAATTTAATTTAGCCTCACTCATTGGGCTCAAGGGCTTGTACGAGACTTGAGATGAGTCGGGAAGGCCTGGAATGGCAAGATCGTTATCTCATCTTTATGAGAGATAATCGATTCCGCTCTGGTATGCATGTGGGGCCAGGAGTCGGTTGAGGTTTCCAGGATATCCCTAGAGGGGGGCCGGGACCTAGGAAGACTAGCCAGGAGATCCCATGCAACCTTTGCGATGACACTCCTCCTATGACATCAGTTGGTATGGTGTTGTACCGTTGTTTTATTTGTACAGTGATTGTACTCAATTTTGTACTCTGGAAGCATTGTAACTATGATGTTAAGTGATGTGGTATATGTTCTTGTTTGCAGTTCAATTTTTGTGTTAGCCTGTGTCTAGTGGTAGATGGTCTTGTTTAGGAAATCCTTGTTACTATCTCCTAGCACGGAGGGAGTGGGGCCTTTGGGTTCCATGTGGTCAGGTGGCATGCATTCTTTTCCGTAGGCTCTTCTTCTTGATCGCGTGGTCATGATTTCCAGTTGGAGAGCTTGTTGGATGCTGTTGCTTTTCTAGCTTCGTTCTTTCAATTGATCTTTATTTTATTACCCCTCATTTGTTATCGAGGTGGAATTTGTAAATTGTAATCATGATTATTGGACTTACCTCATTCGGGGAATGAGTGTTGTAATCTTATTGTTTAAATGTTGTTATTGGAATCTTGAGGTATTTTTTATCCTTGTTGTAATTTATCTTGTATGGGATGTATGTAATCTTAATTCTATAAGTGATTAATGTTTCGGTTTATTTTAATGTTAGTTGTTGCTTGGGTTTTTAAGTAACCTTTGTCTCGTGGCCTTAGAGGTTGTTGGCAATATGTATTCATCTTCATGTTATTTGTACTTTAAAAAATAAAAAAAAATAAAAATTGGTACGTTTAAGTGGTGAATTGCAACTTCCTCTAGGGTTGCATGGCGGGGCGTTACAGGTAGGGCCAATAATCCAAGAAATCTGAAGCAAATTTGTCATGGTAGGGGGTCTCCCTAAGTTTTCCAAGAAAAATATCAAAGAAGCTTGGCATAAACAAAGTGATGTCCTATCAAATAGCTTTTTCCTTTTACTTTAGCACAATTGTAAAGATTGCTATCAATTCTCAATCTTTGTGCAAATATATTCCCATTCTTTTCGATTTTGCAACCTTTTGAATCAAATGTGACTTTCTAACCATTCTCACACATTTGTCTCACACTTAAAAAATTGTGCTTCAATCATTCAACATACAAAACATCTCTACTGGGTTTTTTTCCATCTAGTCTTAAGAATCCTTTACCACATATCTTGACTGTAGTGTTATCACCCAAATTCATAGATCCTCCATTACATTTCTTGAGTTTGATGAATTTAATTTTGTCTCCATTCATTTTCTTGGAGCAGCCACTATCTACCCATAGATTTTACTTTTTGGCATGTAGGGTTGTTTATGCAATCATTGACTGTGTGGAGCTTTCTCCCTTTTCTCTCTACACCTTTTAATTTTATTTTCTATCTTTTCTACCTTCTCCTCCTTATTTCTAGATTCTTTGTTTGACTTAGGAGGTAAAAATTTATTTTTCTCATTCTTAATATTTGGTCTTGTAAACTTTGTTCTATAATTTTTATCTATATGATGAAAGTTATTATAGTTATAATAAAATACATTTATATCAAGTAAAGGAGCAAACAAATTTATGCTTTCAAAGTTTTCACTCCTTTTAGGAATGACTATACATTCTCTAGCCCTATGGCCAAACTAATTATATGTATAACAATATCCATAGAAATATGAAGAATACCTATTCATAGCATTTTGTGCTAGATGAGGGGGTCTCTTGTGCATCTTCCTTTTGGTGCCTCTCACCCTAGTGAATCCATTAGCATCAGTCCTAAAATTCTACTTTTTCTTCTAATAATCAGGATCTGATTAGTTATCCTTCTTGTCTACAGTAGGCTTCTTATCTTCTTCAATTTTCTCTACCTCTACGATTTTTCTTTACAATCACTTCCTTTGCAACCACTTTAATTGATAGATTTAGAATTTTTTTTTTCCATGAATATTTTATACAATTTTATAGAATCATCCACAAATGAGCTCTTCTATTTCTCCAAACCTAAGCCTAATTTCTCTTTGTTTGTGGGCTTCTGGGTGCTCAATAACTCATCTAAAATATTCGAGCCATTTTTTAGCTTAAGTCCTTTCTCTATTTGTTTTTTTTCCTTTTCCAAATCTCTTCTTAGAGAAAACATCTCTCCCTCAAGCTTCATACATCTATTATCTTTAGATTGCAACTTGAATTGAATTCATCTTCTACTCTCTTGGCTTCCTCTAGTTGTAACTTCAAGTCTGCCACACTTTAGGTAGATTCTTCTAGTTCCTTGCTTAGTTTATCAAACTCCTTTTATGCAAGTTTCCTCTAGTGCTTGTTTTCCCTTTTTAACTTATCAATCTCATCTCTGGGATCATCAATCTCATCTAGAGAACATATGAGTTCTCCTTCTAGGTCAACCATTCTTTCTTCACTTTCTTCATGAAGATCTTCTACCTTTTAATATTTATGCTCCTCAGACTCTTTTTCCATGAGAAATTCATTTTTTCTTACAACAAAAGCATATTTTTGTTCATCATCTATCTTCTTGAATGTATAGGATTTTCTGTTTCTTTTGAAAATTCCTTCTTTTAGGGTAGTAGGGTTTCTTCTTTTTATCACCTACCTCTTGTTCAAAATTTCCTTTCTTATTGTAGGTCCGTTTAGCAATGAAATGACCTACTTTACCACATTCAAAGCATTTAAAGGGAAACATGCCTTTGTAATTTCTAGATCTTCTCCTTGGTCATTAATGAATTTTCTTCTTCTTCATGAGTCTCATCATAATTAGATGGGATGTAATGCTCTGCCAGAGAATCTATTAAAACAAAGTGTAAAGAACAATTACCTAAATATATATTTTTTTAAAGTCATTTGATTACAAAATTGTCTTACGAATTCCAAGATGACGTTACTTAAACATTAAAAATAAGATCATCACATCATAATACTAAATTTCTAAAAAAAATAAAGTACATTTTATATTCATGAATAATTCAATTTCATAAACTTTATATATTCAAGATATTTATATATCCAGATTACATCAAGCGATATTTTCATAAATCTTGATACATCAAAATATTGTTACAAGAGTACACTCATATGCATGAGGTAAATATACAAGGAGGGTAATGATCTCATCATATATAACATCCAATGCCATGAACAATGAAGTAAACAAAACCTACTACACGTATAGTATCATGTGTAAGAGTATCCAATGAAGGTAATAACACAATTTCCTCCCTACCACATGAAACACGAAGGTCCACTCCCTTTGTGCTAGGAGACAATAACAGGTCCACAAAACTAGCAACAAGAATACATAACAATACATTTACTTGGATTACATTCACATTATGACAACAATTTTAAAACCATATCAAACAAACTCCCAAAGGAAAAACACAACTAGAGATAACTCTCCAAAAGAGACCACAATCATGTAATAGGAAAAGAGTGTCATCATACAATCGAGATACATTACCTTGGTGAATCTTCCTAGACTACTGGCCCTCTCCAAGAGTTACCCTGTCAGCCTCTATCGATTCTTGACCCCTATACAAACTAGTGTGGAGGTGTTCCATCTTTCAAGAAGACAAGATAGTTGACTAAGCCATTCTAGGCCTTCTCAAACTTTCCATAATCTAAACAAGCATGAAGAGATAGGCGAGGCATACATTTATCTAAATTAATGTTCAAGACTACCCAACCCCTAGTACATTAGTTAGGTTTCCACTAGATTATAAAACCTATGATATGTTACCCAAACAACCATTTAGGGTTTCGACCCCTACCGCAAGCCACTCTTTCTACAACATGACTCAACATCAAAAGGAAAAGGATAGCTACTAGGCACAAGAAAAAAACCATGAATGTTTACATCTCTATCAAGTCATAGATCATAATATTCAAAATGCCATATAATCAACAAAAAATTGCGCAAGGCTATATCCTAAGAAAAATCATTGTATTGAATAACATCATTTGATCATAATAACTTAACAATACAATTCCACTCTCCAAGCCTCTGGGGAGCTCAAATTTCCAAACTACCACATGAATACTCAACTTCAAGTTTCTAAAAATACCAAAACTATAATAAGGAATAGTAATACTAGTAATCACATAAATACATTCTACATGCCATATTCTTTAAAACAAAACTTCTAAATATTATTTCTCATTTTAAAGAATAACATGAACAATCACACGATAACTCATTTAACTTAAGTAGGAACATTCAAATTTTAAGAAAACATTTAAATTGCATGTAAATATTTATTTGTTCCATAATATGCTAAGTTTAGATTTAACATTCATTTAAATCAAACTTTTAAGAAATATCAAAATGATGTTGATTTCAACACAAGTTTAAGTTAAGCAACTGAAGTAAGGAAATACATATTCATGCATACAAACAAGCACATGCAATCTACTAGTATATAGTAACATGCATTGTAATACAATAGAAAAACTGTAAGTGAACATTAGACAATGAAAAGATCAATGTAATTAGCCATCAAATTTCAATGGAAGTTTACAAACAAGGATTATAAACTCAACATTAAGCATATTAAGATTTTGTTCCAGCCATTAAACAAAGGCCAGATGAACATGCTAACTGCACCGAGATTTGTTAGTTTTAAAGGATAAAGGATTATTTTTGTACTAAACAATTGATAGCACAAAACTCCCAGTTTATAAAATTTAATCCTAAGGGATGAGTGATGGAGGCCAAAGAAAATCTAAGATCTGAAAATCAAATATTAACTAAAGATGAGCAATGTTGTAACACCATCAACATTTTCTAAGCAAATGAATAAGACACTGCAAATACATTGGCTAGGTGTGGAATTTGGCACAGAATATTGTGTATGGAACTTGAAGAGGTTATTATACCTTTGAAATATTTCTATTATGTTAAAGTACTGCAGTTGGAACAAGTTACCAATGGAATCAAGAAGATTATTTAAACCTTTACAACATTCTACTTTCAAATGTGGCAACAACAATAATAATAGGGAGGCTATTTAAATCTCTATGCCCTACCATGTTCAAGTATTGCAGCAGTGATAAGAACCAATAGTACCAAGGAGGTTATTTAAATTGAAACAACTTAAGTGAAGTAGTAGTGACAGATTGTCATAGAATCAAGAAGGTTGTTTAATCTCATACATCCTACCATATTCAAGCATTTCCGTTATGATAGGTAACGCATGGAATCTCAAGAAAGATATTCACAGAGAAAAGTTAAATGAGAAAATCACTGAGGATTTGTTGAAATAATTTTGAACTATATTTATCAATAACAACAACAACACTGGTATAGGGAAACGTGCACGCAAATAATGATAAATATAACAAAAGAGATCTGTGAAATATTTGAACAATTTCCTTCACACGCAGGCAATTACCAAACTTCTCAGAGTGAATAAAGGTGATGCTACAAGAAACATCTTGAAGAGAAGACTTGCATCAAAAGAAATACATAAATTAGTTTATGCATGGCATTCACAAACAAATTGGAACACATCCTATTCTTGCAAACTTAACAAGTTTATATAAGCGTTTGCAAACATTCCAGAATGATGAATAGGAGAGGTGTATAAATCAACCTAAAAGCATGTAGCACTATGTTATTTCCAACTAAAAGTATATAGGCCAAAACATAGCTAAGTGACAGGTTGCATATGGAATTAAGGAGGTTGATTTAAATCATGACAATATTTTAGTTTTAATAACATGAAATTTCAATAGATCCACGCACAACTAAGGGAGATCCAAAGCCAATTTCAATCATATATTAAATTACAATTCCTTGTATTTTTGTATCATAGTTTTGCTATGTTTTCTATAAAATTCAAAAACTTGTTCTAACGATTACTCTATTGCATGTGCATATTTGATAAATAAATTCTTTTCCACAAGGTTTATTCAAGAACTTGCAAGAAATCTAAAGAAGAAAACCCGGTAAAACATGATAGATAAGGTGAATAAAGTTCTGAAGTTTTTGTCAATCTTGCTTAAACATTGGCTAATTTGATGAAGAAACCCAATACAATCTGCCCAATGATACGCTTGGAATCAAAAGCTGGGAAGAAAGCTTTTCTAGAACAACTACCATGCAAAAATTTCCTAGGAGCTACTACCATGAAAATTCTTCCAGAATATTGCCATGAATGAAAATGACAACCTCAAAAAAAAATTTATGCTTTTAATTAACTCAAAATCATAAAGCTCAACTAATTGTCAATCATGCATACAAAATTGATCAATCAGTTCTAGCTTAACCATTTAACTCCAGATCACATTTTTTTAACTCCAAATCAAAATTCTATAACATGTTGAAATCAACTTCTTGTAAATATCTATTTTCACATAAATCCTATTTGCACAAGTAATTTCAACTTTTAATTAAATAATTTTACAAAATTAACATTCACTTTTACAATAAATGACTTGTTTAATTTAAATTAATCTATTAAACCATAAGCATAAAATTTTTAATCAAATATATATATATATATATATTAACAAATAATCATTTAACTAAAATAATGAATTCCAAAACTAATCAATGTAGACAAGAATGACACAAAAGGAACAAATGACAACAACATGTGATGAATAGATACTTGTTCAATGAAGAACAATGGCTTTATATGAGGACCTGGCACTATATCTGGATCAACATAATTTCATTGGATTAGGGTACACTCAGATCTATCAAGCAGGTTGAGCCAATACCTAGTACCTGTATTTGCATAAAACATCATTATTAAACACATAAAAATATGTCAACAAACACTCTATGAAGAAGAATCACAACATAGCAGGGTACTCATGAATGAGTAGTGCTACATTGTCTTCTTCACCAAAAATGACAAGCATCATATATCATAAACAACCATTTCATCATGATAACCACATAAAAAATCACAAGCAACATAATCCATAACACATACGTGCCAACCATAATGTCAGTTCACAAACAAAATTTAGATGTTCAGGATATCAAACCTGTCATCCACGGAGTACAAAAATAACATAATGTCATAGTCATATCTGAAAATGAACAACATAGTATCATAATCAACTAAAGCATTTATCTATCAAACTGAATCAAACTAAAACAAAGTGTCACAACTAGAGGGACACTACATCCTCCCCTACTAGGATAAGGCTTAGTTCTGGAAGCCTACAAATAGATAAGGATAAAGCTCACACATGCGTGTCACATCCTCCCAAGTAGCTGATACCTCATCACTAGGATCCCATTTGACCCTCACCTAATCAATGTCTTGACCCCTAAAGGTGAGCCTCCTACACTGAAGAATTCCCATGGGCTCCAAAGCCAACTACCCATCCTCTACCTATAATGCATTCCAATCAAGCACATGTGAAAAGTCAAGATGATAAGGTCTAAGAATTGATACATGGAAAACATCCTGAATGCGTGATAAACTGGGTGGTAAAGCAAGTTGATACCCCATAGGACCTATCCTCTCCAGAATCTCAAATGGTCCAAAAAATTGAGGTGCAAGCTTGGATCCTTTTCCATAACTGATTGGACTTTTTTGCGGTCGCACTTAAAGAAAAACCCTATCGCCAATTGAAAACTGATGATCCACTCTATGGGCATTGACATATTTCTTCTATCTGTCTTGTACTGCTACTAAATGCTCTCTGATGCGATCAACCTATTGGTCCATATCTCAAATCATCTCAGGTCCAAGTAGAACTCTATCCTCAAGTTGATCCCAACTCAATGGGGTCCGATAAGGACATCCATAAAAGGCCTAAAAAGGAGGCATACCTATGAAACTTTGATACCCATTATTATAGTTGAATTCCACTAAGTATAGATAATCCTCCCAATATGATTACTGATCCATCACATATATTCTGAGCATATCCTTGAGAATCTGATTGACTCTCTCTGTCTGACCATTAGTCTCAAGATGATAAGATGAACTAAATTTCAACTGAGTACCTAAAGCATGTTATAATGATGTCCATAAGGATGATGTAAACAAAGGATCTCTATTTGAAATGATTCTATAAGGAATCCCATGCAATCAAACAATATCCTCCATGAATATCTTGGCCATAGAGGAAGCAATGTAGGATGATCGAACTGGAGAAAAATGTGCTACCTTAGTCAATCTGTCAACAGTAACCATAATAGCATCATGTTGACGTGATGACATAAGTAATCCAATAATGAAATTGACCGATATAATATCCCATTTCCATTCAGGAATGAGATTTGGTTGCAATAAACTGACAGGATGTTGGTGCTTAGCCTTAACTCTCTAGCACTCAAGACATCTTGAAACAAAATCAGCAATATCACACTTCATATCGAGCCAAAATTACAACTATTGAAGATCCACATGCATCTTCTTAACACTAGGATGAGCTGAGTAAGGTGCTCAATGTGCCTTTGTTAAAACTAGAGCATGAAGAACCTATGTAGGTGGTACATAGATACAACCTAGATGTCACATCAAACAATCTAACTCAAGATTATATCCTAAAAATATTACCTCTAAGGGTCTACTTGATCCAATCTCCATCCTCACCTCTTGATACAATCTATCAGTAGAAAGTGCTGCTAAATTTTGGCTCCTCAACTCAACTCCAAGAGTCACAGTAGAAATCTCATGTCTTCGCCAACTAAGAGTGTCAACCACTACATTCTCTTTTCCCTAAACATATCTTACCTCAAAATTATATTCACATAAGAACTCCATCCACCATCTCTACCCAACATTCAGATTAGGCTATGTGAAAATATATTGCACACTTTGGTGATCACAATAAAGTTCAAAACGGTGCCCCAACAAGAAATGTCTCCATTGGACCAAAGCATGAATAACTGTAGTAAGCTCTAAATCATGAGTGGGATAATTTAGTAAGTGATCCTTGAGTTTTCGAGACTCATAAGCAATCACATGTCCATCCTGCATCAACACAACTCCTAAACCCTCCAAAGATGCATCAGTGCAAACAAGAAAATCCTTGGCAGGATCAGGTATGGCTAAGATAGGCATAGTAGTTAACTTTTCCTTGAGTGTCTGAAAAGCCAACTAACACTGATCTATCTAGATGAATTTCTTCCCTCTCCTCTGAAGAGAAGTAATGGGATGCCCAATCCTAGAAAACCCTTGTGTAATGCCCCGTCATAATAACCTAACGAATGTTGCAATTGTGTATAATAGTGAAATAATTTTATTTTTTTGAAGTATTAATATTACTTAATTAGTTGCATACATTCACTAAGTTACACGATGTTACACTACTTGAGTTTCCATAGACGACTTTAGTATTTCACATTGCTTATAATTAATTAACATAAACATTAAAAAGGTAAACATTGCACATCACTTGAAATTCCATTCAAGATAATTTAAAGTACAAATATGTTTTCTTACATTGCATTTGATATGATATTACAATACTCATTCATCTGATGAGGTAGATCAAATAATAGTTACAATTTACATTTACAAATGTTCACCTCATAAACAATTGAGGGAAGTTACAATACAAGATTTCCATAATGCAATAAAGAAGTATACATATGTATCCAAGTACGAGCTCTCCATCCATGAAGCTCTCATTGCCATGATCGTAAATTAGGGACCCAATGGAGTAAGGTGCACGTTCCACTCAACCATGTGGTACCCATAGGTCCACCCCCCGTGCTAGGAGATAGTAAGATGGTTACCTAGACATAATCTACTAACCCCAGACATAAGTAAATAACTAACTAATGGTTACATTGCTTCCAGATTTAAGACAATCGAATGTACTAAGTATAAAAGGTAGACTATTATTTTAGGAGTGTCATGTCAATATTGCAAAGGTTACCCTTGTGTTTCTTCCTAGGTTCTGGCCCCCAACTTGGGTTACCCTAGTAACCTCTTACGAAACCCAGCCCTGTTTGCAAACTATTGTGGAATCGAATGCCTCTTAAAGTAACAAGACATTGATTTGCCATTCCAAGCCTTCTCATCTTATACTCAAGACTGAACTAGCTCAAGAGTCTATAAGTGAGGCATAATCATCTTGTTAAGAATTTTAATTCTAACTACTGTGTTATTTAGTTATCACTGACTTACTAAATCTTTGTAAGTTACCCTGACACCACTTTGTGTGTCAGCCCTCACACAGAGCCACTCCCCTAAACATAACAAAGGAATTCTAGTTTTATTGACTAAGGTAGACAAGGGTGTACAAAAATACAACATAAAATCTCTACACTTTTCATAACAAACATCAAGTCTATGTTCACAAACTCTGGTGCCTAAACACCACACAAAACCACGTACTCAACCTTAGTCAACACAAGCATTCAATTTAAACAATTGCAATTCCCGACATTATCCAACTTGTCTAGAAGACTTGCTCATTTAAGACTTTCCCAATTTTCCCAACAAAGAAAAAAGATTTAAAGCAAATTGAAAAATAAAAGTCTACATTAGGATATTCTAAATCCAGTTCAAACAATAATTTGAAACACCAAAATTATTCATCAAAGTTTTAATCTATTTTCCATTCAATACCAGAAATGAAATCTATATAAACTCCGGAAAAATAGTCTATTCTAAGCACAATTAACTTAATCATAATAAATTGGTTATCAAAATATCTATATTTAAATATTTAATAATTATTTCTTTTAAATATCTCATAAAAACATGATAACACTTGCAAATTTTCTTATCGTTAAATAAATATATATTTATAAATATTATATATATATACTTTATATGTAATATATATTATTTTATTAATATACATTATATATATATCATATATATACATAATAAATAAAAAATATATAATTATTAATGACATTAAAAAAAACTTAAAATTTCAAATTAAAATTACAAATTAAAAATTGCATGGAAATTTAAACTAAATGTTAGGGCTTTAAGCCCTAACCTCACACAGCTTGCGCTGTGGGTAGGGCTGCCTTCGCAGCCTGCCCGATAGGGCTCGGCGGCGGCGGCTGAGCCGAGTGCTGCCCGCAAGGGCTGTGCTGGGCTCGACCCTCATTGCCGCCCCCCTGTGGGTCCAACTGCGGGTAGCACTGCCCATAGAGCTTCGACTCTTACGAATTTAAAATTCATATTTTCTAAAAATAAATTCACATAAATAAAAATGGACGACACTTCATTTAATTCTATTTTTTTTAAAAAATTAAAATTCTCAAATCCGCTGGTATGACGATTACTATAAATTCTCAAAATGAAGATCTCACAATCCAATTTATATATGAAGATGAATAATGAATATATATATATATATATATATATATATATATATATATATATATATATATATATATATATATAATTTCATTAGGGTTTTACAATAGAGAAATAAAAGAAATTTCTACAGAGGTTTATTTGAAATAAATATTCAACGGGGTTTCAAAGGGAAATAAGGGAAACTGTGAAATTTTCAACAGTACGCATAAAATTTTTCCCAAATGAATACTAATTTTTAATTCCAGAAATATAAATTTCATTTTCCCATATATATATAATTTCCCTTCACTCAAACGTATTTTTCCAGAAAGAGAAATTTATAGAAGTTTTTTTTTTTAAATTCAATAAATCTTTTTAGAGAATAGACAGTAAATAATATTTTTCGAGGAATACAGAAATTTTAATAACCAATAACTTTATTTTCTCAGACATTCCTTTTCAAAAACAAATAAATTAATACACAAAGGGAAATACCTATTTCCTTAGCTTCCAAAAATCTGACTGGTGAAGAGCTTTTCCTGTAGCTTCCAAAAATCTGACTGGTGAAGAGCTTTGCCTGTAGCTTCCAAATCCTTTCCTAAGAACCAATACCCAAATTGCAAACCAGAGATCTTCCACAAATTTACAACAATACCAAAAGCATAAACCCAATTTTTTTTTTAATAGAGAACTGATATTTTTCCTGTGAAGAGAAAATAGAATAGAATAGCCCCCTGTGTTCTTCCAAATCCAAAATAACATACGTGAACAACCTCAACCATAAACCATAAATTCAACTGGCACACATGTCGAGAAGTACAAAATATCTTTTAAGCACTTCTTGGCAATCTTGCCTCTCAAGATTTGCATGGATTTAATTCATTTTAAATTTTAAATTTCAATTTTCAAATTGCATATTTATTTAATAATTAAAAATGCCATTTCCACAAAAATATTAATTTAAATAAAATCTATTCACACACAATTTAAACAATATTAATTTAATTAATTAATTTATTTAATTAAATAAATTTAATCTCTAAGATCAAATTATTTAACCAAACAAACTAATTAATTTATTAAATACATGTAAAACTTATTTCTTTAACATTTATAAATTAATTTAAATAACAGTAAATTAAAATATAATAAATTATCATTAAATTTGAAAAAAATTACCTTTCAAGCAATTAATCCAAATAGGAAAAGACAAGACAAGACAACCAAAGACTCCAAACTAAACTGACAATGTACTATGACCAGGTTAAAGACTAGACTAGGATGAACCATGCTACTACCTCCCAATCAACATATCCGTTGAGTCTTGACACGTTCAGACTTGAGTAACCAGGTGGAGTTGGTGTCATGTACCTGCAATCCTGCAACTAAGCAAATAACATGCATATACATATATATCCATTGTACAGGCACACCATGCAGAGAAAATCACAGACATCATAGGGCACTCGCAAGCGAGGGATGCAATTCCGTTCTCCACACCAATACACATCACATTAGACTGACAACTTAAATAACAGTTAGTCCATCATAAACAAATATATAGCAATAACATTTGAAGGAAATCATCTACACTACATCAAAGCATGTCAGAAATCAAATATCACCATACAATATATCATCTTGTCATAAAGTGAATCCACTGTCGCTCAAAATCAGCGATCAAAATATCCATACCAAAGTACCAAAGTCTAACAGTGTGAAAACATGCAATAGAAAAAATAAGCATAAATGAAGGGGTACTACATTCTCCCCCCTTAGGATCAGGCTTGCTCCTAAAATCCTGCGAACAGATAGGGGTAAAGTTCCCTCATGCGTGTTGCATCCTCGCAAGTAGCAGAAGCCTCATGGCTAGGATCCCATTGGACCCTCACCTGATCAATGTCTCGACCCATGAGACTGAGTGTCTGGCACTGTAGAATGGCCATGGGCTCCAAAGCTAGCTGCCCGTCCTCTACCTGTAACACATTCCAATCAAGTACATGAGAAATTTTGGGATGATATGGTCTAAGAACCGATACATGAAAAACATCATGAATACGTGACAAACTGGGTGGTAAGGCAAGTCGATACACCACAGGACCAATTCTCTCTAAGATCTCAAATGGCCCATCGAAACGAGGAGCAAGCTTAGAGCCTTTTCCATAATGGATTGGACTCTTTCATGGTCGCACTCAAAGAAACACTCTATCACCAACAACAAACTGTCGGTCTATTCTATGTGCATCGACATACTTCTTTTTCCTATCTTGTGCTGCTATAAAATGTTCTCTAATACGGTCAACCTGTTGCTCCATATCAGGAAGCATCTTAGGACCAAGTAACACTCTATCCTCTAGTTGATCCCAACTCAGAGGATTTCGACAAGGATGACTGTATAATGCCTGAAATGGTGGCATACCTACGGAACTTTGATATCCGTTATTGTAAGCAAATTCTACTAAATACAGATAATCCTCCCAACGTGATTGTTGGTCCATTACGTACATTCTAAGCATATCCTCTAATATTTGGTTAACTCTCTCAGTTTATCCATCAGTTTGAGGATGATATGCTGAACTAAAGTTCAACTGTGTACCTAGAGCATGTTGTAATGAAGTCCACAGGGCTGAAGTGAATATGGGATCTCTATCAGAAATAATCCTATGAGGAATCCCATGCAATCTAACTATGTCCTCCATAAATATCCTAGCTACGGATGAAGCATTGTAAGATGATCATACTGGTGAAAAATGAGCTACCTTAGTCAATCAGTCAACAGTTACCATAATGGCATCATGTCAACGTGATGACGTAGGTAATCCTACAATAAAGTCAATAGATATAATATCCCATTTCCATTCAGGAATGAGATGTGGCTGTAACAATCTAGCAGGATGTTGATACTCAGCTTTGACTCACTAGCATTCAAGACATCTCGATACATAATCAACAATATCACGTTTCATACCAGGCCAGAAATATAATTGCCAAAGATCAGCATGCATTTTCTTAACACCTGGATGAGCTGAGTATGGAGCTCGATGTGCTTTAGTCATGATTAATGTACGAAGACCCTCTAAATGTGGTACATAGATGCGACCTAAATGCCGTAATATACCATCCGGTTCTAGGACATATCCTGCAAATCGACCTTCTAAAGGTCTACCAGATTCAATCTCTGACCTCACTTCTTGATACAACCTATCATTACGAAGTGCTGCTAGTATTTGACCTCTCAAATCTACTTCAAGAGTAGTAGTAGAGATCTCATGTCAACGATGACTAAGAGCGTCAGCCACAATGTTCTCTTTTCCTTGAACATATCTCACTTCAAAATCGTACTCACACAAGAACTCCATCCATCGTCATTATCTAGCATTCAAGTTAGGTTGCGTAAAAAGGTATTGTAGACTACAGTGATCAGTATGAAGTTCGAAACGATTCCCTAATAAGAAATGCCTCCATCAAACTAATGCATGCACAACTGTAGCTAGTTCTAAATCATGAGTGGTATAGTTTAATTCATGATCTTTGAGTTTGCAAGACTCATAAGCAATCACATGCCCATCTTGCATCAGAACTACTCCCAAACCCTCTAAGGATGGATCCGTGCATACTACAAAATCCTTAGTAGGATTAGGAACAATCAGTATAGGAGCATTAGTCAACTATTCTTTAAGTGTCTGAAATGCCAACTGACACCGCTCTATCCAAACAAACTTCTTCCCTTTTCTCTGAAGAGAAGTAATAGGATGACCGATTCTAGAAAATCCCTCAACAAACCACCTATAGTAACCAGCTAGACCCATAAAACTACACACTTCACCTACATTAGTAGGTGCGGGCCAATCTACAATAGCTTGAATCTTTGAAGGATCCATAACAATACCTTTTCCAGATATCACATGTCCAAGATATTTTATCTCAGTTTGAAAGAAGTCACACTTCTTCAGGTTTGTATACAATTGATTTTCCCTTAAACATTGCAATACCTATCTCAAGTGTTCTTATGAATGCTCCTTCATGTTTCTTGAATAGATCAAAATATCATCAAGAAATACAAGGACAAAGTGATCAAGGTATGTACGAAAAACACCATTCATTAGACTCATGAATACTGATGGTGCGTTCGTTAACCTAAACGGTACTACTGTGAATTTGTAGTGCTAATAACAAGTTCAAAAAGCAGTTTTATGAATGTATGCTTCAGCAATTCGCAATTGATGATATCCAGATTTCAAATCAATTTTAGAGAACACACATTAGCTCCCTTGATTTGATAAAAAAGATCATTGATTCTAGGCAAAGGATAACGATTCTTAATCGTAACCTTGTTCAATTGACGATAGTCAATGCACAATCTAAGTGACCAGTCCTTCTTCTTTACGAAGATGATAAGTGCTCCCCAAGGGGAGACACTTGGATGAATGAAACCCTTTTCTAATAATTCCTCTAACTGGATATGAAGTTCCTCTAACTCTTGAGTCATCATTCTATATGGAGCTCTAGATATAGGCTCAACTCCAGGAACTAGGTCTTGACTCTAAAATCAATATCCCTCTTCAGTGGCATTCCAAGTATATCATCAGGAAACACGTCTGCGAATTCCTTAAGAATAGGATGATCATCAAGAGATACCTCTCGACTCTCACCTTCTTCCAAATCAGTAACTGTTGTTGCAAACAGTTGACATTCCTGATGAAGACATCTCTTTAATTGCATAGCAGATATCATTCGCAAAGAGATAGGTCTTTGTATACCTAAGATTTCCACTTTCGTACCTAAATCATTAATGCAACTAACTGTCTTAAGTCGACAGTCAATCACAGCATGATGAGATGCTAACCAATCCATACCTAATACTATGTCATATGATACTAAAGGTGTAACATAAAGATTTACTAAGGTAGTTAACTACCAATTTTAAGTTCACAATTATGTACTAAGTTTTCTATTGCTACTTTCACCCTAGAGGTGAATTCAACCTGCCACTTACCGCCTTGCTTTACTACCACAAGACCACATCGGTCAACAATGGTTGGTGAAATAAAGGAGTCAGTAGCTTCAGAATAAAAAAGAATGGAAACACTACACCATGTAACTTACCTGAAGTCTCAACCACTGTGTTTTAGTGATTGTCTTGGCGGTCATTAACCATAGCATATACTGTATGTGACCATCCTGCATCACCCACTATAGGCTCTAAAATTGTAGGTCGAGGCCCAAAACCAGTAGAACCTCTCATCGGACACTGCCTAACAATGTGTCCCTGCTATCCACACGAGTAACAACCTGTGCCTCTACCGAATCCTCTGCCACCCAAAGGTGCATTGAATTTCTGGAAACTACCTCTACTGACAGTAGAATGAGCACTCTACGTAGGCTGATCTTGCCTATTGCGCTTGTTGCACCACCAGTTGTGACCCTTTCCTGTTTGTGGACTATTACCTTGCTGTGGTTGTGGATTATTATTCTTTTGAGGTGTATGTTGTTGTTGTTGCTGCCCACCCTTTGAGGGTGTCTGTTGGTTCCTAGAGGAACCCATTGTCTATGTCTGTCCACCCCATGGACTAAAACCTGCTGTAGGAGCACTGCCAATGTGTACTCCTGTGTGACCACCTAATGCAATAACAAGGTTCTCCTCCACTATGCGAGCCTTCTCCACCGCAACTTCCATAGTATTTGGCTCAAAGACTCTGACTCCACCACTAATGTGAGCATTCAAACCCCTGATGAAGTGTTGTACTAGCATAGGCTCATCATCTCCAATACCAGCATACTGCTTGATTTCATAGAATTTACGTTCATATTGCTCAACAAATAGAGCCAACTGACGTAGATCATGGAACTCGTCAGCTCGTCGCTACCTCCAATGTTCTGATAGGAATCGTGCTCTAAACCTCTCCATAAACATCTCCCAAGACACCGATCCAATATCTAAGTGGAGCTTTTGCTCCTCCAGGCGCCACCAAGTAGAGGCGAATCCTCTCAAATTCATAATAGCACATCTCGCTTGGGTATTGCTACCATAAGGGTGCATGGCGAAGCATCTACCCAAATCCAGTAGCTAGGTCTCTGCCTCTAAGCCACCTCCTGTACCATCAAAGGTAGGAGGGTGTGCCCTCAGTAAATCTCACATGTGTCTTGTAGTAATAGCATCCTGATGCACTGTATCATCTACTCTCCTTGGAGATCTATCTCTCTCTCTAACAACCTCTTGCTCAACTTCCTATTTAGGTCCAAGATGAGCTAGGACCTCCTCTAATAAAGGACGTATCTGTGAAACCTCTACTCCTGACTGTTCAAGATTCTGTCCTTCATTCCTCTGATCCAACTGCTCTGCCTGATCACTTTGATTAGGGCTTAGAGGGGGAGTAACCTAAGGGATTGGCCCTCGGCCTCCACCTCGACCTCTACCACGACCTCTACCACCTTGTATAGGCATGTTCCTACACATAACAATAACAAGTCTTAGATACTAAACAACCAAGGCTAACAGATAGCAACACTACTTACTAGGTCAACCTAATGGGCTCGCGATTACCCAGAGCGTCCAGTGTTTGTAACTTGGCTCTGATACCAATCTGTAATGCCCTGTCACAATAACCTAACGAATGTTGCAATTGTGTATAATAGTGAAATAATTTTTTTTTTTTTTAAAGTATTTATATTACTTAATTAGTTGCATACATTCACTAAGTTACACGATGTTACACTACTTGAGTTTCCATAGATGACTTTAGTATTTCACATTGCTTATAATTAATTAACATAAAAGTTAAAAAGGTAAACATTGCACATCATTTAAAATTCCATTCAAGATAATTTAAAGTACAAATATGTTTTCTTACATTGCATTTGATATGATATTACAATACTCATTCATCTGATGAGGTAGATCAAATAATAGTTACAATTTACATTTACAAATGTTCACCTCATAAACAATTGAGAGAAGTTACAATACAAGATTTCCATAATGTAATAAAGAAGTATACATATGTATCCAAGTACGAGCTCTCCATCCATGAAGCTCTCATTGCCATGATCATAAATTGGGGACCCAATGGAGTAAGGTGCACGTTCCACCCAACCATGTGGTACCCGTAGGTCCACCCCCCATGCTAGGAGATAGTAAGATGGTTACATAGACACAATCTACTAACCCTAGACACAAGTACATAACTAACTAATGGTTACATTGCTTCTAGATTTAAGACAATTGAATGAACTAAGTATACAAGGTAGACTGTTATTTTAGGTGGAGTGTCATCACAATAATGCAAAGGTTACCCTGGTGTTTCTTCCTAGGTTCTGGCCCCCAACTTGGGTTACCCTGGTAACCTCTTACAAAACCCAGCCCCGTTTGCAAACTATTGCGGAATTGAATGCCTCTTAAAGTAACAAGACATCGATTTGCCATTCCAAGCCTTCTCATCTTATACTCAAGACTGAACTAGCTCAAGAGTCTATAAGTGAGGCATAATCATCTTGTTAAGAATTTTAATTCTAACTACTATTTTATCTAGTTATCACTAACTTACTAACTCTTTGTAAGTTACCCTGACACCACTTTATGTGTCGGCTCTCACATAGAGCTACTCCCCTAAAAATAACAAAGGAATTCTAGTTTTATTGACTAAGGTAGACAAGGTGTGTACAAAAATACAACATAAAATCTCTACACTTTTCATAACAAACATCAAGTCTATGTTCACAAACTCTGGTGCCTAAACACCACACAAAACCACGTACTCAACCTTAGTCAACACAAGCATTCAATTTAAACAATCACAATTCCCCATGTTATCCAACTTGTCTGGAAGACTTGCTCATTTAAGACTTTCCCAATTTTCCCAACAAAGAAACAAGATTTAAAGCAAATTAAAAAATAAACGTCTACATTAGGATATTCTAAATCCAATTCAAACAATAATTTGAAACACCAAAATTATTCATCAAAGTTTTAATCTATTTTCCATTCAATACCAGAAATGAAATCTATGTAAACTCTAGAAAAATACTCTATTCTAAGCACAATTAACTTAATCATAATAAATTGATTATCAAAATATCTATATTTAAATATTTAATAATTATTTCTTTTAAATATCTCATAAAAACATGATAACACTTCCAAATTTTCTTATCGTTAAATAAATATATATTTATAAATATTATATAAATACTTTATATATAATATATACTATTTTATTAATATACATTATATATATCATATATATACATAATAAATAAAAAATATATAATTATTAATGCCATTAAAAATAACTTAAAATTTCAAATTAAAATTACAACTTAAAAACCGCATGGAAATTTAAAATAAATGTTAGGGCTTTAAGCCCTAACCTCACGCAGCCTGCACCGTGGGTAGGGCTGCCTTCACAGCCTACCCCACAGGGCTTGACGACGACAGCTAAGCCGAGCGCTACCTGCAAGGGCGGCGTTGGGCTCGGCCCTCGCTGCCGTCCCCCTGCGGGTCCGGCTACAAGTAGCACCGCCCACAGAGCTTCAGCTCTTATGAATTTAAAATTCATATTTTCTAAAAATAAATTTACATAAATAAAAACGGACGCCACTTCATTTAATTTCGTCTTTTTTTTTTTAAATTAAAATTCTCAAATCTGCCGGTACGACGATTACTATAAATTCTCAAAATGAAGATCTCACAATCCAATTTATATATGAAGATGAATATATATATATATATATTTATCAATATATACATATATAATTTCATTAGGGTTTTACAATAGAGAAATAAAAGAAATTTCTACAGAGGTTTATTTGAAATAAATATTCAACGGGGTTTCAAAGGGAAATAGGGGAAACTGTGAAATTTTCAACAGTACGCATAAATTGTTTCCCAAATGAATACTAATTTTTAATTCTAGAAATATAAATTTCATTTTCCCATATATATATAATTTCCCTTCACTCAAACGTATTTTTCCAGAAAGAGAAATCTACAGAAGTTTTCTTGTTTAAATTCAATAAATCTTTACAGAGAATAGACAGTAAATAATCTTTCCCGAGGAATATAGAAATTTTAATAACCAATAACTTTATTTTCTCAGACATTCCTTTTCAAAAACAAATAAATTAATACACAAAGGGAAATTTACCTATTTCCTTAGCTTCCAAAAATCTGACTGGTGAAGAGGTTTGCCTGTAGCTTCCCAAAATATGACTGGTGAAGAGCTTTTCTTGTAGCTTCCAAATCCTTTCCTGAGAACCAATACCCAAATTGCAAACCAGAGATCTTCCACAAATTTGCAACAATACCAAAAGCATAAACCCAATTTTTTTTTTTTAACAGAGAACTGATATTTTTCCCGTGAAGAGAAAATAGAATATAATAGCCTCCGGTGTTCTTCCAGATCCAAAATAACATCCGTGAAAAACCTCAACCATAAACAATAAATTCAACTATCACACATGTCGAGAAGTACAAAATATCTCTTAACTACTTCTCGACAATCTTGCCTCTCAAGATTTGCATGGATTTAATTCATTTTAAATTTTAAATTTCAATTTTCAAATTGCATATTTATTTAATAATTAAAAATGCCATTTCCACAAAAATATTAATTTAAATAAAATCTATTCACACACAATTTAAACAATATTAATTTAATTAAATAAATGTAATCTCTAAGATCAAATTATTTAACCAAACAAACTAATTAATCTATTAAATACATGTAAAACTTATTTCTTTAACATTTATAAATTAATTTAAATAATAGTAAATTAAAATATAATAAACTATCATTAAATTTGACAAAATTTACCTTTCAAGCAATTAATCCAAATAGGAAAAGACAAGACAAGACAACCAAAGACTCCAAACTAAACTGCCAATGTACTATGACCAGGTTAAAGACTAGACTAGGATGAACCATGCTACTACGTCCCAATCAACATATCCATTGAGTCTTGACACGCTCAGACCTGAGTAACTAGGTGGAGTCGGTGTCATGTACCTGCAATCCTACAACCAAGCAAATAACATGCATATACATATATATCCATTGTATAGGCACACCGTGCAAAGAAAATCACGGACATCATAGGGCACTCGCAAGTGAGTGATGCAATTCCGTTCTCCACACCAATACACATCACATCAAAATGATAACTTAAATAATAGTTAGTCCATCATAAACAAATATACAGCAATAACATCTGAAGGAAATCATCTACACTACATTAAAGCATGTCAGAAATCAAATATCACCATACAATATATCATCATGTCACAAAGTGAATCCACTGTCACTCAAAATCAGCGATCAAAATATCCATACCAAAGTACCAAAGTCTAACAGTGTGAAAATATGCAACAAAAAACATAAGCATAAATGAAGGGGTACTACACCTTGAATAAACTATTTGTAATATCTAGCAATACCCATAAAACTATGAACCTCAACTACATTAGTAGGTGCAGGCCAGTCAATGATCGCTTGAATCTTCAAAGGATCCATAGTAATACCCTTTCCAGAAATCACATGACCAAGGTATTTCACCTTAGTTTGGAAGAATTCACATTTCTTCAGATTTTCATACAACCGATTCTCCTTCAAGCACTACAATACCTGTCTCAAATGCTCTTTGTGCTCCTTCATAATTTTTGAATAGATCAAAATATCATCAAGAAACATGAGAAAAAAATGATCAAGATATGTGTGAAAGGCACTAGTCATCAAACTCATGAAAACTGATGGTGCATTCATTAACCCAAATGGCACTATTGTGAACTTGTAGTGCTCGTAACGAGTTTAGAATGTTTTTTTATGAATGTCCCCTTCTACAATGCATAACTGATGGTAACCTGATTTCATATCAATCTTAGGGAACAAATTAGCTCCCTTGATATGATGTAAAAGATCATCGATTCTGGGTAAAGGATATCAATTCTTAATTGTCACTTTGTTCAATTGATGATAATCGATGCACAATCTGAATGATCTGTCCTTCTTCTTCATGAAGATGATAGGTGCTACCCAAGGGGAAACATTGGGATGAACAAAGCCCTTTGCAAAAATTTCTTCCAATTGGATATGAAGCTCTTCCAGTTCCTATGTGGTCATTCTGTATGGCACTCGAGATATGGGCTCTACTCTAGGAACCAAGTCAACTCTGAAATCAATGTCACCTTTCAGTGGCATACCGGGAATATCACTGGGAAAAACATCTTTGAATTCCCTAAGAATAGGGTGATCATCAAGAGATATATCTCGACTCTCCCTTACCTCCAAGTCATTAACTGTTGTTGCAAACAATTGACAACCTTGACGAAGGCATCTCTTCAACTACATAACAGAAATTATGCACAAAGAGATGGGTTTCTGTACACTAATAATTTCAATCTCGACACCATAATCATCTATACAATGTACTCTCTTCTATCAATAGTTAATCACTGCATGATGAGATTCTAACCAGTCCATCCCCAAAACAATTTCATATGAACCTAGAGGTGTGACTTGAAGATCTACTGAGGTAGATAATGGTCCAATCCTTAGTCAAATTTGCAAACAAGGGATTCTACTACTACCTTTTCCCCAAAAGAAAATTTTACCTGCCACCTATCGCCTTGATTTACTACCACAAGTCCACATCGCTCAACAATAGTAGGTGAAATAAATGAATTAGTAGCTCCATAATAAAAAATAATAGTAACATTGGTACCCTGTAACTGAACTAAAGACTCAACCATAGTGTTCTAATGATCTTCCTGGTGGTTATTTACTGCAGCAAAGACTGTATGTGATCGGCCTACATCTCCAACTATTGGCTTTAAAGCTGTCAGTCGATGTCCAAATCCTGAAGTACCTCTCATAGGGAACTGCCTAGCAATATGACCCTACTGACCACGTGAAAAACAACCAGTACTTCTGCCAAATCCTCTACCACTAGAAGGTACATTAGATTTTTGAAAGATACCTTTGCTCACTGTAGACTATGCACTTTGAACTGGTTGATCTTGATGATTGCGCTTATTGCACCAATTGCGCCACCAGTTACAACTTTTTTAGATTTTGAACTATTACCCTACTGTAACTGTGAATTCTTATTATTTGGTGGATTATGCTACTGTTGTTGTCCACCCTTAGCAGGTGCCTACTGATTCCAAGAGGAACCACCCGTCTATATCTGACCACCTTGTGGACCAAAACTTGCAATAGGTGCAATTCCTATCTAAACTCCCATGTGTCCACCCAATGCCATAGTCAGATTATCCTCCATAATACGTGCCTTCTACACAAAAACCTCCATAGTCTTTGGCTTGAAGACTCTGACTCCTCTGCTAATACGGGCATTTAAGCCCCTAATGAAATGTTGTACCAACATCACCTCATCATCGACAATCCCTGCATACTATTTGAGCTCATAGAACTTGTGCTCAAATTTCTCCACGAACATAGCCATCTAACATAGATCATGAAACTAATTTTCACATCACTGTTTCCAATGCTCAGTCAAAAATCATGCTCTAAATCTCTCCAGGAGCATATCCCATGACAGTACACCAATCTCCAGATGGAGCTTTTGCTCCTCCAAATGCCGCCATGTAGAGGCAAAGCCTCTAAGATTCATTATGGCACAATGAGCTCAGGTATTGCTACCATAAGGATGCATAGAAAAGCATCATCCCAAATCAATCAACCAAGTTTCTACTTCTAAACCACCACCCATGCCCTCAAATGTAGGAGGGTGTGCCCTCAACAAATCTCATATATGCCTAGCAATAATGGCATCCTACTGCATAGTATAATCAACTCTCCTAGGAGATCTATCATGTTCTCTAACCACCTCCTATTCAACTTCTTGTCAAGGTCCAAGTTAGGAAAGATTCTCTTCCAGTAAAGGGTGTAACTATGTTCCCTCAACCTCTTGTTGTGCCAAAATATGTTCCGCGCTTGCCTGATCCAATTGAGGACCCAACTGATCTTCCTGTTCGCTCATATGAGAGCTTTGAGGGGGAGTAACTTGGTGGTTTGACTCACAACCACAACCTCAGCCTCAACCATGACCTCTACCACGATGTCTAGGCACAATCCTACACAAAGTCAAGGAAAGGTCTTGTTATAAGACAAACAAAACAAACAAGAAAACACATCAAAAAAATCTAACATCAAGAAAAACCTAATGGGCTCACAAAACTAGAGTACCCAGTGTTAGAACCTTTCTTTGATACCAATATGTAATACCCCACAAGAGAATCCAATAAAATAAAGCGTAAAGAACAAATTGATCGAATAATTTTTTTTTTTAAAGTCATTCGATTACACAGTTGTCTTAAGGATTCCAAGATGACGTTACTTAAACATTACAAATAAGATCATCACATCATAATAATAAATTTATATAAAAAAAACATAAGTACATTTCATACTCATGAATAATTCAATTTCATAAACTTTATACTGTCAAGATATTTATATATCAAGATTACATCAAGTGAGATTTTCATAAATCTCGATACATCAAAATATTGTTACAAGAGTACACTCATATACATGAGGTAAATATACAAAGAGGGTAATGATCTCATCATATCTAACATCCATGTCTTCAAACACATACAAATTCTAGTGTCATGAACAATGAAGTAACAGGAACCTGCTACAAGTATAGTATCAACTGTAAGATTATCCAACATTTGACGGTAATAGCACAATTTCCTCCCTACCATGTGAAACTTGAAGGTCTACTCCCTCTGTGCTAGGAGATAATGATAGGTCCACAAAACTAGCAACAATAATACAAAACAATACATTTACTTTGGTTACATTCACATAATGACATAACGATGTTAAAACCATATCAAAAAAACTCTCAGAGGAAAAACCCAACTATAGATAACTCTCAAAAGAGACCACAATCATGTAATAGGCAAAGATTGTCATCACATAGTTAGGATAGGTTACCCTGGTGAATCTTCCTAGACTACCAACCCTCTCCAAGAGTTACCTTGGTAGCCTCTACTGATTCCTGGCCCCTATACAAACTAGTGTGGAGTCATTCCATCTTTCAAGAAGAAGAGATAGTTGACTAAGCCATTCCATGCCTTCTTAGCCTTTCCTCAATCTAAATGAGCATTAAGGAGATAGGTGAGGTATACATTTATCTAAATTAATGTTTAATACTACCCAACCCCTAGTACATTAGTTAGGTTTCCACTGGATTATAAAACCTACGATAGGTTACCCAAACAATTGTTTAGGGTTTCGGCCCCTACCGCAAGCCACTCTTTCTACAACATGACTTAACATCAAAGGGAAAAGGATAGCCACTACGTAGAGGAACAAAACCACAAATGTTTACATCTCTATCAAATCGTAGATCATAATCTTCAAAATGACATATAATTAATGAAAAATTGAGCAAGGCTATATCCTAAGTGAAATCATTGTATTGAATAACATCGTTTGACCATAATAACTTAACAATACAATTCCACTCTCTTAGCCTCTAGGGAACTAAAATTTCCAAACTACCACATGAATACTCAACTTCAAGTTTCTAAAAATACCAAAACTATAATAAGGAATATTAATACTAGTAATCACATAAATAAATTCTACATGCCATATTCTTTAAAACAAAACTTCTAAATATTATTTCTCATTTTAAAGAATAACATGAACAATCACACGATAACTCAATTTAACTTAAGTAGGAACATTCAAATTTTAAGAAAACATTTAAATTGCATGTAAATATTTATTTGTTCCATAATATGCTAAGTTGAGATTTAACATTCATTTAAATAATAATTTTAAGAAATATCAGAAAGATGTTGATTTCAATACAAGTTTAAGTTAAGCAATTGAAGTAAAGAAACACATATTCATGCATACAAATGAGCACATGCAATTTTCTAGTATATAGTAACATGCATTGTAATACAATAACAAAATTGTAAGTGAACATTAGAAAACGAAAAGATCAATGTAATCAGCCATTGACTTTACATGGAATTTTAAAAATAAGGGTTATAAACTTGACATTAAGCATATTAAGCTTTCGTTGCAGCCATTAAATAAAGGCCAAATGAACACACCAATTGCACCGAGATTAGTTAGTTAGGGATAAAGGATTGTTTGTGTAATAAACAATTGATAACACAAAACTCCCAGTTTATAAATTTAATCCTAAGGGATGAGAGATGGAGGCCAAAGAAAATATAAGATCTGAAAATCAGATATTAACTAAAGATGAATGGTGTTGCATCACCATCAACATTTTCTAAGAAAATGAATAAGGCACTACAAATTCATTGGCTAGTCATGGAATTTGGCATGGCAGATTGTGTATGGAACTTAGAGAGGTTATTATACCTTTGAAATATTTCTATTATGTTCAAGTATTGCGGATAGAATAGGTTACCAATGGAATCAAGAATATTATTTAAACCTTGACAACATTCTACTTACAAATCTTGCGACAACAATAATAAAATTCAAGGAGGCTATTTAAATATTTGTGCCCTACCATGTTCAAGTATTTCAATAGTGACAGGTGCCAATAGTACCAAGGAGGTTATTTAAATCGAAACAACTTAAATAAAGCAATAGTGATAGATTTTCACAGAATCAAGAAGGTTGTTTAATTTCATACACCCTACCGTATTCAAGCACTACCACTATGACAGGAAATGCATGGAATCTCAAGAAAGATATTCACAAAACAAAGTTAAATGGGAAAATCATGGAGGATTTGTTCAAATAATTTTGAACTATATTTATCAATAACAACAAGGACGTTAGTACAGAGAAACATGCAAGCAAAGAATGATAAATATAACAAAAGAGATTTTTGAAATATATGAACCATTTCATTCGCACATAGGCAATTACCAAACTTCTCAAAGCGAATGAAGGTGATGCTACAAGAAACATCTTGAAGAGAAGACTTGCATCAAAAGAAACACATAAATCACTTTATGCATGGTGTTCACAAATAGACTGGGATACATCCTATTCTTACAAACTTAGCAAGTTTATATAAGTGTTTACAAACATTCTAGAATGATGAATGAGAGAGGTGTATAAATCAATTGAAAAGAAGGCAACACTATGTTATTTCCAACTAAAAGTAATTAGGCCAAAACATAGTTAAGTGATAGGTTGCACATGGAATCAAGGAGGTTGATTTAAATCATGACAATATTTTAGTTTTCATAACTAAAAATTTCAATAGATCTACGCACAATTAAGGGAGATCCAAAGCCAATTTCAATCATATATTAAATTACAATTCCTGAATTTTTGCATCATAGCTTTGCTATGTTTTCTATAAAATTTGAAAACTTGTTCTAATGAGTACTCTATTGCATGTGTAGATTTTTTAAATAAATTCTTTTCCACAAGGTTTATTCGAGAACTTGCAAGAAATCTAAAAGAAGAAAACCTGGTAAAACTTGATAGCTGAGCTGAATCAAATTTTGAATTTTCTGTCAATCCCACTCAAACACTAGCTAATTTGACAAAGAAACCCAATACAATTCTCCCCAATAATACACTTGCAATAAAAAACTGGGAAGAAAGCTTTTCCAAAAGAGCTACCATTGAAAAATTTCCTAAGAGCTAATACTATGAAAATTCTTCCAGAATATTGTCGTGAATGAAAATTGCAACCCCCAAAAACCTTTTGTGCTTTTAATTAACTCAAAATCATAAAGCTCATCTGATTGTCAATCATGCATACAAAATTGATCAATCAATTCTAACTTAACCATTTAACTCTAGATCACATTTTTTCAACACCAAATCAAAATTCTATAACATGTTGAAATCAACTTCTTGAAAATATCTATTTTCACATAAATCTTATTTGCACACGTAATTTCAACAATTATTAGTTTTTTAATTAAATACTTTTACAAAATTAACTTTCACTTTTACAATAAATGACTTGTTTAATTTAAATTAATATATTAAACCATAAACATTAAACATTTAATCAAATATATATATATATATATTAACAAATAATCATTTAACTAAAATAATGAATTCTGAAACTAAACAATACGGACAAAAATGATGCAAAAGAAATAGATGACAACAACAACGGGTGACAAATAGATACTCGTTCAATGAAGAATGATGGCTTCAAATGAGGACTTGACACTATCTTCAGAGCAACCTAATTTCATTGGATTAAGGTACGCTCAGATCTATCAAGCAGGTGGAGCTGATACCCAGTACCTGTATCTACATAAAACATCATTGTTAAACACATAAACATATATCAGTAAACACACTATGAAGAAGAATCACAACATAGCAGGGTACTCATCAATGATTATTGCTACACTGTCTTCTTTAGCAAAACTGATGAGTATCATATATCATAAAAAAAAATTTCATCATTATAACCACATAAAAAATCATAAGCAACATAGTCCATAACATTCATGTGTCAACGATAATATCAGTTCACAAAAAAAATTCAGATGTTTAGGATATCAAATTTGTCATCCACGAAGTACAAAAACAACATAATGTTGGAGTCATATTTGAAAATGAATAGCATAGTATCATAATCAACTAAAGCATCCATATATCAAACTAAATCAAACTAAAATAGAGTGTCACAACTGGAGGGACACTACATGGGATCCTCTCTACCTTGTCTTTCTTGGGAGGTACATTCTTCTCCTTGTTAATAGTCTTGAAGGAAACTTCTTTCCTGGATGGTTCTTCATCTCTCATCCTCATATAATAGGCTATGAATATACCATGTAGCTCATTTAGAGTTAGTTTTTCTATATTTCTCTTCCTTCTTCAATAGCTAAGATCTTATAATCATACTTGTATGTCATTGATCTAAGGACCTATTGTATATGAAAAATGGGGTTTGAATATTATCATATGACTTAGGACATAGAGCATACCCACTTTCCACCTACTACATTCAAGGGTAACCCTGGAGAAATCAATGAAATGATGATAATGGGAGAAAAAAGATATACTAAGGGACTATCCTAGGGCATGTTTAGAGATTACTAAGGGGTTCACCACGAAGCTAGGGCTTGGAAAAATGTGTGAAATTTAAGAAAAAACCTAGTGATGCATGAAATTTAAATTAGTGACCTAGAAATGCACATAAATCAGAACAAAAATCTATAAAAGATTCATAAGTGTGCACATGGAAACTTGTAGAGGCTTGAATGAAGACTCAAAATGCTACAAATCCTAAAATTTAGGCCTATTGGGACTCATTTGCCATTTTGGGTGAATCATTCCTAGATTTGGATTTCTATGCAGGAGCATGTTTCTCAAAAATGGGTATCTGAAACTGCAAAAATCTCAAAATTGACCTAAATGGGACTCATTTTCCATTATGGGTGAATGAGTCTAGTTAGGGTTTTTTGGAGCTTTAAAATTTGAATTGGACCTTCAAGGTCTACTCTTTCTATTCCTCTTGGTTTTTGGATCTGAAACCATGATTTCAGGTTTGTAGGTGACTTTTTGGTGAAGATTATGACCTTACAAATGGGGAGACAAATCCAACAAATTTATCCAAACTTGCAACCTAATATTCAGTGATCCTTCAAGTCTTCAACACATCTGGATCTACAATTACAAAAAGAGAGAGGAAAAGTGTTGATTTTTAGGGAATGGAGGTTTTCCTTGGTCAAACCCCTTGTAGGTAATTTAACCAAATGGTGAGATAATGAAATGAAGGCATGAAACATGAAAAAAAGAACATGAATCATGGAAAATAATACCTTGAATGATTCCTTGTAAATGATGTCTTGTAAATTTGTAACTCAACATGAAATGGCTATGAAGGATGTAGATCTTGATCTTGATAATAGGAGTAGAATAATGCTTGATCTTGGATCTCCAATGCTACATCACAACATTAGCTCAATAATATGCTTGATACTTGACATCCTTGACATGATGATGGATCTTGAATTGTTGCAATAATTGATGAAGAATTATTCCCTTGAATTCCTTAAAAATGATCTTGAATGCTCTCTTGATGCTCTTGTGAAGTCTTGGAATGCTTAAATCTTAAGTTCTTGGTTTGATATCATGTAAGATTATATGAAATAATGATTTGAAAGCTTTTATATATAGGAAATTCACTCAAATGACCATTTATTTGATCTTAAAGGCCGACATAGAAGAAATTTGAACTTAAAACCAAATTTTCCTACTTAAAACCTCAAAAATAGGCCAAATGGGACTCATTCGCCATCTGTAGTGAATGGGTCCCACTTGGATGGGACTTATTCACCTAAATTGGTGAATGGGACCCACAAGGCCTATTTTGATTGCTAAATTGTCAAGGAGTGTGTAAATTAAGTTTAAATGTTGATTGTTGGGTTTTTGATTGAAATATGCCTTGTGATGCACAATATAGGGTCATAGGGGCCTATTAAAGGGTCCTAAATGCAAGAGGGCCCAAAATTCAATGTGAAAGTGTAAATAAATACATTTTACATTGTTAAATTAAGGAAAAATTAGATCAATTTAGCTTAAAAGGGCCCTAAATCAAACGTGAATGTGTAAAACACATTACAACACTAGATTAGGTCCACTTTATTTAAAAGCCTCATAAGTTTAATGTGAAGGTGTCAATAAATACACTTACAACATTAAATTAGGGAAAAGCTGTTGGAAGACTAAAATCACTGAGAGGGGGGTGAATGAGTGATTTATAAAAGTCACAATATTTTTTTAGTTCAATGTTCACTTTTAAACCAAGAAAACAAATGAAAATTTGAGAAGTATTTTTGACTTGTATATCAATTAAGCATATGAATAAGACATTCATATGGATAGAATTAAATGAAATATTTCTTCTTTCGCTTGAATGAAAGTTCATAACATTAACAGGATAGCTTTAGTGTAAACATTGGAAAAAATGAAAAAGATCATTCAACTATGAACTGATAAGGACAAACATCACAATCTAGCAATATTATCATAACAAAGCAATGACACTATAAGCCCATGAATTTGATGAGTGGAAAACCCTCTTGGGGTAGAAAAACCACTCCAAATTCATGCCTTACTGGCTTAAATAAAACCACTATTTACAATGCCTTATAGGAAAAATTTAGAGCACCAACTCCAAGAGCACCAACCCCTTATAGATTTAGGAACACCCATTCCAAGGAGCATCATCCCCTTTTAACTCATAACAATCATAGAATCCTATCAAAATCTTATAAGTGTAGATTTTACAACTCTAGAATTTCAATAAAAGACTATGTATATCCTCATTAAGCACATTGAAGAATGTTGTGCATTAACATCTTCCATCAATACAATAATATGAGAATCATAATAAAATATTTTCATAGTACTATTTTTGCACAATATGACTGAAGCTTCATAATCCTCTCTTAGACTGTAGAAAAATTCCTGAGAACCTTATTTTAAAGATACTATGAATGATAACTTCTATATGTAGTTTGAGTAACTAAAAAACAATGCAGGTTAGGGTTACAAGAAAAAGCCTAAAGAGTTTTTCAACTAACTCTTTCAAGAATCATATGTTTTCCTGTAACTTTATGAAAATTTCAAGATTGGAAAATAAATGTTTCATTTAATTGATTGCATTTAAGCCTTCATTTGTTTGTTAAGAAATAACCAAGGGTTTGAATAAAAATAATCACTGAAACTTCATTGTTAATATCTTTACAAAAATCATGATATAGTTCATAAAAATGTGTTAACTGTAATACCCATTTAGGGAGGAATAAAAGAAAATAAAAACCAGAGGAACCATTTCAAAACCTCCAAACTAAAGATCTCCATCTATGAACTTTTCCTCTTCACTTTCAACTTCCACTTTCAAGCAATTTATCAGAAATCTACAACCATAAACTCTCCACGGTGGCGGCTAGGGTTTCATATGATATACAATGAAACAATAATAAAACTAGCCTATATTTCCCCCAAGTCTTTTGAAGACTTCTAGCAAAAATAATACACAATGATTAAAGTCATTTTGAAGTCTGGTGAGAAATATCATATCACATGATTTAATCAATTATTAAAATGCTTTTTAGACCATTGAATGCCGACACACATCATTAGTCCTCAAAGACTGTCGAAGTCACATAATATCCCTTTATCGAAGCTTTTTCAAAGGGAACTTTAACCTTTAATAATCTCGACTCCTCAAAGCATAGAATTCCTGAGAAGGGTTTTTTTTTTCTTTGCTTAATAGAAGTCCTAGATGTAACCCGATTTAGACTCAAAACAATGATCAACAATATTCAATCCTTAATATCATTGCTAGACTTTTAAAAAGTCTATTTCATTGACATTCAACAAATTCCTTTATCACATGCTTCGATACTCATTAGGAGTATAAAGTAAACACAAGCTTTTTACAAGGAGTGTTGATTAAGGAAAGACATGGTGTAATCACCTTTTCACATGGAAGTCAACTTTAAACCAATTTCCTTATTATCACATCAAACACCGATGCAATGTGATCAAGGACACATGCATTGTTCTCAAATACATGTAAGCTACCCAAAGCAAGACAAAATAAAGCCTTGTTAGGAAGAGCCTAAAACCTTATTAATGTCACTGCCATATGACTTTTACAAAGATAACTCCAATGTAAAATGAAATAACCACCAATGTGACAAAATAAACCAATTAATTTTTATATTATATGCCACATTAAATAATCAATCAAGATGCTTATGAACACTTGAATGTTGATTATCATAGCAATGCTTGTATAGAGAATTCACCTAATAAATTTTTGTTTTAACAAATTAAACCTACAAATGATCAATCAGAATATTATCAAATAACTTGTCACATACAACCTCAAATGGAGCTTTCAAACAATCCTAAAAAATGATCAACCTACATAACCTATACAATGCCTTATCAACACTGTCACTCTAACATAATCATAAACATTGAAAGAATATCATGTAGAGTAGATCTAAAACTGAACATCATGTAGCTCATCAAAATGATGTAGAAAAAGACAAGGAAATCATGATATAAACTGAACCAAATCATATGTAACCAAGATTAGACCATCCCAATTGTATAAATTGTGTGCATGATGTCAATGACACATCACAAGTGAATACACCATCTGCATGTCATGAGAACCAATAAATCCTAACAATCAATGAGAGAATGCATCTTGCATCATATTCCAACCAACCAATCAACATCCTCGAAATCAATATGCACATCATATAGCTTGTTAATGTCAATCAAAGAACACCATTATACGAACTAGTTTTGTTATCAAGAACAAGCATCACACATCACAAACAACTAAGAGTCAACAAAATTTAAGTTTATTTAGCTTAGAAGGGATCAAAACCCAATGTGGATGTGTAAAACTTATCATAACACTAGATCAAGGTGATATCAAGTCCAATTTATCATTAATTATTTTTGAATTAAGAAAGGAAAAGGCATACCCTTTTTCTATCATTACAACACCTTGAATACAACATATTCTTTCAACTCTTCTCAATACCCTTTGATAGAGTTCACTATATCATTAGCTCTTAGAAGATAGTCTACAATCTTGTCTTCCTCTATACTCCTTAGGCCTTCAAATATAGCTTTTAGTATTTGAAGCTTTACCATTTTTTCCTTTTCATCTCCTTCATAGATCTTTTTCAAAGTATCCAAAACATCTTGTGCATTATTACAATAGATAACTTTTCTATGCACGGATCTAGATAGACTATTCATAATAGCAAACCATGCTTTTTCATTATTTTCAAAGTCCTTTTTAGTTGCAACGTCAGTAGGAGGTGTGGTCGGTGGTGTGTATCTAGTCACTACGAACATCCATACATCAAAATCTAAGGATCCCAAATATCCTTTCATTAATGAGCTCCAATAGGCATAATATTTTCCATCAAACCTAGGTGGCTTATTTGTAGAACTTTCTTCACTAGCCATTTGTGTTCACAAATCTAAGAATCTACCTGAGCTGATTAAGCTTCTCTTAGGGAACCTAGGGCTCTGATACCAATTGTTGGAATAAAAAAATCTACTAAGAGGGGGGGGGGTAAATTAGTAAATACTAAAATTTTGCTTTCTTTTCTTAATTGTAGGAACAACTCTTAAATCTAAACGTGTAGATTAAAATGTAAAAGATATGAAAAATACATGCACATAAAGGAATAGCACATAACAACATATATATGTGGAAAACCCAAGATGGGAAAAACCATGGTGAGAAAATTCTTCTAGGAGCTACTGTCCTAATCTAGCCTCACAAAGAAACCTTCTATTACAAATTTTAAGGGCACCAACCCTAAGGAAAAACCAATCCCTTGAACTAGGCACCAACTCAATTATTTGAAGGCACCAACCTATTAGATTTACAACATAAAAGGTTATTACAATTTGTTCCTAAGGAACTCAAGTCAATGATATAGCTTACTCTACAACAACTCAACTATTTGTTGCTGCCACAACACCTTGCTTCTCTACTCTGCACCCAACTAGTTCAACTCTATTCTTCTCCTTCTTTAGTCCATTCTTAGTCAACATTAATGCACCACCATACCCATTCAGTAGCTCTCCCTCTCTTTTCAGTGTATTCTTTTTTTGCCTCTGGAGATTAAAATTACTTCTACAATGTACACCCACTTCTCTACTCTTTTCTCAATTACTATATTTTGACAATATTCTCATGTGTTTTGTGTAGAGATAATTGATGATGATTTCCTCATGGTTCTTCACCATGATCTACATATATTTTGTTAGGGTTCATAATATCTTCTACTTTTTCATGCCCTTTGTATTGAGTTGCACAACATTAATTATGGTGTAGAGAATTTCCTTCATCCTCTCTCTATCAAACCCTAGGATTGGATATGCAATTAATGCCTCCTTTTGATTATTTGATCTTATCTTGATCTTTGTCTCTATAGCCATCTATTCTACTAATCTATACATAAAATCTCATTACAAATGAACCATAGATTTTTGGCACCATGCACCCTTCTAGCTCTTCTAGAGTTTTTCAGCTAAAAGGAGAGAGTAGGGCCAAAACTACTAAAGGGTTCATCCAAATTAAGATGTGTATAATGTTATTTAGGATAAGTGAGATGATATAGATGCAATGAATTAATGGATTTTATTGATTAAAAATGTAAAACTAATGAAATATGATTTGTTTGAAAACACATTGTGTAATACAAAATCACCTAAAAATTAATAGTAAACTGCAACAGAAATGAATTAGACTGAAATTGTGCACCTCAAACCTTGATGAAGATTGGAGATTACATTTGAAATATTATTGATGTTTTTCAGGCCTGGAGGGACTCATTTGCCATTCTGGGTGAATTAGTCCTAGTTCTGCCAAAGTAAGCTGAAACTCGTTTCTGACAAAAGGGTAGTGAAAAATGTAGAAAAATATTAAAAAATGACCCTAGAGTGGAACTCATTAGAAACCTATGGTGAATGAGTCCACTTTTTAATTTCTATATTTTCAAAGATGGATTCCAAAGCTTCTGATCTGCACTTTGACTTCCTACAGGTGTTGACTTCAGAAACTTTGATTTACAAGCCTGAAAATGAGTTTTTGTTGATTCTTTGACTTATTGAATGAAGAGAAGACTTGGGAAATTGTGAAACTTGATCTTCAATGATTTCCAAGCTTCCAAGAGTCCTAAATTTGCAAACACACAAGAAGAAGAGAAGAAATGGTGAATGTTACTACATGGGGGTTTGCCTTGGTCAAACCCCTTTTAGGTAATTAAACCAAAATGATGAAATAAAGTAATGAAACATGCAATATTGGATTTTACTACCTTTCCATGATTTTTATCTTGGATTTCTATAGAAATGGAGGAAAATTCAACCCTTGAATTCCTTTAGGAGCTTTCTTGATGTCTTGCAATGACAAAACCCTAAGTTACTTGATTTGAGATAGAAGATTGGTGGATGAATAGTGAAGAATGGATGTGAATCAAGTTAATGGATGTAAAAATGAGTTTAGATAGGTTATT
Organism: Sequoia sempervirens; assembly: GCA_007258455.2. Lineage (NCBI taxonomy): Eukaryota > Viridiplantae > Streptophyta > Pinopsida > Cupressales > Cupressaceae > Sequoia > Sequoia sempervirens. The sequence continues at coordinate 50,413,994 of VDFB02000363.1, read as the reverse complement.
TTATGGGAAATTCACCTATTTTACCTGGTAATACCTCATCACAGGATGCAATGAAGCAAAATTAAACTCAAATTTCACTTTTTTCTTGCTCAAAGGTCAAAATTGAGCCAAATGGGACTCATTCACCACACATAGTGAATGGGTCCCATGTGGATGGGATTTATTCACCATGCATGGTGAATGGGTTCCATAGGGGCTATTTTGACAACTCAAATGCCAAGAGATAAGGAAATAAGGTTTAAAATGAAACATTATTAGGTATTTGATCAATTTAAGCCTCAAGATGCACAATATGGGTTAACATGGGACTATTAGTGTTTATGTGAATGTCAAATAGCACTTGGGACGAAAAAAAAATGTGAAAGTGTGATTAAATACACTTGACAACATTAAAATGAGGTCCTCATAGCCTAGGAAGGCACATGAACCAATGTGAATGTGAAAGACACATTAAAACACTAGTTTAACATTAAGTTTAAGTTATATATAAGTCTTCTAGATTGATGTGATAATACTATTAAACACATTTTATAGTGTTGAATTATGGAGAAATGGGTCCATTAAGTCTAGAAAATCATGAAAGTATCTTAGTTAAAAACCAATTTTCATGGGAGATGGAAAAAGAAGTGCAATTTGATTCCAAAAATTTTGAAAAAAATATTTTTATAATCTATAGACAAAATGTGACGAGACTCTAGTTTGCACCATCTTCAAATTCCTCATGGTTTAGCTGCTATAGGTGCTTGAATGTGAAGATTTAGTTAAAAATAATAATTTTAGTGTCTAGTTTGGCCAAAAATTGTAAACCACTAATGTGGGATAACCCTATTAGAATAAAGTCAACATATTTAGAAATTAGACTCAAAATACTAAATTTCATAGTACTAAACTTTGTAATCATACTTGTATGTCATTGATCTAAGGACCTATATTTCTCTTCCTTCTTCAATAGGTGAGATCTTATAATCATACTTGTATGTCATTGATCTAAGGACCTATTGTATATGAAAAATGGGGTTTGAATATTATCATATGACTTAGGACATAGAGCATACCCACTTTCCACCTACTACATTCGAGGGCAACCGTGGAGAAATCAATGAAATGATGATAATGGGAGAAAAATATATACTAAGGGACTATCCTAGGGCATGTTTAGAGATTACTAAGGGGTTCACCACCAAGCTAGGGCTTGGAAAAATGTGTGAAATGTAAGACAAAACCTAGAGATGCATGAAATTTAAATCAGTGACCTATAAATGCACATAAATCAGAACAAAAATCTATAAAAGATTCATAAGTGTGCACATGGAAACTTGTAGAGGCTTGAATGAAGACTCAAAATGCTACAAATCCTGAAATTTAGGCCTATTGGGACTTATTTTCCATTTTGGGTGAATCATTCCTAGATCTGGGTTTCTATGCAGGAGCATGTTTCTCAAAAATAGGTATCTGAAACTGCAAAAATCTCAAAATTGACCTAAAATGGGACTCATTTTCCATTATGGGTGAATGAGTCTAGTTAGGGTTTTTTGGAGCTTTAAAATTTGAATTTGACCTTCAAGGTTTTCTCTTTCTATTCCTCTTGGTTTTTGGATCTGAAACCATGATTTTAGGTTTGTAGGTGACTTTTTGGTGAAGATTATGACCTTACAAATGGGGAGACAAATCCAACAAATTTATCCAAACTTGCAACCTAATATTCAGTGATCCTTCAAGTCTTCAACACATCTGGATCTACAATTACAAAAAGAGAGAGGAAAAGTGTTGATTTTTAGGGAATGGAGATTTGCCTTGGTCAAACCCCTTGTAGGTAATTAAACCAAATGGTGAGATAATGAAATGAAGGCATGAAACATGAAAAAAAGAACATGAATCATGGAAAATAATACCTTGAATGATTCCTTGTAAATGATGTCTTGTAGATTCGTAAGTCAACATGAAATGGCTATGAAGGATGTAGATCTTGATCTTGACAATAGGAGTATAATAATGCTTGATCTTGGATCTCCAATGCTACATCACAACATTAGCTCAATAATATGCTTGATACTTGACATCCTTGACATGATGATGGATCTTGAATTGTTGCAACAATTGATCAAGAATTATTCCCTTGGATTCCTTAAAAATGATCTTGAATGCTATCTTGATGCTCTTGTGAAGTATTGGAATGCTTAAATCTTAAGTTCTTGGTTTGATAACATGTAAGATTATATGAAATAATGATTTTAAAGCTTTTATATATAGGAAATTCACTCAAATGACCATTTATTTGATCTTAAAGGCTGACATAGAAGAAATTTGAACTTAAAACCAAATTTTCCTACTTAAAACCTCAAAAATAGGCCAAATGGGACTCATTCACCATCTGTACTGAATGGGTCCCATTGGATGGGACTTATTCACCTAAATTGGTGAATGGGACCCACAAGGCCTATTTTGATTGCTAAATTGTCAAGGAGTGTGTAAATTAAGTTTAAATGTTGATATTGTTGGGTTTTTGATTGAAATATGCCTTGTGATGCACAATATAGGGTTATAGGGGCCTATTAAAAGGTTCTAAATGCAAGAGGGCCCAAAATTCAATGTGAAAGTGTAAATAAATACATTTTACATTGTTAAATTAAGGCAAAATTGGATCAATTTAGCTTAAAAGGGCCCTAAATCAAACGTGAATGTGAAAAACACATTACAACACTAGATTAGGTCCACTTTATTTAAAAGCCTCATAAATTTAATGTGAAGGTGTCAATAAATACACTTACAACATTAAATTAGGGAAAAGTTATTGGAAGACTGAAATCACTGAGAGGGGGGTGAATGAATGATTTATAAAAGTCACAATAATTTTTTTAGTTCAGTGTTCACTTTTAAACCAAGAAAACAAATGAAAATTTGAGAAGTAGTTTTGACTTGTATATCAATTAAGCATATGAATAAGACATTGATATGGATAGACTTAAATGAACTATTTGTTCTTTTGCTTGAATGAAAGTTCATAACATTAACAGGATAGCTTCAGTGTAAACATTTGCAAAAATGAAAAAGATCATTCAACTATGAACTGATAAGGACAAACATCACAGTCTAGCAATATTATCATAACAAATCAATGACACTATAAGCCCATGAATTTGACAAGTGGAAAACCCTCTTGGGGTAGAAAAACCACTCCAAAATGATGCCTTATTGGCTTAAATAAAACCATTGTTTACAATGCCTTATAGGAAAAATTTAGAGCACCAACTCCAAGAGCACCAACCCCTTATAGATTTAGGAACACCCATTCCAAGGAGCACCAACCCCTTTTAACTCATAACAATTATAGCATCCTATCAAAATCCTATAATTGTAGATTTTACAACTCTAGAATTTCAATAGAAGACTATGTATATCCTCATTAAGCACATTGAAGAATGTTGTGCATTAACATCTTCCATCAATACAATAATATGAGAATCATAATAAAATATTTTCAATGCAGTACTATTTTTGCACAATATGACTGAAGCTTCATAATCCTCTCTTAGATTGTAGAAAAATTCTTGAGAACCTGATTTTAAAGATACTATGAATGATAACTTCTATATGCAGTTTGAGTAACTAAAAAATAATGCAAGTTAGGGTTACAAGGAAAACCCTAAAGAGTTTTTCAACTAACTCTTTCAAGAATCATATGTTTTCCTGTAACTTTATGAAAATTTCAAGATTGGAAAATAACTGTTTCCTTTAATTGATTGCATTTAAGCCTTCATTTGTTTGTTAAGAAATAACCAAGGGTTTGAATAAAAATAATCACTGAAACTTCATTGTTAATATATTTACAAAAATCATGATATAGTTCATAAAAATGTGTTAATTGTAATACCCATTTAGGGAGGAATAAAAGAAAATAAAAACCAGAGGAACCATTTCAAAACCTCCAAACTGAAGATCTCCATCTATGAACTTTGCCTCTTCACTTTCAACTTCCACTTTCAAGCAATTTATCAGAAATCTACAACCATAAACTCTCCATAGTGGCGGCTAGGGTTTCATTTTCTATACAATGAAACAATAATAAAACTAGCCTATATTTCCCCCAATTCTTTCAAAGACTTCTAGCAAAAATAATACACAATGATTAAAGTCATTTTGAAGTCTGGTGAGAAACACCATATCACGTGATTTAATCAATTATTAAAATGCTTTTTAGACCATTTAATGCCAACACACATCATTAGTCCTCAAAGACTGTCGAAGTCACATAATATCCCTTTATCGAAGCTTTTTCAAAAGGAACTTTAACCTTTAATAATCTCGACTCCTCAAAGCATAGAATTCCTGAGAAGGGTTTTGTTTTTCTTTGCTTAATAGAAGTCCTGGATGCAACCCGATTTAGACTCGAAACAATGATCAACAATATTCAATCCTTAATATCATTTCTAGACTTTTAAAAATTCTATTTAATTGACATTCAAAAAATTCCTTTATCACATGCTTCGATACTCATTAGGAGTATAAAGTAAACACAAGCTTTTTACAAGGAGTGTTGATTAAGGAAAGACATGGTGTAATCACCTTTTCACATGGAAGTCAACTTTAAACCAATTTCCTTATTATCACATCAAACACCAATGCAATGTGATCAAGGAAACATGCATTGTTCTCAAATACAAAATACCATGTAAGCTACCCAAGGCAAGACAAAATAAAGCCTTGTTAGGAAGAGCCTAAAACCTTATTAATGTCACTGCCATATGAATTTTACAAAGATAACTCCAATGTGAAATGAAATAACCACCAATGTGACAAAATAAACCAATTAAGGTTTATATTATATGCCACATTAAATAATCAATTGAGATGCTTATGAACACTTGAATGTTGATTATCATAGCAAGGCTTGTATAGAGAATTCACCTAATAAAGTTTTGTTTTAACAAACTAAACCTACAAATGATCAATCAGAATATTATCAAATAATCAGTGACATACAACCTCAAATGGAGCTTTCAAACAATCCTAAAAAATGATCAACCTACATAACCTATACAATGCCTTATCAACACTGTCACTCCAACATAATCATAAACACTGAAAGAATATCATGTAGAGTAGATCTAAAACTGAACATCATGTAGCTCATCAAAATGATGTAGAAAAAGACAAGGAAATCATGATATAAACTGAACCAAATCATATGAAACCAAGATTAGACCATCCCAATTGTATAAATTGTGTGCATGATGTCAATGACACATCACAAGTGAATACACCATTTGTATATCATGAGAACCAATAAATCCTAACAATCAATGAGAGAATTCATCTTGCATCATATTCCAACCAACCAATCAACATCCTCGAAAGCAATATGCACATCATGTAGCTTGTTAATGTCAATCAAAGAACACCATTATATGAACTAGTTTTGTCATCAAGAACAAGCATCACACATCACAAACAACTAAGAGTCAACAAAATTTAAGTTTATTTAGCTTAGAAGGGACCAAAACCTAATGTGGATGTGTAAAACTTATCATAACACTAGATCAAGGTGATATCAAGTCCAATTTATCATTAATTATTTTTGAATTAAGCAAGGAAAAGGCATACCCTTTTTCTATCATTACAACACCTTGAATACAACATATTCTTTCAACTCTTCTCAATACCCTTTGATAGAGTTCACTATATCATTAGCTCTTAGAAGATAGTCTACAATATTTTCTTCCTCTATACTCCTTAGGCCTTCAAATCTAGCTTTTAGTATTTGAAGCTTTACCATTTTTACCTTTTCATCTCCTTCATAGATATTTTTCAAAGTATCCAAAACATCTTGTGCATTATTACAATAGATAACTTTTCTATGCACGGATCTAGATAGACTATTCATAATAGAAAACCATGATTTTTCATTATTTTCAAAGTCCTTTTTAGTTGCAACATCAGTAGGAGGTGTGGTCAGTGGTGTGTATCTAGTCACTACGAACATCCATACATCAAAATCTAAGGATCCCAAATATCCTTTCATTAACGAGCTCCAATAGGCATAATATTTTCCATCAAACCTAGGTGGCTTATTTGTAGAACTTTCTTGACTAGCCATTTGTGTTCACAAATCCAAGAATCTACCTGAGCTGATTAAGCTTCTCTTAGGGAACCTAGGGCTTTGATACCAATTGTTGGAATAAAGAAATCTACTAAGAGGGGGGGTAAATCAGTAAATACTAAAATTTTAGCTTTCTTTTCTTAATTGCATGAACAACTCTTAAATCTAAACGTGTAGATTAAAATGTAAAAGATATGAAAAACACACACACATAAAGGAATAGCACATAACAACATATATATGTGGAAAAACCAAGATGGGAAAAACTATGGTGAGAAAATTCTGCTAGGAGCTAGTGTCCTAATCTAGCCTCACAAAGAAACCTTCTATTACAAATTTAAGGGCACCAACTCTAAGGAAAAACCAATCCCTTGAACTAGGTACCAACCTATTAGATTTACAACATAAAAGATTATTACAATTTGTTCCTAAGGAACTCAAGTAAATGATATAGCTCACTGTACAACAACTCAACTATTTGTTGCTGCCACAACATCTTGCTTCTCTACTATGCACCCAACTAGTTCAACTCTATTCTTCTCCTTCTTCTTTAGTCCATTCTAATTTTGCCTTAATGCACCACCATACCCATTCAATAGCTCTCCCTCTCTTGTTAGTGTATTTTTTCCTCTGGAGATTAAAATTACTTCTACAATGTACACCCACTTCTCTACTCTTTTCTCAATTACTATATTTTGACAATATTCTCATGTGTTTTGTGTAGAGCTAATTGATGATGATTTTCTCATGGTTCTCCACCATGATCTACAAATATTTTTTTAGGTTTCATAATATCTTCTACTTTGTCATGCCCTTTGTATTGAGTTGCACAACATTAATTATGGTGTAGAGAATTTCCTTCATCCTCTCTCTATCAAACCCTAGGATTGGATATGCAATTAATTCCTCCTTTTGATTATTTGATCTTATCTTGATCTTTGTATCTATATCCATCTGTGCTACTAATCTATACATAAAATCACATTACAAATGAACCACAAATTTTTTGCACCATGCACCCTTCTAGCTCTTCTAGGGTTTTTCACCTAAAAGGAGAGAGTAGGGCCAAAACTGCTAATGGGTTCATTCAAATTAAGATGTTTATAATGTTATTTAGGATAAGTGAGATGATATAGATGCAATGAATTAATGGATTTTATTTATTAAAAATGTAAAACTAATGAAATATGATTTGTTTGAAAACACATTGTGTAATACAAAATCACCTAAAAATGAATAGTAAACTGCAACAGAAATGAATTAGATTAAAATTGTGCACCTCGAACCTTGATGAAGATTGGAGATTACATTTGAAATGTTATTGATGTTGTTATTCAGACCTGGAGGGACTCATTTGCCATTCTGGGTGAATTAGTCCTAGTTCTGCCAAACTAAGCCAAAACTCGTTTCTAACAAAAGGGTAGTAAAAAATGTAGAAAAATATTAAAAATTGACCCTAGAGTGGAACTCATTAGAAACCTATGGTGAATGAGTTAACTTTTTAATTTCTATATTTTCAAAGATGGATTCCAAAGCTTCTGATTTGCACTTTGACTTCAGAAACTCTGATTTACGAGCTTGAAAATGAGTTTTTGTTGATTCTTTGACTTATTGAATGAAGAGAAGACTTGGGAAACTGTGAAACTTGATATTTACTGATTTCCAAGCTTCCAAGAGTCCTAAATTTGCAAAAACACAAGAAGAAGAGAAGAAATGATGAATGTTACTACATGGGGGTTTGCCTTAGTCAAACCCCTTTTAGGTAATTAAACCAAAATGATGAAATAAAGTAAGAAACATGTAATATTGGATTTTACTACCTTTCCATGATTTTTATCTTGGATTTCTATAGAAATGGAGGAAGATTCAACCCTTGAATTCCTTTAGGAGCTTTCTTGATGTTTTGCAATGACAAAACCCTAAGTTACTTGATTTCAGATAGAAGATTGGTGGATGAATAGTGAAGAATGGATGTGAATCAAGTTAATGGATGTAAAAATGAGTTTAGAGAGGTTATTTTATAGGAAATTCACCTATTTTACTTGGTAATACCTCATCACAGAACGGCATGAAGCAAAATTAAACTCAAATTTCACTTTTTTCTTGCTTAAAGGTCAAAATTGAGCCAAATGGGACTCATTCACCACACATAGTGAATGGGTCACATGTGGATGGGATTGATTCACCATGCATGGTGAATGGGTTCCATAGGGGCTATTTTGACAACTCAAATGCCAAGAGATAAGGAAATAAGGTTTAAAATGAAACATTATTAGGTATTTGATCAATTTAAGCCTCAAGATGCACAATATGGGTTAACATGAGACTATTAGTGATGATGTGAATGTCAAATAGCACTTGGGACAAAAAAAAATGTGAAAGTGTGATTAAATACACTTGACAACATTAAAATGAGGTCCTCATAGCCTAGGAAGGCACATGAACCAATGTGAATGTGAAAGACACATTAAAACACTAGTTTAACATTAAGTTTAAGTTATATATAAGTCTTCTAGATTGATGTGATAATACTATTAAACACATTTTATAGTGTTGAATTATGGAGAAATGGGTCCATTAAGTCTAGAAAAGCATGAAAGTATCTTACAACACTTGACAACACCTTTACAAGATGTCATTTAAAGCATGTTATTCATTTTGTAAGGGTCCAAAACCTAGTGTGGATGCATAAATGTCTCAAAACACTAGATTAAGACCTTATTAAGTTCAATTTATCATGAATTAATCCTATGCTAAGCAAAGGGTCCATTTTTTTTTATGGTGCAACAACTATCGTTTAATCAGGTAGATCATTTAATTCTCTTTCCCATGTTGGTTTGTAAGAAATAACCCTATTTGTATGGAGTTAGCCATTTGACATCTTCATGTTCAAATTTAAGCCATCGATCAATTGACTTCATGCCACAATCCTTATTCTACATTCACAGTCACAACTTTAAAACATGACCATCAAATAAATTGTCTTTAAATCTCCATCGCCAATCTTAACCTTCATGACCATTGCGCATCATGGTATTACTTATGATCTTCACCTTTATTTGTGTGATGTGAATATGTTCAGTGATCAACGATCACCCTCTAATTGCACACCATTTAATCCTGCACCATAGATCTCTTTCCCTTAGGAACCAAAGCCATCATGTATAATTGATTTTCTAGAAGAACCACCATTCATTTCCATGATGTATCAAGACACAATGATCACTATTGGATCACTTTTTATTCAATCTATGTCATCCCCCTCTATCCCCCTAGCACTAACATTAGGCCCACTAAATCTCCATAGGCTAGTGGGCTAGTACCATGTGTCCTTTGACATCATACTCCACTACCATTCAATGCTCATCACTCATCATTGAAAGCTTCGTGTCTCAAGGATGTGTAATCATGATGCATTAACACCCAATAATGAAATATCATTTTTACACTTGTTCCTACTAATGTCACTTTCCACCAACATCACCTATCATTAAAATCTCCAAAATATTTTCTTCACAACAATGATGTGAAGTGATAGGGAAGTATGACACTAGATTTCTCTAGACCCACCAAGGCTTTGTCATCCATCATCATGCACCATCCGCTCAAAGCTAGTTTAATCATGACTATTCCTTGCTTCCATGTGAGGCTTAACCAGGACCCACCATAAACACAATGGGCTGGCAGATGATGTGGTAATTTTAATCCTCATCATTTAATTTATTAATCCAAGGTGGTATCCATAGCTATCTGCAAGAGAGAAAGTAAAACAACTTGGTTGATAGTCTATTCTACTTGTAGAAATAAATCCTATTTGCATGAAAGGGAACTAATCTAAGGCACACTTGCATGAATTGAAAAGAGTAAACTACTTCACAATTTCTAGAAATGAAATGCTTTCTTGGATTCAAATTTAATCTAGAAATCTAGAATTACATTGCTGGAAAATGAAACTAGATCTATCCTATTTCCTCAAGCTGAAACAAACCTTTCTAATCCCATCCTTTTGATCAAATGATTACATTGTATTTATAGAATTCTTATTCTATATCTATCAAACCAATCCACTAAGAATTTGGCTCCAAGATCCCATTTTTGAAGGGTTATTTACAAAACCTTAAAAAAATTGAAGTTGTTGTCCTCCATCACGCCACTTTGTCTCAACCATTTTTTGACACATACTGATCCTTCCCTACTACATATCACAAAAATTTCTCAAAATGGGATTTTATCCCTTCAAATCTACTTTCTATATCATTTTAAATTTTTCAATTTTGTTGAGAAACAAGGGAGATATCACTGTTTTACTGAGACTACATTTTTCACAATTTTTGGGTGCCTGATTTTTAGGGAACCTTTAGTTCTCCACATGAATGAAGAGATTTTTCTCCTTTTTGCTTGCCCAAATATTTTTTGATTATCTTGAATAACATCCCACTATCATTAATGACACTTAATTGCTTTTGATAAGTTGAGTTATTGAAAGATATTGTGGCAAAAGAGATCTTCATGAGCTATCATGAACTACATGTTTATACACCAATTTAGGAGTGATTGATGCTCATTAATTTTGCAATAATATTAGAATGTGATGGAAGTATGGAGTCTTCTTTATCTTCCCATAGTGTCATCAAATCTTTTTCTAGAGTTGATATCTAGAGCTCTCAGCTGCAAGTGTTTGTAGCTTCATCTTACCATGATTTATTTAATAACTCATTTATCTACATTATATCATTTTAAACACTTCAAGGAGACATATTAGAGGAAATTTGGATCACATTTAATTACTAAAAATAAATCAAATATTTACTTTATATTCTACTTTAAACAAGCTAAAGAACTTTCAATCATTACTCAAATCCACTTTAACACTAATGCATTGAGAAGAAATAGATGAATTTCTTTGATAAAATATGAGACAATTTATGGTCTCATTAGTGGGCACCATTGGTTTAACTCAATATTTGTTGTTGATTGACTTCCATTGTGTATCATTGATCTTCAGGTCGATATCAAAGAGATTTTTATGATACATGAGATCTTTAGCAATAGTCTTTAGATATTTTAGCTGTGAACACGCACCATTTGATCTATTCAAAGAATACACTACGATATTAACTGGATGACTAGGTGAAGGAGCTAGTCACCAAAAAAACTTAAGGGCATAAGTTTATGACTTAAATGACCTACAAAAATCAAAATATAGTCAACAGTAAAATATAAAGATTGTTAAGATTCCATGACTACAACCCTAAGGTTTAACTGCTAAACCCTAATTTAGTTTGAAAGCATAAATAATTCAACTCTAAGATCATCCTTCATCCCTTGGACTTGCAAGACACATTTGTAAGATGCTCTCAAAAAACCCATGTTGCATTTGGAATTTGATTTCACTTTTGAACACAAAAGAATTCATTGCAACACCATTACAAAATTGCATGACATGAATGCAACATTTTGAGCAACTTTTGCAACCTACACTCCATCTTCCAGAACCAAATCCATAACATTCCATACCTCACTTAGACATTAATGACAAAAAACCCTTCATAAAGGATTAGTACCATCTCACACTTGATTTGCTTTTGACATGAATGACAATAATATGCTAATAAGGAAAATGATGAATGATTCAGAAGGGATATAAGTGTTGTGTAGCCTAGCCCATGTAGTGGATGCCAACATTCCTACCACAACTAGTTGCATCCAAGCATTAACTAATTCTCAAAACCAACCAGGAAAAAAGTTTCCTCTCTTATGACCATGCCTTCTATTATGACCTTTACCCCTATAGTCATAGCATCAACAATGCAATAAAGACATGGACTAAACTAAAGCTTAGGGATTTATTGTGGAAATCCTTATAATTTTTTCCTTTCACCTACAATACCTCCATGTCCTTCACCAATCATAAATATTTAAAACAATAGCCCTCTAGTAATCTATAATAGTCCACCACATTCTACACACTCTCAAAACATGTCACCAATTAATTATGTGGTAAACCAAATTTTATAAAATATGTCATCATTACAAAAAAAAATCAAATATGAATTAAATTCAACCCAATAAAAACCAACATGCATGCCTCATGCATGGTCCATTTTCATTTTCCATTCTAAAGAAACCCATACCACAAAACATTGAAACACCCCACTTTGAAAAGTACAATGGAAAAGGAGATCCTAACAACCATGTGTCGGCCTTTATCTCCTTGTGTAATGACTTATTTTTTGAAGATACACTCTAGGTGAAGCTCTTTCCTAGATTATTGAAAGATATCACCTTGGATTGGTCTTTCTCATTACTAAACAATTAAATTACATAATTCACACAAATTTTTAATGAATTCCTTCTACACTTTCAAGAGAACATTGGACCCCAAGTCATATTTACTAATATGGTTCATTATAAACAAGGAACCAAAGAGAAGATAAACATTTTTATAGGATGACATTGATATCTTTATTTACAATTCTCCTATAGCTAGTTTCTAGATGTTGAAATTCAAAGGGTGTTCATTGAAAACTTACAACCTAATGTTAGGGGTAATATATTGTTAATAAAATATCCATCATTCACACATTTATGTAGCACCTTTCATGATTATCATATATTAGTTAGTACATATGAAGGTACACCTTTATTAGCTCCTAGTGGCCAATCCAAAGCCATACCTCAAAACAATTATCAACCATTTAAGAAGCCAAATAAAAACTTCATAAAGAAAAAAAAATCCTCAAGCTTTTAATAACATTGGAACACAAGTTACTATCACAACCACAATATCATATCAATTTAGGCCAAGAGATAAGAAATTTTCACACTTGCTTGATTCTCTCCATGCAATATTATTGTAGTTTCTAAATGTGAATATGATTCAACTTCCTCCAATTCTAGACCTATTGCTACTACTAAAACATTACCACCAAAATTTAATGTAAAATCCTTTTTCCAATATCATTGAACACCTAGACATGATAAAAAAATATGTATGCAACTTAAGCACCAAGTGAAATACCTCATTGATTATAATCAAATCTAGTTGGCTACTATAAATGATAAAGGAAATAAATTAGTTTCACCACCTAATAAAAACATGAATATTTACAAACCTAATTTCAAGTCATTCAACTAACATGGTCCAACTAAGTGATAATGAAGAAGATTATGATCTATCTAAGGTATTAAACACAATTATAATTCAACCTCATAATGCTGAAACTATTTTGTTGTCTAGCATTGATTTCATGCAATTTTATTCTTCTATAACTACACTCAATGGTCTTCTTTATATTAATAGTATAATCAATGATAAATCCACAAGGGAAATACTCATTTGATCCCTTATGTGTTGTGAATCTGTGATCAAGGTAAGTGTAAGAAGTTGAGTCCACAAAGATGGGACATTTTAGGAGAAGAAAAACAAAAGGAATGGGTACTTGTTTAGGAATAGAGAGCCAAGCCTTAGATCAAGGTCCCATTCCTAAATAGGTACCCATTCTAATAAAAAAATGAAATCCAAACTCGCTTTTTGATTTGGTTTTATGCTTGGGAAAGTCTTGTTAACCCAACCCTTAGCCTTGGACCTACAACTAAAAGATGAAGGCAATGTAAAGAAAACTAACTGACTTTGGCAATGCAGTTGATTTCTTTTTTATTTATAATTTTTTTATGAAACTAAAACCTATTATAGATCACAAATTTGAGTTTTTCAAATATGTAATTTTTATGATTCAATAATGTTTTCTATTTTTTAATTAATTACTAAGAAAGTTGTTCCATAAACTTGAAATCTCAAGATTATTTTGATCTTTTAATGACTTTTAATTTGTTATTTATTTCATAATAAATTAAATGACATCAATCTACAAAAAATTCTCTACACAATAAAAATATAAAAATAGTTTAGGTGAAATTATGGTGTTCATATACCAAGGTTTTCTAAAACAACAATTAGGGCCAATAAAAAATTAATAAAAAAATAGTAAGAAAAATTTATATAAAAATATCCTCATCAATCTTCAATTTATTTCACATCTTTCGTTAAAAGAAATTATAAAATTACTTTTATTTAGCTCAAATTATGGTGTCCATAAATGTGTATGGTATGGTCTTAAAAGAGTGACTTTTAAAAGTGGTTTTTATTTATAAATGCTTATTAAAAATTTATTTGAATCATCTAGGTATTGGGTGAAGCCACAATAGTGGTTAACAATTTGATGGAGGAAGAAAAACTCACAAAAAATGAGCACATGGAAAATTTTTTGATTTTGGGGGTTCAAATGAACCAAAAAAGTGTTCAATCGAACTCAGGTTCAAGAAAACCAAATTAATGCATGCACGGACAAAAAATTGAAAAAACCCTTTTGGGAAGGGAGTTCAGCTGAACTTGGGTTCAAGCGAATCCCAATGGGTTCAACTGAACCCCCCTTTTCCCTCATTCTCCCCCTCAGGCACTTTGAAAACCTAAATTTGTACACTTTAAAGCTCAGGTTGAGGATGAAAATGGAGGAGTCTTCACAAACCCAACTAGAATCAAGTAGTCCTTGGAACAAGCTATCAAATGAATATAATTTTAATATGTTTTGGTTTTATTATGTATTTGTTTTTTTAGTTTTATTAAACATAGGTTTTTCATCAAAAAAGAATGTCTATATTCTGCACATGTGGAAAAATAGTAGATTATCAAAAAAAAATTTGAAAAATATGAGTGCACCAGATATTGAAGTCTTGATCCAACAAAAAAAAAAGAATTTTGATATATACAAAAATGTTATGCATTATATGGTCGTGCTATGTTTGAATTGTAATTGGTTTGACTTTGAAACTTTATTAAAGAAAAAATATTCAATAAAAAATATCTAACCAAGTGGAAGCACTAGATATTGGGTTACAAATATAAATTTGAAAGAATTAGAATTTAACCCTTCATGGAAAAAAAGTTATGCCTTATACAGTTTGCGTCACTTTTTAAAAATGTTGTTTTATGAAAAAACCAATTTTCATGGGAGATGGAAAAAGAACTGCAATTTGATTCTAAAATTTTTTAAAAAAATATTTTTATAATCTATAGACAAAATGTGACAAGACTCTAGTTTGCATCATCTTCAAATTCCTCATGGTTTAGCTACTATAGGTGCTTGAATGTGAAGATTTAGTTAAAAATGATAATTTTAGTGTCTAGTTTGGCCAAAAATTGTAAACCACTAATGTGGGATCACCCTATTAGAATAAATTCAACATATTTAGAAATTAGACTCAAAATACTAAATTTCATAGTACTGAACTTTGTAAACATTCAATGTGTAAGTGCTTCAAATTTTCAGTCCAATTGTGATAAATTCTAAAAATCAAGAAAAAACACTTCCACTTTTTAAACATTTTGTGGATCCAATTTCTTGCACATGTCCATCACCAAACAATTATTATGTGTATGATCTTTATAATCATAGTTCTGAATCATCAAAATAATTCTTGAAGGCCCATGATGACTATGTTCACCCTAAAATTGGTTTGATAACTCTTTCATTGAAGCTTGGACCTAAATAATTAGATGTTTCATTTACATTAATCTCAACATCAGACCAATTTCATATGAAGTTAGGTCACCCATGGCTAAGCTCCATGAATATGGTCCCATTAGTTATTCATAAATATATATTAAATTCCTATTTGAAGATAATGTATAGATACAATATACCATAGTGGGTTTAAGCCTTTAGCCTCTCGTGGTAACATTTCATTAGATTATTTTTGGCCTCTACCACCTCAACCCATTAAATAATGTGAAGTTCTTAATTTATATCATATGAAAAGTTTAAAGGTAAGTGCATATCGAAATTATCCCTTATAACATCTTGCTTGAGATTCCTAGGTCCCCAAGGACTTTGATAGAGTTTTCTCCTCCTCCATAGGGAGTGAATAAAAATCAACTATCTAAATTGGGTATCCTCCTCTAACAACCTAAGATTTATGTCATAGTTTTCCCTTCGCCATCCTATAAAGGATCAAGAGACAAATGCCTAATTAACTTCATTCCTTTGATAGAAAATAAGTCTTTAGGTTAAAAGCTAAGAATCTAGTGGTCTCCCAACCATTGATAATCTCTTTAAAGAAAGAAAATAAATCAATATTGGGGAACACCCCTTAACATGTTGAAGCCCATGCAAGAAGAAATAAAAGTGCAAAAGAGTATAAAAGAAGACGCTAAGCTATAACTCATTTATTTACTAAAGATAATAAATTTCTTTAACCATTGACCTTCCATCCCTACAAACCACTTCTAATGAGATACCACCCATCCATCCATCCTCCTCATCACCTAACTTCACCACATCTTCCTTTTCGAACCATAAAACCAAACCTTATTTATCCCAACCAAAGTGAAGAATGAAAGAAGCCCATGATAGTACCTAAAATCATGCCAATAGTATTGATATGCATCTTGTTATGATACATTCAAATAATAAAGTTGAAGATATGATGGAAGAACAAGAATATCATAATGAACTATCTCTTATGTTTGCAACATCAATTAATTTAGATGGGAACAACTATGATGATCCACCTAATGCTAGTAATCCATCATGTGTTGAACTAATTATCCTTGTACCATACTTGTTCCTTTATCCTATTATCTGCCTTCCATTTATGATGAGAAAGATTGGGATACAAACGATTTATTTTAGATTGACTCACATATATGGTACCCTCTTGTATTATTATGTGTTGTGTTCTTGTACGTTGTGCAATCTCCCCATAATGTGATAATTTTCTTGGAATATATTTTTTTGTTAGTTTTCCTTGGATTACCCTTGTTGTTCTTGTTGGGACAAAGACACAAATAAAATGAATCTATTGTGGCATTCATCTATTGGTATCTCCATTCATCTTTATGTTGTAAATGGTTTTATTTTTGTTTACTTTTGGGAACAATGAAAAGCATTAAGACATTTAGGTTTCTTCCATGTTGAACCAAAATATTTTTATGTTGTCTTAAATATGTCATTCCTCCATTGTGGTTGTAGTTCCACAATAATTTGGAAAATAGTGTCAATTTTGAGCATGATCATATTATATATTACCTCTCCAATCAATATTGATCCCAATTTTTTGGATCCATTATGTGTTATACTTTTTTTGTTAATTAAATGGATTTGATTTGGGGTCAATCCCTTGTAACTAGTTAGTAATTACTTTAAGGTGGGGGGATAAATTCTATTATATTATTCATTTTTTTTGTGCATGTTGAACATAGTGATACATTTTTGGTATATTAATCATCTTGTAACACATGATCAAAATTATTGGGACTATAACTCTTGGTATGGTTGACATGGGAATGTAGCTAGTGAATACTAGAATTCACTAGCCCTTGTGTAACTATGTAGAAACTCACCTACTAGCCCATGTTGTTTCTTGCTAAGCTCACCTAGGAAATATTGGACTTCACTAGCTTGTGATGATTTTTGTTCATGGTTCACTTAGAAAATATTAAACTTTGCTAACTTATGATTCATGAATGCCCTAGGTATGATCCTTATAATATTTTTTGTGGATTTTTCTAGTCCATGATTCTCATACCCCCCTTGTACGTTTGTGTCATGTTTGCATCGTGTTTTGTATTGTGTGTTCATTGTGTATTATTTGTGCTTATCATGTTGTATTGTACCCTCATGTGTGTGTGTTCCATTGTATTTACATTGTTCCATAGGCTATTGAGCTTGGGGGTTATCACATCCACTAGATTTGAGGTATCTTACCTCTCCAATATTTGGATAAATAATACTTTCTTGGCTTATCCTTACTTTAGTGAGATAATAAGAATAAATTCATACTCATTAAAGTGGGGGCTAAATGTAGCATAATAAATTATCACCTTGATAATTTCACACTAGTTTTAGCTCCTCCCTATGCAAATGGACCTAATTATACTCATAAATTACTTATTTTATGATCATTTCAAACAATTAGATTTAAATTAGGAATTATTATTTAATAATAACTTCATGGCACCTTAAAGCCCCCAAATAGTTTTGCACTAGGGAGCTAACACACCTATCCAATAATTTTTCTCTAATTTAAATATTCTATTATCAATATTTTAATATTTAAAAATTTAAATTTGCTTGTTGGACCTATCAACAATTAATTGGTAGGAAATTAAAGAAATACATATAAATATGTACATGTCTTTTTCACCACTTGAATTAGCTACTAAAATCCTAGCATTTTTGAAGTGACAATTAAGCATCCTAAAAAGTAGTGAAGAGAAAAATTAGTAGAATTATTGCAACTTTATGTCATTCATGCATCATGTTAGCTATGTATCAAGTATTCATCTGAGTTTATTAATATTGAATGCTCATTTATTTGTGAGAACTAACACTTGTAGGAATCCAAATCAAGCATCCAATTATCCTTTAAGGTGATGAGTATGATGACTTTAGTCCATCAAGCTATGTAGATTTGAGTGGCAAGTTGTAGCACTTGTCAATTTATCATTATTTTATCCATTGGCCTTTTCCAATCTAAGGGTAAGCTCTTTCATTATCATATAGAAATTGTGGAGGTAGAAATACTAAAATGGGGTTTGACTTAGGAAAGCCCCTATATGACAACCATTTCTCCTCTTTTTTGTGTGCAGATTATATATGAAGTGAATTTGAGAAATGATTGAAGATGTAATTGCTCAATCAAGAATTTGATGCAGAAGCATCCGAGTGGATTGGCAATCGACATAAACCAAAAAAAAGCTTCTTTTTTTTATTTCCATCTTTGTGTTTTTTGGGGTTTATTTGGCATCTCTTAGCACTAGAAAGCCTCTTATGTGATTTAATTTTCAAAATTTGAGTTTTGCTCTATCACAATTTTAAGGCTCCGACAAGCAATTTTACGAAAATAATTATTTTTTAATATTTTTAAAATATGGAGAAAAAAATTTGGATGAGAATAATCTTAATGATATTATTCATATCTTGACAAAGTTTCATGTGAATATGAGCTTTTGGGTAAGAGTTATGCAAAAAGTCAATTTTCAGCACCTGTTGCATAGTGTTGAAGTGACATGTTTGAATTTTTTTCCAAATTATCTATGCAATCTCAGAATATAATGTTTGATGGATTTTATTTATCTCATATTAATGTTTTAAATAAAATTAAAAATTCAACATACAAAATGGTGGATAATTTTAAATTATTGGCATAATTTCACCTTTTCTCCATGTAATCACTCTCGGTAAAACAAGAAATGATAATTATTTCTTTTAGCTATTACACATACAAATTTAGAGCTGGAAACATGGATATCATCATTAATTTGAAGACCTAGGGATATGGTTTGGTAAGAGGCAAGTATTTTTGACCTTATTGATTAAAAAATCTATGTTTAGACCTCCATTTTGAAGGGCATCTTTAGAAAAACGTGAGAGCAAGTTTGAATACCAAACATAGAAGATTCCAACAAGATTTGAATTATTAAAATGTATATTTTATTGAGGGAGTGGGATGCAACTTTGGGGTGAGCATTTAATTTCCTTTTAATTTGTATTTCAAAAAAAATTTAGAAAAGGAGGAGAGAGGGAGAGTTGGAGGGCTACACGGAAGTAGTGGAGGTGATAACAACAACATGGAAGTTTTGAGAGCAGATTTTTAAATCTTGTAGGAAGCAGAGATGAAGAATGAGTTTGAGGACAAGTGAGAGAGAATGGCTATGGAGAGCCAAAGATTGAGAAAAAATATTTTGCTGATCATATGATTGAATAAATATTGTAATTGTTTCAACATGGTTGCACATCATTTTCAGATTTCAATGTAGCTTATTTTCTTTGTTCAAATTATATTTTTTGTGAGTTTATGGATGGGTATGTGTTTTTGTTTGCATCGGTAGTATTAGAGAAAGAGTTCCTGAGTGTGTAGAAAAAGTGTCGAATGTGAGGAAGTTTGCACCAAGACTTGTGGTGATGTGTGTGATTTGTGTGTAGACAAATTGTCGAGTGTGAGGCAGTCTATACCTGAGAGGTTGAGTATTGAGAGTGTAGAATTTTTTTGATGAAATGTCAAAGAAGAAAGATAAAAAAATGTCATAGTTCTGTATGTAGATGAACATGAGGGAGAGACTATTACAAAATTATTCTTTGAAGACACCGAGAAGAAGAGTAGAGAAGATGAGTGTTGCAGCCGAAGAGAGAAGGAAAAATAAGTGAGAATAAACCCTATAAAGGATGAAGAAGATAGTGAGATTGCAGCAGAAAAAGAATGTATTTTGGAAGACAGAGAGGAGAACAAGCATGAGATGATGGTAGAGGTTGGAGAGCACAACAAGGCTATAATAGAAAATGATAATGAAGGATATTTGCATGCTAAAGGACCAAAATTTGATGAAGAACTTGGAAAAAATGATAAGAATATCCTGTTGATAAAGGAGATGGAAATAATAGATAGGTGGTTAAGAGGAGATTTAAATATTGAAGAGACAAAGATGGATATAGAAGATAAAGAACATAGAGAAATTGTAGCAAATGATGACGAGGTAGAAATTGCATCAATAGAGGAAAAGTATAATGAAGACATGTTGGTGGACATGAAGCACTATATTGATGAAGAGGTAAATTTTGATTTTTCTACATTGTGTGATTAAATAGTTGATATGAATTTTCATAAGGATTTAGTGCAAGAAGATAGAAAGAGAGATTATGTAGTTGCAGATTGATGTGTGGATGTAGCATATTTATATGTAGAAGCTATAAAATATGCCACAGGTGAGATTTGGTGGAGGTGGTGGGTTTGTGGTGGGTTGGATACCACAAAGAAGGAAGAAAGGGGAGAAGAGATGTGGCAAAGGAAATTGGTCTATGGTGGATGTAAATCCAGGAGAGGAAGAAAGAATAGAGTGCATACTTGGTGGGGGAGAACGGTAAGTATCCTAGCTAAGTGTTGGAAGAGGCAAAGGAAGAAATTCCTTATGTATGCACCAGTGATGGAGTTCACTATATGTGGTTTACAACTTGAAAGGTTGTTATATTACCCAACTCCATTTTGTGAGTTCTACTCATAGTTTTTCCTACCCAACGTGTTTGATGTAGGAGCATCCGGGTAGACTAGGAATTGACATCAACCAAAAAAAATATTCTGGTTTGGATATCAAATTTGGTGTGTCTTGGGGTTCATTTGGAATCTCTTAGCTCTAGAAAACCTCTCATGTGATTTAATTTTCAAAATTTGAGTTTTGCTTTGTCGCAGTTTTAAGGCTACCACAAACAATTTTACGGAAACAATTAATTTTTAATATTTTTAAATGCTAGAGAAAAATAATTTGGAGGGATCATCTTAATGATATTATTCATATCTTGAATTTTTTTCATGTGAATATGAGATTCTGGGTAAGAGTTATGCAAAAGTTCAGTTTTTAGCACCTGTTGCGCAGCGTCGAAGTCACATGTTTGAATTTTTTTCCAAATTATCTATTTAGTATCATAAGGTAATTTTTGATGGATTTTATTGATCTCATATTCATGTTTTGAAGCAAATTAAAAATTCAACATGGGAAATGGTGGAGGATTTTAAATTATTGGCGTAATTTCACCTTTTCTCCATGTAATCACTCTCGGTAAAACAAGGAATGATAATTTTTTATTTCAGCAGTTACAAAGACAAATTTAGAGTTGGAAACATGGATATCATCATTAATTTCAAGACCCAGAGGTATGGATTGGTAAGAGGCAAGTATTTTTGACCTTACTGATTAAAAAATCTATGTTTAGACCTCCATTTTGAAGGGCATCTTTAGAAAAACGTGAGAGCAAGTTTGAATACCAAACATAGAAGATTCCAATAGATATTTGAATTATTAAAATGTATAATTTTATTTAGGGAGTGGGATGCGACTTTGAGGTGAATATTTAATTTCATTTTAATCCATATTTCAAAAAAGTTTTGAAAATGGACCTGAGAGAGGGAGAGCTGGAGGGTTGCATGGAAGTAGTCGAGGTGAGGACAACAACATGGAAGTTTTGAGAGTAGATTTTTAAATCTTCTAGGAAGCAACGATGAAGACGGAGTTTGAGGGAAAGTGAGAGAGAATGGCCATGGAGAGCCAAAGATTGAAAATAAATATTTTGCTGATCATATCTTTTCAGATTTGAATACAACTGATTTTCTTTGTTCAAATTATGTGTTTTGTGAGTTTGTGGATGAGTATGTGTTTTGATTTGCTCCAAAATTCAAGCCTCACATGCCAAAAAATTAGGGAAATTTAAATTTATCAATGATAGATGAAGTTTTGACACTTAGTACAGAAGAGAAGAACCTATCGACAATGACAAAATATGATCTAAATTTTATTTTAAGTTCTCCATTCCTAGGTCTAGCATTCCAATGCCCCTGTCCAACTAATTCAAGCTCATTTTTTTTATGTCTAGTTCCTCTATGTCTACACTCTATTGTTCTATGATATTTTTTTATGTTTCTTTTATGAATTTTCCTAAAATCGTAATATTTTTCATTTTTTATAGTTGACCTAGGTGCATATTTACAGGAGCTTTGGTGGTGGTTTGTGGGGATGATGTTGCTAAAATTGTTAGGTTTTAGGAAATGTATAGTTTGGTTTGTTGTTTCTCCAATTTCTGGCCCTCTCTTCTTGACCTACATAGGTGGGTTTTGGATTCTTGGAGGAAATTGGAGGGTGACAAGATTGAGATCTTCCCCTCACTTCAATTAAGGATCATGGCTTTATGTTGGGCCACCTTTAGGAAAGTTGTAGAACACTCTCTCTCACTCTAACCCTAGACTTCTTCTTTTAATCCACTTATTGAACCTATCAATGTGTCTAAGAAAAGGTATGATAAAGGTCAAGAGCCTTAGGATCCACTTGCACAATATTTTCCCCAAGAAACCCCTTCCCAAAGTGCACAAAATCCCTCGAGATAGCCAAAGGAACAAATTCCACAACATACAACAAACTCATAGAAATATTCCCAACAATCATTGGACTATGGGTAGAAATGGGCTTAAAACCAACTTCACCAATTGGAGCAACAAAATCCTTAGCTACACCAGGAACACATACAATAAGAGGAAAATACACAAAAGAGTCACATAAGCCCTCCAATGGAGCCCATGTAGAAGGCACTAAGGCATGTGGGAAGAGGCATCATGGATAATAGAAAAGAAAGGGATGCTAGTATAAACAAACTCAAGAGAAGGAGCATCCCCCAAAACACCTGCCATAGCTTGAGGAATTAGGCCCCTCACAAGATCAAATGTAGTAGAAGCTAAGCATAGGTTATGTGTGAGAGCATGGATGAGAGACTAAATTTGGACTACTCTTCACCATTATTTCTCAAAATATTCTTTATTAAATTTCTTATGTATTTCTCCACAAGATTCTTTAGGTATTTGAACTTATCAAAAAATAGATTAAATTTATTTACTAAAGAAAACATAAGTATGTACCATGAGTAATCATTGGTGAAGGTTTCAAAATGATTTACTCATTTTTTTCATATGATCTATATCAATCTACGTATGAAAAAATATATAGGATCTCATAGATCCTTTACTTGAGTGCTTCCTAACTTTGGAAACTTTGTCCTTTGATGCTTGTCCATTTTTTTTTTCTTCACATGGATTCAAGTATAATAATTTCTCTAGAATTTAAAAAAAAAAAAAAATTGGTTAGAAAATATCATTTAAATCAATCAACTAAATGTTAATTGAAACATGTCATCCTCTTACTCGTTCTTGCTTGACTCTTCCATTCCAAAAAAAGGGTTTCCCACTCATAGTTTCTATGATTTCACTTGTCTATGATCTACTAGTATATTTGACATTGTTTGATGAGGATTTTTTGTGGATGCTCTCCTTCCATATGTGAATAGTGTAGGGTCTCCTAAAAGGGGGTTTGTTATTTTTCCCAATATGATGTAGTGTCGAAAAATGTTTACATTTTCACACTATGTTTGGGTTCCTTAATTAAGCCTCTAATTGGCCCAATTATGCATTTGAAAGAATACTTAATCCTATTTTTTGAAAGGGAAAATTGTATTAAACAATTGCAAGCATTAATTAAATTACCTTGAAATTGGTGTGTCCTAGGTTTGGAGCCTAGGAACCATTCGCCCAAGGGAGAATAGGTCCCCATTTAGTTTAGGACCCTAATTTTTAATATGTTTTTGGTAGCATTTTTATTATTCAAATTCAATTTTCAATTTTTGAATTTTGATGTTTAATTTTTGGTAAATTAGAAAATTACCTATAAATACAAGGTCTTTTTATCAATTCAATATCTAGAGAAGCAAGCTAGAACTTTCTGAGAGACTTCACAAGAGCTAATATTATTGTCAAAGGTGTTCAAGAGAAGATTTATTAGTTATTTGTTGCAATATTCAAGATCTCAAACATCATGTCAAATTTATCTTCATTCATGCATATTTTTAGAGTTAACATTATGATTTAGGTTTTCAATAGGTGATTTTTGTGATAGGTGCATAAAATCATAACCTTTGGTGATCTATTGGAACTTTGTAGATTCTGCTAGATTAAGGTTTTAAATTGATGATTCAAGTTTTACATTGCACAATTCAGTTTATTTACTATTTTTAGTTTTTCTCCCCAAAAATGCATTTCAGGTTGATTACCTCATCCTCAATCATAAGGAAAACATCATGTTCTTCATTAAGATTGACTCACCTAAGGTTTGAAAGTCAATCTTTCCCTAGGGGAACTCTTTTTCCTAATGAACTAAAGAAGATAGGTGCATACCCCCATTTCTCATCCATTTTGGTTAAACCTTGTTTTCCCTATGTTTCATATGATATGCATAGATATTATGGATTAGGAAGTATTCATGGATTTTTTTGGGGTGTCTATAAGTGATATTTAATTCCTCTATCACTTTACGCATGCCAATCAAAGAAAAAATTATTTAGTTGTTGATATTGCCAAATTTAGGAAGCTGTATTATATTACATTACATAGTATTGTATTTTATTGGAGCCTAATAATCCCATATGTTCTTAATTAATATCAAATCTAATTCATTTAAAAAAGGAAATGATTATCACACCGCAGTCATACAATTTAAGAAAACCTTATCCAAGTTTCCTAAACCTAGTTACTGTATACCTTTTGGTAATTTTATAAAATTATGTAAAAGAATCATTGAGCATCTCTAAAACCCTTCTATGATAATTTTTATTGATATGAACAATGTTACTAAGATATCTATTTATAGGGGACCTAATCTATTAGAGTTAGTGTGGCAAGGGTTTTGAGGTTGAGCTTATAAGTGATTGCAAATAAAAAATATTATAGGATGGCATATTTGTCATAATTCATCTAGGTTCTATGTGCTAAGGATTTAATGCATGAGATGTCAATCAAAAATAGTTTTGAGTTAGATGTACATAGGTGTGGGTAGTGTGCTTGGTTGATAAGATATAAATAATAAATGGATATAAAATTGTAACTAAAAATAGGTATATAGGATGCTTGGTGAAAATAAGGAGACATTTTAATTATATTAGTGTATTCAAAGGGAGTATAAAAACAATAAATTTGAGCATTCAAAATAAAATTATGGGTGTTGATTATTATAACATGAACAGAAATGATATGCCATTTATTTATTACTTGAATCCCCTAGGCATATTAGGCATATTAGGGATTTATTGATTATATTAAATGACTATATATTATGTAATCTACTAGTGATGACAACAATTTATCTAAAAATGTTGTTATAATAATAAATAACATAGAACTTATTGGGGTACTCAAAAATAATTCTTCTTAGGAAAAAGCCTTGGTAGGTTGGATTATCAATAATGGGTGATATTGAATACAACACATGTAAATGTACTATATGATTATGTGAATCTAATTTTTTTATTACATTTTAGTAATCAAGGTGTGTTCTATTTTTTTTGTCTCTTTGTTGTCATATAAATTAAGTGTATAATGAGCATATTTAAATATCATGACATAACAAGATGTTGCATAATGTGTGCAAAGTCAATTCATAATGACTAGTAGAAGGGGATGAAAAACTTAGAATTTGAGTTTGAAGCTTGAATTTTAAGTTCACTTGCATGCATTTTATGATTATGATAGGTTAATTCTGTACTACATAAAAATAAAACTTAGGGTTAAATTGATAATTTGAAGGTAAGGAACAAATGTATGGAAGCACATGTTAGTGAGTACAATAGTGATGAGAAAATGAAAAATGTATGAGAATATATGCACACAAAAATAAATTTAAGAATTAGACCATGATCTAAACTTAGCAAAAAATTTGCTAATTGTCAATATGTCATTGCATTAAGTTAGTCTCACTAAGACAATTACAAAAATAACACACACACAAAAATTTAATTTGACTTTTTTAAAATAATTTTATTCCAAAATAAAGTAAAAAAAATCTCTATTAAGAATAAATAAAAATAAGGAAATAAATGATACTTTGGTATAAATGATCTTTTTAAATCATTTAATATATTATATATTATATGAGAAGTTTAAAAAGAAACTCTATAAAGAATAAATAAAAACAAGGAAATAAATGATACTTTGGTATAAATGATCTTTTTAAATCATTT
The DNA here is from genome assembly GCA_007258455.2 of Sequoia sempervirens. Classification (NCBI taxonomy): domain Eukaryota; kingdom Viridiplantae; phylum Streptophyta; class Pinopsida; order Cupressales; family Cupressaceae; genus Sequoia; species Sequoia sempervirens. The sequence goes on along the minus strand of VDFB02000363.1, from coordinate 50,387,297 downwards.
AATATATTATATATTATATAAGAAGTTTGTTGAATATTGAAATAAATAATTTCAAATAAGAATGAAGTCATGAATTAAACTTAGCACAAAAATATGTTGCTTGTGAATATGTAATTCTACAAAGTCAATCCCATCAAAAAATTAAAAAAATAACATGAATATACTAATTTCACCTTCCAATTTTATACTTGAAAATTTTGACTCTTTAAAAAATACTTTATTAAAAATTAAAGTAAAAAATAAATTACTCTTTTAAAAAAAAATTCAATTATAATTCAATTACAAATACTTTATCATTATTTTTCTTTCAAAATTACTATGATCTTTTAAAACCAGATACTATATTATATACTGTAGCATAAATTGTTTTCAACTAAATAACTGTAACTGAAAAACAATTCTACCGAAATTATCTTAAAATTCAAATCCGACCTTGAACATATCAAATCTTAAAGAGTTTTACTCTATCATATCATGCACCAAGAAACTTGATACTAATTTACAATTTAAGCCATTCGACCAAAATTATCCTAAAATTCAAATCTCATCTTTAACATATCAAATGTTAATAAACTTTTACTCTGTCATGTCATCCCCCAAGAAACTTAATAATAATTTATAATTCAAACCATTCAACCAAAATTATCCTAAAAATCAAACCTGAGATCTTTACCATATCAAATCTTAATGGAGTTTTGTCATCCACCAAGAAACTTGATACGCGTTTATAATTCATTTCTTTTGAAGAACTTAAGCAGCCTAAACGTTGATATTAGTATGTTTTACGTGGCAAAAAGATCCCACATAAATAGCTGATCCGGTGCCTACTGTTCTGATTCAAAATGGCTCAATTCATTTTACGTTTGGAAATGGCAAGCCGCAAAAGAATTATGTGTAAAGGAAGATATGCGTTACGTGTAGACATCATTTTCACATTAAATACCATAAAACTCAAGACATTCTATTATATATATATATAAATTGAAATTGATAACTATTGAACACATAATATATTACATGTGGGCCAGGAAGAATGAGAGGGACTCGTTTGTTTATTGTTATAGATTGCGTGTAATCATGCCTGCGTTTCACTCCGTTTCTGTGAAATCACAAGCCTATCTTAACATTGAAGTTTTCTTACATTTGGATGCTTCCATTCCATTGATTTTATAGTATTAAATTCAATGAATCCGACGAGGAACAAGTATGGAACTTCACTCTGAAACTTCAATAAGAATTTTTCGAATGTGTCCCTATGCTAGAGCTAACTATAAATCCCCTCACACTCTATAGTTGTTCCAACGAGCATCAATGGCGATAATTAAGAAGCGTCTGAAAAATACCGTGAGAAATATTATTTTTCTGATGAAAAGTGGTCTTATAAAGCGCAAGAAAATGGAAGATTTGCATATTATGTTGAAGAAATCGGGAAAAAAGTTGGCAGAGAACTTTACAGGCTTGATGGTTCATGAGAAGCGGAGATCTTTGGCTCATTTTGGGCATTACGAATTTTCATGCAGCAGCAGAATTGAGCACAATTCTTATGAAGCTCTTACACAATATTCTGATGAGGTTGTAGATAGTAATGATAGCTTAGAGGGTATGAATAATTTTATGTCTTTGGAAGAAGAAAATATTGTAGAAAACGATGTGGATAGAAAGGCGGAGGAATTCATTGCCAGATTCCACGAACAACTTAAATTGCAACGCCAGAGATCGCTATCGAAATACCAGGAAATGCTTGCAAGAGGTGCATATTAAGGCTTTTATTATAGATCACAAAGTCTTGGTTGTATCGAAATACCAGTGAGAAATGCTTGCAAGAGGTGCACATTTTATATTAAGGCTTCTATTATATTTTGAATTTTGTGAAAGTCCCAACATGTACTTAGCGTTGTCCACAAATAGATCACAACGTATTGGTTGTATCGACTGCACAAGCTCAATCTTCTCTATGCAAATAGATGAATTATAATGGACATATTTTGGTTTAATTCTTCATGTATATATTCTTCTTTATTTTTTTCATGCTAGAAAAAGATAGCAAATCTTTCTTATAAAAAGTTTGGGAAAGAGAGGCTAGTAAGGTAAGTATTCTAGGTGCAAGTGGACGTGGCTTTTTATATTGAAAGAGTGTTATTGGCTACTTTGATTTTTCTTCTTAAAATTTAAAGAATTTGTAAAAGATAACATTCAATCATCATTAAAATTTATTTTTGATATTTTTAAAGCATAAATTAAGTCTTATAATTTAAATATATATTTTTCAATTAAAATATATTAACAGTTAAAAAATTAATAATTTCAAGAATCTTAATAGAATGTATTTGAGATTTTGAGCTTACTAACACTTGTATTGAAATGAGGTTCAATGGTTACATCTATTATATTTTTTATGAAATGTGTTTGAGAGAAGTCGATAATTGAATTTATAATTACTAATTTAAAAAATTATATAACATTGAAAGTGTATTTATTATTTATTCATAATTTATAGGTATTGATACAATAGTAGGTGGTGAGTTTCAAGGTGAATAACATCATTGTAGCAATATTTGATGTCATGTCTATTGACATTTACATTATTGATTTTTGTTGGGTATAGAATTGGTTCTACAATAACAAGTAATATAGAGTTAGAGTAGAGAAGGAAGTGTAATCCATATATTTGTGTGTCTTTTTATAAATATTTTCTTAAAAACTGATGGATAATTGATCTCATCTTCATGCTCCCAATAATCAGAAGTTAATTTACCTCAACCTCAATTAAACTAACATTATTGCTAAAATTTGATATTAACAACATTTCCAACAAAATTTTAACAAAAAATGAGATCAAGCCTCTTTTGTATTCGACACTTAGATTCAACCATACTAGAGTTGAAGTTGTCTAGGTCGCCCCTAGACAGGCCATTATAGCTAACTCATTTTAAAATTCAAAATCATGCCTCATTAATGGGAGACAAGGCTGCACAATAACCAACACCTGCCCCAAGTGTGTGCGGCTAGATAAATCAGGGTTTGAACTTGTGTCAATTGTCCCTATCTTTCAATAGCTCAACCAACCAATCTACACCCCGAACGATTATAAGATAACCTTTATCGTTATCTTAAACATTGTTAAAATGGATAATTTTTTTTGAAAATTGTATATAATTAGAGTTTTTATAAATAAATTAAATTTTGTACCATTCCAAATGTACATATTTACTATTTCCATAATTAATATCTTTTTGAAATAAAGGTAGCCAAATTTACAACAATACTTTATAGTAATAGAGAAAGCTAGCAACCTCAATGTACACATAAAAGAGATTTTTTGGTAAATTTGAAAGTAAATTCAAGTAATAAAGAATGCATATTTATTTAGTTTAGTGGAATGAAATAAACTTAGATAGATCTAAATTTTTAGTTTAATAAAATTAGTTAAAGTAGTTTTTCATAAAGTTTAAGATATGATAAGATTGTGGTTAATTGTTATCATTATTCGTCACATTGAAATATATTAATTGCAAGCTTTATTTCTTTTATTATTATCTAATATTTCTATCTCAATAATAATAATAAGTGCTAAATAGTGGAATGAAATAAACATAGACAAATCTAGATTTTTCTCTTTAAGAAATAATGAATTATCTATTAAGAATTTTTTTTTTTTATTTAATTAGATTATATATGATTTATCATTATCCAACACATTGAAAGATATTAATTTCAATAATATTAGATATGATAAGATTTTGGTTAATTATTTCATTATCCAACATTTGAAATGATTAATATGAAGTGCTAAATAGAGATATGTAATTATTTTATTTTTATTTAAAAAAATATTATTTTAATCTCAAAAATCCCATAAATTAATAGTAAGTGCTAATAATGATAAATAATTGTTTTATTTTAATTTGAAAAAATATTATTAAATGTATTAAATGTATTGAGAAAAATATTGAGTATATTTCCTAAGATTTCTTCAATGAATGAAAGTTGTCAATGTCTTATAATTTTTATTTATTTTTAGATTGTTGGGTATCCATCCCCCTATAAACTACAATGCACCTGGTAATCTTTTTTCATGTGATCGGTGGTGTTGGCATGACACGCCCTCCAGTACCACAAATTTAGAGGGAGACTAGACCTTGTGACCTCTTTCCTACAATACAATGCTTTAGCCAATTGAGCTAGGCCCCCCGCTCTATGAACATCTTATAATTTACAACTTTATTAATATATTTATTTATTAATACACAATTTATAAAAAATAAATTTATCAAATTTTATTTCAACTACTAGAATTTTAGGCATGAGAAATACTTTATTTTAGTCAGCATTGCTCATGCTAAATAGAATATCAATTAATCAATATAATTTTAGAAAAAAATATTGTTTCCCTATAACAATGTAAATTGAGTTAAAAATAAAATAAAAATAATGAATAATAATTAAACCTAGATTTAATAATTGGATAATACTAAATAGAAGATAAAACATAAGATTAGCTATTTCAGTTTAATGTCTCAAATTGTGATTATTCATTTATATTATAGTAGATAATCTTAGAAGAAGATTTCCTAAGAGACCTAAATGTTAGTAATAAACACTACCTAATATTGAAATGGCATACTTCATTGCACCACACCACATGGTTTTGTTTAGGATCAAATTATTGTCTTATGACTATTTCTTCATGCTATGACTTGATCTTTTTTTAGTATAACTTCTTACACTATGTTTACCTCTTGAATAGCTACCACTAGAATAAAATGTTCTATTAACAAACATAATTCTTTTTTTTTGGGCTAGAGATAATATTGTGAACTTCCTTAATAGTAATCAAACCCCTAAAGGGCTGTACAATCTCCATCAAAATACCAAGCAATTGATGTAATTCTTTAAGGATTTTGATGTATTGATTTTAAGTGCTCTCTATGTAAATGTGATTTTTAAGATTACTGAATGATCTTTCAATACTTTGTGATATTTCTAATGATAATTAATGATCTAAGTACTATTTATAAATTCATGATTAATCATTCAATTTGAGGTACTTAGTGCATATGTTAATAGAAAATGGTCTTTCTTTTAAGTATTAGCTAAGGAGTCACATTATGAAAATAAAATTTCTAGATTAGGCCATGCCATGCAACTTAGTGTAGGTTAGAAATAGATTTTTATAGATTGAGTTAGTCCTAATTAAGGTAAAGGATAAATAATTTTATATAATGGGCTCAATATTAAGATCAATATGTGCACAAAAAAGTTCAAGTTGAACAATATGTCAATATGTTTTTTTATATAAAATGAAATTATAAAAATATAAGACATATAATTTTATCTCATTTAGTACTTGAAATTACATACTACACTAGAAAATGCATTTTCTTTTTGAATTTTATTATATTTTAAAATAAAAATGTAAATTATTTACTTTTAATACAATCACTACTAGTTAGAAGTAGTGAAGTACACCAATTTACTAATTTAAGATATATCGCTCATTTTATTCATTCATATATGATCTAACATGAATTATTAGACAATAATTTTTAATTTATTATATGGGTGAGTGCAGGATCATGGGTGTCCAAAAAGCAACGATATGATCTAAAAGTAGTTGATGATATTTTTTAATCCAAATTTGATGAAAGAAAAATGGTTCATTAATAAAATTGTCATCTTTCCACCAATATAAGATATGAATTATTTGGAATTAAATAGATAATTATTATGTATTTTCTACATGTATTTTGACTAAAGTCCTGATTGATAGGTTGATAAAAAAATTCTATAATTCTCAAACAATTTCTCATTTTTTTAATCCAAAAGATGTGACACATTCTATGCTTCCCATACTATAGGATAAAAAAAAATGATTTTCATAAAAATGTGGCACATTCGGGCATGTGTCGTCTAATTATATTGAAATTTTTGAAAAATGATATTGTTTTTTTCTTGTATTTAGGTTGGTCAAACATACATCTACCTTTTTTTTTTTGAAAATATTGGAGTAAATTAATTATGATTTACTCTAGTGCTTAATGAAAACTTAGGAGGTCATATAGTTCTAGTTATGAGTGTTATTGCATTAATTATGCATTTGAATTAGTCATGTGATTTAATCTTTGTGTTGCACAAAAGATAAAGTCACTTATTTGATTCATGCATTCTATTATCTCGCTCATGTCTTAGTCAAAACTCCATCATTTAGGGTCACATGTTGAGTTCACTTGAGTCTACATAAGGATATATAATCCTTCATTATATTCATTTAGTAATTAATAACCATTATTGTTTCACATATTTTGTTGTGTAATTTCTCATTCGTGTGTGATAGGTTTATCTTTAGAATATCATCCAGGGCTTGTGGGATCTCAGTCACAGATTCTATCATGGTATCAAAGATCTGGATATCTAAAGATCCTTGTTCACTTTTTTGAGGATTTTTTTGCATCAAAAGCACTGTTGGGATTCAATTTGCATGTCCATTCACAACAAAGAAGGTGTTGTTTTGATTCTCCTACCCACAAAAAGAAGATATCGACCCCACCCATGAGGTGAATCTCTTCTCAATAAATTTTGTGACTCCTCTGCTTATAAGAGACACAATTTTTATAGATTGCCAAGGTTTGTGGTGGTCAACCTACACACACAACAAGGTGGAGAGGGGTGGTGGAAGAATTTGGGAGGTGAATGACTTGCACCCAAACCTATGGCCTTCACCTCTCTTTGCGTGAATATTGTGGTCAACCACACCTATGTGATAGCGATCCCATGTGACTCTGAGATGAGTCTCAGTGTGCTCCAACACCCACACAAAGGTTTGGAGTTTTTGCTATTTGAAAACTTTGGCCGCTTGATTTTTTATTTTTGAGGCATCGACCTTTGTATTTTTTTGGACATCCTCTACAATGGTCGGCTCACTATGAATTCCAAGTGCTATGCCAAGTGTGTAGATTGTAGAGATAAATTTTTGACATGATCAATCTATCTTTTGCAAGTGAGTTCTTCTCTTCATTCTGCAGGTAGATTTTTTTGAAGATTTTCACCATAATGGAGGCAGATGTAAACCTTTGTTTCTAGATGCATGCATGTTTCTTTCCCTATTTTTTTCTTGCATGCTCCTTTCTTTCTTTCTTATTGATTCTTTCAAAATTGTATGTGCTTTGTGAGCACCACATGATAAAGATCTGGGAAAATTTGGAGCTTTGTAAAAATTGAACTTATATAAAGTTCCATATGGGGGTTTCTACTTAAAGCATCTAGTATAAGTATCTTTCATTTTCATTCTAAATAAACAATATTACAATATTAAAATTTGCTAATTAACCACCGAGCTCCGCACTTCTCTAACAAGTAGCCAAAAGTGTTCTTTTGTTTTAAACTCTTGTCTACATGAGATTCCAGAGTCGCATCCTCATATGCTTCCATAGTTTCTTTATAGTAGGGTTCTTGAATACATGAGCTTCTAGAGCTGCATCCTCGTGTGCTTCTAGAGTTTCTTTCTAGCAGGACAATATTGAGCATTAGATGAACAATGACATCATCCCAACCGGAGGGCATCTTTGCAATTCTTCAACAATTGTAGCTTTCTTCTTTAGTTTGAATAGATTGTTAGAATTTTTTCCACTTGGATTTTCTCCTTTCCTCTTTGTTGACAACCACATCACTATTTTTTGGCCCACTATCTTCATTTCCTTTGTAACTTGTTCTCTATGAGTCTTCACAAGATCTTGGATTGACATCATTGCTTTTTGAAATGTGGAAATGTGAGCAGTTTTTAGAGGCACAAATCATCTTGATTTGGATTCCAAAATCACCCATTCTTTTGGTTTGGCTTCTCCAATCACTAGTGCATCCTTTTCTTCCTAAGGGGAAAGACGTTTGTAGGTAGTGGATCATATTCTATCTTCAAGCATTCGTCATTGGCATAGGAGCTCTTTCATTATGGGGGGATTCATATCTTCATTTTCTCTCTCTTATTGGGGGGACATCTATTGTACTTGCATGATAGAAGCAGTCCTTGGAGGGTAACATTGGGGTATGTGCAGGATCATGATGGGCCAAAAAGTGGCAATATGATGGGTATTTGTAGGGTATGTGGCTAGCAACTTTTTTTTAACCCAAAATTGATGAAATGAAAAGGGTTTTTAAGGAGATTATCAGCTTTCCACCAATATAAATTAGCGTTACTTTGAATTTAATAAATAATTATTATTCATTTTCTACTTGAATTATGACTAAAGTGTTGATTGATAGGCTGATTGAGAAAAATCTATAGCTTTCAAACGGTATCACATTTTTTGAATCCAAAACATGCATCACATTTTGTGCTTCACATACTATAGGATTAAAAAAAGAAAAATTGAATTTCATGAAGTCTTGACCAAGTTAAGGTGGTCAGACATACGAGTTTTTATATTTTTTAAAATTTGTAATAAAAAATTATAATTAATTATTTACTTGGAAAAAAATTACAAAAAACTATGCATCACATCTGGAAATGAGTCCTATACTTATTTCCAAAATATTATAAAAAAAATATTATCATTTTATTGTGGTTAGGGTGGTCAGACAGACACCTACTTCTTATTTTTTCCCTGAAATTTAAGTACTAGTACATTGAAATTTCAAATTTTCACCAAATAGATTTAAAAATAAAAAATAAACCTAGTAGTTTAGAATCTACATTCAATTTTCTATAGAATCTATTTTTACATATTTTTGAAATAATATAGATAACTTATTCAAATTTTTATGTCAAGTTGCCTAACTCTGATTTTTTTTATTTTTTTGCCACTTAAGGGCCTTTTTTTCCCATGATGATCTTGCACATACCCATTGAGTCCTCCTATCCTACTTTCTTTAGTATAGTCATTTATTTTTCTCTCTTTTGAAGAGGATTTTTTCCCATGTGGTTTTCTCCTTTTCTACAGTTATGAGAGATTTCATTACTTTTTCATGGGTACCTCATCAGGCCTTATAACTGGGACCCAATATGCATCCATCATTGAATTATTTTCCTTCATCAGTTTTTTGCTTCTCCTTAATTGTCATTCAGGGGGTGTTGGGGTAAATTAATTATGATTTACTCTAGTGTTTAATGTGAACTTAGGAAAAAGTCATCTAGTTTTGATTGCAGGTGTTATTGCATTAATTATGCATTTCAATTAGTCACGTGCTTTACTCTTTGTGTTGCACACAAGATAAAGTCACTTAACTGATTCATGCATTCTATTATCTCACTCATTTCTCAGTCAAAACTTTATCATTTAGGGTCACATGGTAAGTTCAGTTGAGTCTACATAAGGATATTCAATCCTTCATTGCATTCATTTAGTAATAAATAATAATTATTGTTTCACATATTTTTTTGCGTAATTTCTCATTCGTGTGTGATGGGTTTCTCTTTAGAATATCATGCAGGGCTTGTGAGATCTCAATCATAGATTCTATAAAAAAATTTAATACTATTACTATATTAAAATTTCAAAATTTCACCAAATATATTTACTTTTTTTCCAAAAGAGGACTAGTATATTGTAAACTACATTCAATTTGTTACAAATTTTATTCTTACATGTTTTTTAAATTATGTTAATAACCTATTCAATTTTTTATGGCAAGTTTCCTAACTCTATTTTTTTGAATTTTTATTGTCACTTAAGGGCCTAGTTTGGACCCCCATGATCCTGCACTAACCCATATGAAAAGAATGATGGTTGTAATATCCTTGGGAAAGAGTATATCATATTTAAATGTATAATTAATATTGTTAATAAATTGAATATTTCATCCAATCATGATCAATTGAAAATTCGAAGTATAGGTATCATAATATCTACATGATAGAATTAAGAAAATACACTAGAAAAAATACTTGAAAAATTAATAAACTAAATAAAAAAGAATAAATTTAAATTAAATCACCACACAAGAAATAATATAAATGAATAGAAAAATAATCTTATTATACAACATAATATATACAAATTATATGAGATTGTGCATGAATACATATAAAATATCACTTAAAATTATGCAAAATTGATATTTAAATAAATAATTAATATTTTTTAAAATTAAAGAATTTATAAAATTATCAAGCATAATTCAATATATTTAAATTATAATTTTAAGGATGATAGGAAATATTGGAGACACACAATTATGCTTCAGAAAAAGGAAATAATAAAATATCACTTGAAAGAAAAAATAGGGAATAAAGTAAAAATTAGGACCTCACATGAAAGTATCAATATTTTCTATGAAGAATTTGAATAATACAATAAATTATTTGTATTAAGTGAGAGGGATAGATGGTAGAATGTGTTGGTATGTGGTGACTGATCAAGCTATACTGTATAGCCCATGGTATACTAATCATCGAAAAAGGGAAAAATCAATGAAAAAGGAAAAATCTGAGTTTGTAGAACCCAAAAATTTGGAAGCTTCTAAGTTTGTTAAAAAGGGATTCGGATGGGTATTACAGTATGAGGAAAAACGTGATTATTTGCAGGATTGTAATAATTTTTTCACTGGACAATAAAAGTATTGGATGGCTGTGGTTTGGTGGATGTAGCCTGGATTGGGTGAACCATGTTAAATTTCTATGTTACGATTTATTCTCTATGTGTTTTAGTTTCTCTATTTTGTCTATTAAATCTGCATTTAATTGTTAGATCTGCCATCTCTAACCCTAACAAGTGGTATCAGAGTGAGTTGTGTTTTGATTATCGTCTGTAGGAAGATCTCACAGTTGATTGGGAGTATCACAGTTGAGTGGGAGCAATGGCAGACATGGGTAAGAAGGTTGAGAAGTTTAATGGGTAGAACTATCAGTTATGGAAGATGCAGATGGAGGACTATCTCTATCAGAAAGATTTATGGGGGTCATTGGAAGGGAAAACCAAGAAACCCGCAACAATGTTTGATGAGGACTGGGATATTTTGGATAGAAAGGCTCTTGGTAGTATTCATTTATGCTTGGCACAATCGGTGGCATTCAATATTACAACAGCAAAGACAACTAAAGAGTTGATGGAAACCCTGGCGAAGTTATATGAAAAGCCTTCCACTTCGAATAAGGTATTTCTTATGAAGCATTTATTTAATATGAAAATGGTAGAAGGTGGGTCAGTTACTGATCATTTAAATGAGTTTAATACACTACTAGTCAATTAACTTTTGTAAAAGTAAACTTTGATGAAGAAGTTAGGGCTCTTTTGATTCTGTGTTCTTTGCCTGAAAGCTGGAATAGCTTGGTAATGGCTGTTAGCAATTTTGTTTCTGGTTCAAATACATTGAATTTGATGATGTTGTTGGTGTTATTTTGAGTGAGGAAATTCATAGGAAAAGCTCAGGTGGAACATCCACATCAGGCAGTGTTTTGAATGCAGAAAGGAGGGCAGAACAAAGGAGAGAGGAAACAATTTCAGAAATTGTGGGAAGTCACGAGGAAAATCAAAGGATAAAAGGTCCCAATCTAGAGACAAGAGGGATTGTTGGTACTGTGGTAAGCCGGGTCATTTAAAGAAAGATTGTTGGTCTCGGAAAAATAAAAGGAGACAAAAAGGAAGGAAGTAAAGAGGAAAATGTGGTAAGTAATATATCTGATGAGGATGCTTTGATTCTTTCTCTTGATAATGCTGATGATTCTTGGGTGTTAGATTCAGGGGCTTCATTTCATGCTACCCCCCATAGAAGTTATTTTCTTGATTATGTCCAAGGGGATTTTGGGCTGGTTTATTTAGGAGATAACGAACCCTCTCAGATTGTTGGAAAGGGAAGAATCAAGATTAAGTTGCAAAATGGGACTTATTGGCTACTACGTGAGCTAAGGCATGTTCCAAATTTAAGCATAAATTTAATTTCAGCAGGGCAACTAGATGATGAAGGTTGTGTTGTTACATTTAGTGATAAAAATTGGAAGGTCACAAAGGGTGCCTTAGTGGTAGCAAAAGGTGTGAAAGTAGGCACCTTATATCTTTTTATAGGTCATACTGTTCCTTCTACTTTAATTGTTACAGAAAAAAGTCAATGGTCAGGAACAATTGCTGTAGTTCAGTAGGTAGAAGATCATACAGTTGTTGTGGACTCAGAATCAGCACTGTGGCATAATAGACTTGGGCATATGAGTGCAAAAGGTATGAAATTACTTCATTCAAATAATATTTTACCAAGTCTAAAATGTGTTAATATGGATTTCTGTGAAAGTTGTATCTATGGAAAACAAAAGAGAGTTAGTTTTCTCAAGGATGCGAAGCAAAAGAAAGATGAGAAATTGGAGCTTGTGCATACAGATGTATGGGGACCAGCTCAGGTATCTTCTCTCGGTGGCTCTCTGTATTATGTTACTTTCATTGATGATGCAACTAGAAAGGTATGGATTTATTTCCTTAGACATAAATTTGATGTATTTGAAACTTTTAGAAAATGGAGAAGCTTGGTTGAGAATGAGACGGTTAAAAGGATAAAATGTCTCGGATCTGATAATGGTGGTGATTATTGCAGTAAAGAGTTTGAAGATTATTGTTCCTCTAATGGTATTTGTAGGCAGAAAATAGTTCTAAGGACTCCACAGGAAAATGGAGTGGCTGAGCACATGAATAGGACAATAATGGAGTGTGCACAGACTATAAAATTGCATGCTGGGTTGCCTTTAAAAATGTGGGTAGAGACTGTAAACATTGTTGTTTATTTAATCAACAGAGGTCCTTCTAATCCTTTGGGTTGTGGTATTCCAGAGGAAGCATGGAAAGGTAAGAAGGTGAGTTATTCTTTTCTCAAAACCTTCGGTTGTGAAGCATTTGCACATGTAGATTTTGAAAATAGAACCAAGCTTGATGCAAAATCAAAGAAATGTGTATTTTTTGGATATGGCATTGATGAATTTGGTTATAGGCTTTGAGATTTTGAAAATCAAAAAATTGTGAGAAGCAGGGATGTCTATTCAATGAGAAAGTGTTGTACAAAGATCTATTGCTTTAGCATGAGAAGAAAGAAAAATATTATGTAGTGTTGGATGATACTCCAAACAATGATGTTTCAATGGTTCCTCATGTTGGGCAACAACAACAACAACAAATACCACAAACTCCTATTAGACGCTCTTCAAGGTTAAGTAGACCTCCAGAAAGATTCTCTCCCTCTTTGTTTACTATTTTGTTAACTGATGCTGGTGAACTAGAATATTATGATGAAGCTATGCAGGTGGATACCAAGGCTCAGTGGGAGCATGGAATGAAAGAAGAAATGGACTCCTTGCTAGAAAATCAAACTTGGGATTTATGCAAGTTGCCTGTAGGTAAAAAGAATTTACCAAACAAATGGATTTATAGGCTGAAAGAGGAGGATGGAGGTAAGAAAAGATTTAAAGCCAGACTAGTTGTAAAGGGATTTGCATAAAAAAAGGGTATTGATTTTGATGAGATTTTTTCTCTTGTTGTTAAAATGACTTCTATTCGTATTGTTTTAAGTATTGTGGTTGAGATTTGCATTTAGAACAACTTGATGTTAAAACAACCTTTCTCCATGGTGATTTGGAAGAGGAAATTTATATGGAACAGCCACAAGGATTTGAGGTCAAAGGTAAGGAAAAACTAGTGTGCAGTTTGAAGAAAAGTTTATATGGCTTGAAGCAAGTACCTTGGCAATGGTATTTGAAATTTGACAGTTTTATGGCTGAGCAAGGCTACAGTAGGTGTAATTCTGACCATTGTGTTTATTTTAAGAGGTTGGATAATGACAACTACATTATTTTATGTTTATATGTTGATGACATGCTTGTAGCTGAGTCTAACATGGATCACATAAGTGAGTTAAAACAACAGTTAGCAAAGTCTTTTGCTATGAAAGATTTAAGGGCAACAAAACAAATCCTTGGTATGAAAATTTGTAGAGATAGGAAAAATAGAAAATTATTTTTATCTCAGGCTAATTATGTTGAAAAGGTGTTGCTGAGATTTCATATGGAGAATGCAAAAGCTGTCAGCACACCTTTGCCTAGTCATGTTAAATTGACTAAGGATATGTGTCCAAAGACACAAGAGGAGGAAGAAAAAATGTCCAAGGTACCATATGCTTTAGTTGTAGGTAGTTTAATGTATGCCATGGTATGCACTAGACTAGATATTGCACATGTTGTAGGAGTTGTTAGCAGGTATTTGAGTCATCCCAGAGTTGAGCATTGGAATGCAGTAAAATGGATTCTCAGGTATTTGAGAGGTACATCCAATAATTGTTTATGTTTTGGGGGCTCTAATACTGATTTACAAGGCTATGTTGACTCAAATTAGCAGGGGATATAGATACCATGCAGAGTACCATAGGTTATGTATTTACAGTTGGTGGGACAGTAGTGAGTTGGATTTCTTGACTGCAAAAGGTGGTTGTTTTATCCACCATAGATGCAGAGTATGTTGCTGCAACAGAGGCGGCAAAGGAGATGATATGGCTGCAACTTTTCATAAATGAGTTGGGAAAACAACAGGCTGGAAATTATTTGTTTACAGACAGTCAGAGTGTTATACATCTTGCAAAGAATTCTTCCTTGCATTCTAAAACAAAACACATATAGTTGAGATATCATTTCATTCGGTCTGTGTTGGAGGATGGACAGGTCAAGTTAGACAAGATACATACAGATGTAAATCCAGCAGATATGTTTACGAAGGTGGTGCCAAGGGAGAAGCTGAGCTCCTCTTCAGCTTTGGTTGGCCTTCAAGGTTGAATTCAAGTATAACAGAGCAGCAGGGTCCAAGGTACTTATTTCCAGTGGGAGCTATAAGTGCAGTAGTGTTGTCTAGGATCAGTCTCCAAGTGGGAGGTTGTGATGGTGTGGAGCCTGATCAGTCTCCAAGTGGGAGATTGTTTGTATGTGGTGACTGATCATGCTATATTGTATAGCCCATGGTATATTGTACACCCCGACCCCCTATCCTTACCGGGGTCTGGGTCCGAGGTCGGGCCGGGCTAGGGGTGGGGGTTCGGGGGCGGCAACCCCCGAGAAAAATTTTCCTCCTACTTTTTCGCGTGATCACCGAAAAAGTGAAAAATAAATGAAAAAGGAATAATTCAAGTTTGTAAAACCCAAAAATCTGGAAGCTTCTAAGCTTGTTAAAAAGGGGTTCGGATGGGTATTACAGTATGAGGAAAAATGTGATTATTCGCAAGATTGTAATAAGTTTTTCACTGGACAATAAAAGTATTGGATGGCTGCAGTTTGGTGGATGTAGCCCGGATTGGGTGAACCAGGTTAAATTTCTGTGTTATGATTTATTCTCTGTGTGTTTTAGTTTCTCTGTTTTGTTTATTAAATCTACATTTAATTGTTAAATCTGCCATCTCTAACCCTAACAGAATGGTCTCCTATCTTGGGGATAGGAGCTAATAGCTTGAGCCCCACATCCAAACAATAAAAGACCCTTTTTTTCAAACAGTTATTATAATATGATATGACAAGTACATGTTAAATAAAAAAAGTATCCAATCAATGATATAGTAAATACTTTCCACCTTTCCATATTTAGGTGAATGCAAATAGATATTTTTATTTGTATAGTATATGCAATAGTAAATTAAAACTAATTTGACACATGTACAAAACACATTTACATTTGAACCACCATAGATTTGACAAATGACCAAATTGGAAATACATTTAAACATATTACAAATAAAAATATTCTATTATTCATCCCTAGTTGACAAACTTATTGTTCCACCATATCCAACTATACCCTTCTTTCTACAATTTTTACTTGTAAAAATTGAAAGCCAACTCTTAGGCTCACCGTGCAATACAATTTTACAAAATAATGACTTATTATTTCAACCATATTTCACAATTATATGTGATATTTAATTAATCCACATAAAATATTAAAACACAAAAAAAAATTAAACTTTTCAAATTGGCTTTCAAATCACACTATGATTAATATTTCTTATGCAAATTTCTAACCTCTCAAATCACATTTATACATACCATTCACAGTCCAATTCATATCACTTCTACCATTAATTCCAAGTATGTAACCCCAAATTCCCTCCAATAACTCAAAATTCTCCACTTGCTAACAAATGCATATTTATACAAGTCATCAAAGATGTGCATTGCATATTACCCTGATTCATAATTCAAATTTCACAGTTTCAATTTTAGACACTTGTTCAATACTAATTGTAGACAACTCTTGAAAATTTCTTTCACACACCTATTGCATCTTCTAAGGTATGTTTATTTCAAAGTTGTTTTAAGATTACAATTGTATAAACTATTCAATATATGTTTATTATTCATACGTATTGTGATTTTTTTTAGAAAAAATTGCATACATATGTATCATTCCACGTAATCCTTAGTTTACACATACACATAGTCAACCAAAAAATAGGTTCATAAAACCATTAATACTAAAGTATATGATTCCCTCAAATGCTATATTTATTGGAGAGATAGATAAATTGATATTTCATATATCTTTGTTTATTTATATTTGAGTGAATTAGATATACGGTTTGTTTATTGTAAGTTTGTTGTTCATACATATCATATTTTCTTCATAAATAGTTGCATACATATGTATCATTCTACCTATCATCCTTAGTTTACACATACACATAGTCAACCAAAAGATAGGTGCATGAAACCCTTAATAATTGGGTATATGATATATATATATGGTAGAGAAATAAATTTTTTTGTTACATATAGCCTTCTCCATTTACATTTAAATGAATTAGATGTATGGTTTATTTATTGTAAGTTTATCATTCATACATACATCATGATTTTCTTCACATTTGCATACATACATATCATTCCACTTATCATCCTTAGTTTACACATATACACAATCAACCAAATGATAGATGTATGAAACCCTTAATAGTCAAGTATATATATTCACTTAAGGGGCATATATATATTCCATGATTAGCTAAGGGCCGTCAAAGTTAGAATTAGGGATATGATTAGTTAAGAGTTGTATCCAATTCAAGTTTTTGGCCAACACGTCCTCTACTAATGTGGACCCCTCACACAACATAACATTCACCACCAAAAGACCCTCTCCTTTACTTTGAATATATGTCTATGTCTATGTTTGTTGAATTTCTTCTTACTCTTGTCTTAATGTAGATGAAGAATAAAGTGCAAGGTAGAACTAAGCAAGCTATAAAGAGAGCAAACATTATTTCCTCCACACAAAAAAAATGTGACACTACCACATAGTGAAGAGGATTAAGTTATTCCCATTTCACATCCAATCAACCCTATAGTCTGTTGATGTGTTTTTTATGCACTTCTCAACATAGGTAGTGCATGGGTGCACTACCTCTCTTGAAACACAATCTTCCACAATCAGATTGTAAAACACTATCCCAAGGTCTCTAATTTCAAGTCTTGACAATACTTGGAATATCTCAGTTGATTTATGTGATTTTGTGGAATCACAAGGTGGAGTTATAGATGATTTACAAAGCATGGGAAGTTGGGTCTGCAAATGTAGTTTCAAAGTGCTGGAAGTGAATGAATAGTGGCTGTCCACTCAAAACAAAAAGTTAAAACTCATCAAGTTCATCTAATTTAGCTTCATGGTGATGCTTTGGATCCTACTCTAACCAAGGATTAAAAGAAATAGAAAAAGGAGAAGGGTTAAGAAATCAGTTCTAATCCTAAGCTACAAATGAATAGTAACAATGGTGGCTGCTATAGTAGACGGGCTTCCTAAACTGAGTTTTGCTTGACCAAGAGAAACCTACAACTACACAAAACTAGTGCAATCTTCTAAGGTTTTTTTATTTTCAAATTACACATACACATCATGAACATGCAATTGAACTAGGTTGTAACAATGACAGAAAGAATCCCAGGCTAACTTTGCATAGTAGCTTGTCATCAAGAAGTGCTAAAAGTATGGGCTGGAAGCTCATCAAATACTATAACAACAACACCATCATGACAGTCATTCAAGAAACTAATTATACTAAAACTAAAATGGAAGGAAAAACCATGCATGCAAGATGAGCAAAATCAAAGAAAACATCCATAAAATCATGCAATGTTGTCTTCTATTGTTGCAAATGCTTTTTACAACAAATCTCCAACCCTTACAAATGAGAGGCAAGCCCCTATTTATAGTTTTCCAAAGACCAAATGAATGGATACGATTGAATTACATCCAATGGCCAAGATTTATTTATAATAGGGTTTCACCTACCCCACAATATTCATCAATTAAAAATACATTCCTTGTCTTTTCTATGTTTTGTCATCTAGTGCCAGTCACTGTAGTAATTTTGTCATTTAGTTGATTGCCCTTTTCACTGTAGCAAAAATTGCCTGGAAGTTTCCTTCTTACTTGATGTGTTTACAGTGTTCTTCCTTGGATCAAATGAGTCCATTGATGATTAGCATCAATGGATTGGTTGCCCCTAATTCAGGTGGATAGCTCCCTTATGCTCTCTTCAAGGTGACCTGCTTGTATTTTTTTCCTTGACCTCCTTGGCACATGCCTTCTTTTAAAGCTGGCCCTATTGGTGGGTGCTAGGGGGAGAGGCAAACATGAAATGAATGGTAATAGGAACTATGCACTTTTCCTTGTTCATCCTTCTTAATGGGTCTCCTAGACGGACCCATGGTAGGCTTCTTGAATCTTGCATACATGAAGTGTCGTAAGTGCTTTCATACACAAATAAAGGAAAACGTTAGTCAAATCTTGCAAAATCCTTATTACATTCATCCATGCATCATCAAAAGATCATAATATTCATATTTGGAGCTCATTTGGATCATAAACATTAATGTAGGCCTAAGGGGGTGGGCAGTGAATGAGAGACAACAAATCAGAAGGGAAGTTCCTGAACCTCACAAAACATAGCAAAACCAAGATTTTTCAATTATAGTAGATGTGAAAAGGGGAAGGAAGAGTTCCCATAACACTTCCTTAAGATTGGACTCATTTGACAAAAACTAAAAGCTCAAAATGGCCACGGAGGGACGGAGTCCCAAAAATGGCCATGAAGGGGGTGGGCTTCAGAGGCCAGGTCATCAGAGCCCAATGGATATTCAAAATGGCCATGGAGGGTTGAAGTCCCATAAATGGCCACAGAGGGGTTGGGCTCTAGAGGTTAGATCGCCGGGGCTCCATGGATGTTTAAAATGGCCATAGAGGGACAGAGTCCCGGAAACGACCATGGAGGGGCTGGGCTTTAGAGGTTGGGTTGTTGGGGCTCCACGGATGTTCAAAATGGCCAAGGAGGGATGGAGTCTCGAAAATGGCCACAAAGGGGCCAGACTCCGGAGGTTGGGTTATCGGAGCTCCATGGACGTTCAAAATGGCCACAAAGGGACAAAGTCTTAGAAACAGCCACAGAGGGGCCAGGCTCTGGAGGTCGAGTCGTTGGGGCTCCACGGATGTTCTCAAATAGCCAAAGGGGGATGAGGTTTTGAAACCACCGAAACTTAACAGAACGTTGACAAAACCTTGGCAGTTCATTTAAGTACCTCAAACACATCCCAAATCCACTAAAAATTTGTCCCCAAAGTCAAAAATGTGGAAACCGGACTAGAAGGGGTCCATGTATGTTTCCAAAATAGCCAAAGAGGCAGGGAGTTCTAGAGGGAAAGTTATAAAACCACTGAAACTTAACAGAACATTGACGACACCTTGGAAGTTCACTTAGGCACCTCAAACACATCCCAAATCCACCAAAAAGTTATCCCCAAATTCAAAAATATGGAAACCGTTCACCGGCAGAGGTCCATAGATGTTTCCAAAATAGCCAAAGAGGAAGGGAGTTCCAGAGGGAAAGTTCCAAAACCACCGAAACTTAATGAAACATTGAAAAAACTTTGGTAGTTTATTTAGGAACCTCAAACACATCCCAAATCCACCAAAAAGTTGGCTCCAATGTCAAAAATGTGGAAACCAGACCAAACGGCGTCCACAGATGTTTCCAAAATAGCTAAATAGGGAGGGAGTTTTGGAGGGAAAGTTCTGAAACCACTGAAACTTAACGAAACATTGACAAAACTTTGGCAGTTCATTTAGGCACCTCAAACACATCCAAAATCCACCAAAAATTTGGCTCCAAAGTCAAAAATGTGGAAATCAAACTAGAACAGGTCCACAAATGTTTCCAAAACAGCCAAAGAGGAGGGGAGTTCTGGAGGGAAAGTTGCAAAAACATTGAAACTTAACAAAACATTCATGAAACCTTTGTAGTTTATTTAGGCACCTCAAACACATCCCAAATCCACCAAAAATTTAGCCCCAAAGTAAAAAATATAGAAAAATGTGAATTGAGCGATTAAGGACCAAGTTAGCAGAAACAAGACAATGGGCAAAAAAGGGATGGGGGACTTCATTTCTCTGCGGATTTGAATATGCTAAGTAGGTGAATTTGGTAAGGGGAATTTGATCATTTGAAGACACATGACCAATTTAGGCTTGGAAAATGGGGCACACAAAACAAGAAAGGAGCAATGCAGCCTGTCAGGAGCAAGAAAAGGGGGTCCCTGCCTACGGTGGGGCGTGTGTGCAAAACATGCACAACAAATGGCAACTCGCTAGGGAAATGCTCCAAAGCATTTTGATGATAAACTGGAATCACAAACCTAGAATCTCTGGTTCCGACCTTCACACTAGGGCAAACAAACTAGACGCCCAAGGGTATGTGCAGGATCATCATGGAAAAAACAGGCCCTTAAGTGGCAAAAAATTCAGAAAAATTAGAGTTAGGCAACTTGACGTAAAAAATTGAATAAGTTATCTATATTATTTCAAAAATATGTAAGAATAGAATTTGTAGAAAATTGAATGTAGTTTCTAAACTACTAGGTTTATTTTATTTTTTTAAAATCTATTTGTTGAAAATTTGAAACTTCAATGCAAGTAGTACTTAAATTTCAGGAAAAAATAAGAAGTAGGTGTCTTTCTAACCATCTTAACCACAATAAAATAATAATAATTTTTTTAAAAGATTTTAGATATAAGTAGAGGACTCATGTCCTGATGTGATGCATATTTTTTTGTAATTTTTTTCCACGTAAATAATTAATTATGAATTTTTTATTACAACTTAAAAAAAAAAACTTATATGTCTAACCACCTTAACTTGTTCAAAACTTCATGAAATTCAACCTTTTTTTTTTTAATCCTATAGTATGCAAAGCATAGAATGTGACACATTTTTTAGATTCAAAAAATGTGATACCGTTTGAAAGCTATAGATGTTTTTCAATCAACCTATCAATTAGGACTTTAGTTGTAATTCAAATAGAAAATAAATAATAATAATTTATTAAATTCAAAGTAAAGCATAATTTATATTGGTGGAAATTTGAGAATCTCCTTTAAAAACCATTTTCGTTTCATCAATTTTGGGTAAAAAAAAGTTGTCAACCACATACCATATAAAAACCCATCATATTGCCACTTTTTGGCCCATCATGATCCTGCACATACCCCCAACTCAAGGATCAAAACCATTAGCCAAGCCAACCTTCAGTATGCTAAAAATCCAAGTGTGTGCAATTGTGTTAATTCCTATCCTTCAGTTGCTATAGGAACCCAAGCTTTTTCAAGTTAAGCTACGTAGTTTATTCTAACTCCAAAAGCATTTGGGACATTGCTTCGCTGCGAGTCAGGCATCCATAGCCCCAATGAGGTTGTCGCTGTGATTCTCCTGAACATTGCTCTACTGCCAGCTGAACGTCCATAGCCCTGGTAGAGTTGCTCGGATACCCCTGAAAAAATTGAATTTTCTTTCTTTTAATTTTCATTGTTTTCTTTCTTTCTTTTCTCTTTTTAGCTCTTTTATTTCAACCCACAAGCATTGAAGCTCGCACTCAGGGCTGAGAATCACAGTGGCGCTGGTGTAGAATTTTAGATTTTTCATTTAACTAGACTTCACAAAAGGCCCTATAGTGACCATCAAATTCTTAAGATGTGTAAGAGCTATAAGATTTCAGAATACATCAGAGTCAGATTAAACCAACAACTTATCTTCTTTGAATCAAACACCCAGATCACTTGACACTAACAGAAGACCTTCACCATCCACTCTAGAAGACTTGATTAGAGTTTGACAAATAAATACGTAGAACAACCCTAGGTGATAAGTATTGTTGTTGTGCGCATAGATGTGCCCAACTAAAAGTAGAAGGATCTCGAGCAAAGCAGTAGCAAAATGAAATCAAACAAAAATAAAACAACCTACAACAAACCAACTAACCTAAGGAAATCAGGAAAGCATAGTATTTATAGGAAACTTATACTACTCAAAACGGGCTATGTACAAAGATATTTACAAAGCACTATGTTTAGGAAAGGTTAGTTGACATTAACACTCATTGAATTTTGTAATGCACAAACAAATGGGCAATCACTATCATTGTTAACCATGCAAATTTATCTTTATATTCTGAAAAAGAAATTCAATGTTGCAACACTCAAGTTCAATCACATCATCATGAAAAATCAGTAATTGAGGAGGCTCGCTAAACCCATGGTTAATCTATAAACATGTTTGTTTTCCCTCATTCCCATAATCAAAATAATAAGTGCAGTTATGAGAAATAATAAGGGCAAGGAAGGATAGAACTTGGATGTCATCACATGGAGGTGGTAGCATTGGACAGTCGAGAGCAAGCACAACATCATTGATTATTGCATCAGTAGCCTCGAGCGAGCGCAGTGGAGGGTGCAACACTTTGGACATTAAGCTTGCATAAGGCTGGGAGGATAGGGCAGCAAACAAATCTTCCAATATACCAATGGGACCTACAGCCCCGATTGGTAGTTCTTCAAAAAGAAATACTTCTCCACATTAATCATCTGTAGACTTGGGATCCACTTGGTTGCTTCCCTCAAACGGTAGTATGTTGTCTCATCTCCTTCCCCAAGTATCAACCTCCTTTTTATGATGTTCAATTTCATGGGATAATGACATGGAAAAATCTATCCTATTGTAGCCATCTGATTATGGAGGATAAACAACGATCATGGTGGAAGGACTCCAAGTTGCATCTTGTAGTCGGTTGGGTGCTTCATCTCTGTTAGCAGCTATCTCAGCACCTTCACCTTTGTCTTCTTCTCTTTGATGTTCAATATCTGATCATGACATTCACTTGTTTCCTCTTGCTCACTATCACTATAAATGGAGGAGGTCCTCTCCCAATCTAGAAACTCTAGTGCATCACTGTTTGGGGGCTCAAGGAGTATGTATTCATCGCTACCATCTTCTGGGATGTCCTCTTCCTTGGCATGAGCATACCTCTATAATGTAGCTCCCAATTGAAAGAAGTCATCAATTGATGGCACCTCATCAAGGGGACCAAAGTCTACTGCACAATTTCCCTCCAAGGGCTTGGCATAAAGCCTATCATTCATGGTGTGCAAATGCTCTTCAAGAGGAAGAACTTCTTGGTAACTGGTGGACAGCATTCTGGCTTGATCTACTTCATCACTTGGAAGTACGAGATTGTATTTCTATCCTTCTTCTATTGATCTCCCAACATCCTCTTGAGGTCCGCCTTTAGTTGATCCATCACTTGATTCAGGCTTTTGGTATTCTTCTTTGATATGGGCAGCAAGTAGAGGAGGTCAGGTACTTGGCTGCTCCACTTGTCCTCTAACTTGTTCAATAGCCTCTTTGCATAGCTCACATACAAATTCGAATTGTGATGAATTATGAATTCTACACCAATTTGGTAGTATAAATACCTCCAAATCTACTTGACATCTTAGTTCGGACCAATCCTTTGCTAATCTAGAGATGAGCTAGCCATATCTTTTTGCTAATGGGTCCTCATCATCACTTGAAAAAAAAGCATGATGGTAGACAGCCATGGTGAGTGGTTGTTCCCACTCCTCCAAACTTTTATTTTCAGATTCTCAATCATTATCATTGATGAAGGAGAGGTCTTCTAATCTGATTTCACTTATACCTTTGTCATCATTTTCCGCTGCTCCAACGTTGTCAACCTTTTCTTCTTTCTGTTCTTTAGCATCTTCATTGGTTGTCCCAACATGCACAGCTACAAACTTCATTGGTTCATCGTCACCTACCAATTTTTATTATTCTAGAGTGGAGGACTTCCTTTGATTGGTGGAGGGAAGACCTTCTACATTAGTTTCAATCAGATTTTCACCAAAGAACCTTGCTATCTTAGTGAAATCTGCTTCTTCCTCCTAGTTTTCAACTTCAATTTCTACTGCTCCAACATCTTGTATCAAATTTCTTGGTTCATCCTTACCTTGATATCCTCTAGATGTTGAAAACTCTTTTGCATCATGGGATAACTTCTCTTCATTAGTAGTTGGTTTCTCCAACTTGTTCGAACAACCCTTGGCTTGAGTGATGATGTTGTCACATGATGGACACATAAATTTTGAATGTGGTGTATTGTGAAATCTACACCAACTTGCCATTAGTACTTCCTCCAATCTTGGTCCATCCTTGCTACTCAAATATTCTTGGATTAACTCCTTGAATGCTTTGGTTTCCATGGTTGTCAACTCTTCCTCTGGGTCTTCGGGAGCCAAGGGCTAGTATATTTCCCAAAAGGGAATTTCTCGCTACAAGATCCTTTCAATTTTTCTCAAGAAATTCAAACATCCTAATTAGTTGTGCTTGCGAGTGAAATGGATCATACATCTATTCGACAACACAAATTGTTGCAACATGGCTTCTTTAGTCTCTTATTCAAATCTACATGCAACTGAGAGGTGTTGATTTGTGTGTGCTGCTCCATTTTGAATCAACTTCTTTTCGCTTAAATTTTTTATATTTTTTAGCATTAAAAGAGATCTCCTTATCTTAGATTTCTTCTTTGAAAGTGCTCTTTTTGAAGTTCCAACTTTTAGTTTTGTAGCCTCAACATGTCAAGCCCTCCATCTAGTGCTAGTTCTATTGATATATTTTTTATGCACTTCTCAACACAAGCAGTGTGTAGGTTCACTACCTCTCTTGAAAGATAATCTTCCACAATCAGATTGCATAAAACTATCCCAAGGTCTCTAGTGTCAGGTCTTGATAGTGCTTGGAATATCTCAGTTGATTTATGTGATTTTCTAGAATCACAAGGTGGACTTATAGATGAGTTACAAAGCATGGGAAGTTGGGTTTGCAAATGCAGTTTCAAAGCGCTGGAAGTGAATGAACAATCGTTGTCCACTCAAAACAACAAGTTTAAACCAATCAAGTTCATTTGGTTTGGCTTCATGGTGATGCTTTGGACCTAATATAACCAAGGATTAAAAGAAATAGCAAAAGGAGAAGGGTTAAGAAAGTAGTTCTAATCCTAAGCTACAAATGAACAGTAACAATGGTGGCTACTACAGTAGACAAGCTTCCTAAACTAAGTTTTGGTTGACCAAGAGAAACCTAAAACTACAAAAAACTAGTGCAATCTTCTAAGGTCTATTGATTTTCAAATTACACATACGCATCATGAACATGCAATTGAAGTAGGTTGCAGCAATGACAGAAAGAAGCCTAGGTGAACTTTGTACATTAGCTGGTCATCAACAAGTACTAAAAGTATGGGTTGGAAGCTCATCAAATACAATAACAACAACACCATTATGACAACCATTCAAGAAAATAATACTAAAACTAACATGGAAGGAAAAACCATTCATGAAAGATGAGGAAAATCAAAGAAAACATCCATAAAATCATGCAATGTTGTCTTCTATTGCTGCAAATGCTTTTTACAACAACTCTCTGACCCTTACAAATGAGGGGCAAGCCCCTATTTATAGTTTTCCAAAGCCAAAATGAATGGATAGGATTGAATTACATCGAATGGCCCAGATTTGTTTATAATGGGGTTTCACCTACCCCACAATATTCAGCAATTAAAAATGGATTTCTTGTCTTTTCTTTTTTTTCCATCTAGTGGCAGTCATTGTAGCAATTTTGTCATTTAGCTGATTGCCCTTTTCACTGTAGCAGAAACTACCTGAAAGTTTCCTTCTTACTTGACGAGTCTATTGACGATTAGCATCAATGGATTGGTTGCCCCTAATTTGGGTGGAAAACTCCCTTATGCTCTCTTCAAGGCCACCCCCTTGCATTTTTTTCCTTGACCTCCTTGGCACATGCCTTCTTGTAATGCCAACCCTTTGGTGGGTGTTAGGGGGAGAGGAAAACATGAAATGAATGGTAATAGGAGTGATGCACTATTCCTTGTTCAACCTTCTCAATGGGTCTCCTAGACGGACCCATGATAGGCTTCTTGAATCCTTCATACATGAAGTGTCGTAAGTGCTTTCATACAAAAATCAAGGAAAACGTTAGTCAAATCTTGCAAAATCCTTGTTAGATTCATCCATGCATCATCAAAATATCATAATATTCATATTTTGAGCTCATTTGGATCATAAATATTAATGCAAGCCCAAGGGGGCGGATAGTGAACGAGGGATTGCAAATCGGAAGGGATGATACCAGACCGCACAAAACTTAGCAAAACCAAGATTTTTCAATTATAGCACATGGGAAAAGGGGAAGGAAGAGTGGCAAGAAAACTTCCTTAAGATTGGACTCATTTGACAAAAAGTGGAAGCTCAAAATGACCATGGAGGGATGGAGTCCCAGAAATGGCCATGGAGGGGTTAGGCTCCAGAGGCTAGGTCAT
The DNA here is from genome assembly GCA_007258455.2 of Sequoia sempervirens. Lineage (NCBI taxonomy): Eukaryota > Viridiplantae > Streptophyta > Pinopsida > Cupressales > Cupressaceae > Sequoia > Sequoia sempervirens. The sequence continues at coordinate 50,360,647 of VDFB02000363.1, read as the reverse complement.
CAGGGCCCCACGGATGTTCAAAATGGCCATGGAGGGGCTGGGCTTTGGAGGTCGGGTCATTGCGGCTCCACAGATGTTCAAAACGGCCACGGAGGAGCCGAGCTTCGGAGGTCGGGTTATTGGGACTCCATGGATGTACAAAATAGCCATAGAGGGATGGAGTCCTAGAAATGGCCACGAAGGGGCTGGACTTTAGAGGCCAGGTCACCGGGGCTCCACGGATGTTCAAAATGGTCACGGAGGGAGGAAGTCCTAGAAATGGCCACGAAGGGGTCAGGCTCCGGAGGCTAGGTTGCTGGGGCTCCACGAATGTTCTAAAATAGCCAAAGGGGGATAGGGTTTCAAAACCACCAAAACTTAATGAAACATTGGCGAAACCTTGGCAGTTCACTTAGGCACCTAAAACACTTCCCAAATCCACCAAAAAGTTATCCCCAAAGTCAAAAATGTGGAAACTAGATTGATAGGGGTCCACAGATGTTTCCAAAACAACCAAAGAGGAAGGGAGTACCAGAGGGAAAGTTCTGAAACCACCGAAACTTAATGGAACATTGAAAAAACTTTGGAAATTCATTTAGGAACCTCAAACACATCCCAAATCCACCAAAAAGTTGGCTCTAAAGTAAAAAATGTTGAAACCGGACTAGAAGGGGTCCACGGATGTTTCCAAAATAGCCAAAGAGGAAGGGAGTTCCAAAGGGAAAGTTCTGAAACCACCAAAACTTAATGGAACGTTGATGAAACCTTGAAAGTTCATTTAGGAACCTCAAACACATCCCAAATCCACCAAAAATTTGGCCCCAAAGTGAAAAATGTAGAAAAAAGCGAATCGAGCAATCAGGGACCAAGTTAGTAGAAACAAGATAATGCGCAGAAAAGGGATGGGGGATTTTAATTCTTTGTAGATTTGAATACCCTAAGTAGGTGAATTTTGTAAGGGGAATTTGATCGTTTGAAGGCACATGACCAATTTGGGCTTGGAAAATGGGGCATGCAAAACAAGACAGGAGCAAAGCAGCCTATTGGGAGCAAAAAAAAGGGGGTCCCTACCTATGGTGAGGCATGTGTGCAAAACATGCACAACATAGTCCAAGTGAATGCAACTGCTACAACAAAGAAGGTTTCAATACAACAAGAATGGTCTACAACTGACAAGGAATCTACCATGAGAGATGTTGAAGACAATAAAATGCTAACAAAGGGGGAGTAATGAAGTGAGGTCTTCCAACAGTCATGTTGATGAATTCATTGACTTATTTTACCTCTACAAAGAGGAAATGGCCCCCAACAATCTTGAACAAACTTGATGAAGAGGAAAAGGTTGTTGAATGGTGCAAGGAGATGGCTACTATTGGCCATGGATTTGAAATTATCAATTTGAAGTCTTAAGTAGCACAAATATGCCAAACAAGGCCAAATTCATTCAAGGATGGAGTTCTTGGTAATGTTGGAATGTGATGTTGTTTGTTGTCATTAATGGTTGTCATTGATGTCAACATATCTTGGTTGATTAATTTTGAAACTTTGGTGATCCAAATTGATGAGTTCTGGATGTTTTTTTGTGATGATCTATCTTTTGGTCATGCTTTTCTCAATCCCATTCATCTTGCAACATAATGACACATTATTTTGGGTCCAAACTGATCTAGAAATTGGTTAGTGTACCCTATAACATTATTTACATTGTAGCATGTTTATTCTATTTTCAAATATCATTGTACCGTGTTGACTTGAGTGAGGAGGTTTAGTGTGGTCCACATTTCACTTCACCATGGGAATGATTTTTTGGATACCTAATTCAAATTGTATTTGGCTGACTTAGAAGACTATGAAGACATTATGTCTAGCTGACCTAGGAGATTGTGATGGCATAGAATGGTATAAGTAAGAGTTTATTTTGTTCTATGGAAGCAAGCATGATGAATGTGAATATGAAAATATAGAAATTTTGAACTATGAGAAAGTATATGAATGAAGGCAAATAATAGTGAGATTCTACCTAGAGTCATTGTTGGTGATAGTTATTTCAGCAGTGGATTTCCATTCATCATTCTTTTGTTAATGAGTCATTTTTTGTTGGTAATGAGCTTTTTTTTTGTTAGAAGTGAGCCTTTTTCTGTTGGTAGTGAGCCTTCCTCTTTTGGCAATGATCCTTTATATCTTTGGCTGTAATAGTTGGGAAATGACCCCAAATGAAAGTGAGCCTTACCTGTAGTGAGAAATTTGGTTGTGAGCCTTTGTAAAAATCACCTTAAGCTCAATCTCTCCTTAATCAGTGCTTCATAATTAAGGATTATTATTCTTCATGGTTTTTCCCTTCTTGGGTTTCCATGTAAATTCTAGTGTTCATTGTGCTTTCATTTTCATTAATATTTGATTTAAGTTTTCTTTGGATTAATTAAAGTCAAGAAATTGTTTTTATAATAACTGACTCGTCCCCCCTCTCAGTTATCCAAACTATTCAACAATTGGTATTAGAGCTTTAGTTCCTTGAAGAAGAGCTTAACTAAATGGGGTAGATCCAATGGCACACAAACTAACAATTCCTATATTTGATGGATATAACTATAGTTTCTGGAAAGTACAAATAAGAGGTTACCTAATCTCTCTAGGCTACAAGACTTGGAAAGCTGTTGAGACAAAATATATTGAACCATCAGAAGGTGCTTCTAATGTGGATAAGATTTCAGCCTATGGAGAGAATGAAAAAGAAAGGTACGCAATATTTAGTGGTTTTTCTAGGACTAATTTAACAAAAGTAATTTCATTGGGCACTTCTTATGAAGTTTGGGAAAAGTTGAATGAAATCTATTGAGGAAATGATAGAGTTAAATTATCAAAGAAGTTGATAGCTAAGTGCAGATATGAAAACTTGAGAATGGAAGAAGGTGAGGATATAGAAAGCTACTTTTAAATATTTTGCAGTGCAATAAATGAATTCAAAAATCATAGAGGGACTCTAATAGATGAAGATGTAATAGAGAAGATTCCGATGACCTTATCAAGGATGTACAACAACAAGATCTTAGCTATTCAAGAAGTGTATGATCTAAAGAAATTCACTAGAGAGCAACTATTTGGCACCTTGACTACATTTGAGATGAGGATATTTGGAAAAGATAAGGGGAAAAGTGAAACAACCTTCAAAGCCACAAAGATAGAAGAAGATTTGGATGATGAAAGTTCATATGAGTTGGAATCAAATTTCACAAGAAATTTGAAGAAAGGTACTGGAAAGTACAAAGGTATGTTCCCTCTTAAATGCTTTAGATGTGGAAAGATTGGTCATTTAGCAACAAAGTGTTTGGAAAAGGGAACAAGGAAAAAGTTAAAAAAGATCAATAAGAAGGCTTATTATGTGAATGAGAATGTCAAAATTTTAGATAATGAATGAAATCACGAGGATTGCTTGTTTTTGGTGGAAAAGGATGAACCTAGATTTGATATATCTCTAATATTTTTTTGAAATCTAATGATAGCACTGAAGCTATGTTGTTTGTTAAAAGAAATAGTGATGAATGGTTGATTGATAGTGGATGTTTGAATCATATGACTGGTGATAAAAGTAAGTTTGTAAATCTTGAGAAATATGATGGAAGTTTTGTTATATAATTTGGAGATGATAAAACACCAAAAATTATTGGAATTGGTTCTATTAGAATTTATGGAAAGCATAACACTAACAATGTTTACTATGTGAAGGGTTTATATCATAATCTTTTGAGTGTTGGACAGATGTGCGAAAATGGCTATAATGTGGTGTTTCAAGATGATGGTTGTGAGATTCGAAAGAGATTTGGAACTGTTATTGCAGTTGGAAAAAGAACAAGTGGGAATATGTATCAACTAAAAGGAAATACAAAGAGATGCTTATTCTCCTAGTCTAATGATAGTTGGATCTAGCATTGGAGGATGTCTCATATCAACTTTGACAATCTGGTAAGGATAAGTTCAACAAGAGCAGTCAAAGATTTCCCAAGACTGACCAAACCAAACAACACTATTTGCAAAGGATGTGAAGAAGGAAATTAGACCAGATAAATGTTCTAGAGAAAAGAAGAATCATCTACTATTTTGTTGGACCTTGTACACATTGATCTATGTGGTCCAACCAAAACAACAACCTTACTAGGTGAGAGATATTTCATGATCTTAATAGATGATTATTCCAAACTAACCTGGGTTGCATTTTTAAGAGAAAAATTAGAGGCTTTAGAGAAATTAAATGTCTTCAAGGCAAGAGTTGAGAATGAAGTTGACAGGAGAATCAAGTGTTTAAAATATGATAGATGAGGAGAGTTTACTTTTGATGAATTCAAAAAAATTTGTGAAAAAAATGGAATTAAAAGACAACTATCTGCCCCTAGAACACCTCAATAGAATGACATTGTAGAAAGAATGAACTTGATAGTTCAAAAAGTAGCTAGAACAATGATCATGGAAGTAAGTTTACCACAAATCTACTAGAGAGAAGCAATACACACATAAGTATACACTCATATTAACAAAGTACTGTTCTAGAGGAAATATGGAAAGACATCATATGAGCTATGGAATGGAAGAGATCCCACAATAAATTTCTTCAAAAAATTTGGAAGCAAATGCTACATTTGGAGAGATGAGGACAATCTTGGAAAGTTCGACAGTAGAGCTAATGAAGGCATATTTTTGGGTTACTCTACAAGAAGTAATGCATACCAGTGTTACAACAAGAGACTGAAAAAAATGGTTAAAAGTGCAAATGTGAAAGTAGGTGAAGATGTTCAAAGAATTCCTGACATGGATATTTAATATGAATCAAATGAATTAGAGGACAAAGAATAAAATGATAAGAAAGAAGAAGAAGAAGAGACAAAGGAGGCTTCAACAACTACAACTAAAACTCCAAGGTATGTACAAAAAAGCCACTTTGAAAATTATATCATTTGAGATAAGAATAAGGGAATCACCACAAGAAGTTAAGTACCTCAAGATAAAGTACTATCATTTCTAATCTCAAAAACTGAGCCAAAGACTATACAAGAAGCATGCAATGATCAAAATTGGGTGAAGGCAATGAAGGAAGAGCTTGATTAGATAGAGAAAAATAATACTTAGGAACTTGTTCCTAAACCGACAAACAAAAATGTAATTGGAACAAAGTGGGTATTCCAAAACAAGCTGGACGAAAATGGAAAGGTAGTGAGAAACAAGGCAAGATTGGTTTGCAAAGGTTACACTCAGATTGAAGGTATTGACTTTGAAGAAACATATGCACCTATTGCCCAGATGGAAGAGATCTAGATATTCTTGGCCTTTGCAACTTTTAAGGATTTCAAAGTCTATCAAATGGATATATAATCTACATTCTTGAATGGAGAACTAAAGGGAGAAGTTTACATTGAGAAAATAGAAGGATTCAAGTTTGGAAGTGACCCAGATGTTGTTTGTAGGTTGAAGAAAGCTCTATACAGATTGAAGTAGGCACCCAGAGCCTGGTATGGAAAATTAGACAAGTACTTGATTGGACAAGGATTTCAAAAGGGATCTTCTAATTTAGTAATTTGTATTACAGTTCACTGACTCAAATCAAATGATGATATGCAAAATTTTTGCAAATGAAATGTAGAAAGAATTCAAAATTTCTATGATAGGTGAGTTGAGTTTCTTCCTTGGACTACAAGTAAATCAAAACAACAAAGGAATCTTCATATCTCAATCCAAGTATACTAGAGAATTGTTGAAGTTTGGGTTGGATAACTCCAAACTAGTTTGTACGCCTATTGTTATCAGATACAAGTTGAAAAAAGAAGATGATTCACCTAAACATGACGCAAAAATGTACATGTAAATGATTGGAAGATTATTATATTTGACTGCAACTAGACCAGGAATTATGTATGTTTGTTTAGTAGCTATATTTCAGCAAGAACCAAAGGAATCACGTGTTGTTGTAGTACAAGGAATCTTTAGATATTTGAAGGGTACATAATCTACATGGGGTTATGGTATCCAAAGGACTCAGATTTCACTTTGATAGCTTACATTAATGCTGATTGGGCTAGATGTGTTGATAATAGGCATAACACAAGTGGTGGAGCTTATTTCATTGGCTCTCGGTTGGTTGCTTGGTCAAGTAAGAAAAAAGATTCTATATCTTTATCTACTAGTGAAGCTGAATACATTACAACATCCTCATGTTGCACTCAGATACTATGGATGAAACAAGCACTAAAGGACATTGGCATATCATTTGATGAACCGATCACAATTATGTGTGACAATACCAGTGCAATAAAAATTTCCAAGAATCTGGTACAACACTCCAAAATAAAAAATTTATCCATTAGATATCATTTCTTGAGGGAGAAGGTATTGGAAAATTAGGTCAGGCTTGATTATGTACCTATAAAAGAGAAAATTGTAGATATTTTTACAAAACTGTTGTGCAAAGATACCTTTGAGTATCTTCGATAGAAGTTAGGGGTTTTTCCCCCTCCTAATCTACAATAATGTGCACTAGGGCGTGCATTGGTCCAAAATTTTACATGTTCACTCTTATCTAGATCAATTTTGGGAGGCTTCCTCATAGGGGGAGTAGAGTAAGTTTTTCACAGGGAGTTTTTTCCCTTTGTCCTTGATGTCAAAAGGGGAGAAGAAAAGAAGACAAGAAGAGGTTGATATTTGAGTTGGTTGGTTTGCTGTTGATGGATGTTGGCATTAATGACAAAGGGAGAGATTGTTGGAATGTGATGTTGTTTGTTGTCATTAATGGTTTTCATTGATGTCAACATATCTTGGTTGATTAATTCTTATACTTTAGTGACCTAGGTTGACGAGCTCCAAATTTTGTGTTGTGATGATCTCTCTTTTGGTTGTGCTTGTTCTGGTCCAATTCATCTTGCAACATAATGAGACACATTCTTTTGGGTTTGAATCAATCTGTAAATTGGTTAGTGTAACCCGAAACATTATTTGCATTGTAACATGTGTTTATTCTATTTTTGGATATCATTGTAACATGTTGACTTGAGCAAGGACATTTTGTGTGGCCCACATTTCATTCCTCTTCACCGTGGGAATGATTTTGTGGCTACCTAATTCAAATTTTATTTGGACAAATTAGAAGGCTATGAAGACATTATGTCTAGCTAACCTAGGAGATTGTGATGGCATGGAATGGTATAAGTAAGTTGATTTTGTTTGATGGAAGCAAGCGTGATGAATGCAAATCTATAAATCCAGACATTGTGAAGTGTGTGAAAGTTTATAACCAAAGGCATCAAACAATGAGATTTTGTTTAGGGTCATTGTTGGTGGCAGTTATTTTAATGGTGGATTTACTTTCATCATTCTTCTAGCAGTGAGCCATTTTCTATTGGTAGTGAGTCTTTTTCTGTTGGGAATGAGTCTTTTTCTATTGGTAGTGAGCCTTTCTCTTTTAGCAGTGAGCCTTTATATCTTTGGTTGTAATAGCTAGGTAGTGATCCCAATTGACAGTGAGCCTTACCTGCAGTGAGCAATTTGGCAATGAGCCAAGTTGTAAAAGTCACCTTAACTGATGTCACCTTAACCAGAACTTTATAATTAAGAATTGTTATTCTCCATGGTCTTTCCCTTCTTGAGTTTTCATGTAAATTATGGTGTTCATTGTGCTTGGTGTTGTTTTGTGCTTTCATTTTCATTAATATTTGATTCATTTAAGTTTGCTCTGGATTAATTAAAGTCAAGAAAATTGTTTTATAATAACTAATTCACCCCCCTCTTAGTTATTTAGACTGTTTAGTAGGTAATTCTTGGTAGATAGGCTTCAAAAGAATACATTTTGATCTGAATTTAAAGGATAACACAAGGCCAATACAAAGACCGTGCACTCAATTTGAGGTCTGCAGTGGTTCTTGCATCCTACAATACATTGATAAAGGCATATGCAAAAAAATTGTATGGCCTAAGGAATATTTATAACTATGATGAGAATAGAATTCAAGATGTAATAAATGATGCAATGCAAGTTCTTGCAAAAAAGGTATCAAAAGTGTTTCATACATTATACCCAAGATTCGAGAGTGGACCATAATTTTATGTTTTATAAATATTGCTAGACAAAAAATACCTAGCTTTTATTTATTTAAGAGAACAAAAAAATGAAGAAATATATAGCTCCTTGTGAACCAAGTGCATGTATCAATTCTTTGCCCCATGCTTGGATGACAAAATACCTCTTCCTCAATTGGCTACACCATTTTGATGGTTTTGTACCTGAGCCATGTCACCCACTAATAAGTACTTGTTGATTTTTTATGGTCATGGAAATGATGTTGCATTCTCTACTATTAATGAAGCAAGGTCACTAGGGATTGACTTGGTAAGGTTCCCTACCAATCCACACATCTCACATTTTGTAGCCACTAGATGTTAGTGTCTTCACATCTTTCAAATAATATTTTAAGAAGGAACTCAAAACATGAATAAGTATGCAAATCTAGAGACTAAAAGGGCCTAGAGTTGGCAACACTTCACAACACTACATTTCAGAAAGTATTGACTATAAATAACATAAAATTGGGCTTTAAAAGAATACATATTTTCCCCCTAAATCTAAATGCAATAATGGAGGATATGCAGCCAAGTGAGATATTCCAATTTGTTCCCCTCGATGAAGCACTAGCTACTAAAAATATTCTAAGTCTATTCACTAATGATATGCCACAAATAGAGGTTGAAGAGACAAATGGAATGTCTAATTTTTCAGACCAACATACTCCAAGAGAAATAGCTAGTTTTTCAAACCAAAAATATTCAATTGGAACACCTAGTTTGGAAGACCAACATATTCCACTAGGAACACCTGATTTGGTTGACAAACATAATGATACACAATTCTCTCTTTCTCTACCTAGTGCACCAAAATGACCCATCATGGTTGTTCTAGAGAGGGATGCAAATATTGGTATTGATTTTCATGTGGGTTTAGACCAAATTTTATCAATGTCATCTACACCAAAAAACATGGGCTCATCTACCTTATTGCATTTTTATGCTGATTGTTCAGAATCTAAATTTTCTCAATTGGGGGGAGGTGAGGAAGTGGATGAAATAGTTAATGAGGTACAAGTTAAAAGTGAAGATTCCATGGGGCTTTTGCGAGGTCAAATAAGTTTATAGACATCCTAATTCTTGAAATTACCTTTTCATCTAGTCAAGGATAAGTCTAATCATCCAGTTGTTGTGGGATTTGAATTAGTAAACAATCTTAACTCCTCACCACAAATTCTAATAGTATAAGAGGAGAGGAAGTAGGAAATCCAATATTTGAAAGATAGGAAGAGAGAAAAAATTGAACAACAAAAGCTTGAAAGAATTGTGAAAAAGTACCTAAAGGACCAAATGAGAATTGAAAAATACCTTTAACAAAAAGTTGTTGAGGTACAAAGAGAACAAAAAAGGAAAGAGAAGGAACAAAAAATGGAGTAGCAAAGGATTAAATGGGAAGCTTCTAAAAAGATAGATAAATGGAAAAGGCCACAAAATAGGTAGTAAGGGAAAGATGTCTAAGTAATCCTTTAAATTCCTTTCATAAAAAAAATGCAACATTTATTAACTTTTTTTCTATTCATTTCCCCTAGAATTATCCATGCTCAACTCACACAAGTATTAGCCAAACACTTTTAAGTTGTAGTCTTACAAATTTATAGGCCACAAACATGGATGAGTAGTTGGCTAGGAAAGATTCAAAGACCAACAACAGATCAACAGATAGCTTCCCATCATCTAAATTCTCATTTCCATTTTTATTTTCATAATTGGAATGTTAGATTACAAAAAAAAAAATTATCAATGTTTTGAAGGTGTTCCATTTACATAAAAAGAACCTAAACAAGTGATATATAATATTTTTTACTAATTCAATTTTCACAATACCAATATGTTCATCTTTGTTGTTTCCCTACAATAGACAACCATCTAACATAGCTGATTTTATGTTGTCAATAGTTAATGCTTCTTATAAACTTATAAAAAGAAACAAGCAATTCATGTTATACTATCTATTGCACAATACTAATGCTTACAGTATTTAATCTATTACATTGACATTAAAGATATATCCCACTATGCAAGACATAAAATACTTAACTAATCATGGAATATATATGTATGCATGGTATACAACCCTTGACTAAAAATGGGATATATATATCCCATTATCAGTCAAGGGTTGTATGCCATGCACATATACATATCCTTATTATAAACATAAAGGGTTAGATATGGTAAGTGTTAAATTTAGGGATAAGATATAACTTATATAACATTTATATATATCTTTGTTTAGATGTTTTATATAACTTGAAATAACATTATGATATAAATATTTACAACCCTTTGTAAAACTAATATACCTATAAAAGCTTATGATATAAATTGAAATAACATTTGGACATACATGTAAGAGTAATTGTAATTGAATAACAAACCAACCATATATCTAACTCACTTCAATATAAATGAACAAGGACATATGTCAAATGAAACAAGCAATGCATGTTATAGTATCATATCCCAAATTCTAACTCTTATAACCCTTAGTTGATCATCGAATACACACACACACACACACACACACACATAATCATTTTAAGGGTTCATATAACTTGAAACGACATTATCATATTTATATATAACTTAAAATATAATTATGATTTAAAATTGAAACAACATTTTCATACATGTAAGAGTCACTATAATTGAAGAACAAAAAAAACCATACATTTAATTCACTTTGATGTAAATGAACAAGGCTATATGTCAGATGAAACAAGAAATGCATGCTATAGTATCAAATCTCTAATTCTAATTGTTACAACACTTAGTTGATCATGGAAAATATATATTTATACATATATATACTTACCTACATATATACATACATACATACATACATACATACATACATATATGCATACATACATACATATATACATACACACATACATATAATAATTCAATGGGTTATATATAACTTGAAATGACATTATGATATTTATATATAACTTTAAACAACATTACGATATAAATTGAAACAACATTTTCAATCATGTAAGATTCATTGTAATTGAAGAACAACTAAACCATGCATATAATTCACTTCAATGTAAATGAAGAAGGCTATATGTCAAATGAAACAATCAATGCATGCTATGGTATCACATCCCCAATTCCAACTCTTACAACCCTTAGCTAATCATGGGATATATATATATATATATATATATATTGAAACAAAGAGAAATATAGTGGGTTGGATTAAAAATATGTGATTTGTAATAAGGGGGGACCTATTTTCATTTATTCCATAGGAAATGAGATCCTCACAAATAATTGACTAACAACCCTTAGGTGAATCAACCCAAAGTGAGAATCTTCAAATTTCTTTATGATTGAAGGATAGGGGTCAAGGTCAAACAACACTTTGGGGAGAAAAACTAAAAATAGCAAATCAACTCCAAAATGAAATCTAACACTTGAAACAAGAATATTAAATCAATATTAATAGAACCAAAAAACCAAATATAAATATGAGAACAAAAAAATGTGTTTACCAGTCACCAAAAGGTAGTCCCTAAAAGATGGTTGGGACTCATTCGGCCATGGGCGAATAAGTCTTTTGTCAGGTTTTTTCTAGAAATTTTGAGAGATTTAATGTTTATTTATAGCTTCTAATTTTTCTAAGTTTCAGTGTCAAAAATTTGGAAATCAGATTTGTAGGTTAGATTCCATGATTTGACAACAAATTTTAGAACTTTTACAACTTTGACAACTTTTCAAATCTTTCACTTTAAAAGGTCTTCAATCCTTCTTCAACCAAAATATGAAATCACACACATAAGAGAGATTTTTTTTTTTTTTTGGGAGAATAGGGGTTTGCCTTGGTCAAACTCTATTTTGGTATTCAAACCTTGAATTGAAATAATGTATGAAAGAGGAAATGAAGAATGAAAAAAGCCATGTTATTGATCAAAAAACCCTTGAATGAAACCTTGATAATGGAGATCTTAGATGGTCTACATTTTGCATGAAATGGTTGAACTGGATGTGGATCTTGATACTTGAAATGATGCTTTGAATTCTTGAACTTGATCTTCAAACTTACATCACAATGTTAGCTCCAAAAACATGCACATGTGATGAATAAGACTTTAAAATGATGGATGGATCTTGAATGCTTCAATAAATCTCTGATATATTTTCTCTTGAATGTTCTTGATTTCTCTTGAAGTTCTCCAAAAATTCTAGTGAAAATGCTCTTAAAAATCTAGATTGCTTAGCTTGAAATTCTAGGTTAAACTTAGTAAAATGACCCTATATTTATAGGTATATATCCTTAATTTACCGAAATTCAATTATCACAAGACAACCTTGAAATATGGATTTAGAGATGTTAAAATACCACCAAAAACATAATTTAAATTTAGGTCCAAAGGTCTAGGGGGGGCCCATTTTCCAAGTCCCTATTCTTGGAACACATTGCTCAAGGTAAAGTGTTATGTTTAGGCATTAATTATTGGTGGGTTTCCCATTCAGAAAATGTAATTAATTAGGCTTGTAAATGAATAAAAGGGCTTATTAAGGCATAATTAAGTCCAATTTAATTAGTAAGTCCCAAATAAGTGTGAAATGTAAAGGGGTACATTTAACAACACTAAATTAAGGCATTATTAATTTTGGCTACGTAAAACCTCTGATCCTTGAGAATCATTAATCAATTTCCTCAAGTTATCCACTATAGGAATTGTTGGGCCAGCTAGAGATTCAGTGCTCCAATAGTCTTGAAGTCCCTTTAGGCCTTTGTCCAATTGTTTCAGTTTGTCTTTGGGAACATGAGAAAGAACAATATCAACATCCATAAAAATGATTGATTGTAAAGTTATCATTGGTATGGTGGCATTAGGGATAGGATCAAAAATGGGTTGAGTATTGACAACACTTTACATGAAAGAGCTAGAAGACTTGGGATCCACAATGGATGTAACAACATTGTGGGATGCCATAAGTCTACAAATACGTTTCATTGAAATATTGGCAATAGGATAATGGGTTATGAAGCTCATGTGAGTTTCAAAACACTAAGTATTCCCAAGATAAAAACTATACAACCAAATAATCACAATAGGACAAGCAAAAACCAAATTAAAAAAAAAAAAGTAGGCATAGAACATAGAAATAGAAATCTCAGCAAAAAAAAATTCATCCAAATGTAGCAAAATAGAGTTGTCGAAGGGCACACATTTCCTAGATAGGGTTTTAAAAAATTCAAATTTTCATTATATGTGTTATTGTTCAAGGTTTTTGGGTTTGTTTGCAAACAAGTCTGGAAGTGAATATATATCCAAATTTTTTTCAACTTATGCTAATGCAAGTGTATCACAATTTTGAAAAATAAGTGACAAATTTAATGTAATTTTTTGATTTAAAATACAAAAATTAATTGATTCTCAAATGCCAAAATTTGAAAATGATTACATTTGATGCAATTTTGAAATAATTTAATGCAATTTTTTTCAATTTTTGAGCTATATGAAAGATGCCTAAATGAATGCAATTAAGAACTCTAAATCAATAATCAACAAGAAGAAATAGACTAACCACATAGAGGGAGATATTTGGGTAAATTTTTTTTGATCCAAGTGTAGCAGGATAGAGGCACCCAAGGGCATTTATTTCCTTGATAGGGTTTTTGAAAAGTTAAAGTTTGAATTTTTGTTAGACTATCTAAGGGTTCTATTTTTGCATGCAAAAATGTCTAAAACTAAGTATTTTTTAGAATTTACTCAATTTAAGACAATGTAACTTAAATACAAATGTGTAACAATAATTGGGAAAAAAATGATAATTTTGAATGTAAATTTGACCTAAATTACTAAAATTAAACCTATTACAATCTATGATGTAATATTATGTGCAATATTATATACAATTTTTTAAATATTTATGATGTAAAATATGAAAACCCTAAGTGAATGATGTAAAACAATATAATACAAAACTTAGATATAGGGATGAAACTTCATAAGGTATATGATAATAACAAGTCAAGTTCACCAAAATGAAATGTAAAAAATGGTGATCCTAAGTCTAATACAAATAACCTAGGATCAAAATCCCTTTTTTATAGGATTTTGTTAGGACACAAATCAATAAGGTGATGAAATTGGCTTTCAACCATGAACGTAAGTCAATTATACCTAGATTTGGATCTTTGTGGGGGTTTGATATGAACTGGGATTGATTTTTCTTGTTTGACCTAATTAGACTGTATGATTGTAGACACTAAAAAATTTCCTGAATCATATCATACACTCAAATTAAGTATACTAACATCATTTCCTTTTGGAACCCATCCTCTTTTTGCTTAACTAGTTCAATTATCCTAGCTATTTAATTAATTGTATCATTTTCATCTATTAACCTAATTTATTTAATTAGGTTAAATCCCCCCTTTCACGCTTACCCTAAGTTATTTAACTAAATGTCATTTCACCTTTCCCCCTTTCATTAAATAAATTTATTTCATGAATATAACTTTATTCTTTTAAATCCCCTAATTGCATGTTTAAACCGTTGTTTAATTCAAAATTATCTAATTAATTTAATCCCCCCACTTGTAAGGGAATATTCCTCCTTTGCACATTCCTCCAGAAGGAGAATATTCCCTCCCCTTTTGCACAAGTATTTTTTTTTTTAGTTTGAAAAATATCCTTTTCTCTCACCCATGAGAATGTTCTAAAGAATATTCTCTCCAACCATTTGAAAAAGGGAATATTCTAACTTAGCTTCATATGCAAGTTAACTTGTGACTTCTTGTGCAAGTTAACTTTTGACCTCTTGTACAAATCAAAAGTGTGCTTGTTTGGAAAGAATGAGAACCCTTGATTAAACGTCATCTTGCATTCTCACCCGTTGATGATAATCCATGATCCATGCCTCCAATTTCCTCCATCATTGACCATTGATTAGCTTTTTCAATCTCAACCCTTCATTTCTCATTTTCTTTCCTATAAATAAAACACTATTTGGAGATAAATGGATCCATCTTTTTAAGAGAAAACTTATGTTTTTGAAATCACTCACCCTCACACTCATTTTTAACTCACATTTAGCATATTTTAATTTATTTTAGTTGCATAAATAGCTTAGCTTCCATTTATGGCTTCCATAATGCATCCATTTAGCTAATTAGATAATTAGGGTTTGAACATTTTTAGTTTAAATCTCATTTAGATTAGCTTATAAATTACATATCTTAATTATTTTAGCATAAATCATGTTAGACTAGCTTTTGTGTCATACTCATTTTAGCATAAATAATTTTTTCATTCACATCTCACAAACATTTCATTGATTCTCTTCAATAGAAACTATTGAAACAAGCTCACTGATCACAGGATTGGGAAAGGGTCACCATTCCACATCGATGTGACACCACTCCCAAAATGGAATAAGTTTCAAATGGGTTAGAATAGACATTTTAAAGGTTTTCATAATTTAGAATGCCTTGTTTTAATGAATGTTTAATTTAACTTCAATTCAATTGATCCTATTTAGATTGAGTATTAGTGGTTTCATTATACTTCAATTCTTCATAGATCAAGCATAATTGGCCCATACTAAATCCTCAGTCACATTCTGGTGCTAGGAGGAAAAAACTGATCAAATTTAATCTCAATCAATATTTTCCAAAGACAACATAGTAAATTATGGCTTCAACCTCATGGTTCTCACAAAATGGGCATTGTGAAAGTCATGATGTTTTTGACATAAAAATTTAGTTTAAAACCTTAATCAAGACAAGTGTTTGTTGTAAAATAAATCCACTTAAGAAAGATAAATTGCCAATTTTAACTCCACATGACTATTTGGAGACTAATCATTCCCATTGAACATCCTGATCTTGAAGGTGCTATCATTCAACAAAATTTTGAACTCATTAAGGGAGAACAAACCAATATCATTAGTAGTTTGAGAAGCTTCACTTTTAAAACAAAAGAAACACCTACCTAGTGGAGAAACATACAAAAAATTATATACAAAGAAAATGAACAAGTTGATATTGAGGCTAGAAGGCCCATATTACCACCACTAGTGTGGCAATAAATGTCCTCATTTCTTCCATAAACTTGAACTTTTCTAAATGATATCACACAAAGTCAGGATCCCCAAAAGAAGGTCTATAGGTCATCATTTCAAAATTACACATCTTAGTCCAAAGGCTCTCAATAAATACCTTTTGGTACTTCACAAAACCAAAACTAGGTTGGTATACAACTTTTGGGTATGTGTAGGATCATTATCATGGAAAAAAAAGGCCCTTAAGTGGCAAAAAATTTAGAAAAATTAGAGTTAGGAAATTTGACATAAAAATTTGAATAAGTTATCTATATTATTTCAAAAATATGTAAGAATAGAATCTATAGCAAATTGAATGTACTACTAGGTTTATTTTTTTTTAAATCTATTTGGTGAAAATTTGAAATTTCAATGCAGAGTACTTAAATTTCAGTGGAAAATAAGTAGGTGTCCTGTCTTGACCACCCTAACCACAATAAAATGATAATATTTTTATAATATTTTAGATATAAGTAGAGGATCATGTCCCAATGTGATGTATTTTTGTAATTTTTTTTCCAATAAATAATTAATTATAATTTTTATACAACTTTTAAAAAATATAAAATCGTATGTCTCACTCAATCTTAATTGATCAAACTTCATGAAATTCTTTTTTAATCCAATAGTATACTGAAGCATAGAATGTGATGCATGTTTTAGATTCAAAAATGTGATACCGTTTGAAAGATATAGATGTTTTCCAATCAGCCTATGAATCAAGACTTTAGTCATAATTCAAATAGAAAATGAATAATAATTATTTATTAAATTCAAAGTAAAGCATAATTTATATTGGTGGAAAGATGAGAATCTTCTTTAAAAACCCTTTCTGTTTCATCAATTTTGGGTAAAAAAAAGTTGTTAGCCACATACCCATCATATCACCACTTTTTGGCTCATCATGATCATGTACATAACCTTCTACAAATGTGCTTCAAGGAACAACCCAAACATGTATTCCTTCTTTTATAGTTAGAACTCTAGTATTTTCCAAAATTTTGAAATTCTCTAAGTCATTAGTTCTTTAGGATTTGGAAACTTAGAGTTCTAGCATGTTTCTCATTACCTTGGTCTTATCAAACAAAGGTTCACTTTATGTCAACATTAGTTCAACCATTTCATCCTTCATCTCACAAAAATTTGTAAAAATTTTGAATACACCAATAGTTTTTGACTTAAACATCTATCAAACCAACCCCCAACTTAGATACTTTGTATGTGAAATGTATCCTTTTCCATGAATTTAGGTAAGTTTATTATCATCTTTGAACTAGTTCATCTCGAAGGTCATGAATCTACCCTAAATATTTCCAAGTTCATAAACATCCTTTATCCTAACATCAAAACATCAAACTTAATTCAAAAGTATTGTCTAAAAAATTTACAAATATCACTCTCCACATCATCCACCTTTTCATCCCCCATTATCACCATTGCTCCAAAAAGACTTGAGCATCCCCTTTACCTAGATTTGAGTCAACTAGAGAGTTCAAACATTGAAAATCACAACATAACTATCCCAAAGCTGACCCAAAATTTATGGTAAAGACAATATCACAACACAAGATAATCTTGGAGAAAATAAAAGTCAAATTTACCTCAAGTGATCCAACTCCTCTAGAGGGTATGTGCAGGATCATGATGGACCAAAAAGTGGCAATATGATGGGTATGTGGCTGATGACATTTTTTTAACCCAAAATTGATGAAACAAAAAGGGTTTTTAAAGGAGATTCTCAGCTTTCCACCAATATAAATTATGCTTTATTTTGAATTTAATAAGTAATTATTATTCATTTTCTATTCGAATTACGACTAAAGTCTTGATTAATAGGCTAATTGAAAAACATCTATAGCTTTCAAACAGTATCACATTCTATGCTTTGCATACTATAGGATGAAAAAAGCAAAAAATGAATTTCATGAAGTTTTGACCAAGTTAAGGTGGTCAGACATATGATTTTTTTATATTTTTTAAAATTTGTAATAAAAAATTGATAATTAATTATTTACTTGGAAAAAAATTACAAAAAAATATACAACACATCGAGACATGAGCCCTCTACTTATATCTAAAATCTTATAAAAATATTATCATTTTATTGTGGTTAGGGTGGTCAAATAGACACCTACTTATTTTTTCCCTAAAATTTAAGTACTACTACATTGAAATTTTAAAATTTCACCATATATATATATATATATATATAGATATATATTAAACAAACCTAGTAGTTTAGAAACTACATTTAATTTGCTATAGATTCTATTCTTACATATTTTTTAAATAATATAGATAAATTATTCAATTTTTTATGTCAAGTTGCCTAACTCTGATTTTTCTAAATTTTTTGCCCCTTAGGGGCCTATTTTTTCCATGATGATCCTGCACATACCCTAGAATTTGATCTGAGAAGTCATTTTACCCCATCAAAACAACCTCCATCACCATTAGGGCCATATTATATTGAAGACGTTACAAACAATCCATTTAAACTTACTAGGGAGGAAATCATGGAACATCAAGCCTTTGAAAACATAGCTCCAATTTCCCCATCATTTGTTGCAGAAAATTTGACACAGGGCTTCATAACTCCATCACTCAGGCTAAATCAAACATACATTCCTAGTCTTGCAATAATCCTTGCTAAGGACTTTGGCCATACTCTTCCATTTGAAAGCAACACACTTGTGGGTACCCTTGAAACCAATCCTCCATCTCACACGACCACTTGGACACCTACCTTCAGTGCTTCTCTCATTCTTGAAGATCCCAAATAGCCATATAAACTCCTTGAACTTCATTATTCCACAACAACCTCCACATATCAAGGGAATCCATCTTCATCCATACCCATGAGTACCACAAGTGTTCCCAACATCAGGCAAAGTAGTGCAGACCAACTAGACCCAAAAGTGCAAGGAAATATCCTCATGCAAAATAAACCTTTAACACCACAAGGAACATCTTCATTCAATTCTCTCATGTATACATCAAGCATAGCAGTTGTTCAAAATACATCTATTCCATCCATTATCAACCCATCTCAAAACAATCCCTTGGTAACAAATCCTATCAATGCAAGTAATACATTGTCTACATCCCTAACAAAAGGAAACCTTTTTACTGAATGGACTCAAGGTCCTAGTGTGTCATTCTCATCACACAAGCTAATGACTCCATCCTCATCTTTCCCCATAGTCCCATTTACTATTCAAAATCAAATAGGACATCAAACCCATATTCCTTGACCTCAATCCACTATATTTCAAGGAATTTTAAACTAAGGCAACTCCCAACCTCTCATCACCAATCCACTACCCACTCAGAACATCACCACTCAAAACCTATCATAGATGTCCCAAGAACCACTTGATCCTACATTACAAGAAAATTCCTTAGCCCTACAACAAGCACAACATGTTTATCAACAATCCATCCAATAATAGAAACAACATAAAGCAACCCTAGCAACACAACAACAACAACAACAACAAAAATTCAAGCAACCTTAGTAGCACAATAAGCAACCTTAGCATAGCAAAAACACAAGAACAACAAGAAGCCTTAGCACAATAACATCAAGCCCATCAAGTAGCCTTATTAGCACAACAAGAACAATAGGCCCAACAACAAGCCCTTGTGGCCCAACAAAAACAACAAGATCAACAACAATCCTTACGAGCTCAACAACAACAACAACAAAGTTCCTATTATAACCCTCAACAAAACATCATCAATAAAAATACATTAGGAACATATACATCAATACCCCAATCACCTTCATAGAATCTCACACCACCATACACCCCATACAACATCTTATCATATCAAAATGCATCCATCATCCCAATGTATGTTCCTTGACCAAACTTGCAAGACAATATAGCATCACAACTTAAGGCACTGTCACAAGAAATGTAGGACCTTCAGATGGGAAAAAAAAAGAATCCCCATATGCAATACCTATGTCCTTATCTATTTGACCAAAACATAGCAATGGTACCATTCCCTCCCAATTTTGAAATCCCAAAATTCGATAAATACAAAGGGAGAGGAAGTCATGTGGACCATGTCAAAGAGTTTAACATCATGTGTATGGAGGTGGCCTACAATGATTCATATTTAATGTACCTCTTCTCGCAAAGTTTAACAAGTCATGCCATCGATTGGTTTTCTCATCTACCTCCTGGTATCAAAGCTTTCCAAGAAATTATTGATTAATTCATTGATCATTTCTCCTTTAATCTTAGCATGGACGTAAGTCTGGAGGAATTATACTCTCAAACAAAAAAAGGAGAATATTTCACTAATTTCTTACAACAGTGGAGATAAAGAGCTAGTAAAAGCAAGCAGCCTCTTCTAGATGAATAACAAGTGGGGATCATCATAGAAAATATAGATCCACATCTATCATTCCACTTGAAAAATGTAGTGTGCATCACATCTTATGATGAGCTTGTCCCTAGAGCCCTTAACATTGAGAGAGCTCTAATCTCACAGTGGAATACTCAAGCTTACAAAGACAATCAACTAGTTCAAATGATAAGCCTCATTTCTGGGATGAGAACAAGAATGTAACAAATGATTTGGTAGATGCTAAGGTAGTCCTAAGTGCTGCTAGAACAAACAACAATCAAGTTTCTAACATTCAACCAATTGTGCAACAAACATCTCCTTAGAAAAATCGGATCAATAACACTGAAATGCAACAAAGGAAAACCCCTAACAAGAACAACTATCCTAAATGCAAGTACACATAGTTACCTGAACCCATCAAAACCATCATGAAAAAGTTGGTAGAGTCAAATATGATAGCACTTCCCAACTTTGAAAACCACTAAGAACCACAAGAGAAACCATCTTGGTACAACGAGAATGACCTTGGTTACTTTCACAAGATTAAAGGACACAAAATGACAAAATAGATGAGGCTCAAAAACATTATCCAAGACCTCATAGAGAATGACCCCATATCTCTTGAGCTACCAGTAAGCAATTAGGACCTGAAGATATAAAAGAACCCTATTCTAGATCATAACAAAGTGAACAATACTAAAAAAGCTAAGGATTAGACAAACATGTAGCATACCTATTCCAATGTGGTTGCTTCTTCTAATAGTGTCACCAATTTTTTATCACCATCTAAGGACATGGTGTGGAGTATGGAGTCACCACATGATGTGGTAAATTTTCCATCCAAGGAGCCCACCCCAATATAGGGTGCAACCTACCCAACCAACAACAAGTACCAGAAAATATAACCTTTTAGAGTAGCTTAAGAAAACCCCCACAAAAATTTCTATCCTAGAACTATTGAGGTTATCACCCACACATAAGGAAATCTTGGAGAAAGCTTTATCAAAGTCATCCATTCTTGAGGATATTAATATAGATCAGTTTGAAGCTATGATAGGCCATATTGCTAATCACCTTCTCACCTTCTTTGAACAAAACCTACCATCACAACCATCTCATAACTATGCTTTACATTTTGAGGTTATCATTCATAAGAACAAGGTTAAAAGAGTCTTAGTAGATGGAGGTGTTGGATTGAACTTTTGCACCCTTCAGTTGATGAAAAATATGGACTATTTAGAGGATACTATTAAGAAGAAAAAGAGTACCACCATCGAGGCATATGATGACCAAGAATGAGTATCACAAGGCATCATCAGACTACCCATCCAAGTGGCCCCCCTCATCACAAATACTACATGCCAAGTATTAGACCCATATCTTCCTTACAACATACTACTTGGTCGACCCGAGATCCATGCCCTAATAGTTATAGCTTTAACATGCCATCAATGTGTAAAGTTTCCTTTTGAAGGAGGAGAAGCTACCATCTATGGAGATCCTGAGCCCTTTCAATACTACAAAAAATATTTGTTCCAAGTTCAATAAAATCCCCAAAATACCCAAGAATGATGAAGGGCCTACACCTTCTACCTCATTTGTTGATATGTCATCCCTTGCATTTACCTCTAAAACAAAGCCACTCATTGTGCAAAACATACCTGATATCAAAGCAGTGATTCAAGATCATGGTTGTGGGAACTATAAGCTAATGAACACATTTTTATTATGAGAGCTACCTATTTCCCCTCAATCTCATGGGAAACCACATCTAACAAAAAAGAGCTTGAAACTATCAATATAATAGCTACTACATTCACCAAGTGGGGGGATTTGAATCAAGAAGACATCAATGAGGACAATATCTCTTAACTCCTCTATTAGGATGAATGACAAGTCCCCACTCTTCCCATGGAATATGATAATAAAGGCTTGCTTCTAATGAAGGGAATGGGATATAACAAGAACGAGAAGTAGGAAAAAATGATAATGGCTTACTAGAACCCATTGCTCTTGAGAAATGACTAAAGAATCTTTGCCTAGGTTGTATTACTAGCAAGGTTACCCTTATTGGAAAAGGAACTTCCACTAAATGAGTTGAGGCTTCCTCTTGGTTTCCTCCATAACATGATATGACCTTAGATGACTTCCCCCTTGATGTTGCAGACCTATTTGAAAACAACTCCCTCTTTATGATACTTATTATATCCTTTTCTCCAAGGAATCAACCAACTGAAAATACGCCTAGTATACCCACAACTCATTGACATGGACCAACAAGGACCACCAATTCTCAATGTATTTGAAAATGATGAAGTGATCTCAGAATTCATGGGACTCTGTGACAACTTACCATGGGCATATCACAAAGTAGGTTTTGATATAGAACTAGACACAAGGGCTTACTATAGGGATACAATTGAGTCCTTCAATCACAAAATTAATGAAATGCAACTAACATGAAGATCCTTGAGTGAAAACCATGGGTATGTGCAAGATCATGATGGGCCAAAAAGTGGCGATATGATGGGTATGTGGCTGAAAACATTTTTTTACCCAAAATTGATGAAACGAAAAGAGGTTTTAAAGGAGATTCTCAGCTTTCCACCAATATAAATTATGCTTTACTTTGAATATAATAAATAATTATTATTCATTTTTATTTGAATTATGACTAAAGTCCTGATTGATAGGCTGATTGAAAAAAATCTATAGCTTTCAAATGGTATCACATTTTTGAATTTGAAAATGCATCACATTCTATGCTTCACATACTATAGGATTAAAAAAATGAATTTTTATGAATTTTTGAAGTTAAGGTGGTTAGACATATGATTTATTTTTATTTTTAAAAGTTATAATAAAATTCATAATTAATTATTTACTTGGAAATAAATTTTTAAAAATATGCATTAATTATTTACTTGGTTAGGGTGGTCAGATAGACACCTACTTATTTTTTCCCAAAAATTTAACTACTACTACATTGAAATTTCAAATTTTCACCAAATAGATTTTTTTTAAAATAAACCTAGTAGTTTAGAAACTACATTCAATTTGATATAGATTCTATTCTTACATATTTTTGAAAAAATATAGATAAATTATTCAATTTTACATCAAATTTCCTAACTTTGATTTTTCTAAATTTTATTGCCACTTAAGGGCCTATTTTTCCATGATGATCTTGCACATACCCCCACACTATGGCACTTTCTGGACCTAAAATAGTAAAACAAAAGAATGCATCCAAAGGGGAAAACCTCTCTGAGGTACCCAAGGATGAGAGATTGAATATCCCCCTTAGTGCAATGCATTTGAAGAAGTTAGTAGTGTTAGTAGAAAAGGCCACTCCAGTCAATGTGGGAACTGAAGAAGCACCTAAGATCACTTTCTATGTTGAATCCTTGTTGGATGAAGAAAAAAAAAACCTAGCAACATTCCTGAAAGAGCATAGAGCTAACTTTGTGTGGTCATACATAGATATTCCAAGCCTTGATCCTAAAGTAGTTGTGCATCACTTAGCAATCTATCTTGAAGCCAAGTCAGTCAAGCAAAAATTAAGAAAGATGCACCCTCAGATAGCACTCTTGGCGAAACTAGAGTTACAAAAGCTTCTTGATGTTGTATTTATCTTGCAAATAGATTATCCTGAGTGGGTTTCAAACCTTGTACTAGTCTCAAAACCCATTGGGGGCATCAAAATATGAATTGATTTTAAATAATTGATCAAAGTGTGCCTAAAGGATGATTTCCCTCTTCCTGACATTTACATCATAGTAGACTAAGTAACAGTTGAACATGAAATTTTGTCACTCATGGATGGTATTTTAGGCTACAATCAAATCATGATCACCAAGGAGGATCAACACAAAATTGCATTCACTTTTCCATGGGGAGCCTATTGTTGGAACGTGATGTCATTCAGGCTAAAGAATGCAAGAGCAACCTATCAGAGAGAAATGAACCTCATCTTTCATGAAATGATATACAAAACAATTGAAGATTATGTGGATGATATTTTGGTAAAATCAAAGAAGAGGAGTGAGTGCATACAAGTCTTAGGATCCATCTTTGACAGGCTTGAAGAATACAAGGTATGACTAAACTTGAAAAAATGTGTCTTTGGGGCGATATCAAGGAAATTCCTCAGTTATATCATCTCACAAAGACAAATAGAAATTGATCCAACAAAGGTAGAATCCATTTTATAAATGGAACCACTGCAAAAACTAAAATAGATAATATCATTACAAGGAAGATTGCAGTCCATTAGGAGGTTCATAGTGCAACTATAGGATAAAATCCACCCCTTTTCACATCTTCATCATAAATGGATAACTTACAAGTGGAATGAGAAGTGTGGTAAAGCCTTCTAGAAAATCAAAGACTATCTACTAACACCTCCAATGCTCATGCCACCAATACCAAATAGACCATTGATCATGTATATCTTAGGAACATCAACAACATTAGGTGCTCTTCTAGCACATGACAAAAATGGAAAGGAAAGAGCTATCTACTACATCAATAAGACTTTGGTGGGATAGAAATGAACTATTCACCTATTGAGAAAGCATGCTTAGCCATAGTTTTTGCTTCACAAAAGTTCAAACACTATATGTTGTTACATCAAATTAAAATTATTACAAATATTGATCCATTGAAATACCTCTAAAGCAATTCTCACTGGGAGAATGGGAAAATGGGTGGTGATCTTAACTGAAGTTGACATAGATTATGTGGAGTGTAATGCAATCAAATGACAAGTGATCACAGAACAACTGGTAGAGGCACCTATTTATGTTGAGAACCCTTTGATATCTAAGTTCCCTGATGAATCAGTGTTCCTTATCAATCTCACAACTCAGTGGAAGATGTAATTTGATGGATCATTCACCCAACATGGATCAGTAGCATGTATTCTTTTCATCACCCCTCAAGGTTATTACATTCAAAATTCATACTGGCTATCATTCCCATGCACTAAAAACATTGTTGAGTACGAAGCCATAATCATAGGTCTAAGGATAGTGATTCAGTGGCAGACACAAGAGATGAAATTCTATGGAGACTCACAGCTAGTTATCAACCAAGTCAACAATGACTATCAAACTAAGGATGAAAAGATCACTCCTTAAAAAAGATGGTGGAAAGTCTCAAGGACCTTTTCATTGAAATTACTTTGAGTGGGTTTCTCACATAAACAACAAAGCAACAAATGCTATGTAAATAATCAAATCACTATTAGACATGTCGAACAATGTCCTACAATGTGAATTCTTGGTAGAACAACTTTTCATACCAACTTTTGATATCCTAGAATCTAAATTTGTGCGTGCCATTGTTAGTCCTGGATCCTTGTGGTACCATGACATATTTACCTACCTAAGCAGAAGAACCTTCCCATCCGATATCACCTCAAACTTTAAAAATAGAACCTTTGTTAAAAAGGCATCTCAATTTGAGATCCTAGGTATACCCTTTACTATCAAAGTATCAAAGGGACATTACTATGATGTCTTAACCAAGAGGAAGCCTTGAATGCTTTAATAAAAGTACAGGAAGGCATATGTGGCTCCTATTCTAGTGGTATGACTTTAGCAAAGAAATTTTTGAGGACAAAGTACTATTGGCCAACCATGGAAAGACAAGCTCATCAGTATGTGCAGAAATATGTCTAGTTCCAACAACATGGAGATGTGATTCATGCTCTAGATCAAGAGTTGCAACCAATGATCACACCCTACCCTTTTTCATAGTGGGGGCTTCATCTTGTAGGAAAGATCACTCCAACCTCATCTGGCCACAAGTTTATCATAACAACCACTAAGTATTTTACCAAGTGGGTCGAAGCCATTCCTGTGACCTACATAATGGGGAAGCAAATTGCTAAGTTTATCCTAAATTACCTAATCTACTATTATGGTGTTCTCTAAACCCTCATATCAAAAAACAACACACCATTCAAGAATAAAGATGTAAAATATATATGTCAAATATTTTACATACAACACTGATTCTCTACCTCATATTACCCCCAGGGCAATGGTCAAGCTGAGGCTACAAACAAGAACATTCTAAAAATCTTGAAGAAAATAGTCAATGAAGTTGGTTGTGACTGGAATTTGTAGCTGAATCCTACTCTTTGGGCCTATCAAACTAGTATCTATATGCCAACAGGTGCAACCCCTTTCTCCTTGGTCTATGGATCTAAAGCCATTTTTCCTATTGAGGTTGAGCTCCCATCATTGTGAGTGTCATTGTATAACCTGATTATCAATGAAGAATATAGAGTATCTTGGCTAAATCAGCTAGAATTCCTGGATGAGTGTCATATTGACACCCTCAATCACTTGCAAGTGTATCAAATCCTGGGTATGTGCAGGATCATCATGCAAAAAACAGGCCCTTAAGTGGCAAAAAATTCTGAAAAATCAGTGTTAGGCAACTTGATGTAAATATTTGAATAAGTTATCTATATTATTTCAAAAATATGTAAGAATAGAATTTGTAGAAAATTAAATGTAGTTTCTAAAATACTAGGTTTATTTAAAAATAAATAAAATCTATTTGGAAAATTTAAAATTTCAATGCGATAGTTTAAATTTCAAGGAAAAATAAGAATTGGGTGTTTGTCTTCACTAACCATAATAAATGATAATATTTTTTGTAATATTTTATATATAAGTAGAGGACTCATGTCCGATGTGATGCATATTTTTTTTGTAATTTTTTTCCAAGTAAATAATTAATTATGAATTTTTATTACAACTTTTAGAAAATATAAAACTCGCTTGTCCGGACCATCTTAACTTGGTCAAAACTTCATGAAATTTAATTTTTCTTTTTTAATCGTATAGTATGTGTGAAACATAGAATGACGATGTTTCGATTCAAAAATATGATACCGCTTGAAAGTTATAGATGTTTTCAATCAGCCTATCGATCAGGACTTTAGTCATAATTCTAATAGAAAATGAATAATAATTATTTATTAAATTCAAATTAAATCATAATTTATATTTTTGGAAAGCTGAGAATCTCCTCTAAAATCCCTTTTCGTTTCATTAAATTTTGGGTGAAAAAAAGTTCGTCAGCCACATACCCTACAAATACCCATAATATTGCCACTTTTTGGCGCACCATGATCCTACACATACCCTCCTACTAAAACAAATCTATAACAAGAAGATCAAATGTTGGTCTCTTTAGATAGAAGATCTTGTCTTAAAATAGAATTGAAAGAATCTACCAAATCAGGATAGTAAAGGGAATTTTGAGCCTAACTAGTTGGGTCCCTTTGTTGTCACAACAAGCTATGGATCAGGAGCATATCAATTGTCAACCCTTGAAGGTAAACCCTTGTAGGAACCAACTAATAAATTGCATCTTAAAAAGTTTTATGCCTAGTCTTGAAGGGTATAAATTTGAAAATACATAAAAAAAATGATCAAAAAAAAAAAAAAAAAAAAGATTGAAAATGTAATGAAAAACAATCATCCTCTAGTGAAAACCACTTTAGGTGGTGCTTTGGGAAAGTACCTTGGTGAAAACATGTAAAATAGGCACCTCGCATAAATAACACACCTCCATCTATTCTTTGGCTCTTTATCCTATCATTCTTTGCATCATTCTATCCATTAATCACTTCATTCATCCCATTTATTCATCCATCACCTACCCACGTCCTTACCATAGCTTGATGTTGTGAAGTATCACAATCCCTTTAGTACTAATTCACATATTCCAAAGGTTAGTTTGTCTTGCCTGCATCAAGGTAGTCTATCACATAAATACTAGGGGAAATTTGTTATGGATCATATTAGGTTCTTATATATCTTAAGGTTATCTAAAATCGAAATCAAAAATCCCAAAAATATTAATCAAAACTCATCCAAAAATCCAAAAAACATTTGCAAAATCTTGTACAACTAAAATCCAAAAAACATCAAAACCCTAAAAAGGTCAAACATCAAAAATTCAAAAGTAGTACCTTGTTGAACTACATCATCTCTAAGCTTGAACATAGGAAATGTCATCATTGATGTGCCCCTGAGACACCCTAGGTTAGTCCTTTAGGAATTGCCATAATAAACTATAATTCCATCAACTATTAATATCCCATCTTCAATAAAATCAAGCTAGTCAAACTACATGGTCTCTACATATATAATGTAGGAAAGGCTTATCTTTGATCAACCCCCAAGGCCCCTAGGATAGGTATTTTAGGTTAGGTTCTTGGTTGAAACTCAAAAAATCCCTAAACATTTGAATATTTTGAAAAACCCCTAAAAATTATAATATCCAAAAAACTCCTAAACATTCAAATATCATAAAACCCCAAAACATTTAAAAAATTAAAAATCCAAAAACATTAGAAAACATTCAAAAGACTTAAACAACCTTAAAATTAAAAAAAAAAAAACTAAATAGCCTCAAATAATTGAAAACCAAAACATTCACATAAAATTCCAAAAAGACAAAAAAAGCCTTAAAACATTTTACAAAATACCGAAAACATTGAAATATTTTAGAAAATCCAAAACCACTCATCCCATCTTGCTTACACCCACAATAACCTTCACCCATAATAAATTAATTGTTACCTTCAACCTTAGGCAAAACAAATAGAAAAAAAGTGTACCAGGTCATAAAGTGAGAACCTAAGTGTCAAAATCTAAAGTGTAAATCATAGGTAAATAAATTAGAGAAGTTTATATCAGTGGCTTATCATAAAGCTCATCATCATCCTACATCAAACAACCTCTGATCAACATTTCCTAGGATGTATCCTTCCTGTGATGTACATTAGTATCAAGCATCACCTTAGCTAAAGTTAAACTAGCAAGAGATATAGATAAGACTAATTGTTTGTCTTTGATATTTTTTTATGATCTATCTTAATAACCCATTCTGAGGACCTCTTGATGATATGTATTAAAATGATTTGGAGAGAAAGGAATGGGGCATCGATCATTATCTTTCCTTTACTATGCTTGTGAATACTCAAATTGTGAAATAATCTTGGTGCATACTTTCTTATTTGTGTGTAGGGAAGTTGTTTGGAGTACATTGTTGACTATTGTGTATACTTTGGTCCAATATATTCTAGGCTTCTAATTTACATTCCAACAAGGTTTTTGTATGTCAAGATGTGAACAAGAATTATCCCATCTGTTCATAGATTCAAAGTCCATTACACTAGATATGTCATCCTAGTTATTAATACCTTGATGCATCATGTCTATGTGTTATATCAAACGATAAAGAACAATGGAAAATCACAATCCCAAGATATGAGAAAATCATCATCATGCATTCATCACCATCCTACATTTCTCATCACCATCTCTAATAAAGTCTCGATGGATCATAGACTTGTTGGATCTTTTGAAGCAATCATCAAAATCAATGGTCAATCATCTTGTTTCTTCCATCTTCTCTCCATGCTAATGTGGTATCAAGATAGTCAACAAAAATATCATCAATGCATTCATCCTACATCCACAAATTATTAGCATGCATACATCATAGCATAATCATGGCATATCATAAACATACATGATGCATTATTATTGTCATTTAAGTTGTGATGAATAAAATTAATGAATAATTTGAAGCATCCTAAATCATTTAATTACATATCATAAACAAGAATTGCATTGACATATCATAAGCATGAGCATCTACATTATCCATCCATACATATGCATCACATCATCATCTAATAAAGTGCATAAGAAAATACACAAAATAAATGCATCCATAACATATCATGAAAAGATACTGAAAAAGAAGTATATTCATCCATTGCATTACATTACATTGCATATCCCATCTATCATCGCATATCACATAAAGCATAAATAAAAAAGTGCATACATATATAGGTGTAAAGCAATTTTTCCCTTAATCTTCTTTTGGTTTTCCACAAGAATATATATTTTTGGCTTCAAGATGAATCCACACATCAAGAAAAATGTTGTTCTGAAAGGTGTGCAATGCACCACATGGTGGCTACATAACTTTTGTTTATCATCTTCCTTTCGGAAGAAAGCTGAGGCATGTGTTAGCTTGGTGGGAATTTTTTGTAGGGATATTTTCATAAATCTAAGATTCCCCACCCGCTCAACATGTCATCTCTTTTCTTTGGGAAAGTTGTGATTTTGAGGAGTGATCTCTTTGGATGAAGTTTATCAAAGCATGTTGGGTCTTTCTTACTTTTGGGTTGGAACCTTCAAGTCAATGCCATCAGTTTATGTGATTGGTTGATCATATTTTTCCAGGATTTTTTTTAGGATCCATTTTTTTTCATATTGCAATATTTTCTAAATATCTAAAATACATTAATGAGGTAGTTGAGAATTAATGAGCAAGGATTGCCACAATATAATCAATATCTATGATTGGATCATGAGTTGTTAGATGTAGGCATCTGGCAGTATTTGCTTTTGAAATGTTTGCAATAGTTTTCTCTTTTTCCAACTATAAATAGGAGGCGACAACATATAAAAGAAATTTTTTCCTTAAAGTTCTTTTAGTTTTCCTTAGTTTGTAGAGATATTTTTAGAAGTTTAAAGTTTATAGAACACTACTATTCTTTGGCATGTTATATTTTTTTAACTCAAACTATCATCAGATTGGTATCTGACCTTTGTTTCTAAGTTCATTTGATATTTAAGTACGATATGTTTGGAAGAAATCTTTGAAATTGTGCATATTATGGCCTTTTTCAAGTCCCTTCTTTATGTTTTCATTCATGATAAAAACACTATGTTAAGCTTAATTTTATAGTTCAAGTAGTTTATTTTCATGTTGTAGGATTCTATGATCTAATGATAACTTTTGGAAATTGGATTATGTATGTTGAACTTCTCCATTTTCTTTAAGGGTTGTTGTTTTTCCATATTATGATGTAAAAAGAGAAAGGGTTTCTATAATTTATGGATATTTCTATTAACTTTTGGAGCTTTTCTTCTTGATCAAACCTTAATGAGTGCTTCCCACAGGGAGATTTGAAAGATTGCATTATGCTTGTACTTAGCCTTTGTTGCTCATTCTCTTCCCAACAATGAACGGTTGTGTCATTCTATGTCTATTATATCATTCATAGGAAAATAATTGAGGTTGAAACATTGTAAAAGCTTTGGTGCATCACCATTTTCATGTTTTATATTTACATTTCCTTCTACCTTTTCTCCCAACTCAAAAAGGAGCTTGCTTTCTATAAAAAATTCAAAGGTATTCAATGAGGAAAAAATTGGTCCCCCACTTGTTGAATTTCCCATAAGGCTATTAGAGATGTGCAAGCTTTGATGATCAATCGTTCTTTTTTTGGAACTCCTGGTGGGACCAAAAAACCTTGCCTAATTAGAAGTCAAAAATATCTACAAAATTAGGCCAAGGAAAGAAGTTGTAAATTTCATGCCCAGAATCCAAACAAGAGCATCCTCAAGGGCCATTTCTAGTACTCCTAGTTGCTTTCCTCGGTATCTAGTAGAAGAAGACTTATAGGTTCTAGGTATGTGCAGGATCATTATGGAATAAATAGGCCCTTAAGTGGCAAAAAATTCAAAAAAATTAGAGTTAGGCAACTTGACATAAAAATTTGAATAAGTTATCTATATTATTTTAAAAATATGTAAGAATAGAATCTGTAGCAAATTTAATGTAGTTTCTAAACTACTAGGTTTATTAAAAAAATCTATTTGGTGAAAATTTGAAATTTCAATGCAATACTAATTAATTAAATTTAGGGAAAATAAGTAGGTGTTTGTCTGACCACCCTAACCACTATAAAATGATAATATTTTTTTGTAAGATTTTAGATATAAGTAGAGGACTCATGTCCTGATGTGATGCATTTTTTTTGTAATTTTTTTTCAAGTAAATAATTAATTATGAATTTTTTACTACAACTTTTAAAAAATATAAAAACTCGTATGTCTGACCACCTTAAATTTTTCAAAACTTTATGAAATTCAAATTTTATTTTATTCATATAGTATGTGAAGATGTGACACATGCTTTGGACTCAAA
Source organism: Sequoia sempervirens (assembly GCA_007258455.2). Lineage (NCBI taxonomy): Eukaryota > Viridiplantae > Streptophyta > Pinopsida > Cupressales > Cupressaceae > Sequoia > Sequoia sempervirens. Next base: position 50,328,100 of record VDFB02000363.1, on the reverse strand, counting down.
AAATGTTATACCGTTTTAAAGCTATAGATGTTTTTCAATCAGCCTATCAATTATGACTTTAGTTACATAATTTAAATAGAAAATGAATAATAATAATTTATTAAATTAAAAGTAAATCATAATTTATATTGGTGGAAAGCTGAGAATCTCCTTAAAAACCCTTTTTGTTTCATCAATTTTGGGTAAAAAGAAAGTCGTTAGACTCATACCCTACACATACACATCGTATCACCACTTTTTGGCCCATCTTGATCTTGCACATACCCTTCTATATCACCTATAAGGACTAATAGGGTGAGAAGTGAAAGCCCAAGATCCATAGCCTTATGTACTCCACTAGGAGGTCAAACTATTCAAATCAGAATAACAATTACCTAGTTCATAGGAATCTATTCTCCATGGCTCATATAGCTTCCCCTTCTAGAAATTTTGTAACCTAGGATAGTGGTAGTTCACTAAAACCGCCTATGCCAAAACAAATATGGCTTGCTCTACCTACTAATGCCCTCAATGCTATTCCAAATTTTTTTGGAGAAGACTTAAAAAACCCCTCTGAACACCTCCAAGATATAGCATAGGTATGCAGAGTATATAACATAGCGGAGGAAAATATTACTCTTAGCCTGTTGGTCTCTTCATTCAAAGGAAAGGCTCAAGATTGGTGTTGATCTCTAGCTTCTGGTTCTCTACACTCTTGGGATCAACTCAAAGAGAATTTTTTCAAATGCTTCTCAGAAAATGGAGATTACTCCTCATTGCTACATCAATTAATCACCATCAAAAGAGACCCACAATAGGCCATGAGTGACCTCAATACTAGGTTTCACAAAACCTAGTAAAGAATCCTTGTAACTACCTAATCTCCAGCCATGATGCTATTCATGTTTTACCTAAAGGATTTCATTTCAAACATCACGGTCATGATAATCTCTATGGGAGGAGATTATTCACCTGACGCATATGATTTGGTTGTGTGTGTGGAAAAAAATCTGATTGACACTAGTAAGCTTCCACCATGACCATTGATTCCTGTTTTCATAGAAATATCCAATGGTCCTCGAGAAGAAATTACTCCAAGCACGTCCACTCCACAAGTAATGGCATCCACTATGCTACACTCCATGTATGTGTAGATTGTTGCATAGTCTAGCATGTCAAGCCCCTCCTCTCTAGCAGCAGACATAAACAATATGAAGAGTCTCATGCAATCTTTTTTTAATGCATTAGTCCTTATCAAACAGAAACAAGAAACACCTCTAAAGCAAGCCATGCAGACCTATCAAGGAACCTTGAAGGCACAAAGTCAACAATTGGCATCAACAATTGGAATCCACAAACCAGATAGTTCCTATCACTATGCCATTATAGACAATCAAGGACATCTCAAGTAAATAATTAATCCTAGGCCAGAACAACTTGGCAGAAGATGAGAATGTATTGTGCTTCTTGTGCAATGATAGCCATATGCCCTAAAATTGTCTAAGGGGAAACAAAATATAGCAAAGACAAGAAAAAAGTGTGTGCTCCCGAATACAAAAGAATATTAGTCTCCTGAAATGGAAAATGCCTACTTTAGAGTGCAAATGCAAGGAATGTCTTTAGAACAAGATCTAGATATTGCACTATACCAAGTGTTATTTTCATGGATGGAGGAAGAGGACATAGTGTTCACAAATGATTCTCTGAAAATTAGTGTCTCACAAGTGCAATTAGATTACAACATGAGGTATAAAAGAAGGCTCATGGGAGAATATGTACACCAAGATTTGCTACATCCACAACTACATCAACTATAGCCACAAGAAATGCAAGCTCTGCAAGCCATTTCCCAACCTATTCAGAAGTCGTGAACTTTTTCATTGCCAAAGAAGGAGATGGATAAGATACCAAGCCCATTGATGATGGATCATTTTCCCCTAAAGATGAGAGAGATACCACCATTCAAACCCAAGGCCTTGCCAATCAAAACACTTAATGTGGTGGAACAATTGAAGAACACACCTACTAATGTATCATTGTGGGATGTCATATCCATTCTTGAACAAAATAAATTTCTCTAGGAAGCATTAAAGAAGGAAGAAAAAATACCACAGATGAATGTAACTCTGTTGTGGGATTAAAATAAAGACAAAGAGCTCACCTCAGAACCCCAACCTTCATGAATCGTAGCTTATGTGAATGATGTGGGAAATGTAAAAGAGAAAAGGGTAAGAAATCCAAAGACCATGCCTTTCCTTTTAACACTTATTGTGGGAGATAAGCTTTTGCATAATAACATGATTGATTCAAGAGCTAGTACAATGGTCATGCCTAAATAAGTGGTTGATGCCTTGAAACTTAAGTATGAGCCCCTTGAGAAGAGAATCATGCAATTGGATGGGAAGAAGGTCTCAACCGTTGGCCACATTAAAGATCTATCTTTAACCCTCTTATCATGTCCAAGCCAAATGGTCACATAAGAAATAGTTGTGATAGACATTCCCCTGGTATTCAAAATGTGTCTTTCAAGAGATTTTATAGAAAATATTGGTAGATATTTAATGCTCGATTGGTCTCACCTAATATTAAGGACTAATCATGGGGAAAAGATAAAAATACTATTTGAATCTTTGCATCCAGAACACATAGTGGACAATGTAGTCCTATTCTTTGAAACAACACATACCTCCTCATAAGGGAAAATTATTGTGTAGATATGTTAGAAGATGAAGAAGAAACAAGTGATCGCACCCCTAAAGAGGAGGTCCTCGTCAACCAATTTATTGACTCCAACCCATTCAAAAACTTTCATGTGATGGGACTAGGAACCTATGTTATCTTTGACAATGATAAACTCTTTCCAAAATTGATAAAGGATCAGAAGGAACATAATGATTTGGGTGACAACCATCTATGGAAATTATATTTTGATGGTGCCAAATGCAAAGCTGGTTCTAGAGTAGGTGTCTGACTAGTGTCCCTAACAAGGTTAGAAACCCTCAAAGATTTTAATTTTAAGTTCCCATGCTCCAAAAATGATGTAGAATATGAAGCCTTGGTTCATGGTATGATTCTTGTAGAATAGATGGGCGTAAAGAGAATGAAAGAATTCAAAAATTTAGAGATGGTTGTGAGCCAGGTTTGTGGGCAAGCAACTATAAAAAATATAAGAATGAAGTTATACAGACATCAAATATGGGATCTAATTGAGATATTTGAGGCTTTTAACATTCAAGTTATCCCACACTCCTAGAATGAGGCTGTTGACTAAATGGCTTCAATTGGTTCACAGTCTAAACTAGTTTTGGATCCAACAATGAAGCCAAATGTGGTGTATATCATTGTCTGATTGGAAATTCTTGACAATGATCAAAACTGGAAAGTATTTGAGGATGATATACAGATCGCTACCTTTTTACAGAAATCAAGAAACACTTTTGACCATTCACAACTCGAAAGAGTCTCCCTAGAAAGTGATCTAGTTAAAAGGCAATAAGCTTCCTCGAGGTTTAATCTCTCTTGAACTTTTTTTTTATTGCAAGGACATAAGAAATAGCAAACAAAGGTTCATTATGAATGAGAAGGACTATGAAGAGCTCAATGTCAAAAGTGATAGAAAGTTAAAGGTCAAAAGAGATGTTCCACAAAAGGATAAGGAAAGACTAAAGGATCTATGTTCTAGATACAACAAGGTCATAGCCTAGACCTATGATGATCTTAGAGGGTATGATCCTAGCATAATTCAACATACTATTGACTTTTCCAAAGGCTAATCAATATAAAGGTCAAAGCGTTGATGGCACAAGAGCTCACCAAATTAATCAAATCAAGGATCATATATTCGATTAAGCATTCCACCTAGGTGTCTAATATGGTACCAGTTCAAAAAAAGAATGGCAATATTAGGCTCTATGTGGATTTCAAAGATTTGAATAAAGCCTTGCTAAAATACCACTACCCTTTTCCATCAATGGAACATATCCTACAGATTGTGGTCAGATCAAAGATGTTTTCATTGCTCAGTGGTTTCAAGGGTTATAACCAAGTATATGTAAATGAAGGTGACCAACATAAAACAACATTCACTACTAAGTGGGGAATGTTCACATACTTAAAGATGCCCTTCATACTTTCAAATGCTAGTGCAAAGTTTTAGAGAGCAATGGATATCGCTTTAAAAGGATTAATTAATCATATTATTTTAATATATCTGGATGCCCTAACAGTCTTTTCAAAATCAAAGGATGATCACTTTGATCATTTGGAAAAGGTTTTCCAAAAATGTCAACGGTTCAAGATTTCCTTGAATTCCAAAAAATATGTTTTTGAAGTTCCCCAAGACAAGCTACTTTGTTTTATGGTATCAAAGAAGGGAATAGCGATAGACCCTGAAAGGGTGAAATCTATAATGGAGTTGCCTCTACCAATGAATTAGAAAGGGATGCAGTCTTTTCTAGGGAAGATCAATTTTGTTAGTTGGTTCATTTCAGACTTCACACGAATTACGAGACCTATCACATTGATGCTCAAAAAGAATATAATGTTCAAATGGACCCCCGAAGGAAAATAAGCTTTTAGTTGGATAAAGGAATCCATCTTCCCCGCCCCAATGTTGGCTAACCCATAATTTTCTAAGAATTTTTTTACTCTATGTATACAACATCCAACATAGCATAGCTTCGGTACTCACTCAGAAAGACGAAGGAAATAATGAAGATCATCCCATTCCATTTCATTCTAGGACTCTTAAAGGATATGAAGCTAGGTATAACTTTGTTGAAAAGTAGCATTTTTCTATTGTTAAAGTCCTAAAGAAGTTTTGACATCTGGTATCAGCCAATAGAATCACCATTCTCGTCGAACATCCGAGTGTGTGGGAGTATATCACTAAGGCTGAAATAACTGAAAAGAAGGCCACCTAGGTCACTAAGATCCTAGAATATGATGTGGATTTTAAATCAACCAAGTTGGTTCAAGGAAGAGGTATGTGCGAATATCTTGTGCAGGAATCAAGTTCGTTAGCTAAGGAGGAGACTAATTAGGTCTACAAAAATCAAATTGAGTCAGATGAGTCTTAGGTGATGGATCAAACATAATATATACAAAAGGGGGTACTCGACCAACCTTCTACCTCACAAAAGGTGATACTACCAACTAAAAGGAATCAAGTATATACTAATTGAAGGTATCTTATTTAAAAGGAATTATGACAATGTCCTACTTTGATGCTTGAATAAGCCACATGCGGAAAGAGTGATTAATGAATTTCATAGTTGTCCTGAGGGTGGAAATTTCTCCATCAAGACTATTGATTTGAAGATAATACAAGTAGGATATTATTGGATCTCCATATTTTTCAAAGCACACCATTTCGTGTAAAAGTGTACTTAGTTCCAATATTTTGTTGGAAAAAGAAAGAATTCCACCTTACCCTTTAGCCTAATTGTAATTGAGGAACCCTTTGCTCAATGGGGTTTGGATTTTATCTAAATGATAAATCCTATTTCCAGTGTTGGCCATAAGTGGATCCTTACGGTAACCGACTACTTCACGAGGTGGATTTAGGTCATCTCCCTAAAAAATGCTATAGAAGGCGAGATTGTCAATTTCTTTAAAGCGATGGTAGCAAGATTTGGTTCACCAAAAACCATCATATCTAAAAACACACAAGATTTTTTGGGTTTGGAGATGTTGTATTTCACTCTCCAACATGGGGTTTACCTTAAAACTTCATCAAATTACTACCCACAAGGAAATGGGTCAGTAGAGTTGACCAACAAAAACCTAATTAGGTTTATCAAGTGCATCATATCAAAACAAAAAAGGGATTGGCACAAGCACTTGCGAGCTGCTCTGTGGGCTAATTAGATTACACCCAAGTAGATCATGAAGGCCTCCCCTTATAAACTAGTATATAGGAAAGAGGTAGTTTTACCTATTTCCATAGAGATCCCTACCTTGCAACTGTTAAAAGCCCTGGAGGTTGAAGAAAGTGGTGGAAGGAAAGTAAGGTTGGAAGAACTCCTAAACATTGAGGAAGATAGGGAAAAAGCTTGTGAAGCCATGATTAGTCTCCAATAGATAGTAAAATGATGGTTCAAAGAAAAGACCTCCAACCCATATTTCAAGGAAGGCTGGTACTAAAGTATGATTACCACACTATGGAGCTGGGACAACATACAAAATTTGAAGTGCTATGGAAGGGACTCTTCTATATCAACGTGTGCAAGGAAAAGAATGCATGTGAGCTAGAAGATATGGAAGGTAACATTCTAGATATATTAGTGAATGGTATTTATCTAAAATTATTCCATTAAAATGTGCAAGTTCTTTAAAAAAATTCATAGTTATTTACCATATGTAAAATTTTTGTATAATATGATTTAATTTTTAGAATAAAGCCGTGAGAATGATGCTTGAAGAAATAGAAAAGGTACTATATTATATTCATTGAAAAATTTACATTATAATACAAGCTCAAGGCTCCAAGAGAATTTGAAGCTTCTTTTGAAAACCCAAAAAGAGCTCTACTATAAAAACGAAAAAAAGAGATGAAACGAGAAAAAAATAGTAAGATTCATAAATCTCTAACCATCACTAAGTAGTCAAAAGTGGCCCTTCATCGGTTTCTTCTTCTTCTTCTTTTCTTCCTTCTTCTTCTTCTTTGATAGGGTGAAAGGGGGGTTGAAACAACACTCATAGGCCCAACACACTAGTGACCTTAGTCCTCATTCCCATGGTCATACACCAGAAATTAAATGTGCTTTTTCCAGTGAAGCCCACCAACATGCTCCACGCCAAATTACTCCCTCAAAAGGAAGGTCGCCACAAGAGGAGATAGTGAGTGATGCCTCTCAAGGTCCATGGTTCAAAAGTCAGTAAGGAGGGTTATCTAGACCATGTCCCCCTCATAATCAACATACCTATGAAGGTCCATGGTGTTCTAGATACCAAGACTAGGGATGGCCACATGAACAATTTCTCTGAGCTCATCCAAGTACAAAGATTCAAACATGACATGACAACACAATTATCCAGGCCTTGGTGATGTCCAGGTCAAGAAGAAAGGCCACAAAGTGGGAGATAACATTGGAGTTTTATTGTGGCTAGTTTTCATATTTCACATATTCCTTTCCAAGGACCCACTTGAATGCAATGACAATGAGGTGCTTGTTCTTTTGTGCTAGGTGCTTGATTCTATCATTGGTAATTTCACTTTCAAAAGAGTATTATGGCCTTTGTGGAAGGAGCTGAATGGGAGTTCTTGGACTAGACGACATGATGGGTGTAAAAGCTAAGGCTAGCAGAATGGGAGATAGCAAGAAAAGCTTGCTAAACTTAAAAGCTATTTTTGAATGAATATTGTAATAAGGTAGGATAGCTATTTATAGAAAAGACATGCTGGTGAACCCAACCAATGAAAAATCCATTTCTGGCAAGATGACAATGGAGAAGATATCAAAGCAACTAGAGGGAAAGAGTCGAATCATACAAGAAATCTAGCAAGAGGCCTTTATAAATAAATTTGGGTGTTGGGAGTAAATGCTCATGTAGGCCAATCATTGCCATGTGTCCTTTTCCATCATCAACACTAGCTAGCTTGCTTATACAAAAATACATTGATTAATGCATTAAGTTCTAACGAATTAAATAAGCATGTATTCTCAAAGTACCTTACACTACTTAATCATGCTTCTCAAAGCTAAAAGAACACTTTCTAGTGCATTTGGCTTATTTGTGAAAGAGGCGAAAATAAGAATGTACTAATTCCATTCTCGTGGTGAATTTGGCATTCCCAAGGGATACAAATTCCAAATCCAAATGTATTACCTTGTTGGTAGCATTTAGTGGACAAGTGGTAATGATAGAGCCTTAATTGCATGTACATGCAAAAGAATTAATTGCACCCAAAATTAGATTTTTCTAAGTAGCAAAACAACAAGTGGTCATTTCATTGAAGAAAATATCTACAACTTCTCAACACAACAATGGAAAAAGCATCAAAATCTGGTAGAAAGATTAGAATGTCATCCAAAAGGTCAGGTTATGCAAATACTTTTGGGAGGGACTCATTTTCCAATGCCCCAACACTAGAAAAATGAATACTTGATTATACTAAACCAGTGCAACCAAATGATCATGTTAGAAGAGAGGCGGTACAAGATTTGGCAAACATTTTTGACCCAAAATTGGTGAGTAACCCTAAAAGCCTTAGGGAAGTGGAATTACATAGAATGATTAAACATGGGTCACCTAAGGGTTTTGCATCATGGATTTGGAATTTTGGTTTTCCATAGTTCATGTTGCCCACTATACATCCATGCCTAGAGTTGGTATACACATGTGCTAAAAGATTCGACAAGGAGGCATAGGTTATTATTGGTAATAGGATAAAGGTTACAATTACTATAGCGGCCATACAGGGTATGTTGTGTATCTCTACAACTTGGGGTTCTGAGCACTTTGACGAGGAAGAAATGGAAGGATTCAAGGAAACTAGAACTAGGCAGTTGCAATTTTATGAGGACAAAACAAAGGAACTTGGTCAGAGAGAGATCAATTTTCTTTCCCTCTGGCACACAAAATTTCAAATAGGATACATAGTTTTTTTTCTCAGTGTTGGCCTAGATTTAGGGTCTTGATGATGATGAAGAGGTCCATCCTTTTTAGATGGGCTTGGATTTCAAGCTTAAGAAGGATAAAAGTTAGAAGCATTTTTATTTTTCTGATACAATAGTTGAAGGGATGCTAGAGCAATTGAAGACCTACAATATTGAGTGTAAATTTAGGTATTCTTCTTTCTTGGTTCACTTGATCTTGCATCAAAATTATAAATTTCTAGAGAGATGTTTTTCATTATTTAGGTTCAATGTAAAGGGTTTCTACTAGCCAATTTTGGTATGGATTCATGCGCTCTCAAAGACATGGGATTACTACTAGTTTGTAGATTATTTTTTGAGGCCAATGCTTCTAGAATTTTTCCCGTGCCCTTTAGGCTACTTCTCTCCTAAGGTCTTGCAATGGATGAAAACTTCACAAACCATGGTAGATTATTTCCTGAGTGATAATTTCACTTTTATTAGATTCCATGGTTTCATCAAGAAGCCTTTCAAATGCCCCAAATTTTTATGGATAGAGTTTTTTCTTTGGAGGCATGCCATTGGAAACTATTCTCAAAAATTTCTATGACATCGGAAGGCACAAGATAGGGCTTTACCCGACTCCCCTTGACATTGCCAATAGTTAAGTAACACTAGTGAAGTGAAGGGCATAGGGTGAGCTTACAAATAAACTGGCGCTCTTAGTCTTGGTTTTTATTTGCGACACATGGGACTACAATCCTACAAGGCACCTCCCAACTTTGAAACATGTATTTTGAGTCAAGGAAGAATCTGACCCAAGAAAGGCCAGGACTATACGTTACTTGGACCACATACCATTCAAACAACCACCATGATTGGAATTCTATGTCCAAACTATGGAGTATTAGAAGAACCTCCCAATGGGAAATTCCCTTAGTATGCAATTGAACCACTTGGGGTGGTCAGAGAGAAAGAAAGTAGATTTCTAGAGGTTTTAACAAGAAATGAGATACCCCAATTCCCTATTTGGAGATCTTTGACCAAATGATGAAAGGTTCAATAAGGTTTATGACAAAGAATCCAATACTGACAATAGTAACCCTAAGACTAGTCATGAGATTAAACAAGAGGAGCTTTCATTCCATGCTTCCTACCCTCAAGAATCAGACAAAAGAAAAAGATTGAGGAAAAAGGACTCACAAGTCACATCCTTTGTCAATTCCTAAAGAAAAGGAAAAAGAGCTTGATGGTCCCAAGGAGGTCCATTGTGGTTACCAAAGGCTAGGTTTCAATGAGATCAGCCACCAAAGGATCAAAATGTACCATTTTTTATCATACAAACATAAGACATGTCCAAGATCTAGGAAAACCTAGTGCATCAGTTAAAGGAGAAGAAGAAGTGGAGTATGCTTTGAAAGATTTTTAGTCATTGCGGCCTATGTAAGTCTCACTTCCTCTCTTCATTTTGTCTCTGTATCTCTAGTTACTCCTCTTCCCCCATCTGTGGAGAAGAGTCTTCCATCCATGGACCCTGATCTTTTGGTCCTGAATGAATCCTGAACCATTTTTCAACAATGAACCTTGTGAAGTAACCTTGTGCATCAAATGAGCATCATCTGCTTCAACTACTATTGATTCTTTAATCACCTTCTCAAGGGACCCCATTGAAAGAGCTAAAAATTCCATGTTTCCCATTACTCTAGGTCAATCCACTTCTAGGAAAACATCTCTCCTTCCTCCTACTTCCCTTTTCACCTCAACATATTTTCCCTTTGCTCAATCTCAACTTGGTATCACACCATTTTCTATGATAATTCTCTCATTTTCCTCTCTGCAATCTCATACAATTGAGGTTTTTCCTTTTGTCACCCTATTCAGTCTTCGTCCAGGTGCTTCCATTGTCACTCAGAGCATTAACACCCCATAGAGTCTCCAAGGCCATTTCAATGCAACCAAGCAAGCCGAATAGGCCATAAATAAGAAACTGTAGATAAAATCTACCGCATAGCTAGCTACTAAGAAGATTGAAGCTTGCTTCAATGAGGAGCATAATTCTTTGTTGATTGCTACTATGAAGTTGCTTGTATCCAATCTCGAAGGAGAAATACAGATAGAAGATTATGACATTAGAGCCATGGATCTAGATTTAAATGAAACTCTCCCACATGAAAAGTTGGTTCTTGCTAAGGCCACCCAAAAAGTGGTATACACTAATTATGAGAGGCTAGATAAGAGCTCAAAGAAGCATGCAACATAATTGATAAATGTAAGAGATACGGTGAGCAGGCTGCAGATGAAGATCAAGACTAGAGATGTCAAGATGGCCCACATAAAACAAATATAGGATCAATAAGGAGAAGCAACTAAGTTGCTCGAGGAGGCCTAAAGTGAATAGATTCAACTGTATGCTAAGATTGAAAGGTTAAGCATTGAGCTTGCTTATGAGTGCCAGATAAATGTAGAGTACCAATGTACTCAAGAAAACATATAGAAAGAGCTAGATAATATCCAATCCAAAGCTTTAGACAATATACAAAAGGCCCAAGTGGAAGCAGAAAGGTCAAGGCAAGAGAAACAAGAGGCCGAGTCTGCTTTGCAAGCTTGCGACTAAGAAGTTGGAAGGTTGAACTCTGAACTAACAAATTCCCTCTGAGAGAAAAATTAGATATAAGAGCAAGAGAGGCTCAATTCCATTAGGAGTTAGCTATTTTATAGGGGTCTAGGACCCTCTTGATATTGAAAAGGTTGATATCTATGCACTGGGAAAGGATCATAGTTGTGGTTTCCATTCTCACGCTAGTCCTACAGTTTCTAAGGGATTCTTAGGAATTAAACAAAAAGGTTGGCCCGATGACCAACCAAATTCTACAGACATATGCTCCCCAAGCTGTGGAATCACAAAATTTGATTTCCAGATTGTGTATGCCCAAGTTAACAAAGCTCTAAGAAGTGCAAGGATTTTTAATCAAAGGGCCACCTCTAGAAAAGAAAGAAAATTCATCAACTGCCACAAGGTCATGACAAAGAGCAAGGAATTCCAGGAAGTTTTGAATAAAAGGGTCAATGAAATCAAAAAGGATTTCAATATTTTGCTTAACTTTAGTTTTCCTTACATTTTCTCACCAAATGGAGAGGTGCTATTAGTTGAAAAAATCATGGATGCAATCATAAATAAGGTCTAGACTTCTACATAACTATTAGGTTTAAGCCAAACACCCACCATTGATGAAATCGAGAATGATATCTTTCCTTTTTCTAATCTCTATTACAACCTTCGAGTTGTTTCATCAAGATGGGGAGTCATTTCTTTTAGAGAATTCTTTGAGTTAGATCAAGCATACGAGATCCTTTGTGCTCTCATTTGTCCCACTAATTTGGATAGGGAGGTATATCATTCTTCCTTCCTCAAACTCCAGGAATTTCCAAAGCTCTAGGTTCATTCCTTTGCAAGTGAAGGCCCCCTGTGAGTCAGTAGAATTGTAAAGCAATTTTTCCCTTAAAATCTTCTTTTTATTTTTGACTCAAATATTTTTGACTTCAGGATGAATCTATGCTTAAAGAAAAAAGTTGTTCCAAGGTGCACAATGCACCATGTGGTGGTTGCATGGATTTTTTTCATCATTTTCCTTTCAAGAGCAAGTTGGGGCATGTGTCAGCTTGGTGGGAATTTTCTCTAGGGCTATTTTCATAAATCTAAGATTCCCTGCCCACTCAACATGTCATCTCTTTGCTTTCAAAATGTTCAACTTTTAAGGAGTGATCTCTTTGGATGGATTTTTTTGAAGCATGTTGTTTCTTTCTTGCTTTTGGGTTGGAACCTTTGATTTGGCACCATCAATCTATGTGATTGGTCGATCAAAATTTTCCAAGAGATTTTTTAGGATCTGATTGTTTTCAGATTATAGTCTTTGCTAAATATTTTTAAAAGACATTCATGATGGAGTTGGGGATTAATGAGCAAGGATTTTCACAATATAATCAACATATATGATTGGATCATGAGCTATCAGATGCAGGCATCTAGAAGTATTTTCTTCTGGAATGTTCACAATGGTTTTCTCTTTTTCCTACTATAAATAGAAGGCAACGACACATAGAAGAAGAGTTTCTCTAAAAGTTATTTTAGTTTTCCTTAGTTTTCAAAGATATTTTTAGAAGTTTAAAGTTTATAGAAGACTACTATTCTCTGGCATGTTATATTGTTTTAACTTAAACTATCATTAGATTGCCATCTGACCTTTATTTTTAAGTTCATTTGATATTTAACTATGACCTATTTGGAAGAAATCTTTGAAACTATGCATATTATGGCCTTTCTCAAGTTCCTTTATATTTTCCTTCATGATAAAAACATTGTGTTAAGCTTAATTTGGTAGTTTGAGTTATTGATTTTCATGTTGTAGGATTATATGGTCTAATGATAACTTTTAGAAATTGGATTATTTCTATATTGAACTTCTCCATTTTCTTTCAGGGTTGTTATTTTTCCATATTATGCTATAAAAAGAGAAACGGTTTCTATAATTTTTGGATATTTTTGTTAAATTTTGGATCTTTTATGCTTGATTGGACCTTAATGAGTGCTTCCCATGAGGGTATTTGCAAGATTTCATTGTGCTTCTACTTAGCCTTTGTTGCTCATTCTCTTCCCAACAATGAGGGGTTGTGGAATTTTTTGTGTATTATATCATTCATAGGAAAAGAATTGAGGTTGAAATGTTGTAAAAGCTTTGGTACATTTCCATTTTCATGTTTTATATTTACATTTCCTTCTACCTTTTCTCCCAACTCAAAGAAGAGTTGTATTTTTATAAAAATATTGGAGGTATTTAGTGAGGCACAAATTGGTCCCCCACTCATTGAATTTCCCATAAGGTTGTAGGAGAGGTGCAAGCTTTGATGATCAACAATAGGCATATCACATCACATCATATCAACATCATATGCATTCATAAAGCATGAAATAAAGTGAACACATCACATCACATTGAATTCATCTCCATATCATATATATATATATATATATAAAATGATTGCCATCATACAATATCTAAATTAGTGTATGTATATCAATCATAAATAAAATATCCACGAGGCTATCAAAAAGGAGAAAATGAATGTATATCTATATAAAAGAATCATGCAATGATCAAAAGTGTATGTATATGTGGGCTAGCCTTGATGGCTACTACCCTCTCTAGCTTGTCTCTCTAGATGATCCTTTGCTCTAGGGTGTGCCCCACTCCTCTGAGAATAATCTGGATGTCTGAGTTCCTATGAGACATCCTTGTGATATTGCATCCTGTAGTAGGCTACCTTAGTCATAGCCTCTCAGTATAACTTGGAAGACATTATCTACCCCTAATTTGTAGCTATCATGGTCTTAAGCTATTGACGGTACCTAGCCTCCTAAGCTAATTGAATCTCGACAATCTATCTAAGCTTCCACTCGTGGTCTCTATTTATGTTGATAGCCTGTACTTGTTGCCACAACTGATCTCTCAATAGTAATGAACAAAACCTGCTGATAGGCCTGATCCCTCTCATCCATAATAGTCTGTACCTACTTCTATATAGCTATTGTATCTGTAAATCTTGGGGATCTAGTTGCAACAATGGTGGTCATGTTGGTTGTTATTTCCCTGTCTATTGCTAAATGGGAGGCTATTGATGCCCTGATGGCACTCTTGGGACCTTTCCATGCTACTAGTCATGGTCATCATGACCATCATGTCCCTTACCTCTACCTTTGCCTCTACCTCTTCCTGCACCCCTCCCTCATAGTCTCCCTCATGGAGGTACACCCGTTGGATCTGTCAACTGGTCAGGGGGTGTGAACCATGCATCATATGCATGTATCGTGTAAGCATTTGCTTGTCACTGATCATATGCCCATGGTTGAGCAAGCAACTACCAAAATCCCTCAACCACCTCAAAAGCTAGGATTGTAGGTCCCCATGTGGGTACCTCTTGTGCTAACTTGGAAAAGATGGATCTGTATGCATGATTTGTCCTATCCTTCCTCCCTTGAAACTGTCTAGCCACACTATCTAGTAGATATCTCTCTATGATGGTGTGCTCTCAACCCTACATGTATCAGGTCTATCAGGTGAAGAAGAGTTGTTACACATCATCATACCATGCTAGCATCTGAAGCTAGGGTCTCCATCTGAAGGCTAACATATCATCAAGCTCCATGCATCAATATGGAATCCTAGCTTCCTAGTTTGTTGTAAAGTGATGGAACCTCTGTATCGCCAAACAACAGGATCATTTGACTCTACATCCATCATCTGAATGATCAGTCATAGCACAATTATGTTCTCTCAAGCCCAAATGTATAGTAAGGTAACTCCTATCTTGATCACTGTACCATTGCATTATATGAAATCATGCATATCATGATACAATGAGATCAACATCACTAGCCCCCACACAAATAGTGTCCTCTTGTAGAGCATCTTGTGCCATGCCAAGCCCCATCTTGGGTTGAACCCTCGACTTTGTCGATCCAGAGCAACTAAACTAGAGATAATACCTACAATGATCAATCTGAAATTGGGAATCAACCTTTGTACATCTCAAGGTCTATTTGGGAAGTGAAAAGAACATGTTCTCCATCTCCATCACCTAGTGGCATGAATTGTTACTGGCATTAGAGCAACAAATCACATGATCACCATGTATTGGAAAACACAATATCATCCATACATCCTCTAGTATCACTATCACCTCACCTGTGGGAAGGTGGAACAATGAAGTCTCACTATGCCATCATTCGCACAATACAGTCATCATAGCCAAGTGTGTCTAGATGATAGGCATGTACACAACATGTACCATAGGCCAATCTCCCCCAAGTGCTCCTAGCACAACTCAGATAAATCACCAAGTCTCTCCAAAACTATGGGTTGGTGCTCGTGGGACATCAAAGGTGGAATGGCCTCCTACACCCACAAGGTGCATGATGTCAAAAAAATTGAAATTTTTTAGATAAATTTGGAATTTTCATCTCCAAAAATGGCAATAGTGTCACTATTTATGATAGTGTTATAATTCAAATTTCAAATAGCAACACCCAAGACATTTAAATTGAAAATCAAAAATTATATTACCAAAATCATGTGCATCATGATTTAAACTTTGGAAACCCTAACCCTAATTTTCAAATCAAGAAATGTGTCACTATAAACATATGTGTCACAATTTAAAATTGGAAACCCTAATTCTAAATTATGAACTATGTTGTAATACACATATGTGTCGTTGGAATTCAAATTAGCACCGTCAATTCTAAAATTACCATTGCTCTACAATGATGTTGTCAAAGTTTAAATTCTAAAATGAAATAAATGCATCAAAAAGTCAAATTTCAAATCAAGTTTGGAATCATATACTGTCGATCCTGTGCTTGGAAGCCTCTGGTACTTGTGAACCTAGTTGAAAATGTTTTGTGGGAGCACACATCGCACCATATCATCAGAGTGTTAGAGCTCAATTTGCAAGAATTCCTTAAGGTGTGAATGCACAAATGAATTCAAAGTGACCCTTCTTGGCCTATTTATGCTAGAAAATTAGGGTTTTTCCCTAATTTAACCATGAAGCTAGGATTTTTCATCATTTTTACCAATTTTTCCAAACTAAAACTTATTTTGCATCATTTTTCATGTTTTTGGTATGTTTCTTGCATCCTTGAGCCTTTTTGGACCATTGGGGCAGCGTTTTACCTTTATCAAGAAATCAACACAAAATTCAAAAATTTCGCTTGTTTTCTTGAGGGGTAGGGAATCACCTTAATCCTTCAGTAGTAGGGCATCTAAAAAATTAAAGAATTTTTATTTTTTGATTAAACAACATTTTTTTCATTTGAAGAGTATCAGTCTTTTAATCGAAGCAATAGGTACCTCACTTCAAAGAGGGGAAAAATGTAGACAATAAAAAATGTCTTGAATCATATTATACACTCGAATCAGGTATACTAACACTTTTTCCTCTTGGAACACATCCTCTTTTTGCTTATTTAATTAAAATATCCTAGCTATTTAATTAATTACATCATTTGCATCTATTAAACTAATTCATTTAATCAAGTTAATTCCCCCTTTCATGCTAACATTCCATCTCATTAAATTAAATAAATAAAACTATTTAATTTAATTCTCTAAGTCTTCTTATTTAATTAAATAACCCTAAGTTATTTAATTAAATGTCATTTCTCCTTTCTCCCTTTCATTAAATTACTTAATTTAACGAATATCACTTTATTCTTCCAAATCCCCTAGTTGCATGATTAAACCCTTGTTTAATTAGCAATTATCTAATTAATCTAATTCCCCCCCACTTGTAAGGGAATATTCCTCCAAAAGGGGAATATTCCCTCCCCTTTTGCACAATTAAACTTTTTTTTAGTTTGCAAATTATCCTTTTCTCTCACCCACGAGAATGTTCCAAAGAATATTATCTCTCCTCCAATCATTTGAAAAAGGGAATATTCTCACTTAGCTTCATAGACAAGTTAACTTGTGACTTCATGTGCAAGTTAACTTTTAACCTCTTCTACAAGTCAAATGTGTGCTTGTTTGGAAGGAATGGGATCCCTTGATTAAATCTCATCTTGCATTCTCACCTGTTGATGGGAATCCATGATCCATGCCTCCAATTTCCTCTATCCTTGTCTGTTGATTAGCTTTTTTGATCTCAACCCTTAATTTATCATTTGCTTTCCAATAAATAGAACAATACTTGGAGACAAATGGATCCATCTTTTTTAGAGCAAACTTATGTTTTTGAAATCACTCACACTCACACTCATTTTTAACTCACATTCAACATATTTTAGTTTATTTTAGTTGCATAAATAACCTAGCTTTCATTGATGGATTCCATAATGCATCCATTTAGATAATTATATAATTAGGGTTTGAATATTTTTACTTTAAATCTCATTTAGGTTAGCTTAGAAATTACATATCTGAATCATTTTAGCATAAATCATGTTTTCATTCACATCTGACAACTATTTCATCGATTCTCTTCAATAGAATCAATTGAAACAAGCTCATTGATCATAGGATTGAAAAAGGATCATCGTTCCACATCAATGCGACACCACTCCAAAAATGGGATAAGTTTCAAATGGGTTAGAATAGACATTTTAAACATTTTTCATAATTTAGAATGCTTTGTTTTAATGAATGTTTAGTTTAACTTCGATTCGATTGATTTTACTTAGATTGAGTATTAGTGGCTTCATTATGCTTTGATTCTTCATGGGTCAAGCATAATCATCCCATACTAATATCCTTGGTCACAATGACCTAATATGAAAATATAAGAATTCGATAATTAGAAAAAAATTACAGAAGTTTGCAAGAAGATCTAAGAAGGGAAGAAATTTGTGCACTTGTTCTGTAAATTTGGAGATGGTCTTAATTGGAGGATAGTGCCACCTAAGGACAACTATGTCCTTGTAGGGGTGTAATGAAGGTATTTTCATAGTCCTCTAATGTTTAATCTGAGATTCCTGATTCTACACACAAATTTGTTGGATCACTTTTGGATAATTTTGTAGCTAAGTTTCATTGCTTGATAAGGTGTAGGGATTTAAATGTAATAATGGAAAATGAGTCTTCAATATTCCTTCAATCTACTCTAAGGGTATGTGTAGGATCATGATGGGCCAAAAAGTGGCAATATTATGGGTATTTGTAGGGTATGTGGCTGACGACTTTTTTTTACCCAAAATTGATGAAACGAAAAGGGGTTTTAGAGGAGATTCTTAGTTTTCCACCAATATAAATTGTGCTTTAATTTTAATTTAATAAATAATTATTACTTATTTTCTATTAGAATTATGACTAAAGTTTTGATCGATAGGCTAATTGAAAAACATCTATAACTTTCAAACGGTATCACATTTTTTAATCTGAAACATGTGTCACATTCTTTGTTTCACATAATATAGGATAAAAAAGAAAAACTAAATTTCATGAAGTTTTGACCAAGTTAAGATTGTCAGACATACGAGTTTTTATATTTTAAAAAAATTAATAAAAAATTCATAATTAATTATATACTTCGGACAAAAATTATAAAAAGATATGCATCACATTCGGACATGAGTCCTCTACTTATATATAAAATATTATAAAAAATATTAACATTTTATTATAGTTAGGGTGGTCAAACAGACACCTACTTATTTTTCCTAAAATTTAAGTACTCTTGAAATTTCAAATTTTCACCAAATAGATTTTATTTATTTTTAAATAAACCTAGTAGTTTAGAAAGTACATTCAATTTTCTACAGATTCTATTCTTACATATTTTTGAAATAATATAGATAACTTATTCAAATTTTTACGTCAAGTTGTCTAACACTATTTTTTTTGAATTTTTTGCCACTTAAGGGCTTGTTTTTTCCATGATGATCCCACACATACCCCTAAATCTAAAACTTGTACATTCAAAGAGAGAGGACTTGGGTTGTGCAATTTAGGGGATTTCCTTAGTCAAACCTTGTGTTAGCATTTCCACTTCCATTATGGCAATGTCAATGATAAACGTATAAATTATAGGAAGGAAGTATTAATCCATAAAGTGTTGCAACTCACCACCCTTTAGTGGCTTCCTTGAAGGACTAAATTCATGCACATGACATCAAGGTCTTGGATCTTTCTTGAATTGCTTGGAGACCTACAAAATGGTTAGCCTTCATAAACAATAATAACATAAATAGACATAAATTTACATATGATTTATCATGATGTTTGGATCTTGAATTGTTGCAATAAAGATAAAAAATGTTGCTCTTGACTTGCTTGATAGTGCTCTTGACAATAATTTTCACCTCTTTCTTATTTTTAGATTTCTAATGATGCAATAACTAGGTATTTATAGGAATTTATTTAATTTCTCATAAATTAGATCCTAATAGTTGACATTTGTAACTTAAATTGGAAATGATAAAATGTCAACAACGACATATAAAAATTTAGGACCAAGTACAATAGGGGGAAACTGCTACCATAGGGTGACTTTTTCCTTGCCCTATTTTTCAAAAATTAAGGTGTTGGGAATAAAGCATCAAATGGATACATTTTTTTTTGCTTGCAATTTTTTGGTAATCATTGAAAATAATCCATAAAATGCATAATTTTGGAAATTAGGTGCTTAAACAGGTCTAATAAATTAATGGGAGAAAAACATAGTGTGAAATTGTCAAGGGTGACAATTTATGATGCTAAAATATAATAAATTTATTTTTTTCCTTCAATTTTTACTGTGTATTTATAAGTTAAAGTTTTAGTACATGGATTAATTTTCTTCCCAATTTTGATAAATTCATTTTTTAAAAATAAATATTAAAATGTGTGTGTATTGAAAACACAACTATTCTCATGAGATGTCACCATTTGTCTTAACTATTTATTCAAAATAGAAAAAAAAGTTATACCATCTTGTTATAAAACCTTTTATCTAGTGCATCATATGTTCAAATTTTTTAATAAATTTTAACATGTTTTCTTGATAAGATAAACAATCTTAAATTTTTGTGTCGACAACCTACTATTACTAATGATAAAAAATAAAATATGAAAACTAATATATATATATATATTTGAAAACTAAACTTGTAGATCTACAAAAAGATATTTTTATAATTTTAAAAAATGTTATTTATGTGAGTAGGAGTTGTTGAAATATGAAGTTTTCTACAAAATTTATATTTTTTGGTAAATTAGCTTCAAAGTGGTGCTAAATATGCATTTAGTGAACACTTTTATTTGAAAAATTTCTAGCCATATTTAACTTAGCTACAATAGATATAGCTATATCATATGTTTGACCAAAATTGATTTTTAGTTATAAATACTTAAACTCACTTGTTTTGATAAGTTGACCAAAAGTGTGACACAACTTTGTAGTTTTACCCATATATATAAGGAGAAAGTGTTAGAATTTTGAAATAGATTAAATAACCCAAGGAACTTTTTAAGAGAAAATTGAAGTTACATAATCTAGAAAAACAGAAGAATGCAAACTAAGACTCTGAGAGATTACACAATGTCGATGTGACAATATTGCATTAAGAGCTTGATGGCACCTTAAAAATTCTACAAAATTTGAAGTGCCCATGTTGGAAAATTTTGATCAACGCACTCAGAAGTTCACCTAAAAAAATTTGCTCGAGTGACCTACTTTGAAGGGTTACAATTTGAAGCCTATTGATTTTCAAGCCAAACCCCTTGGCGGAATCATTTATATGACATATGTGAACATGCTTGTTAGTTTTCAAATTCCCATGATGAGTTTTGATAGTGTTTTGTAAAGCAAAGCTAGAAGGTTCTTAAACTTTTTGTTGTTTGCATATTGTCAATCCTACAAAGTGGCCTCCTATTTGAGTTGATATCTCGCAACTAGATATTTGTCATGTCAAAAGGATTGTTACTCTCCATTATCCCTACATTAATTTTCTCCCTGGTCTATTTTCAAAGTCTCATGATCAAATTTGATATTTTTACTAGTTCAAAAACAAATGCACTTTGTTCAATTTTTACGCCTACATTTTTAGAATGCTTCAAAGTGGTCATCTTTGACCCTTTTAATATCTTTTGATGAATGTGGATTGAAGATAATCCCTTTTGTACACATACTCAGTGTACCTAGATGAGAATATGTTTCCAATGGCAACCCCACAAAATTTGTTTTGATATTTTTTCAAAGTGGTGACTTTGAGAGCCCTGATTGGTGTTAAACATGTCTAGTTGCAGAAATGCCTAAGTGAGCAACTTTGACATTAAATAAATTTCACCCAAAGATGTATTTTACCAAATAATCTTTTTCATTATATTATTGGGTCAATTTTTTGCATGCCTACTCAGTTTTAGGCTCCTAGGATGAGTTTTCATGGGTTATTTAATCATTTTTTGATCGTGACAAGGCCAAAAATGGTGTTCTGGAAAGTTTCAAATTTTGCAATTATAAGGACAACCCATTTCTTTTTCTAGTCTAAAACCTCTACAACTCCATTGTCATCAAGATTGGAGGTCATTTGATACATTGTTTTAATGTACTTTTGTTGCGGCGAACATGTCCCTAGGGCCAGTTTACAAAAGAGGTACCTAATTCTTAATGACTGGGAAAAGTTTGAGAAAATGTGTTTTTTAAAAATAATTATTTATGTCCGCATGCAAAAAATCTTGGCTCCAGTGGTCACCATTTGTGCATAGTGAATTTTCTTTGTTTGGCCTATAGGCATAACTAAAATTTGCATTTTTTCTAAAGTTTCAAATGATTATGTTTAAAATATTTTTGAATATTTTAAACACTATGCAAATATGAAAAATGCATTTAGGGAAAAAATAAAATACATTTCAAATGTTCTGAGGAAAAGCAAGTTTAATTCTTGCTTCTAATTGGCTGAAATATGGCTTTGGCTTTCACTGTGCATGGATGAACTCATCGCGGATCACTATTTTCAATTTGTATATCTCATTTGTACTAGAAATCAGAGATGGTTGTTTCTCTTCATCGCCCATCATGGACTGAGTTGTATTATTCCTCATGGAATCAACAATCATTGCACATCTCCCTTTTCATGGGAGGTGTTGAGTTTAAATCAACAATGAGCAATGGCTACTGAGTCCATCGCCCATCACTAATTGGTAGCATGTCCTTCTAAATCAATTAGCGACAACCTTCTTGGAGTGATGAATTTTTAATTGGCATGTGAGCATCATGTTTGAATAATATAAAATATTATCAAATGTTCATTGTATGACAAAATTAATTCTTGCTCCCTATTGGCTGGAAAAACTTTTGAGAGTTCATGACAATTCTCCAACTCTCATGGCAGCATCACTCAACTCCATTTTGGGATGGAGGAATGAAATCAAATCAGAGATGGATCAAATTTCCATCGCCCATCTCTATTGTGAGGTTTATTTATCTCTTGCAATCAGCGATGGCTATGGGAAAACTAAATTCATTTATATTTTTACAACATCATTCATCTCCAGTTTGGATGGAAGGAGCAAATAGAGAACAACAATCCCTTGGTCTAAGTGATGAGAAATTTGTAGGGAAGATTTTAATGTTCTCTAGGCATCTTCAACTATTCTGCATTCTCTAGGGAGGAAATTAAACCAAAAAACATAATCACGTTTTTTTGGCTTTTGGCTGATTTTTAAACATATGTACATGCTAAAAAGTGCTCTTTTATGCTCCAAAAAGTTACCTAAACTATTTCTATTTCCTAGGAAGCAATTTGGGTGAATTTTTATATATTTTTTGGCTGCCAATAAGGTAAAAATTGTTTGAAAACTATTTTTTCATGATCCAAAAATTAAATTCAGCATATGGGTAAAATTTTACCTACATGAAGGTTAAAATGTAACTTTCAAAATAATTTTTAACAACTGGGTAAATGGGTTTTGACTCAGAAGTTAATACATTTCACTTCTAAGTGAAAATAGAGCTAGTAAGTCAGTCTTTACATACAAGTAATTTTTTTGTGGGATTTTCAAGTGAAGACAAGTTGAAGAGGGTCATCGTGAGGAATATTTTCTATTATAGGGCAAAGGGAAGATGCGTGAATCAAAGAGAAAATTGAAACTTCTTTAGCAAGCAAAGGTAGTTACTAATCTATGGACTTGAATGTGTCAAATGTCATTGGGAGATCTTCATTTAAGGTGTTTCCACTTTCCTTAAGTGCAAATTTTCCATTTTAGAAAGGGAGGTTTTCATTCTTTTTTGTCTCATGGGAAAACATATTTTGTAATAGGGTCTCAATTGTATATTTTTAGTTTTAGGTTTTTGAAGTTTTTTCAGAGTTATATAATGAACAACTTATTCATAGCAATGCTATATTTGCATGTAATGGTTATGTATTCTAAGTTAGTTGTCTCCATTGTACATAGTGCATAGATTATGAATAAAAGAAATCAAGGGTTTCTATTATTTGTCTTCTAGTTTTTCCATGAATGTTTGTTTTGTGTAACTATATGAACATAAATAGAGGTTTGTGTACAACTGTATGCTTGGATGGATAAAGTATAACTATTTTGCTTTCTAGTATCAATGGCATAATGCATCATATGATAAGGATAGTTATGACATAATGAATGTTGAGATAAGTTAGAAATTATTTGATTTAGGTGACACCACCTGGGATTAGGCACTAATCTTTAAAGTTATAGTTTCCTGAGATTGTTTGTGAGCAACTACATTTTAAATCAAAATTTACTTATCAATCTTGTTGTGGGTGTGTGTGGAATTTAATGCATACCATGTCTCATGTTTAAGTTGGACACTACCTGAAAGGTCACTAAACCTTTAGGGTATTGTGTCTATTAGACATTAAAAAAGATTTATCTATTCATTATGTGTTTGATACTTTGACACACAAGTATCTGAAAGCACATTGTTGGGATCACCCTCCTAGGTTTAATAGAGCCTAAAGTGTAGGTGAGAAAGGGGTATTTTATTCACTCTCTCGTTCGTTGGCCAAATCTCTTCTTGAATTTTATTCAAGTTGATAGCAGATTTGAGTACCAATAGAGCTTCCAAGCTAAAAGAATACAAATCAAAGATGCATCTATGGTCAATGGATGCAAATACAAGCTAGGTAGTGAGTTTATATACAACTTAGTAGAGGATGTAGGTGGAAAATCCAACCAATAAGAATCGACCACAAAAAGTGGATATGGACCACCAAAAGTGGAAAGTGGTTCCATCCTTTAAGGGGAAACCACATCACTTATGTCTTAGTTATGAAATAATAATATCACTTTATTATCCTAAGAAAACTTAATAAAAGTGTAGGAAAAACCTAGGACTAAGGGAGAATAAATTAACCCACTAGGAAAATAAAAAACTACAACAACACCCCCCCTTAAGCACAACTTAGGAGGATGCAAAAGATTATGGGTCCCAAAAAATGAAGCCATGTTATGTACCCATGTACATATAAAAATCCCCCCAAAGAAGAAGAGGCATCATCCCACGAAAAGTGTTCCCCCCATAATAGAGAGAGAAATGAAGTGGAAGGACAAAGAAGCCCCCTAAAGAGATCCAATGGTAGATGCTCGAAATTGGATATAGAAGATGGTCCACGATCCTCAAATAACATTCCTGCCCTTAAAAAGAAACATAACTAATGGTGTATGAAAGGTATCTCCCAAATCTTGAAAGGAATATGTAGGAAGAAAGTGTAGAATATATGAAATCTTTGAAGTTAGCTCAAGTATCCCCATGTTGATGTTGAAAGATGTCACAATAAAACATGGAATTCTAGGCCACATTTTTGAAGATGAAAAATTAGAATCTCCCACTAGCTAATATAAAGCATAAGGTAAAGACTCAAATACCTCCTCCAAAGAAGTATCCTCCAAATGTTGATCCAAAGTATCACACTCATGTCAAATTGTGATGAATGATAATGTATAGATTGAAAAAGAGGGTCAAAGTGTTCCCTCACAACAACTGATAAAGAATCATCTTCATCAAAGAGACGATGAATACACTCAATAGTGTCTCCAAAATATTTTCAATATGCCTCTATAAACAAGTCTAAAATACCTGCAAAGAGATCATGTCCCAAGTTGAATCAGGAAGACTATAGATATCTTGTTTCAAGAAGTCATTAGAAGATTTCAAAGAAGCAACTAAACTTTGAAGTAACAATAGTAGATTCAAGGGAAAAAGAGTGGTCCTTAAAGATAAGATGTATGTCCTCAATAATATAATCTAGATCCAAGATGAGGGGCTCTATAAACAAGAAAGAAATGTTTGGTAGAAATTGGTCCCAATGAACTGAATCTAAAAGACATAAATTATCTTGTTGTAATGTATCATTGGAGGCTCTTGGAAAGCATCTCTAGAATCTAAATCTATAACAGGTGATGTTGATGTAATCTCAACCTAAGGATGAGATGCAAGAGAAGTTTCTATGTCATCTAAAAATTCAAGAGGTACATAATACTTAAGCTCCTCTAAAGTATCATCATCAAAGGGAATATTATCTGTATCATCAAATCGAATGAGACAATTTATAGTAGGCTCATTTTGGAATGGAGAAATATGAGACTCTCCAAACATCTCCCAAATATTGGTCCAAACTATGTGAGGACATTCAATACCCACTAAATACAATAGAGTGTACTCATCAACATGACAACCAATTATTCCTAGTACATGATCAATTCTATTACCCCATACTGATTTCCTTCTAGGTGTGTCTAGTTCAAGCATAAGCCCATAAAGGTAAGGAAAAAGTTTTAGCCATTTGAGATGGGTTAGAATGCCTTTTTTCCAAGACTCAGAATTAGCCTTATCAAAAATTATTGCAAAATAATGAGTAGAAAAACCCATGATACAATCCTCAAATGATTACAAAAAAGCCAAAAGAGAACATCGATACACTCCCACCCTTTTCAGTAGTATCAAAGATCACCCCCTAAATATTATAAGGTTGGCACTTTATAATTTAGTGCATTTTAAAAGCCTTTTCCAAGATTCAATGCTCAATAGGCCCAAAATAGCCAAAATTCCATATTTAGATACAAAATGGACTTGAGACAAAATATAGAAAAATTATCCTTATGGATGTGTAGTGTTCTTTAAAACCTTTCCAATTCCTACTTGTTTCTAAAAAATGGAGCACTGAGGAAAAATTTCTAGTCTATTGAAGAAATTAGCAACAAAAAACTTCAACTTGAAACATATAGTACAAAATGACACAAAATCTTCTCAATATCTTTGTAGATGGAAGGTGCTCATCTCTAGCTTTCCGATAATATCTTATTTTCTGAAATCCAATGCTTGAAGTAAAATTTATGAATTTTTGAAAAACCTTGGCTGAATTTAGCCTACAGGAAACAAGTTTTCTAGCAAATACCCCAGGATCACCTACAAGAAAAAATAACTTCCATAAGAAAGAAATGGAAAAAATATCATACTATCATTAAGGATTGAAGAATGCCAAACTAAATATGGAAAAGTACATATGATGTCTTTCTTATAAAGCAAGGAGACATATATGATTAGACAAGATCATGACGAGTGTCTTAATCCTATCACATGTGACAACTAACTTACTACCTAGGAAATGATGCATAGATAAGATAATTTATAGATAAGACTTCTAGAAGAATCTTATATCCTAAGTAAGCTTAATCATGTGAATAAGTCCCCTAATTACCTAGTGATTGAATTAACTAGGTAGAAGACATTTATTCACACCAACACCCTCTCTTAAGTGCAACTTAGGAGAGAAGATTAATATACAAATATGCAAGGATGGGTCCTAGATATTAGACCATGTTAGGTACCCATGTACAAATGAAATGCAATCTCTCACCAATGGAAAAAAGGAGAAAACCCAGTGGGATAAAAATCCTCCCCAAAAAGAGATATGAAATGAAATAAAGATATCTATCACAAATCCAATCAATCTTTATCCACATAAAGGATGAAAAGTGAGATCATAAACCCCCCCCATACTGAGATAACCTACTACAAAAAGAAGTAGTAGATGCACACTTGTGGAGGAACACTGGAATCCTCAATTTGACAAACAAGGAAAGATAATTTTGTTTGCTAGAATCCATATTAGAGTCACTCAAGGACTTAGGTCAAAATCATGATAAGAAATAGTAGACCCAATGCAAAGGTACACTAGAAAACTTGTAAACTATCACAACTCTGGAATCTATGAAGTGACAGTTGATTGAAAAACAATTTGGAACTCAAATGAAGTATTGAGAAAATGAAAACGTAATTCACAAAAAAGGAAATGATGCATGCATTGATGAATGTTCACATCTACCTCAAAGATGAAAAATAGCCTCAAAATTAGCTTTCTAATGATATAAAGTTTTCAAAAACTAGACACTATATGCTCAGTTTATGATTTTTTTTAAAAAGGGATAAATTGTGCTAGCCGAAAATGTAGATACAACCCTTCTAATTTAATTTTTGGAAAATCTATTCTCTACGAGTAGACAATAATAGAAACCTAGAAATATTTTGATTCTAAGAACAAAACCCATAAATCATTTTTTATCTAGCAAGCAGAAGATGAAAAAATGATTTTTTTAACATTCAACCTGTAGAAAAATGATGCACACCACTTTTTGGAAAGAAAATTTCTTTATATCTTCTCAATATATGCAAAATATAAAAGATATCCATATGACATTTCAACCCTGGCTACAAAACCTAGAAATGGTTTTTCTTACAAATGAGTGGAAGCTAGATTTCAGAAGAAAAAATGAAAATGGCTCCAATGAAAAATGGTTTTCTTCAAACCCTCATCTACAACTATGTTAAATGATCTCCAATTTGGATGAAACAAAAATCAAATCTGACATTATTGTGCCTTTGGACACATTGGAATAATAAAAAAAGCTACTAGTCTAACAAGAAATGTTGCAATCACTCAGATCAAACAAAACACATATGCAATATGAAGTGGTTATTAGATTTTTGCAAACCCTTTCTAATTCTTTAGATCTTTCAAGAATGCAAGAGAAAAACATATGATAATTTACAAGATTTTTACAAGAAACTCAATCTATCAATCACAAATCTATGAACTTAGATTTCCCAAAACAAAAGCTTTAATACCATGTTAGAAATCTAAAATATTGAATAATCCAAGGAAAATTTTAAGAGAAAATTGAAGTTATATAAACTAGAAAAACATAAGAATGTAAACTAGGACTCCAAGAGATTATGTAATGTCGATGTGACAATATTGTATTAAGAGCTTCCAAACTGAAAAAATGCAAAGCAAAGATGCATCTATGGTCAATGGATGCAAATACAAGGTAGGTAGCGAATTTATATAGAAATTAGGAGAGGAAGTATGTGGAAAATCCAACCAATAGGAATCAACCAGAAAAAGTGGAGATGGACCAACAAAAGTGGAGGATGTTGCCAAAAGTGGAAATTAATTCTACCCTTTAAGGAAGGGGACACCACATCACTTATCTCCTAGTTATGAAATAAAAAACTCACTTTATTATCCTAAGAAAACTTAATAAAAGTGTATGAAAAACCTAGGACTAAGGGAAAATAAATTAACCCACTAGGAAAATAAAAACCTATACCAACAAAGAGTAGGTAGAGAGGGAGAGTGAATGAGATAGGGGGGATATATATATAGAGAGAGAGGGAGATATAGAGAGATAGAGATGTAGGAAGATAGAGGTATAAAAATAAATGGATAGAAAGGGATAAAGAGAAGCCAAAATAGGGAGATTGACATATAAATAGGGAATAGGAGAGATGGAGTGAATGAGAGAGAGAGAGAGAGAGAGAGAGATATAATGAGATATATAGAGAGAGTTAGAGATATATGGAGATAGAGATAGAGGGGAAAGAGTGAGAGAAAGAAGGTGATAGAGAAAAGTAATAGAGGTATAGAAAGAGGGAGAGAGGTAGAGATAGAGATTGTGTGTATAAGAGTTATAGAGATATATAGAAAGAGGGAGATATATGGAGATAAATCTAGATAGGGAGAGATAGGATAGAAAGATGGAGATATATCCATATATATAAATTGGGAAATATATAGGGGGAAGATAAAGGGAGTGAGATATATAGAGTTATAAATAACTAGTGAAAGCTAGAGGAGGGAGAGAAATAGAGAGATAGAAAGATAAGGAGATAGATATAAAGATATGGAGAGATAGAAGGATAAATATGGACAGATAGAGATAGGAGGAGATATATAGATGAAGGAAAATAGAGATATAGATATAGAGATCTAGGAAGAGGTAGAATGAGAGAGATGGATCGATAGAGGGAGAGGTATGCAGAGATAGAGACAAAGAGTGGAAGATAGATGGAGAGGAACAAAATTAGTTAGAAATATAGAGATAAGTAGATGGAGAGATAAAAATAGAGAGAGATAGGGAGGTCATGTTGGTAATGGAGCCTAATTATCTTTCTAATTCTAATAATTTTCTTACCTATATTTCGATCTTAGTTCCTGAAAGGGATGTGGGGAGTTCCTCCCCCCCACTTTTATTGCTAGGGGGTCTTGGGGGTGGTGACAAATTTTGGAGGCCCCTCTAGTAGAGGTTTGGGGGAAACACCCAAAAGATATTTTTAAAAATTTCCTTATAAAATAAAATAATGAATATGTAAACTTGATAGAGAGAGGGATATAGAGAGGGAGAGATAGAGTGGAATAGATAAAGAGATGTAGAGTAAGGTGGAGAGTGAGAGATAGAGAGATATAAAGGTTGTGATAGATTAATAACTATGCATTCCTTTTATATATGATAGAAATAACATGAGTATGTTAAAATTTATCAAGCTATAAAACATTTACATTATGGTTTCGTAGTGACCAATACTAGGATCATCACTACCAAGAAATAATATTATGCCATAAATAGACCAAAAAGTGGTTGTGGCCATTTTTGGTCCCCCGTCTTTCTGCACATGGCCAAGAGCTTAAACTTGAAATTCCATATGGAAAACAGTTTTATTACTCTCCTCATTTAAACATGATAAATTTGAGGGAAAATATAAAAAATATACAAACATGTATGAGCCCCACACTAGGACCTCTATCTCTATTTAAGGGAGTTAAATCCATCAATTTTCTTCTTTTTCCAATCCATCGAAGGAAACATAAACCCTAACAAGTATATATGAGAACTTGTGTTAATATACTAAATATGAGAATTTTTTTTAGCTATATTTGGATCTTAGTTCCCAATAGGGGTGTGGGGGGATTTACCCCTCACTTAAAAATTATTTCTAGGGGGTCTTAGGGGTGGTGACATATTCTAGAGGCCCCTAGCAAAGGTTTGGGAGAAATACCCCCAAATATATTTTTTAAATTTCCTTGTAAAATAGAATAATGAATATGTAAACTTGATAGAGAGGAATAGATAGAGATATGTAGAGGAAGGTGGAGAGTGAGAGATATAGAGAGATCTAAAGGGTGTGATAGATTAATGATTATGCATTCTTTTTTTATTATAGAAATAACATGAGTATGTTTAAATGCTCTCAAGCTATAAAAAATTTACATTATGGTTTGGTAGTGACTAAGCCTAGGCTTATCACTACCAAGCCATAATATTATGCCATAAATAGACCAAAAAGTGGTTATGGCCACTTTTTGGTCCCCCATATTTTTGCACATGCTCAAGAGCCTTAACCTACCATTCCATATGACCAAGGATGTTATTAATTTCCTCATTTAAACATGATAAAGTGGAGGAAAAATATAAAAAAAAATACAAACATGCATGAGCCCCACACTAGGACCACTATCTCTATTTAGGGGAGTCAAATCCATCCTTTTTCTTCTTTTTACAATCCATCAAAGAAAACCCAAAACTTAACAATTATATATGTGAAATTGTGTTAATATACTAAATATGAGGATGAAAACCCTTAGAATTTGGAAATTAGTGAAAAAAATCCCATTAGTTTCCCTAGAATTTAGAGGAAAATACCCTTGAAGTTCTTATGGGTAGCTTCATCTAGAAGTTTCATCTACATGTCAAGTGTGGAAGAATAATAGTGATGTGGAGATTTCAACATTTGAGGTATTTCTATAATTTGAGGTATTTTAGAATTTTGGGTATTTCTTCAATATATTTTCATCATTGAAATACTTGTAATAATTTGAAATACTTTTCCTTTTGAGGTGATGAAATGTTTTGTAAGGATGGTGAATTTCTCACACTTCGTTAGCTGGTTTTCTCTCTTGCAACTCCTATTGAGGTGTAGTTTCATTTTATTGGAGTTTGATAGAAACCTAGGTGATGGTTACCCCCAAACCAATCCAAACTAATCAAACTCAACAAGAAACTAGCCCTTGCAACACAATTCATTTCCCTTGTCTCAAACACACACCTAAAGGCTTGTAGCCCTCAAAAACTAACTTTTCACAATATCTTTTAGAGAATGTCATACAAATACCTTCTTGAAACCTTTTGAGATCCTCTTAGGGACCTAACACAACATACCAAAAGATCCTATAAGGTTTCTTTGCAACACTATTGAAAACCAATAGACTGCCCTACCTTCTAGGCCACCAAATAGCCCTCTTTTACAAAGGAGGTACCTCCTAAACATAAATTTTTCACTCAAACTCAATAGAAAGTCACGAAATATGTTCCAAAACAAAAAAAATCATCATCAATTCATAAATTCAAGACTTCTAGGACGTTGATCCAACAAACCCTCATTATACATGCAAAAACCTAGGGTTTATTGAAAGTCTTAACTCCTAGGCTTACCAAACTCAATAAATGCCCCCAACACATCATAAATACCTTGCACAAGTTCAAACAACTATTACATTGATAGATACTTCAACAATTTGATAAAACTATTCTTTAACTCCTCATTTACACATGAAAAATGCATTGTCCAACCCTATGGCATCACCCCAAAACCAACAACTTGATTCCTCCACATACAAAACCATGAGAACAGCTAAAACCTATTGTATTGGACCCATTCCATGAGTTATAGTAAGGAAATTGAGTGGAATGGGTCAATTCAACAATTTAAATGACCTTCAACCCTTGAAACAGAGTTAACAATGTTGCTAAAAAAATTGAAGAGAACTCTCTCAATACTCAGGTTGTATGGGTCATACAAATCCAAAAAAGTGCACAATAACAATATAATTGCAAAAAAATCATTGTATTTGATATGGATGATTCAAACAAACTACAATAATCCATCCTTGAGCCTTGTAGAGAATTTTTATAGATATTACATTCAAATTCTAACCAAAAAATATTCATAACTATCTTTTAAACTTCTATGTCCCTCTAACTTCCTAAAACTTGCATTTTTGCAATTTTGTTTGCTAATTACAAAATTTACATTTTTTTTGCAACTTTTACCTATTTGACACTAGTGACTCAAAACCTCCCAATTACATAGAAAATGGGCTCATTAAACCTTATTTAATATTAATAGACACTATCTAGTGCCAAAAAAAAGACCTATCACCTATACTTAGCATATTGACCTCCATTTGTATCCTTCATTTGCTTGGGTACTCCTATACCATAAAACCCCATTGAAAAAGAACTCATGTCACATGAGTTGTGCCTTGTACCATGCTTCATCTCAGATCCACACACTCTCTAGTTTATAAATCTCCTTCCTTGGTTCAGATATAGTGATCTTATAATATGCCATGCATCCTTGTTCTTGTTTGCACTTGAATATGTCTCCATTTCTACAATCAAACCTACTATAAGTTGTTTTATGTCAGTCCCTTGACCAAAACTTGATAAGGTTCCTAGCTTCATACCTACAATCAAACACTTGTTAGAGATTCCTTGAACTTTCTTCTCCTTTTTATCATCTTCATGCTTGCATCTACCCTTACTCTCTTGTCCATTTTTTCCTCTCATCATTATCATCAGTCCTATTGTCTTGTCAACATTTTGTACCATTGTACCATTAGATTTACAACCTAGTGTACCTACAGATCTTACTTGTTTTGCAACCTTATTTCCAACCAAAGGACACACCATGGTTCCTATCAAAACATTATCATTCCAATTAACTATCAACAAACCTAAATCAACCTCTTCACTTGCTATCAGAGCATTCTCAAGCTTTGAACTGACTGTAGTACCTATCTTTTTTTCTCCTTTCACAACCTTTGCAAGTTCCTTCTTTCCAAACATGATTACCTTAGCCTCTTTACCCTTACCTTTATCTTCTTCCACAAGTGGAGTCAAAACAAATGTACTTCCATCTTTCTCTATGGTATAAATGTTTGCTCTTCCATCATACAATTCATTCCTGTCAAACTGTTAGTATCATGTTATCCACCTCCTATCCTTCTTTTCTTAGTGCATTGCATGCTTTCATCTCTTTTTGGAGTAGAGTTTTTCCCATGAGGTTTTCTCTATTTCTCCACTTTACAAAGATTTGGTTGTAATTGGGTACCTGATCAGGCCTTGTTGCCAGGACCCAAGTTTACTTTCTTACATTGTAGTTACCTTTGCTTTCTTGGACATGTTTGTAGTTGCACTTTTTGCTCATCTTAAGGGGGGGTGTTAGAGTAAATGTTTTCACTTAATTATATTAATTAAGTCACCTTTATTCTACTCTTAATATTTCACTTTAGTTTGCATATTGTGACATTTAATAATTATATTAATTATTAAATGTCCTCCTATTAGGGTTTCTTTAGGGTTGCACAATCTCCTTTTATAAGGATTGAAAATTGTATTTTACAGTTTACTCTCTGTTAATACATTTTTCATATTTCAGAGTTTCAAAACCCTCTCTTGCTTTTTTCTCCATTCTCTTTCCATGTGATAGGTATCTCTTGCATGCAAGTGTTCTCGGGCTTTGAAGTTGGATTTGACAACTTCTATAGTTAAGGCCTACCTAGGAGTAAGTGGCAACAATCCATGGGAAAAATATCACACACTACCTTATATTTATAGCCTCCAATTTTAAATTCAACAACTTGTTTATTAACCAAAAGAGATTGTCTGTCACTCAACCAAGAAATCTTATATGGAAATTCACGAGGAATATTTTTCAAATTCATTTTACTAACCATCTCACTTGACACCATATTCTCAATAGAGCCTTCAAATCAATGACAATTTTACATACCTTGTTCTTACACTTACATGTGGTCTTGAAGAGATTTTTTCTTTACAATGGTTCCATCTCCTTGGATACCTTAAGTATGGTCTTCTTCATCATCAATGATTCAACTATTTCAAGAGAAGCATGCTAACTAGGAGAATTAGTACTTTCACATTCCTCTTCTTGTACTATTTGATCCCTCCTTTCAGTCTTTCTTTCACCTCCACTAGATGAAGTACCAAATTTTTCAAGGCATTTGAATGAAGGATGCCCAAACTCATTGCAGTTATAGCATCTTCCTATAAAGATATTTTAATTTCTTCCTCCACCAAGTCTACCTCTAGAGCCCCTAAAACCTCTTCTTGCATTAACACCCTACTCTTTACCTTTACTTGCTTCTTCTTGTTCCTCAAAGGTTGCTTTGATGTAGGGATTGATCCTCTCCCTATTGTATTATTGCCTCTTCCTCTAATAGATTTCTCTTGCCTTATTTTTATCTTTTCCTCCACTCTAATAGCCAATTGGAAACACTCTTCAACAATCTTTGGGTTACCAACAACCAATTCATCTTGTTTATTGAATCTAAGGCCACCTAAGTATCTAGCCACTTTTTCAACTTCATCTTCAACCCTTATTGACCTTATACATATTTGTAGAATTTATTAGTAGAGGCCTTAACATCTAAATCCTTTTTCTCCAAACCTTGTAATTTCTTATATAATTGCACTTCATAGTCTTTAGGAAGAAATTTACCTTTAATTTTTGCTACCATCTTATCCCAAGAAACTATCCACTTACCCTACTTTCTCCATTCTATTTGCTTGTAGTCCCACCATAGAAGAGCATGACCTTTGAGTTTTGTATTTGCTACTTTCGCCTTTTGCTCATCTAAAATGTCTTTACTTTCAAAGTGGTTTTCCATGGATGCAATCCAATCAAACAACTCTTCCTCATTCAAATTTCCACCATACGTAGGTAGATCAACCTTTACCTTATGAGAATCACCTTTGACTTCCTTGAGCAACTTTTCCATCCTCTGATCTTCAGAGTCTAACTCCTCATATACATCTTCATACTCTTCATCTTCTTCTTCATCTAATTATCTCTCACCTTCATCTCTTCTCTTCTTTGTTTCCAAGGCAGCAAGCCTGGCCAACATAGCATTGTGTGAATCCAAAATCTTGGAATGTTTCTCCTTTAACTCCTGCAACTCTCTAGCAGCACCAACATTCTTCAGAGGCATCTTTACAAGTTTGTCTTTTCACCTTCCAACCTAAAAAAATCAACCAATTTCCTACAAAAGATATAATAACTGAGCTCTGATACCACCTAATAGAAACCTAGGTGGTGGGGACCTAACAAAACATACCAAAAGATCCTATAAGATTTCTTTGTAACATTATTGAAAACCAATAGACTGCCCTACCTTTTGGGCCACCAAATAGCCCTCTTTTAGAAAGGAGGTACCTCCTAAACATCAAGTTTTCACTCAAACTCAATAGAAAGTCACTAATTGTGTTCCAAAATAACAAAATACATCATCAATTCATAGATTCAAGACTTCTAGGATGCTGATCCACCAAACCCTCACTATACATGCAAAAACCTAGGGTTTTTTGAAAGTCTTAACTCCCAGGATTACCAAACTCAACCAATTACACCAACACATCATAAATACCCTGCACAAGGTCAAACAACCATTACATTGATAAATCCTTCAACAATCTGACAAAACCCTTCTTTAACTCATATTCACATGAAAAATGCATTGTCCAACCCTAAGGCATCACCCCAAAACCAACAACTTAATTCCTCCACCTACAAAACCATGAGAAAACCTAAAACCTAATGTGTTGGACCCATTCCATGAGTTAAAATATAGAAATTCAGTGGAATGATTCAATTCAACATTTTAAATGACCTTCAACCCTTAAAACAAAGTTAGTAGGGCCACTACAAAAAATTGAAGAGAACTCTCAATATTCAATGATAAACCCTCAAACCTGGTTCAAAGGAGAGTCAGAACATGTTTCTACAAAATATAATGAACTTAAAATAATAACTTAGGTTGTATGGGTTATACAGATCCAAAAAAGTGCACAATAATAGTAGAATTACAAAAAACTCATATTTGATATGGATGATTCAAACAAACTTCAATAATCCATCCTCGAGCCTTGTAGAGGATTTTTATAGCTATTACATTGAAATTATAACCAACAAATGTTCATAACTATATTTTAAACTTCTATGTCCCTCTAACTTACTAAAAGTTTCATTTTTGCAAATTTTTTTGCTAATGATTATTGATCCCACAATAGTGGTTTACAATTTTTGGACAAACTGGACACTGAAATTATTATTTTTAACTAAATCTTCACTTTCAGGCACCTATAGCGGCTAAACTGTGAGGAATTTGAAGATGGTGCAAACTAGAGTTTCTTAAAATTTTGTCTGTAGATTCTAAATATATTTTTTTCAAGATTTTTGGAATTAGATTGCACTTCTTTTTCCATCTCCCTCGAAAACTAGTTTTTTTTAGAAAACAACATTTTAAAAAAGTGACACTCACCATAGAATGCATAACTTTTTTTCCATGAAGGATAAAATTCTAATATTTTTGAATTTATATTTGTAACTATGATATCTAGTGCTTCCACTTGGTTAGACAATTTTTTATTGAATATTTTTTATTTAATCAAGTTTCAAAGTCAAAGTAATTACAATTCAGACATAGCACGACCATATAACGCGTAACTTTTTTTGTATGTATCAAAATTCAATTTTTATTTTTTTGTTGGATCAAGGACTTCAATATCTAGTGCACACATATTTTTAAATTTATTTATTTTGATAATATTCTAAATTTTCATATGTGTAGAACAAAGAGCTTGATTTTTGGTGAAAAGCCTACATTCACTAGAAATAAAAAAATAAATATAATCATCAAATTAAATTTAATTAAAATTATACTTTTTTGGTAGCTTATGATAAGGAATACATACTTAAAATGTTTTTTTTAAATGAATTCATTTGATCCCCCAAAAGGTAAATCAATAGTGGTTTCTTATCAACATTTTGATAGGCGTAAAGGAGACTTCGTTATAGGTATGGTTTAAATCTAGTGGGGTTCTATCCAAGGGGGCTTGGTCTAAGGTGGTTTGATCAAACCCTCTTCAATTATAATAATTTAAATGGAAAATTTCAAGGCTTAAATTGTTATATTTTCTAAAAATATGCAATTTCAGCAAAAATTAGGATCTCTCAGAAAGTGTAAACCACTATTGTGGCAACACTGTAAATATTTTTTTGCAACTTTTACCTATTTGACACTAGCAACTCAAAACCTCCCAATTACATAGAAAATGGTCTCATTAGACCTTATTTAATATTAATAGACCCTATCTAGTGCCAAAAAAATGCTTATCACCTATACTTAGCATATTGACCTCCATTTGTATCCTTCATTTTCTTGGGTACTCCTGCACCAAAGTGTCATGGTTGTTGTAGACAAGGTTTTCATGGTATCCTCTCCTATAGTGGTGGAGTTCCAAGTTAGGTGATGATATTATTTTGTATCATTAGTACTATTATTTTTCTTGGCTCAAAAATTATTTCTCTGAGTGCTTGTTTGTTGTGGCTTGACTATCTCTTGCTATATTTTTAGTCAATTAGGGTTCTAGGTCCTTGAAAAACCTTGTTGTTAATGGGTTCATGGTTCCATTTTTAACCTTTTTTTTCTCTATTGGATTTTATTGATTATTTTACTAAGGAATTGAAACAAAGAAAAATATAGGGGGATTATCAAAATGAATGAACAAGACGATGAGCCATAAGGTTTTACTCAGGATGTTTCACTCAATTATGAGGGATAAAATGCATAAATAATAATTATAAATGACTCCTAACTATTATAGAAACAAGGAGGGAGGTTTTGAGAGGCTAAAACAATTTGTAGCTTGTTGCAAGATTGTTGTTTTTAGGTTTCTAAAAAATGACTTTTGGGTTCTATTCCTTGATATTTGCACTTCCAAATCTTCGGTGCTTAGCTCCCAAAAATATGAAACAAATTCTATAGCATTGTTTTCTTGTTCTTGTAATATGGATGACAACTTTGCAACTTAACAACTTTGACAATTTTGCTTCAATCTTGTTTTCCACTTGATCTTCAACCTAAATCCTATAAACATACATCAAAGAGGAGAAAAACTTGTTGATTTTTATATGATAGGGGTTTTCCTTGGTCAAACCACTTTTATGTAATTAAACCTTATGATGAAACAATGAAACAAGGACATGAAATATGAAACATGAAACATGAAACAATGATACATTGGATGATGTCTTGGAATGTAAATTTGAAAAATAACATGAAGTGGCCATGAATAAAATTGGATATGAAACAATGCTTAACTTGGATCTTGAATGCTACATCAATAACATTAGCTCAACCACATTATTGATGCACTATGCCTTTGAAATGATGACACAATCTTGAATTGGTTCAATAAAAGTTTGATAATCTACCTTTGAATGCCTTTAAAATGCTCTTGAAGTGCTCTTGTGAAAGTGCTCTTAGCTTGCATGAAATCTTCTAGGTTGCTTAGATGAAATTATAAGAATTAACCTTATATTTATGCTAAATATAGGGATTAGTAACCCTAAAATTCAAATAATCCAAGCCGACATTAGATATAGGATTTATAATCACTAAAATCCCACCACAAATAAGTTCAAAATTTGGTTTCCTAAGGAGGACCCATTCACCACCTTGGGTGAATGGGTCCTCTAGAGCACAATTTTCTAGGACCAAGCTTCGAGGAGATTAAATGACATAAAAAAACCATCTCAAATATACCAAAAAAGGGGTTTCCTAGGCTGGGAGGACCCATTCACCCAAGTGGTGAATGGTTCCTAGCACATTTTTCTAGTACCACATCTTTTCTAGATTAAATGTCATGCAATATCATTATTGGGTGTTGGGATAAATCCTTTTGTAATGTAATTAATAAGGTTTAGATCTAAATTAAAGGGATAATTAAGCTCTAATCAATTATTGAAGCCTTAGATTAGTGTGAAAGTGTAATAAAACACTTTTCAACACCCTAAATATGGCACAATTAAGTACAATTTATCATTAATTGTTAGTTCCCAAACTAAATTTCAAAAAGGGTTACTTTTTTCTACGCTACATTTTCCTCCCACTTTAAATAGTGGGAGTTTTCCCCCATGTCAAACTCACACTAAAGTAGGCATTCAAGACACCTAAGTATGCATCAATAACAAAGATACATAGTCATATTCTATCAAAGACAAAGAAAAATAAAAGAAAATGCAGGTCAAGCACAACCATTCCAACACAATGTGAAATGTGGATGATTGTCCAAGAAAAAGGATCAAGCTTTGACACTCTATCCAACACTATGTGGACCAAGTCTAGGATTTTTTTTGTAACATGTGTGCTCACTCTAGGGTAGTGGAACCTTAGGCCACCCATA
The DNA here is from genome assembly GCA_007258455.2 of Sequoia sempervirens. Taxonomy (NCBI): domain Eukaryota; kingdom Viridiplantae; phylum Streptophyta; class Pinopsida; order Cupressales; family Cupressaceae; genus Sequoia; species Sequoia sempervirens. The sequence goes on along the minus strand of VDFB02000363.1, from coordinate 50,288,430 downwards.
AGGTGAGTTATCCCAACAATGTGAAAAATGAGAGAGTCATATTAGCCTCCCATACTATACCAAAGTTATCCTCCTAACAACTTTGATAAGGCACCATAATGCTATTCTTTTGAATTTTTTTGAATGTTATGTCTATAAGTTTTTGTTAAAGGGGATTTTTCTTTGTTCATGTAAGGTATTCTTCTTATGAAACATTGTGCCTAATGTCTCAAAGAGAGGAAAATTCAAAGAGTATCAAATATCCACTTATGGGATACCTCATTCGCATAATGCCACCAAGGGAGATCATATTCTTAGAAATATTGCACTCGTGGAGGACATAAAACCTAATGACATAACCAAGAAAAGGACACATCACAAGAAAAAAAATCACACCGTGAAATATATAAAATGTCAAAAAAATTCATCGATGTATGCCCTCACTTTAAAGCAGTTGCTAACATCATTACTATGAGAAATTGATTTAAAGTAGCCAATATTTTCTCCTAAGACATGAGCCTTTCCTTGGAAAACCCTATGCCAATTCATATGTTTCTATAATAAAGCTACATCTTGATCAAGGAGGGAGGGGTTGCCCCCAAAAATACATAGGCCCAAATCTAAGAATTTGGGGTCAGTATGTCTTTACTACAATGTTGTTTTAGAGCTTGGAATTATCATTCCCCAAATACTCATAGAATTGGAAGAATAACACAAAGAGAGTGAAAGAAAAGAAAAGTTCTTTGGGTCAACATGGAAGAGACCTAAATGTCTCGATGCCTTGTGTCATCCCCAAAAGGAAAACACAAGACAAAGAAAAGATAAAGGAAAATATTTAACAACATAGAGAAAAATGTAGGTACATATAGAGGAATGCATGAAAAGAGAGAGATACATCAAACAAAACAAAATGGGGAATCACATTACACACATGAAATCACATAAAGAAACATGAAAGAGAAAGAGACTAGTAAGGCACATGTGAGTCAACCTATTATTAGGTCATCTGCATCCCAATCTCATTCTGTATAAACAAAAGGTGGAAAACTAGCCAAAGGGACAATGGAAAATGTCAAACTAGGGGAAGCACCAAGTTCAACACTCCTTTTAGGATATTTTTCATTTTAGTTCATATAAGAGGAAAACAATGTATTCAATTCATTATGCACTTGTTCATCAATCTTTGTAATGTCAATTTCATCATCTAGATTGATTACAATGGGAGGTCAAATGGCAATGTCCATGGAATGTTCTTGTTTACATTGCAACGAGGCTATAGAATCATCATGCATTACTTTAGGTAAGTTTATATTTTAATTTTCTATGTTGTTAGATAGTCTTATTTAGTCTATAACATATGAGAAATAGCACAATGTCTACACCTATGCTCTCTAGCACTAGGATTTCATTTCAATCTATTGCCAATTTGTGTTTGTGTAAGAGTGGGTTTTTCAATCATAGGTTTCTTCTCTTCCTTGGGAGAAACGAAAGAAACAACAGGAGGTTGTTCAACCAATTTCTCTTTAGCTTTGTAATTTTTTTTAATTTTAGGAGGGACAACGAGATTGTTTTGGTTATCTTGTGGTTTCTTATAAGAAATTGTAGGATTTTTTATAGGTTGTTTGTGGATTTTTGGAAGGGCTTTCAGTTCAACCATTGTTTTTTCAAGGATAGGTGGTTTAGTCATAGTTCGAGGCATGTTTCGAAGGGATAATTTTGCTATGCACTTTGCCTTGAAATTTTGAGATGATTTGAAAAATAAGTCCTCATGAGGTTTAATAGGTACCATAGGCTTGGGCCAAAAGAAACCTAATGAGAATTTCCCTCAAGAAGAAGTAGGATTAAACCCACTATGATGCACGGTAAAGATATAATTTCCAAATGGAAACTTTAAACATTTATGCACAATCAAAGGGACTGCATTCATGGAGTGAAGCCATGGATAACCTAACTTCACACAATATTGGTTTGATTGTAGGATGATAATGAATTAGACATTTAATGTTTTTGATCTAACGTTTAATGGGAGATCTATCGAACCTATCATAGGAATAGAAAAACCATTATGCATCTTGATCCATGCTTTCATATTTTCATATGTATCTTGATAAAGTTCATCCCTAAATAGGAATTCTTCAATGATCACATTCTTTCCACATATGGGACTGATTAATATCCCATTAGTGGGCATATCACTTTTTTGGCTAGCTATGTATAGAGGACCATTAGGTGCACATTTAAGTATGCCATTTTGTGAGAAAGAAATATAAAAATGCTTTTTATTTGATCCCTTATGAGGTATAGCTTCAATAAATTCTACTATTTTAGCCATTTTATCCATATTTTCCTATTTTTGGTTTTCATCATCTCTGTCAACATTCATCACATCATTATTTATTTCACTAGCTTTAACAAATGAAATAGTGTGCTTTGGCATGGGATTGGTAAAGATTTGTAAATTTTGGTTTGGAGGGGCTATAGACTTATTACCTTGATCATTCACACCCCGATTTGAAGTTTATTATTTTCAATAAGGTCTTGCACAATATGTTTAAGACTCTTACAATATTTTGTACCATTTCTATTTTGTCAATGATAATGTCAATAAGAGTTTCATTGAAAGCCTACAAGAAATGGTATATTAGGATCACACTCTTTAACAAGAGGTAAGGTAAGAATGTTCTTTTCAATAAGCCGCAACATGATATTATGAAGGGTATTAGGTAACTCTCTATTCCTATCCCCGAAAGAAATTTTGGTCTTTATAGCAACCACTTGGTTATTAGTTTGTTGACTTGGTTGTGGGGAATTCGGCTATAAAAAGTCCTTATTTTGCTTCTTGAAAGGTTGGTAACTATTTTGACTTGTGGATTTGGAATTTTCAAGATGACTAGGGGAAATTTTCACATCATGACCACAAGGTGTATTTTGATAATCACGAAGGGCTATACATAACTGTGTAAAGCATAGAAATCTCAAAATTTCAAGTTTACTTTGGAGTTTGTTTTGTAAGTTCGCAATAAACACTCATTGAAGGTCAATGTCAGGAATCTTAATGTTTACTTGTGAATAAATTGTTTGGTATCTTGTTATGAAATTAGTCACTTTCTCATCATCCTTTTGTTTGCATGTCATTAAATCAGCAAGGGTCATCTTGGGACCCATATGAATATGGAAGTGGTTGTAAAAGGCATAAAAAAGCTCATTGAATGAACCAATTGAATTATTTCGTAAAGAAGAGAACAACTCTAAAGTAATATTCTTCAAAGACCTAGAAAATAGCTTAGCCAAGAGTTTGTCTTCAATGATGAAATCACTACACAAGGTTGTAAATGTGAAAACGTGGCTAACATACTCTCCTTTTTCACCATATTTCTCAAATTGGGGAACCTCTATACCTTGTGGAATTTGTTCTCTTAATAACTCAAAGGATAGTAGATTGGTTCTAATGTATTGTGAAAGTTGACCATTGTTGTTGAAGGGATGCCATGGTTTGCAAAAGAAAGTTAAGGAAAGGACCATTGTAATTGTAAGATGGAGGGGAATAAGGTGGATTAGTATATGCATGTGAAGGGAAAGTAAATTCTAAGTTGGTGAAGGTGGATGGTTGAGGAGATATTGTATTTGAATGCACAAAACTAGAAGGATTTCATGTGGAAATACCTAAGGAAGTGTTCACATTGCTAGTGGGTTAGGCTATTGTGGTAGGTTGAAAGGTTGTAGATTGAAGGGTTGTGGTAGGTTGAGTATTAGCATATGTAGAAGATGGAATTGAGGTTCCACCTTGGATTTGAGTGCACCCCAAAGCTTGATTAGAACTAGTGATAGTAGGGATAGTGTTGTTAACATTAAGCAGATTCGTTGTAGGAAGTGAAGTCATGGGAAATGAAGTATGCAAACTATGAGCCATAGAGGGTTGATTATCAATACTATGAAAAAGAGAGCTACAAAACCAAAGATCCATGGTGAGTGAGATATCGTGGGATGACATGTTCCTTGAACTATGTCTTACAATAGTATTGAAAATGGGACACCAAGTTGTAAATCTCATACAAGTTTTACAAACTTAGTGTGCAAACCCAAAATGGAAAGAGGCAATGCAATGAACTAGAATGAAATGCAATTTTCAAATTGTAAACAATGCAATGCAATAAAATAAAATGGAATGTTGTAAATGCAAATTTGAATTCTGGCAATGCACTCAATGAAGAAAATTAAGCTATATTCAATGAATTTAATGAAACAAAAATTGAAAAATTGAAACAAAAATCTAACAACAACAAACAAAAACAAAAAATAGAGATTTTAGTTTCCAAAAAAATTAGATCAGCACCCAGTCAGGGACTCATTCACCACTTGGGGTGAATGGGTCCTAGATTATGATTTTTGAAATGTTTTTGATTGACTTTTAAGTGTTTTTCAATGGGTTTCAGATGTTAGAAAATGTAGGTTAGGTCTAATCAGGGACTCATTCGCCACTTGGGGTGAATGGGTCCCAGATTAGGTTTTAACTATTTTGATTGATTTTTAAGATTTTTCAATGTGTTTCGCCTTTTAGTTATATAAGAGTAAAATTTAGTTTTAGATTTCTGCAAATGTACTATGAAATGCAATTTGAAAAGGTGATGAAATGATGAATTACAAAACCTAGTTTGACATGCAAATTTATTTTGATTTTAAAATGCAAATTTATATGATCTAAATGATACGCAAGATGAATAGCTTTTTATAGTTTTAGATTTAAAGAATGCAAAATAATACAATTCTAAAACCCTAGATGAGATGTAATTTTGAATGCAAAGTAGGACACCCTAAATGAGATCTAGTTCAATGAAAATGAATGCCAATGAATGCAATATCTAACCTAGGATGAGAAGAAAGACTCCAACATCATAAAATTACAATATTCAATAGGTCAAGTTCACCAAAATGAAACAAAGAAAAATATAGGGGGCTTATCAAAATGAATGAACAAGATGATAAGTAATAATTTTTTTGTAAGGATGTTTCACTCAATTATGATGGCTAAAATGCATAAATAACAATAAAAAAGGACTCTTAACAATAATAGCAACAATGAGGGAGGTTTTGAGAGGCTAAAATAATGTGTGCCTTGGTACAAGAGTTGTTTTTAGGTCACTAAGGACTCATTCGCCCCAAGTGGCAAATGGGTCCTTGTTAGGGTTTTTGAAAACTAAATTTTGGGTTTTATTCCTTGATGTTTGAAATCCCAACTCCTCAGTGCTAAGCCCCTGAAAAATATGAAACAAATTATGTAGCCTTGTTTTCATTTTCTTGTAATATGGATGACAAATTTGCAACTTTACAACTTTGAAAAAATTTCTTGAATCTTGTTCTCCACTAGATCTTGAACCTAAATCCTACAAAAACACATCAAAGAGGAGAAAAACTTGTTGATTGTTGTAAAATATTGGTTTGTCTTGGTAAAACCCCTTTTAGGTAATTTAAACCTTATGATGAAATAATGAAACAAAGACATGAAACATGAAACAATAATACCTTGGACGGTGTCTTGGAATGTAAATCTCCAAACTAACATGAAGTGACTATGAAGAATGTAGATCTTGATCTTGAATTGGATATGAAACAATGCTTAACTTGGATCTTGAATGCTACATCAACAATATTATCTCAACCACATGCTTGATGCACTATGCCTTTGACATGATGACATGATCTTGAATTGATGCAATGAGACTTTGATAACCTTCCCTTAAATGCCTTTAAAATTCTCTTGAAGCACAATTGTGAAAGTTCTCTTAGCTTGCATGAAATCTTCTAGGTTGCTTAGATGAAACTATGTGAATTAACCTTATATTTATACTAAATCTAAGGGTTAACCCCGAAACTCATATTCCAAGCCAACATTAGATCTAGGATTAAAAATCACTAAAATCCCGCCACAAATAAGTTAAAAAAGGGGAGTCATAAGTAAGGAGGACCCATTTTCCACCTTGGGCGAATGGGTACTAGCACAATTTTCTAAGACCAAGCATTAGGGAGATGAAGTAACATCAAAACCCATCTCAAATATGCCAAAAAGGGGTGTTCTAGATTAGGAGGACCCATTTTCCCAAAATGCTCAATGGATCCTAGCATAGTTTTCTAGGACTCCATCTTTGCCATTTTAAATGTCATGCAATATCATTAATGAGTGTCAAGATAGATCCTTGAAAAACATAATTAATAAGGCTTAGATTTGAATTAAAGGGATAATTAATCTCTGATTAATTAATGAATTCCTAGATTAGTGTGAAAGTGTAATAAAACACTTTACAACACCCTAAATAAGGCACAATTAAGCATATTTTATCATTAATTGTTAGTTCCCAAACTAAGCGTGAAAATGGGTTACTTTTTCTATGCTACAGGACTATTGCTATTAGGTTGTTGGTTGTCTATGTTTAATCTTTTAGTGGCATCCTTTTCTTTGATAGGTTTTTAGGTCCCTTAAAAACCTATTTGTATTAGTTTTCGGGTCCCATCAAAACCTATTTTTCTCCATTAATAAAAATAATATATTTGACTAAAATATTTAAATAAATTATCAATATTAGAAAATTAAGTGTACAAATTTATTTTATTAATTTATAATTTTTATATTTATCCATTTTACATAGATATAATTTATGGGTATTTCTTTTTTGGGAATTTCATTTGGGTATTATAGATTTGAGAATTTTATAGAATATTTTGGATTGGGTCATCATATTGGTATGAAATCATTTATCTTGCAAGCTGGTAGGTTAAACAATGTTGTTGATGCTTTCTAGTGAGAGAGAAAGTAGGTTTCAAGGAAGAGAGAAAGGGGAGCTACAAGTTTAGGGTCCAAAAAAGGAAGGAAACATGCTAAAAGGGGGAAGAGGAAAGTAACCATTAATAGACGAAGAAAAAAATCCTTATTCCTTGAAATCTCAAGGTTAGCATTCATTAAGGAAAAAATGGAATGTCAAGATTAATGGCATAAATGTTGTATACTTTGAAAGACTTGAAAAATATAGATCCAACTAAAGCCTCCCAAAGTGAAGGGTTTGCATTAAAATATAATCAATATATAAATTTAACTTCATACCAAATGATCAAGATCTATGTTTTTATAAAAAATAAAATAAGGAAGAAAAGGGACTTGAAGGCCCTTCTATAGAGAAATATTGACTATTTTTTAATGAATACCAAGGAAAATTTAGGGATTTTGGAAATACAATGTGTTTTGTTAGTTACCTAGACATCATTGGAAAGATATTACCTAATGGAAGGACCCTTTATGGCAATAAAAATAGTGAAGAAAAGTACAATAATATAAAATAAATTGAATAGCCCTACCTTTAATGGTGGTAGTATGACCTTTACCTAGGATAGGTTGTTAAAAATATAGAAATACTTCACTCTCATCCTTATGGAGAAAAAAAATATCAATTCTCTACCTTTAACATTTAAGTGTTACTTATTATTGTTAGAGTAAATAAGTCATTAGTTAATAAGTAATTAATCATCAATTAATTATTAGAGGTTTTTTTACTTTAGTTCACTTAAGCTAAACTTGGGAGATGATGTTTAATCTTTAGTTTGAATTTTATTATTAGATTGGACTAAATTTAGGATTGCATGAGATTAAAACACTTGTCACTATATTATTAATCCACATGTAGGATTTGCTTGTGAATTGCTTATATAAGCATGCACATTTATTTGTAATATTAATTGAGGTTATTTGGATCAATACAATTCTCAAGTTATTGAGCACAATCTTGCTTGTTGATATTCTCTATTGTGATAGGTAATTTCTTGCAAGTGTTTCATGGGAGTTGCAGATTGAATCAATTAATTCCAACATAGTATCAAAGCCCAGATCTATAGCCTCCTATTCAATTTTTGAAGAGATTTGGCCTTGATCTTTTTTTATGGTGCATTCTAGAGAAAAATTGACCTTACCATCCAATCAAGAGACCGATTGCATGAATTTTGACATATAATTTTCCTAGTTTTGGATCAAGAGTAGAAAAATGAAAACAAATTAGGTTTTGGAGGCCATACAACCTCCAAAACCCCTATCCATATGATGAATTTTTTTAAAAAAATTAATTTTAAAAAAATAATATATATATATATATATTAAGTTTTTGAGTGCTCTGCTCATAAATTCGATCGTGCCACTAGCTGAGGAGGTGGCCACCACATCTCACCATCGCTAGTCATTCTAATGGAAGTGCCACTCATCAACACCATCGCCCTCTATTTAGCCCCTGAGGGCTCTCCCATCTACAACCAACTCATATATGTGACCTCCTACTAAGCACTAGCCCCAATCGACCCTTAAGCTCCAATGATGGTCATATCCGAGACTAGAAGCCCCACTAATAGTCCCAAACCGCTACCCCTTGGTCATGCATGTGACTAGGGGATGATTATTATTTTTGTCCCTAATGCTCCCTAAGGGCCAAATTGGTATTTTTTGAGCATTTTTAGTAAATCAAGTATAAAATGGGTGTACAATCTCAATTTTTTGAAAACAATATATCATTGGAAAGGTGATTTCGAACCCAATCCAGTGGTAAAATTATTTTTTCTAGATTTTTCTCATGTTTTATTCTATAGACCTCTAAAGTTAGATGAGTTGTTTTCACTCCAAAGGGCATAACTTTTGCCTCATTTATCAAACCTATTTTTCCAAAAATTTAACTAGGTATTTCTTATTTCAACCAGATCTTAGATCTTTCTTTTTAGGTTATTTTCATAGAAAATGTACAAAAAAAGTTATTTTTTTAGGATTCAAAATTTTACATTAAGGGGGTCTATATTGTTGTGTCAGTTAATTACAATATTCTTTAATCATGGATTCAATTCAAGTTACTTTACTTACTCCATACAACTATTATAGTTGGAAATCATAAATTGAGGTAAATTTGAAGAAAGTAGGGCTACATAGAGTTAGCATGGGTATAAAACTTGAATGGATAGGTGCTATTGAAAAAAGAAAGTGGTTTACAAAAGTGATGAAAAATTTGGTACATTATGCCAATCTATGTCTCTTGATCTTCTCTTTCATATTGAATCTGGCACCACACCTAATCTAATCTAGACTCAATTGGAGTCCTTGTTTAGGATGCAATATTCTATGAGAGGATTTATGTTGGAGAATTAGCTTATTGGTTTGGCTCCTCAAGATTTTGGTAGCATTCAAGAATTCTTCACCAAACTCAAGTATCTCAAATTACAGTTGAAACAGTATGGTATTAAGAAGAATAACACTCAGTTCTTTCAATCCTTGCCAAGCTTGGTCTTGATTATTTAGTTTTTGTTTTTACCTTTTATGCCACAAAAGATACACTTGGTACTAGATTCACTATGCCTTCACTTGATGATTTTGCTAAATCAATCACTCAAAAGAAAGAAAAGTTGGTATAGATGGGTTCATTGAAATCTCCAACATCAAAGGCTCTTATTACATCTCTAGGCTTCTAATGGTAAAGGAAAGAAACCAAAGCAAAAGGATTCCAAGTACAATAAGCAAGCCAAGGAATCAAAATCACATGATATCTCAGATTCTTCTACCTCTTCAAAGAGGGATTCATTAAAGAACGATCACCCTAAATATGCATATTGGACAAAGACAAGACATGATGAGCATCATTTTCATGCAAAGCAGATTGATGACTTGAAGAATCTTCTTCAACAAAAAAAATCAGTTGCCTTCATCATCTTCTTCCACTGCATCACCTTCACAATTAGGGTCAGCCAAAAGGGCCTGTGGAGGAGAAAAGAAGAAAGGCCATGCTCTCCTTGCATCCACAAATATTCAATCTAGCAAATGGCTTCTTGATTCAGGAGCCTCAAAACTCAAATGGTTGTATCTTCGGGTATGTACTCTTCATATGAGCTTTTCTCTTTGCCATATATTTTCATGGGAAACAACACTTACATGAGTGCTACTAGGAAAGGATCCATAGATGTTGATGATGGGACATTTCACGATGTACTTTATGTCCCTTCATTGAATTCTAATCTCCTTTCCATCTATCAGATTATACAAAGCGGGGCAGGTAAGACCATAGAGTTCACACCTAATTCAATGCTTATCAAAGATCTACATACTTGAGATATTCTTTCAGTTGGGGTTGCAGATCATGCCTATTAATTGTATGCTTTCTCACATTTTTCTCCAGATGAGCAAGAACCACCATTGATTGGTCCTCACTCTCATGCATCTAGAGTGGATCAGATATCATAAGAGAGGCTTAAACACTTGAAATTTTGTGTACTTCCATTGTCCACTTTAGTTCCTGGGACTTGTATTGAGCTTCTTCCTCCTACACCTCCTACATCTTCATATTTTAGTTCTTTTAAGCAAGATGTGTCCAATCTTCCAGTTTCAATTTTATGGTATGACTACTTGCTAGACATTGCAGAGTTATTCATTGAGTCACATATTGTTGATATTGAGGACACCATTGAGGATATTCACTTCCTTTTTGACGATAGATATGGCCCACCAATCATCATATCAACATTTCCTTTGGAGGTTATTCTACTTACATCTCCACGGTTGTTTGATTCATCTTCATTTGATTTAGACATGTAGACCTTTGATCATTCTTCCATGGCATCCATCATGAGACCATTTCTAAGGAGAGAGTTTCTTCTTCATGCACCATTGGATGTGTTTCTTCCTAAGGGGAGGAACAATGTTTGTCATAGTTGGGTCATCTTCAAAATCCTTCTTCAAACATTCACTTCTAGCAAAGGAGCTTCTACCTTATGGGGAGATTCATTGTTGAATCCTTTCTCTCCTATGGGGATGATCTTATTTGTACTTTGTGACCAAAGCAAAACTTGGGGGACTTTTGAGTCCTACTTTTCTTAGTCACATGTAAGTTTTCATTTTCTTTTATCTCTCTTTTAGAGAGGAGTTTTTCCCATGAGGTTTTCTCCTTTTTCTTTGGTTATGATAGATTTCAATTGCTTGTTCATGGGTACCTCATTAGGCCTTGTAGTCGGAACCCATTCTACATTTATTTTATCTTCCTTTAGATCAGTTGTTTAGTTTCTCCCTAAGTTGACCTTAAGGGGGGGTGTTGGAATAAATAAGTCATTATCTAATAAATCATTAATCATCAATTAGTTATTAGAGGCTTTTTTACTGTAGTTCACTTAAGCTAAAATTAGGAGTTGATGTTTAATCTCTAGTTTGATTCTTATTATTAGATTGAACTAAATTTAGGACAAGTTGTCTCATTGCATGAGATTAAAACACTTAGATCTTGTTAATTTGCATGTAGGATTTTCTCATGGATTTCTTATATAAGCATGTACATTCATTTGTAATATTAATCCAAGTTATTTGCATCAATACAATTCTCAAGTTATTAAGCACAATCTTGCTTGTTGACCTTCTCTATTGTGATGGGTAATTGCTTGCAGGTGTTTCATGGGAGCTTTGGATTGAATTAATCAATTCCAAGAATTATTTTTGGTACCATGAGTTGTTCCCTCAATGATGTGGCCTTATACAAATATCCAAAGAATCCATTTAAAATAGTCTAGATCATTTTGAGCTAAAAGATGAAAATGAATAATTTAATGAGATTATAGAGATAAGAAAAAACCCTATGAAGTCTTATACATCACCAAATTATAGTGATTTAAATGAATGTATCTAATATTTCTAAGAAAATAGGCACTTTTCTATTTGTTGAGGGTTTGCTTGAACCCCTCAAAGGCATTATTAAGGCTTTTGGATCCCACACCCTATACAAAAATAAGATCTCTAACACTTAAGACATTGGTTCTAAAGAGAAAATATATATTCCCAATGAAGGTGCCCACCTCTACATAGCATAAAGTAAAGTTTTAGAAAAAAAGGTCATAATTTGAGTCCATAGAAGATCACAATTCTAGTCCTTACAATAAGGAAAATGACTATGGTAAGAATGATCCCGAAAAGAAGAATCTATGTTTCTAGAGCACAATGTTATTGGAGTTCATACCCTTAGAATATTTATATATTATTCTAATATAAAGTTATTAAATCTTATGCATGTTATATGTTTCATAATTTAAATTCCATTTAAATAATTAATAATCTAATAAATTATTAGATTGTTAATTATTTATAAATGATAGTTTTGAATAGGTGTGATGATACCTCTTCAAGTATTTTACCGCCCCTTCTTCTATATTTAAGGATTTTCTCTCTCATTGAGAGATGAGAATTTGCAAATCTATGGTGTTCACTCTATCACTTGGCACAAGAAATATTATTGGACATATAGAAGTAAGCAGAAAAATTTCTCCCTGTTCACTTTATGTTTTAATAGACCATCTTGTCAATGTTTTATCATGTAATGATGTTTTATGGTATTTTTTGCTTGGAAGGGTTTTTCCAATGTATATTAATGTGTAAATCTGTTTAATCTATGTATCTTGTAATTCTCATTTTCTTTGTTTATATTTATTTTTAATGATTACTAACCTAAGATTTCATTTCTAGCATGGTATCAAAGCCAAATTAAGTTGTATTAATCATTCTATTCATGTGATTTTACTTTAATGGTTTAATTTGAGAAACTACAATTTATAATATTTAGTTGACCTAGTGGTCATGGAGGTTAAACAAATCTTGTACTTGGACCATATCATTTGGTTCAATATATTATTTCTAGATTATTCTAGAAGACAAGTAGAACTCGGTAAGTATGGTTGCACAATAAACTAAAACATCACCATGTTTATAAATATAAAAAAACTATTCATGCTTACCTTTTTGTGGGGTTGATTTTGTATAAGACATATACACCAAGTTCACACCATGTTCATAGCTATTCAATAATTTTTTTGCATATACATTTAAATGAGATATAGATCTACAAGCTCATAATTTTCTTGAATTATAGTAAACTACTAAAAAATGAGATAGAAATCATTTAAACATACCTTAATTCTGAATTTCAAGCCTATCCCTCACTATATGAAAGTCTCTATCCTCTTTGCTACGCATATATGCTTTAAACTATTTAAGACCTCACTATTCACACACTATTATATGTTTGATGTGGTCATTGATATCTTCTTGGAGCTATTGTGGACAATAAACCATTCATAATGCTTGGTGTCCACAGATTTGAGCAATTGTATATACACTATGGCCCTCAACTAAAAGAACACATCTCTCATTTCCAAAGGATTGAGACCTCTTGTATTAGGGTTGATGTCTCCTGACATATTATGAAGAGGTCGTTAAGGTGTAGATTTTCATCTGCAATAGATAGAATCTTTACCAAATCTGATTGCCCCTTATCTATAGATAGGGGAGGGACCCTTGGACTCTTGATATAACTATCACTTCAGCTTGACCTAGAGATGCCATGAACAATACAAGGACCACCTTCTCAAAAAAGCACTCAATACATTTTTCTTGTTTCACCGTAGCTTTGACTGTGACAATGCCTTGGGACATGTCTTATCGTAAAATGTTCAACTGAGCTACCCATTGATAGGACGCGAGCACAAGATTACGAAGGCAATGCATGCAATTACAATATTAGTCTTCATGACCGATTATTCTGTAGCTTAATAAATAAACTGCAGTTATATTTCTCTTTCCAAAAATATAAAAAAGATTGTTGTGGGGAAAGATTTTAGAGTATTGGCATTTTATAATACTGAAGAGCTTCTGTAGCTGATAGTAGCTATAATTGCAATAATTGATGGAAAGTGCAATCAATAGAATTTTCTCTATGGAATTTTTCCTAGAGACAAAATGGTGGCCGGTGTGGAATGATTCTTAACTGTACAAAAATTCAACATATACGGCACCAAACCCATAAATTTCTACAGATAGTAGATATTTGCGTAGGGAAGGTTCCTCTGTTCGTCGTGATAGTAATGTGTCGGCAAGTCATGACATTGACAATAGAAAACTGTTGTCCGTCTATCCTGCAACGAATCTTTCATTTTAAGTTGTTAAAATCATGACATCTTATTTTCAATAGGATGAGTAGGTAGGCATGCATAACTAGGAACAAAATGTTTTTTTTAAGACCACACAATTTTTTCAATATCTTATGATTAATTTTTATATATAATTATCATTTTTATGTTGTCTTGTTATACTAAATCTATTAGAAGTTGAAAATTCAATTTGTGAACAAGGATTCTTATTTTTATATTGTTGATGTCAAATCTAATTTTTGTTTTGTTTGCCTGTATTACTCAATGATGTCTCTGCAATTTAGTTGTATAAATGCATGAAGTTATGTGTTGCAAATAAAGACTGTGCAATAGAACGCAATGCTTATTCCTTTCAGTGTAATGGATGTCTTTATTATAGATCACTTTTTTTTTTTGGTAAGTTTTCTTATCCCTTGACGAAGGTAAAGTAATTCTTGAAGGGCTCTAAATATGGTAGATTTGAACCTTGTTTAAATTGCATCTATGTTGGCTTGGATTTAATTCTTTTCTTACACACTTTCATTATTTGTTAATATCTCTATTCTTCATGTATATAAATTTATTGCTACAATGGATACCCATGCTGATTGCGCACTAGAATTTATTGATGATTTTATCTCATGTGTAACTAAGATCTTCATGTTGAAGACATTTCTACCCTCTACTTCAATCTTGTTCTTCTTTCTCTTACCACCACTTCACAAATGTTTACATGTTGATTCTCTAAAGCTAATTGTTGCAATTTTTCATTTGTGCTAAGGATGTCTTTTCTTGGCCTTTTGATATTTCCACAATTTAAGCAACTTCTTCATGGAGAGTTTAATGTAAGGAGTCTAACAATCTCTCTTTGGAGAGAAATTTGGCTCTTGTAACCTTCTTGAATTATTTTTTTCAATTAAAATGAAAGAATTGTAATGCTTAAGAACCTTCACTTGAATTTTTTTTTTTTTATTGCTCTCCTTGAAAAACTTTGTATCTTCTTTTATTGTTTCTTCTTGTAGTCAAAGTACATACTCTACTTCTTTCCCCTTGTTCCTAGTTGTATACTCACATCTATGATAGGGTGAAAAAAGTGAACATGACTAATAAGTCATACTATAAATGATTGAGACCTATACTATATTACTTATAGAAGAGAACTATAATATCATTGTGTTAAATTTACTTTTTGGTGTAGTGAACTAATCATCTTCTCACTACTTGATTGGGACTCCTACAACTACAAAGATAATTTTTTTGAAAATAATTGAATTGAACATCTTAGGTAAAATTCCAAGTCATTACTGCTCATATAGTGTAACTATACTTGGGCTATTAGATTACTAATTATTTATAAATGGTAGTAATTAGGTGTGCTTAATATATATTTAGGTATTCTCATCTTATTTTATTACATTTAAGGACCTTCTCTCTCATTGAGAGGGATGGGAATTTAGAGATTAATAGTGGATTCTATCACTATGCACAAGAGATATTATTGGCCATCTGGAAGTAAGAAGTGTTTCCCAAAGTTTGATCTATGTTTTAATAGACCATTATGTAAGTTTTTTTTAATAGAATGATGATCTATGAGAGGTTTTACCTTGAAGGGTTTCCTCCATGTATATATATATGTATAGTGTTTAATCTATATATGTTGTAATTTTCATTATATTTATTTGTGATGATTAGTAACATAATATCTTAATTTGTAACTGTAGTGTAAAAAAAAGTATCCCTTTTTCACACTCAATTCAAGAATAATTACTAATAAAATGAGCCTAATGTTGCCTTAATTTAGTGTTGTAATATGTTTTCATATTCACATTAAGTTTAGTTCCCTTTTAAATTAAATGGACTTAATTGTACCTTATTTTTGATGTTGTAAGGTGTACCTTTACAATTTCACATTAATCTAGAGCTTCATTAATTAATTGAGGTTAATTTTCCTTAATTGGCCCCTTTAATTCAAATCCAATCCTTAATAAATGCAATTTTCGAGGGATAAAACCCAACATTCATAAATTCAATTACACAAGACTAAACTTTGCAAGATGTGTGTCAAAAGTAAGTGACCTAGGACCCATTCACCATAGGACAAATGGGTCCTCACTTAGACCTAGGACCCTAATATTATGTAATGTTTAACACTTGTCCTAGGTAAGTGGCCTAGGATACATTTTCCCTATGGAAAATGGGTCCTCACTTAGACTTAGGATAACACTTTAAAATATTTTTTTGGTCATATTTTAATGATTTCAAATCTATAATTCAATGTTGGCTTGTGATATTTGGATTTCGGGAATTAATGTTAAGATATGTATAAACAATAGGTTATTTCACTAAGTTTCGCCTAGAAGATTTCAAGAAAGCTAAGGGAATTCAAATCAAGAGCATTTTCAAGGCATTTCAAGGGTAGATTTATTGCAGAAATCATGATTCCTTTCACTATGTCAAAGATGTATTGCATCATGCATGTTTTTTGAGCTAATATGGTGATGTAGTGTTCAAGATATATCAAGCATTTAAAGATATTGTTTTACATCAAGTTTTATGATCAAGATCTACATCCATTGAGGCCACTTCATGCTAGTTTGCATATTTTTATCCAAGCTTTTAAATAAGGTTTGGTTCAAGATTTTGCACATTGTTGTTCATTCATCACTCCTTCGTTCTTTTCTATTTCATTTCAAGGTTTAATTACCAAAATGGGGTTTGATTAAGGAAAACCCCCATTCACCTAACAAACATTTTTTTCTCTCTTTGATGTGTGATTGTAAGTCTTAGGTTGAAGATCATTTAAAGAGAAAAATTGAAGAAAGTTGCAAAGTTGTCAAAGTTGCAAGAAAAGTTTTCAAATCATGGAAAATCCTCTATAGATTTTATTTTTGGTTGTGAGATAGTGAATATCTAGAATTTGAGAGTGTAGACTAGGCAAAAGAGAACCTATAAAACATTTTCCAGAAACCCTAGCCAAGAACCATTCACCATAGGGCTAATGATTCTTGAGTGAGCTTCAAAATGCGAATTTTGATGAAAGGTACACTTTTTTTTCCCATTTCCACATATTCCTTTTGATTATTGTTTTTATCAGATTTAATTATTGTTCTTCATTTGCATATTATAGTTTGCACTTTGAATGAAATTGGAGAATTAGGGTTATTTTTTATCATTGTGGTGAACCTACACCCCTATTTACCAATCTTTCATTTTGGTGAACCTGAGTTTGATCATTGCATTTTCTAATTTTGGAGTCCTCTTTCATCCTACATTTAGATCTTGCATTCATTTGCATCTCTTTGCATTGAATTGAGTCTCATTTAGGGTGTCTAGTTTGCATTTAACTTTGCATTTCATTTAAGGGTTTTAGGATTGCATTTTTTTTTTGCATTCTTTAAATCTGAAAAATACCAAAAAAAAAGTCATCTTGCATATCACTTACATTGCATTCATTTGCATTTGAAAATTGAAACAAAAATTGCATATCAAATTAGGTGTTCTAGGTTGTCATTTTGTCACATCTTGCACTTGCATTCAACATTGAATTTACTAAAAATTAAAACTAAAATTTGTTGTAACAAACCAGATTTTGAAAACCACTAAAAAATACTCAAAAATCTATAAAAAAAATATTTCAAAACCCTCACCTTGGACACATTTTCCCGAGGGTGAATGATTCCCTGATTAGGGTCACATTATAATTTTATAGGCATTAAAACATTCATTTCTACATTCTTGTTTGTTGCTTTCAATTTTTTTGTTTCTATTTCTAGAATTTTTATTTCATCAATTTGATTATATCTAGCTTACTTTGATAAAATTAGTGCATTGTGTGATTTCCAAATTGCATTTACAAGTCTTTCATATTATTGCATAGTCTAATAAAAAAATTACCTTCTTTAAGTCTAAAAATCTGAAAATGGACAAGTGTTTTAGCAATGTGTGGACATCTTTTTTTCTCTTTGGTTGATGTTTCAAGTTGTGTTTTTGGCAATGATCCTAATGTAATTGAACCTAATCATGCTCAACCAACTCCTAATGAGCATCCTCGTGATGTTGACATCATTGAAGAAGATGATGATAGCATGAGCAATTTCAAAAATGATTGCCTTAACAATCTTGAAAATAATGCATGTGTTTATTCTTCCATGAAAAAACCAACACAACTTGAGATGTTTGGTATTTTACATCCTAAAATTTATTCACAAACTAAGCCTAAAATTTCAACAATTAGTGAACCTATCTCCTCTAATCAAGTGCATACATATCCATCTTATGTTAACAAAGTGACCAACACTCCAATCAATCTAGAAGAAACTTATGGCCAAGGCTTTTAGATTTAAACTAAACAAGGATGACATAACTAATGAGCGTGAAATTCACAAAATTTTAGAGAAAATCCCTATTGAAGAAACCAAAGGACTAAGATATCAAGATCCTCCCCCCAACATAAGTGTCCTTCCTAAGAAACAACAAATGTCTCACAAGGATGATAAGGGAATCTTACGTCCTCCTCCTCAACATCTACCTCAACAAATTGGTGAATCAAGAAAGAAAATAAAAGATCTTACATACACTTTTGAATCAAAGACTATAACATTATCACTAATTAGAGAATATCCAAATCCAAATCCTAAGAATACAAACAGGTCTCACTACCAATATCATAGAACTCTTGGGAATGTTGGTGTAATTAATTATTTAATTACACTTACATAAGCTTACTTAGGTATCATTTTCTAGGTTCACATACTTAGGTTATAAGATTCTTTCTAGAAGTCTTAGTTGAATTTTCTAGAACTTATCTAGGTAATGCATCATTTCCTAAGTGATTATTTTTTTGGTTCTCTCATGTCATAGGATTGTGACATTTATCAACATCATATTCATTACAACATTTGAACCTTGCCTATATAAGGAAGGTGATTGTACTCATTTGTAATATACTTCATACCTCATAATTTGATGGGTTTTAATATCAAGCAAGCTCTTTCTTGCATATCCTCTTGTAGAAGGTTTTCTTTGTTTTTACAAGTGGTCTTGGGTGTTGAGCTAATATCTTCAACTCTTACATGGTATCAGAACCACATCTTGCGAAACCCTTCTCAGATTTGAGGGTGGAGTTGCTATTGCTAGTGAGAGATTTTGATTTGAGGTTATCTCTCCATAGGTGGGATTTCATGGAAAGTTACTTTTGGATCATGTTGGAGGAAATCTAAGCTCAAATTTGAGTTCAGAGTAGTTGAGAAAGTTAGAATTGACTTTTTTTTTGCCTAAATCTGACATTTCTAGCCAAAGTTGTGGAGGTTCAAAGATTTGCAAGATCTATGAGTTGCAGAGCTTCTGGTGCATTTTCAAGCAGATCCAGTCTCACCATCATCTTCAGGAGCCCTGAGAGATGAAAACTGACATATAACACACCCTATTTTAAATTTAGTTGTTCGTGAGGAAATTTTTTTTACCTAGGGTGGTCGTACGACCCCTAAGTACAAGGTACGATTTATTTTCATTCGTAGAAAAAATTATTCAAAAATTATTGTCTACATACATTATCGAGCTTTTATTTATTTTTGGGGCAATTAAATTTTATTTGGGCTATTCATATTTATTTTGGGCTAACGACATATTTTATTGTGGGTTTGCATTTTAAAATCTACAGAGGGCTTTTATTTCTATGGAGCTTTCTTATTGGTTGGGAACATTTACATTTTCTATGGAAAAATCTTTGCGTGAAAGTCTTTTGTAGGCCATTGTACCTTGGTTGGCCACTTTTCTCTACAGACATTGGCATTTATTGTCAAGGAAACTCCTATCGGCTTCTGCACCGTATCGTACTGTTGGATTGGGCCCCATCGTTTGTACTTTTGTCAGCATTCATTTTCCACCGGCCACCCCATCCTCTACTATTCCTTGGCAGTCTTATTCTCATCAACCATTGGGCATGTGCATTCATACCTCAATCGGCCTACGTTTATTGCCGATCACCGATGGCTCTTCCTAGTTCATGGCTGCCCTAGTTCATTGGGTTTTCACATCATCCTTAATCGACGGTTTGTATTTCTTCAAGCCCTTGGCTGACAGGCTGTCATATCAAGTCCATAGGTTTTCAAATTAGTCTCTATACTATCATTGCATGGTATGAGTGTTTTTTTGAATTGGCGGTTTATATATATGTAAGTTTAAAAAAAAAAAAAATCTTTGTATTCAAAAATCCTTTGGATTTTAGCTGACTTCCCATGTGTTTCAGCATTTTATAAAGTTTTTTAATAGACTTTTCCAAAGGCCAATAATATTATGTACTCCCATTGGTCATATGAGTGACCCGATTGTAGCCCCTAGGTGCACATTTTTTGTGCCTAATTAGTCTGGCAGTGTACCTAATTTTACCCCAAAATGCCTCATATAGGCCTTTTTTTCAATTTGGTGTAACTTTTTGCCACAATCTCCAAATCCTACAAACGAGATATCGACAGAAACCTCTCTATGAGTACTTTGTAGTGGTGCAGGTCTTTTTGACAGATTTCACTGTAGGTACAATTTATTCACAAATGAAGTCAAATCACCCCTTTGGACCTCTGAGCTCACAACTTTTAGCTAGTTTCTCCGATTTTGGTGATTCAAGTTGCATTTGGAAGGTATTGAGGAGCTCTTTGGTTTGGTTCAGATGCTATTTTTAGTTTCAACTCCACGTGTGAGATATTTAGAATTTTGCATATTTTCTTTCTACTTCATAACTTGGACATCTTGATTCTTGAAGAAGTTTTGTTTGTGGGGGGAGTTTATTTTTAGTTGTATTATTAGATTTGGGAGGTTTCATATCAATTTGATTTAGATATTTTCCATATTTTCACTCTTGGTACTTGTTGATCTCATGGCCGAACCAGGATTTGAAGTGTTGAATCCTCATAACTATCACACCTAGAAGGTAAGAATGCAGAGATTTCTTTGTTCAAAGGGTTTGTGGTCCACCTTGGGTTATCACCATTGATTTTACCAGAGAATATGAACGATTTTCTCATAGGAATAAATGCGATGAAGCTATGGGTTTAATTGCAATTCATGTTTCAAATAGTTTATTCTTTCATATTGAGGAATGTACAACTCCTAAGTAGGTGTGGGATAAGTACAATACACTCTTTGGTGCAATTAGTGAGCTTCATGCCATGTAATTGGAGGCTGAATTGGCTTCACTTTCTATAGATGCATTTTCCACCATTGAAGACTACTTGGTAAAATTTAAATCTCTAAGATCTCAATTGGTTGGATGTGGCAAGGAGAAAACTGATAAAGAATGCATCTTTTTTATTTTGTCTAAATTGAAAGGTTCATTTGCATAATTTTCTACTTCCTTCTATGCAACTATGGATGGCTTAGGTGATTCTTTTGTAATGCCCTCTTTTGAGACATTTTGTGATATGTTGACTAGAGAACAAGCTAAACTTAGTAAACTTGATACAGATACTAAGAACCATGCTTTAGTTGCATCATCGTCATCTAAGGATAAAGGAAAGAAAAACTTCAAACCTAAGGCAGAATCTAAAGAACCTCCCACCTCTTCAAAATAGGAAAAACCTAAGAAGGAGAAGAATAAATGTGGTTATTGTAAAAAACTAGGGCATGGTGAAAAAAATTGTTACAAGAAAGACTTAGATGAAATGAGGAAACTCTTAAAGGAACACAACATTTATTTTCCTTCTAAGTCTAAAATTTCATCATCTTCTTCTTCTCAATCGACATCTACTACACACACTGGTCATCCAAGCATTGCAAATAGGAGTGATATGATAGATGATTATAAGAAGAAAGGACATGCTCTTGTTGTCACACAAGTTGAGAGGTCTAAAAATTGGATTCTTGATTTTGGAGCCTCCTATCATATATCAAGGCAACCTGATAGGTTTTCATCTTTGAAGCATAGTTCGCTTATGAAGATATTGATTGCAAATGATGTGTATCTTGATGTATTTGGTAAAGGGGTTATTGATGTGCCACATGGTTGCTTTAATAGTGTGCTTTTTATTCCTAATATTAAGCACAATCTTCTTTTAGTATATCAGATAGCACATACTGGAAAATCAATTGAGTTTACTCCAGATTCAATCTACATTCGAGATTTGGATACCAAGCAGCTTGTTGTAGTAGGTAGGGCCAATTGTTAGGAAAAGATCTACTACTTTTTTTATTTTGTTCCTAAGGGTGAATGTTTTAGAAATGACTATCCTAGATCTAGTGTGGAAAGTTGTTCAGATGGTGGACGTCATGGATGGTTAAACCTTGCCATTCATAAGCCATGTAATGAGGTTGCATCTCTTTCTGCTTCTTCAGATTTTAGTCAGACTTCAGATGAGTATGATACTAGTGGTTTTCTAGATTTGCACATACATGATGGTTTCTTCACAGGATTATTAGATTTGGTATGTCAGACATATTCAGCAGATTTGGAGGACTTTTTTAAGGGAGTTTCTCTCCTTGATCATTCATCTTTGGAGGTTTCTCTTGCGTCTCCACATTCTTTTTCTTCCTCCTTGATTGGGGTAACACCTAATTTTTTTGAGGCATCTTCAGAGGCTCTTGACACATCTTCAAATATTTCATGCTTCGGACTACTTCCCTGTTGCTTCTTCTTGGAGATGAGGTTTCTTCAGCATCAACCATTGGATATTTTTCTTCCCAAGGGGAGATACATTTTTTGCAAGCATTTGATTCTCTTTTACTTCCAAACATTCTTTAGTGTTTTTGGAGTTAATTCATTATGGGGGGCTATGTAGTCTCTTACTTTCCCTCCTATGGGGGGGATTTTGTAATGTATATATGTGATGAATGGTGTACTTGGGGAGTATCATGGAGTCCTCCATCCTTCCTCACATGATTTTTTTCTTTTTTTCTTTTCTCTCTTTTGGAGAGGATTTTTGTCCAACTGGGTTTTCTCCTTTTCCACGGTTGTGAGAGATTTCTTTTCGCATTTTTACATGGGTACCTAACATGGCCTTGTATCTAGGATCCATCATTGCATATTTGCATCATTTGCATAATAATCTTCTCCCTAAGTTGCAATTATGGGGGGGTGTTGGTGTAATTAATTATTTAATTATACTTACATAAGTTTACTTAGGTATCATTTTCTAGGTTCACATACTTATGTTATAAGATTATTTCTAGAAGTATTCGTTGGTTTTTCTAGAACTTATCTAGCTAATGCATCATTTCCTAGGTGATTAGTTTGTTGGTTGTCTCATGTCATAGGATTGTGACATTTTTCAACATAGTATTCATTACTACATTTAAACCTTTCCTATATAAGGAAGGTTATTGTACTCATTTGTAATATACTTCATACCTCATCATTTGATAGGTCTTAATATCAAGAAAGCTCTTTCTTGCATATCCTCTTGTAGAAGGTTTTCTTTGTTTTTGCAAGTGGTCTTGGGTGTTGAGCTAATATCTTCAGCTCTT
The DNA here is from genome assembly GCA_007258455.2 of Sequoia sempervirens. Classification (NCBI taxonomy): domain Eukaryota; kingdom Viridiplantae; phylum Streptophyta; class Pinopsida; order Cupressales; family Cupressaceae; genus Sequoia; species Sequoia sempervirens. Next base: position 50,265,051 of record VDFB02000363.1, on the reverse strand, counting down.
ACAGGGAATAGTACTGATGAGTGTCATTCTTTAACAAGAATGTTTGAGAATTTTGATAACATAAAAATAATCCCTTAAAGAATTCCTTTTTCTCCTTTCCATGTAATAGTTGTAGGGTATAGCACCCTAACTATTACATGTTATACATTCATTGAAAATCATTATTTTTATCGCAAGGAGTTCATTCTCTTTAGTTATCTCAGCTTATCCTTCTCCTACACTTAGTGGGGGAAAGGGGTTAGATAGCCTTGTCCTATTTTTGGCACTTGATGTTTTCCCTTTGGCTAGTTGTCTTCCTTCCATATATATTGAACAAGATTAGGATGTGGACGACCTACTATAGTTTAACTCACATTTTCCTTAATAGTCCTTTTTCTTTTTTTTCTTTTTATGTATCTTTATGTGATTGCATTTGCGTGATGTGATGCCCCATACTATTCTATCTGATGTATCTCTCTCTTTTTGTGCATTCCTTTATATGTACCTACATTCTTCTCTATATCGTAAAAAAATGTCTTTTTCATTTGTCTTGTGTTTTCTTTTTTGGGATGGCACAAGGCATCAATACATTTAAGTATCTTCCATGTTGACCTAAAATGATTTTTCTTTTTTTTCACTCTCATTGTGTCATTCTTCAAATTCTATTTGTATTTGGGGAATGATGTTGTTTTCAATATTTATAACAACATTGTAGCAAAGACATACTGACCCTGAATCTATATATCCCTTATGTATTTTTAGGGGCAACCTCTCTCCTTTTTCATATCATAGCTTCATTTTAGAGACATATGACTCAACATAGGGATTTTTGAGTAAGCTCTCATGTCTTAAAATTGAACATTAGCTACTTCAAAAATAATTGCTCACAGTAATGGTGTTAGCAACTGCTTTCAAGTGGGGGAATACATTGGTAATATCTCTCAATATTTTCATGTTTAATGGTGTTATTTTCATATTTTTTATGATGTGTTATTTTTATTGGTGGTTTCTTTGGGTTTGATTTCCTCCAAGAGTGTGATATTTCTTAGCGAGCAACTTTCCTCTTAGTGGTGATATGACACATTGCATTCCCTAAGTTTTGAAAATTTTACTCTTGACTTGTCCTCTCTTGGAGACATTAGGCATGGTGTTCCCTAAGAAGAAGACCCTACATGAACTAAGCAAGATCCCTTTGATAAAAAAACCTATATATATATAATGTTCATATGTATTTAGCATGACGTATCTTGCTAACCTTTTGAAGCTCGAACCCTAAACTCAAGACCACCTAGCATAACACACCTTTCTTGCATGTGGAGCTTTTCCTTGTGAAACCTTATTGAAGTTATTAGAGGGATAGCTTTTGTATGGTTAGTACAATGAGAAGCTAAGATAGAGGCATGAATTTCTCACTAAGCCACTTTATTTGGAGACTCACCAAGTGGACAACCTGAATTTTTGCTACCTCGGAGTGAGTGAAAAACTGATAGCTTAGATGTGTTCCACACAAATCAAACCATTTAGGCTTGATCTTCCCGGTATTTTATATTGTATGATTTTGTATCTTTGTCATTGTTGCATACATAAGTATCTTGAACATCTACTTTAGTGTGATTTCATGGGGTCATACTCTCACTAAAGTGGGGGGGAAATATATGGTAGGAAAAAGTATCCCTTTTTCACACTTAACTTGGGAATAATTACAAATAAAATGAGCCTAATGTTTCCTTAATTTAGTGTTGTAGTATTTTTTCCATATTCAAATTAAGTTTAGGGCCCTTTTAAATTAAATGAACTTAATTTTTCCTTATTTTTTTTATGTTGTAAGGTGTACCTTTACACTTTTACATTAATCTAGGGATTCATTGATTAATTAAGGTTATTTTTTCTTAATTGGCCCATTTGATTCAAATCCAAACCTAAATAATAACAATTTTTGAGAGATAAAACCCGACATTCATAAATTCCATTACATAAGACTAGACTTTGGAAGATGTGCATCCTAGGTAAGTGACCTAAAACCCATTCGCCATAGGGAAAATAGGTCCTCACATAGACCTAGGACCCATTCACCATAGGGCGAATAGGTCCTCACATAGACCTAAGACCCTAATTTTACATAATGTTTAACACTAAGAAATGTGTTTCCTAGGTAAGCAGCTAAGGACCCATTCGCCCTATGAAAAATGGGTCCTCACTTAGACCTAGGAGCCCCCTTCAAAATATTTTCTGCAGTATTTTAATTATTTCAAATCTATAATTCAATGGCGGCTTGTGATATTTGAGTTTTGATTAATATTAAGATATGTATAAATAAGAGGTTATTTCAGTAATTTTCACCTAGAAGATTTCAAGAAAGCTAAAGGCATTCAAGAGAGGATTATAGGAGCAATTCAAGAGCATTTTCAAGGAATTCAAGGGTAGATTTATTAAAAAATATTGCAGCAATCAAGATTCCTTTCATCATGTCAAAGATGTATTGCATCATGCATGTTGTTTGAGCTAATATCGTGATGTAGTGTTCAAGATCTATGAAGTATTCAAAGGCATTGCTTCACATCAAGTTTCATTATCAAGATCTATATCCATTGAGGCCACTTCATGCTAGTTTGTATATTTTTTATCAAAGGTTTTAAATAAGGCTTGGTGAGTTGTTGAAAATTGTTGTTCATTCATCAATGGTTCACTCTTTTCTATTTCATTTTAAGGTTTAATTACCAAAACAAGGTTTGACCAAGGAAAACCCCCATTGACCAAGGAAAACCCTAGCCAAGACCCATTGACCATAGGATGAATGAGTCCTCAGTGAGCTTCAAAAGGCGACTTTTGGTGAAATGTACACATTGTTTTCCCCTTTCCATATCTACCTTTTGGTTACTATTTCTATCATATTTGATTATTGTTCTTAATTTACATATTACAGCTTGCATTTTGAATAAAATTAGAGAAATAGGGTTATTTTTTATCATTGTGGTGAACCTAACCCCCTATTTTCCTACCTTTCACTAACATATGTTTTTCCTAGAAGGATACATGGGAACTTGACTATAGATACCTTGAAAAGGGCTAAGTTAATTAGATAATGGTCATATCTAATGATTAACTCGATTATCAAAAAGCAAAGCAACACCTATCTATAAAGTTTATGTACAATGTAAGAGATACTCTTTACTATATAAGCCAAGGTTAGATATAGGACAACATAAGATTATGATTTTTTTTTTAATCTTATGATATGAGACAAACTATTTTTTTTTATAAAATTTCTCTAAATAAAATTAAGTTATAAGGGGTAAAAAGGACCCAATAGTAAAGTGAGGTAGGGAAATAACGTTATTCAAACCAACAAATAGAGGTTTGTAGTACATTATCAAGTTGGATTCAAGCTCTATAATAGTAATGAAAAATCGCCACTACTTCCTAAGGATGTGCAAGGAGGAGATAGAAAAATCCTTAAAGGATGTTTTGGAGATGGGACACAATAGACCTAGTTCTAGCCTACTTGCTTCATATTTTTTCCTAGTAAAGAGAAAATATTGCACCATATAGATGTGTATTTATTATAGGTTTGAACAAAAAATCCATGAAAAATAGAATCCCATTCTTAGCATTGAAGAGATAATTGATAAGTTACATGGACTAATATATATTTCAAAAATTGAATGAGATTATGTTATGATCATATTCCAATGAGGGGTGAGGATGTGCACAAAAAACCTTTATATAATTTTGGAAATGTTTATTTCTTACTCATATCATGTATCCTAAAAAATATATCCACTATATTTTAGTCATGCATATATCAAGTATTCATCTATTATTTAAGGAATTTATTTTGGTGTTCTTTGATAAGACCTTGATTTGTGACAAGACCAAAAAATATCATCTAAAGTACCTAGATATAGTCCTTTAGGTTTGAATAATAAGAAATATTTATAAAAGAATCTAAATATGAGTTTGGGGTGACATAAATCTTACAAGCTAAGCCATGTCTTCAATTCTTGGGGTATTTAGGTGGATAAAAAAAAGGTCCAAGCCATTTTAGATCGGCCTCCTCCTACCATATTAACATAGGTGAGAGGATTAATTGTCCTTTGAAGATTTTATAGAAGGTTTTTTAAGGGGATTTAATAGTTATTAGCACCCTTAATATAAGTGATTAACAAATTAGCTTACATGTGGATAGAGAATACTCAAGAATATTTCAATAATCTCAAGGAGAGTGATTTTATTATCTATCCTTGCTATTCCCAATTTCCACTCCCATTTTTCATGAGTATGATTCCTTAAGGGAATGAATTGGAGATTTCCTAGTGTAAATACTCATACCATAGAATCTAAAGGAAGGAAGATGAAATAATCATAAAGGGGTTTCTCCATATATTGCAAGGAGGTGCTAGCTATCATTCATCCCTTGGAATTTTTTTGATAGTACTTATTTTATGAAATATTTGTGATGAAGATTGATTATAACACTTTGAAATTATTCCACAAAATATGAATTGAATGACTAGGAGAAAAAATAGATAAGTAAGCTCTAAGCCTATAATTTTGACATAGAATACATAAGGGTAAAATAAATCTAGTTGCTAGCACCCTTTCGATAATTTCCACCTTATGCTCAACTTCTCTTGATTAGAAGGTTTCTACAATGGTGTGTTGTACTAGGTGGGATTGAATTTAGGGGTTTCGAGCTTCATAAGGTTAGCAATATGTGCTATGCTAAACACTTATGAACAATAATGATAATAATTTTTTTTGTTCAAAGGGATTTTTCTTAGTTCATGTAAGGTCTTCTTCTTAGGGAACATCATGTCTAATGTCTCCAAGAGAGAAAAAGTAAAGATTAAAAGATTCATAACCTTGGGAATGCAATGTGTTACATCACCACTAAGAGGAAAATTTTATGCTAAAAAATATCACACTCTTGGAGGATATCGAACCCAATGACACCATCAAGAAAATGAGTCATAACAAGAAAAAAGAAAATCAAACCATTAAAAATGAAAAATGTCGAAAGATATTATCGATGTATGCCCCCACTTTAAAGCGTTTGCTAACACCATTGTTGTGAGAAATTGCTTTAAAGTACCCAATGTTCAATCCTAAGATAGGAGAACTTATTCGAAAACCCCTATGCCAAGTGAAATGTTTTTGAAAAGAAGATACCCCATGAAAAAAGGAGGTGTTTCCCCCAAAAATACATAAGGGATCTATGGATTTGAGGTATGTCTTTACTAAAATGTTGTTATAGAGCTCAGAAACATCATTCTTCCCCAAATACTCATAGAATTGGAAGAATGACACATAAAGATCAAAAAATAAGTAAAAGCTTTTGGGTCAACATGGAAGAGACCTAAATGTCTCAACACCTTGCGTTACCCCCAAAATGAAAATGCAAGACAAGAGAAAAGAATAAAAAAGGTTTTTGACATATATAAGAATGCACAAAAAGAGAGATATACATCAAATAGAATAGTATGGGGGATCACATTATGCAGATGCAATCACATAAAGAAATATGAAAAAGAAATAAAGAAAAATACTAGTAAGGCACATGTGAGTCAGCTTATATCAAGTCATTTGCATCCCAATCTTGGTAGGTGTATATGAAAGGCAGACAACTAGCCAAAGGGACAATGACAAGTACAAAATTAGGACAAGCACCAAGTTCAACACTCTTATCGTCATTTAAGTTCATGGAAGAGGGGAGCAATGAATTCAAATCCTTATTCACTTCCTCATCAATCTTTTCAATATCAATGGCATCATCAAAATTAGTCACAACAAGAGGTTGAGTGATAATGTCCATGGAAGGTTCTTGTTTTCATTGTAGTGAAGGTATAGAGTCATCACATATTGCTTCAAGAAATTTTTTATTTTTATTTTCTATGGTGCTCTTTTCTTCTTTAGTTTGTCTCATACTAGAAATAGTATGACATCTACACCTACACTCTCTAGCATTTCAGTTTCCTTTCATTTTATTTTCATTTTTTTATTGTGTAGGAGTAGTTTTTTCAACCATAGGTTTCTTTTCTTTCCTTATGCGAGGAATGGAAGGAACCATGGGAGGTTGTTCAACCACTTTCTCTTTATCTTCGTAAACTTGTTTAATTTTAGGAGGCACAACAGGTTGATTTTGACTGTCTTGTGGTGCCTTATAGGAAATGGTAGGAGGATTTTTCATAGGGTACTCTTAGATATTTGGAAGGGATTTTGGTTCAATCATGGTTTCATCAAGGATAGGTGGCTCAATCATGGGTTGAGGCATATTTCTAAGAGATAATCCTCCTATGTGCTTTACCTTAAACTTTTGGTATGCTTTGAAAAAGAAGTTTTTATGTGGTATAATAGGTACAATAGGCTTGGGCCAAAATAAATCCAATGAAAATGTACCATGGGAAGACACAGGATTAAAGCCACTATAGTGTACAATAAAGATTTCATTTCCAAAGGGAAACTTCAAACATTTATGCAAACTAACGGGACAACATTCATGGAGAAAAGCAATGGATAACCTAACTTCACATGAAATTGGTCTGCTAATGGGATGATGCCGAATGAGACATTTAATGTTTTTAGTCTAGCCTTTATAGGAGATTTATCGAGCCAATCATAGGGCAAGAAAAACCATTATGCATTTTGATCCATGCTTTCGGTCTTTCATATGTTTCTTGATAGATTTTATGCACAAATAGGAATTCTTCAGTGATCACATTCTCTACACAAATGAGATCAATTAATATCCCATTAGTAGGCTTGTCATTGATTCTTCCAGCTATGTAAAGAGCACCGTCGAGTGCATGTTTGATTCTGTCATTTTGAGAGAAAGCAATATCAAGGGGCATTTTGGTTTGGCCCTTTCAAGGTGTAGCTTCAATAAATGACACTAGTCTAATTATTTCATCTTCATTGTCATCTTTTGTGTTTTCATCATCTGTTCAACATTCATCACATCATTCTTTGTACATCACTAGCTTTGACAAATGAAATAGTGTGTTTTGGCATGGGATTGGTAAAGATTTGTAAGTTTTGGTTAGAGGAGCTATAGACTTATTACCTTGATCATTCACACCTCCAATTTGAAGTTGATTAGAATGAATGAGGCCTTGCATAAGATGTTTAAGACGCTTACAATGTTTTGTATCAATATCCATTTTATTGGTAGAAATGGAAATAAGAATTTTTTCTATAGTTTGAGGGTAATGGTTTATTAGTATCATGTGTAACACCCCGACGCGCAAACCCCAAAGGACAACTATCAACACAACAATTTTTTTTTTAAACATAAATTAAAGGTACTATATTATCAATTTCAACTAACATAATTACAATTACATAATACATGTTAAACTCCTAAGTCCTTTGGGGTACACGTAGAGACATTACGTTATCTACTCATTAACAAACCTAACTAATATTCAACATTCATTCCAAGAATATGTGTTCTCATATAAAGGTGATAAACACAAAGCATCAAATAATGATGAACCACATACGCTATGCAAGATCACATAACCAATAAAGCATGGAAACAAAGAGAACCTAACTTACTCAACTTAACAACATCAAATATATTTATAATTGCATCAGTGAATAATGTTTTAAATTACAAAGTGCGATATAATAATACATCAAGATACAATCTAAATACCAGTGACCAATTATACAAGTTACAAAATACATTATCCCATCACATGGGCGAATTACAATACAAATTACATGATAAGAACAAAGTACAAATGTATACATCAGATGGTACAAAAATCTGGTACAAACTGCCACCACAATCTCTGCACTGAAGGTGTGAATGTAGCATGGGAAACCCAACGGGGTGCAAAGCACGTTCCACCCGACCACCCCCGTGCTAGGAGTAGTTAAGAAAGGATTCCCGACCAAGACGTCAACAGTTACACACATGACTCAACACCAAACATGGAAAAGAATTTATACACAAAGGAAATGTGACATCATAAGTCAACTACATAACATGACAACACTTAACTACAAATCAAACAATGAAATTACTTCCAGAGGTTTTCAAATAAAATAACCAAGGGGAAACGCTAGAGGAGAGTGTCATCGCATGGCCTTCATGGATTATCCTGACATCCTAACACGAGATGCCGCCTCCATCTATGGTTATCCTGACTGCCTATTTCAAGGCGCCGCCCCATAGGGTGACTCATGCGGAATCGTGCATTACTCGTGGAAACGAGATCACGATTTTTCCAACCACGGCCTTCTCGAACACCTTTAGTCTTTGATAGCCCTAACAGGTGAGCGAGGTATCTGTTATTTTCTTTTAGTGTTTAACTACCCATCCCCTATTTATTTAGTTAGGTTTTCACTTTTTACACTAACTCTACTGTGGGTTATCCTGACAGCCCCTTTGTGCGCCGGCGCCCACATAGAGCCACTCTCCCTAGAATTTCCTAACATACAACAAACATGGGGGCTTGAACTCTCTCAGGTACACCAAACACAGGATATAAATTTGCGAGGCAAAAACCGTCTCGCTAAAATCTAATGACTCAATGATTCAACGGATTGACGCAAATCAATATAACATAAAATTATACTCGCCACGAAAATGGAATAAAACACTCAAAATAAACATATCAAATTCCCCAACCTCTGGAAATTCAACAAGCCTATCTCATATGAAAAATTTAACCAACTAAACAAACTCGATAACAAAATCAAATCATTACTTTTTCCTCAATTAACTCCACTAAAAGAAGACAATTAAATAAATTTAATTGAATAAATTTAATAAATATTTCCTTTTCTAATGTCATCTAAAAGAATATATATATATTTATAAAATTTTATAACATATTCATCAAACAAAATACCTCTCTATTAAAAAAAAAACACATATATATATATATATATATATATATATATATAATTAATCTTATAAATATATATATATATATATATTAATTAATATTAATTTAAACAAATTCTAAATTCTTAAATTATCATTTTAAATTCTAATATCCGTATTAAAATGAAATAAGCAAATTTTAAAAATATTAATTAAAAAAAATAACAATAAAGTTAAGGTAAGCAGCCGCAGCCCAAGTGGCTGCGTACCTCCCCATAGGGGAGGACGCAGCCCCCAAAGGCTGCGTACAGCAGTCTAAGGAACTGTGCGCGGCCCTTGTGGGCTGCGCAGGGGGTGGGTACAGTACCGCCCCCACCGACCACTAAAAAAAATTTAAATATATATTTTTTAAAAATTTAATTTATTTGTATACAGTTTTTAAAAAAACTTGAAATAAATATATATTATTTTATATAAAATTCTGACGAATTTCCGAAGTACGGAAGTTCGTCAGATTTTATATATATGAATATATATTTTAAAAATTTCACAGACAGAAACATTATAAAAATTTAATTCCTCTGTACAGAGGATATATATATATTATTTTTTTTATTTTACAGAAGACAGATCAAATAGTAAAACACAGTTTACATTTAAATAAAAATTTCACAGTGAGGAAATTGCAATTCCAATGAAATTTAAAAGAAACATATGAAATTTAATTTTGTCTTTATTTTTCTAGTGACAGAATACAGAAAATTTGAAACATTACAACTTCCACAGGAATTAAGAAGTTTTTGCTAATTTTCCTATGTTGATTCATATTTTTCCTTGCACAAATATATTGTAAGTTTTCTCTGTTCAACTATGGTTTTATTTTTCTTTTGTTTGTTAAAACTAAAATCTACAGAGGCAACACAAGCCTTAACGGCAATAACCAGAAACAAGGTTTTCTAAATTTTTCAAAGAAGATATATACTAATTTACAAAAGAAACAAATTAGATTCAGTGAAATACATGTTTCCTGTAGGCTGTAGAATTAAGAGTTGCACCAAAACCCTGCAGCTTTAAAGCTCTTCCCAGAAGCTCTTCCTCTAGCCAACAAGAAATTCTTCTGGAACCTTGCAGCTTCTTCCAAATTCACTCACAAGTCAACAACAGAAAAACCCACAAAAATTCACCAAACAAACTTTTCCCACTCTTCCCAGCCAAATCTTTCCCGTGAAGGATTTCTGTTCCCCATGCCTGTTTTTCTTCCGGGAATCCTTTCCTCCACCAAACTCATTTATTTTCCACTACTTCCCGTACAACTCCCATAAAAGAAAATTTAATAATTTTATTTTTTATATTTTATTTTATTTATTTTTATTTTATTTTATTTATTTATATTTTATTTTATTTATTTATATTTTCTTTTATTAACAATGTAACTTAATAAACTATTTATTTAACTCCAAAAATACAATAGCAATAAGACTTTTAAAATATCAACACAGTACGATTTATTTTATTTAAACTATTGCCTTAATAAAGAATATAACTCAATTAACTAGACTACAATTAACTTAAAACTCCTTCAATTAAATAAATAATTGATCACACATACCCAACATTAATTAAATTACACTTAATTAAAAATTGATAAAAATTTATTAAATCCCAAACTAAACTGTTAACCAAAACGGACACATTAACAAACAAGGACAAATAAAAACAAAGACAACCAAGGACTCACAGTAGACGGACTTGGGACGGGAATTCTTTCCTAACCACTCCTTTTTTTCAACATCAATCCCATTGGGTTTATTTTGATGCTCGCCCTGTCCTGCCGAAGCAGGTGGAATCGAGACTTAGTACCTGCATCCTGCATAAAACAAATGTCGTGAAACATATAAATCTCCATAGAAAACACACCGTGAAAGGAAATCGCAGGATGACAGGGCACTTGCAAGCAAGTGATGTCACTCTGTCCTTTCACCAAGACTCACAAATAAACACACCAAACAATATAACAGCATAAACTCGCAACATCAACGTATACATATTATTAAAAGCACCACAAAAGTCATATAGCATGATCACCATAAATAAGTATCATCTAACATCATATGTAAAGTCTAATGCAACCAAACAACCAAACCATAAATCCATGCACAACCAAAATGGTGAACTGATCACCCACACAACCAAGTACAAGATCTGTCCATAAGAGTAACAACAACATGAGGGGTATCACATCCTCCCCCCCTAGGATGTGGCTTACTCCTGGAAGCCACTAAATAAGTATGGATAGGCCTCTCTAATGCGGGATGCATCCTCCCATGTCGCTGAAGTCTCATCATTTGGGTCCCACTGAACCCGCACCTGCTCAATATCTCTGCCCCTGAGGGCGAGTCTCCGATGCTGTAGCACGGCCACGGGCTCGAGTGCTAGCTGTCCGTCCTCGACCTGAAGAGCATTCCAATCAAGTATGTGAGTAACATCGGGAAAGTATGGTATAAGTACAAAAACGTGAAAAACATCGTGAATCCGTGACAGACTGGGTGGCAAAGCTAGGCGATAAGCAACGGGGCCGATTCTCTCCAAAACTTCAAATGGACCTACAAAACGAGGTGCGAGCTTGGAACCCTTTCCATAACGGATTGGGCTCTTCCGCGGTCGCACTCTCAAAAAGACACGATCACCAACAGAGAACTGGCGGTCAACTCTATGTGCATCTGCATATTTCTTCTGTCTGTCTTGAGCTGCCACAAGATGCTCTCTGATGCGTACAACCTGCTATTCCATGTCCTGAAGCATTTCGGGACCAAGGAGAACTCTATCCTCAAGACAGTCCCAACTCAATGGGGTCCTACAAGGACGACCATATAGTGCCTGAAAGGGAGCCATACCAATAGAGCTATGAAATCCATTGTTGTAGGCAAATTCCACAAGATGCAAATACTCCTCCCAACGTGACTGCTGATCCATCATGTACATACGAAGCATGTCCTCAAGAACCTGATTAACTCTCTCTATCTATCCATCTGTCTCAGGATGGTAGGCAGAACTGAAGTTTAGCTGTGTTCCCAAGGCACGCTGCAATGATGTCCACAATGCAGATGTGAACACTGGATCTCTGTCGGATATGATTCTCCGTGGAATACCATGCAAGCGGACAATATCTTCCATGAAGATTCTAGCAACTGATGAAGCTGTGTAAGATGAACGAACTGGGGAAAAGTGAGCCACCTTGGTCAATCTGTCAACTGTTACCATGATATCATCATGACGTCTAGTAGTCATAGGCAATCCCACAATAAAGTCAACGGAAATTATGTCCCACTTCCATTCCGGAATGAGATGAGGTTGTAATAGACCTGCAGGATGCTGATGCTCTGCTTTGACCCTCTGACACTCCAAACATCTAGCTACCAAATCAGCAATATCCCTCTTCATGCCAGCCCAAAATATAATGCCCGAAGATCTGCATACATTTTCTTAACTCCCGGATGAGCAGAATAGGGAGCTCGATGTGCCTCATTCATAATTAGAGTCTGAACACCCTCAACAGAAGGCACGTAAATGCGACCCATATACCTTAGAAGACCATCAGACTCAAGTGAGTACCCTGCAAACTTTCCTTCTAGAGCTCTACCAGACTCAATTTCTGACTTCACTTCCTGATACCAACTATCAGATGGAAGTGCTATGAGGACTTGACTCCTCAAATCTACCTCAAGAGCCACTGCAGAAATCTCATGTCTCCGCCGACTCAAAGCATCTGCAACTACATTTTCCTTGCCTTGAACATATTTGACCTCAAAGTCATATTCGCAAAGGAATTCCATCCATCTTCTCTGCCTAGCATTCAGGTTTGGCTGGGTAAAAATATATTGCAAACTGCGATGGTCACTATGAAGCTCGAACCTATGACCCAACAAGAAGTGTCTCCATCTCACAAGAGCATGAACCACTGCGGCTAACTCCAAGTCATGAGTTGGGTAATTAAGCTCATGGTCCTTGAGCTTACGGGATTCATATGCAATTAAACGTCCCTCTTGCATCAAGACGGATCCCAAACCCTCCAAAGAAGCATCTGTGCACACCACAAAATCCTTAGTAGGATCAGGAACCGCCAATATTGGCGCACTAGTCAATTTGTCCTTAAGGGTTTCAAATGTTGTCTGACACTGTTCGGACCAAATGAACTTCTTCCCTTTCCTCTGAAGAGAAGTAATAGGATATGCAATCCTAGAAAAACCCTATACAAACCGCCGATAATAGCCTGCTAACCCCATGAAACTGCGAATCTCTGGAACATTCTTGGGTGCTGGCCAATCAACTATGGCTTGGATCTTTGAAGGATCCACTACAATACTTGCACCTGAGATGACATGCCCCAAGTATTTTACCTCTGTTTTGTAAAAATCACACTTAGCCAAATTAGCAAACAGCTGATTGTCCCTCAAACATTGCAATACCAGCCTAAGATGTACCTCGTGCTCCTCCATAGATTTTGAGTACACTAGAATATCATCAAGGAACACAAGTACAAACCTATCCAAGTAGGTACGAAAAACTCCATTCATCAGGCTCATAAACACTGATGGTGCATTAGTTAATCCGAATGGCATAACCGTAAATTCATAATGCCCATAGCGAGTACGGAATGCGGTTTTATGAATATCAACTTCGGCTATTCGCAACTGATGATAACTAGACTTAAGATCAATTTTTGAGAAGACTTGAGCTCCTTTTATTTGATCAAATAAGTCATCAATTCTCGGCAAGGGATACCGATTCTTGATTGTCACCTTGTTAAGTTGCCTATAATCAATACACAATCGAAGCGAACCGTCCTTCTTTTTCACAAATATAACTGGTGCTCCCCAAGGGGAAACACTAGGATGGATGAACCCTTTCTCTAATAGCTCCTCCAACTGCAATTTAAGCTCCTGCAATTCCTGTGTTGTCATACGATATGGAGCCCTAGAAATAGGCTCAGCTCTAGGAACAAGATCGATTCTAAAGTCGATGTCACGCTTAGGTGGCATCCCAGGAATTTCACTAGGAAAGACATCAGAATATTCCTTAAGAAGGGGGTAATCATCCAATGAAATTCCTTGACTCTCATCAGAGTCCAAATCATTAACTGACACAACAAATAACTGACAACCCTGTCTAAAGCACCTTTTCAATTGCATAGCTGAGATTAAGCGTAATGAGATAGGTCTCTGAATGCCAATGATCTCCACCTCACTACCCACATCATCTACACAATGCACTACCTTATGCCGACAATCAATCATAGCACGGTGAGCGTACAACCAATCCATACCCAAAACCACATCATATGAGCCGGTAGGATTCAAAGATCCACCATAGTTGTGAGTGCCCCTATTTGCAATTTGCAACCCTGAACTAATCACTCAACTGCAACCTTTGCCCCGGAGGCCAATTCGACCTGCCATTTAATACCTTGCCTAGCTGCCACCAGTCCACAACGTTCCACCACTAAAGGGGAAATGAAAGAATCTGATGCGCCTGAATCAAAGAGAATAGATATACCAGTACCATTCAACACACCTGAAGATTCAACTACAGTGCCTTGATGTTTAGCTTGACGGTTCTCTACTGCTGCAAATACCCGATGAGCTATCCCTGCATCTCCCACTGTTGGCTCAGAAGCAGTTGGTCTCTGACTATATCCTGTAGTACTCCTCTGTGGAAACTATCTCACTATATGCCCCTGTTGCCCACAAGAGAAGCAACCTGTACCACGTCCATACCCTCTAACACCTGATGGTGCACTCGACTGCTGGAAGCTACCCCGAGATGGTGCTGTCTATGTACTCTGAGCAGGTTGCTCAAAGCGATCCTGTCTAACTCGTTGCCAACTACGGTTCCTTCTGCTCTGAGATCTATCACTCTGCTGTGACTGGGGTTTGAACTGCCTAGACTGAGACTGTTGTTGCTGCTGTGGACCACCCTTAGAAGGTGCCCGAAAATTTCTAGAAGTCCCTGATGTTTGAGGTTGCCCACCTCGAGAACCAACACTTGTAATCAGAGCACTACCTATCTGTACTCCCGTGTGCCCTCCTAAAGCCATAGCTAAATTTTCTTCCACAAGGCGGGCTTTCTCAACTGCCACCTCCATCGTCTTCGGCTCGAAGACACAAACACCACCGCTGATACGGGAATTTAAACCCCTGACAAAATGTTGCACTAGCATAGCCTCATCATCTCCAATACCCGCATATTGCTTGAGCTCGTAGAAACGACGCTCATATTGTTCCACGGTCAAAGTCATCTGTCTCAATTCATGAAACTCGTCAGCTCTACGCTACCTCCAGTGATCGGATAGAAATCAGGCTCTGAACCTCTCCAAAAACAACTCCCAAGTAACCATACTGATGTCAATGTGCAATTTCTGCTCCTCTAGCCTCCACCAAGTGGAAGCAAACCCTCTGAGGTGCATGATAGCACACCTAGCCCTAGTGTTACTGCCGTAAGGATGCATTGCAAAGCATCTATCCAAATCGATCAACCAAGTCTCTGCCTCAAGACCCCCACCAGATCCATCAAAAGTAGGGGGTCGTGCCCTCAATAGATCCCTCATATGACCTGCCACTACTGCCTCCTGCTCAGCTGTGTTTTCCCCACGTCTAGGAGATCTCTCCCTTTCCCTATCCAATCTCTGTTCCTCATCCTGCCTAGGGCCAAGACGACCCAACAACTCCTCTAACAAATGCTGCAACTGACCACCTATACCAGGTTGCTCTAGATTCTGACCACCACCTCCTATCGGATTGCTTTGGGAACTCTGAAGTTCCTCACGCTCTGACCCATGTGAGCTCGGAAGTGATGGACTATGGCGATTGGCTCCACGGCCACCACCTCGGCCTCCTCTTCGGCCACGTCCTCTACCCCTAGGCATGATCCTGCACAACAATTGAGTTATGTCAGATCAAGAGTTACGCCAGGTTGCCTAATGGACTCAACTACCTAAAGTACCCAGTGTTTGCAAACCTGGCTCTGATACCAAGTTGTAACACCCCGACGCGCAAACCCCAAAGGACAACTATCAACACAACAATTTTTTTTTTAAACATAAAGTAAAGGTACTATATTATCAATTTCAACTAACATAATTACAATTACATAATACATGTTAAACTCCTAAGTCCTTTGGGGTACACATAGAGACATTACGTTATCTACTCATTAACAAACCTAACTAATATTCAACATTCATTCCAAGAATATGTGTTCTCATATAAAGGTGATAAACACAAAGCATCAAATAATGATGAACCACATACGCTATACAAGATCACATAACCAATAAAGCATGGAAACAAAGAGAACCTAACTTACTCAACTTAACAACATCAAATATATTTATAATTGCATCAGTGAATAATGTTTTAAATTACAAAGTGCAATATAATAATACATCAAGATACAATCTAAATACCAGTGACCAATTATACAAGTTACAAAATACATTATCCCATCACATGGGCAAATTACAATACAAATTACATGATAAGAATAAAGTACAAATGTATACATCAGATGGTACAAAAATCTGGTACAAACTGCCACCACAATCTCTGCACTGAAGGTGTGAATGTAGCATGGGAAACCCAACGGGGTGCGAAGCACGTTCCACCCGACCACCCCCGTGCTAGGAGTAGTTAAGAAAGGATTCCCGACCAAGACGTCAACAGTTACACACATGACTCAACACCAAACATGGAAAAGAATTTATACACAAAGGAAATGTGACATCATAAGTCAACTACATAACATGACAACACTTAACTACAAATCAAACAATGAAATTACTTCCAGAGGTTTTCAAATAAAATAACCAAGGGGAAACGCTAGAGGAGAGTGTCATCGCATGGCCTTCATGGATTATCCTGACATCCTAACACGAGATGCCGCCTCCATCTATGGTTATCCTGACTGCCTATTTCAAGGCGCCGCCCCATAGGGTGACTCATGCGGAATCGTGCATTACTCGTGGAAACGAGATCACGATTTTTCCAACCACGGCCTTCTCGAACACCTTTAGTCTTTGATAGCCCTAACAGGTGAGCGAGGTATCTGTTATTTTCTTTTAGTGTTTAACTACCCATCCCCTATTTATTTAGTTAGGTTTTCACTTTTTACACTAACTCTACTGTGGGTTATCCTGACAGCCCCTTTGTGCGCCGGCGCCCACATAGAGCCACTCTCCCTAGAATTTCCTAACATACAACAAACATGGGGGCTTGAACTCTCTCAGGTACACCAAACACAGGATATAAATTTGCGAGGCAAAAACCGTCTCGCTAAAATCTATTGACTCAATGATTCAACGAATTGACGCAAATCAATATAACATACAATTATACTCGCCACGAAAATGGAATAAAACACTCAAAATAAACATATCAAATTCCCCAACCTCTGGAAATTCAACAACCCTATCTCATATGAAAAATTTAACCAACTAAACAAACTCGATAACAAAATCAAATCATTACTTTTTCCTCAATTAACTCCACTAAAAGAAGATAATTAAATAAATTTAATTGAATAAATTTAATAAATATTTCCTTTTCTAATGTCATCTAAAAGAATATATATATATTTATAAAATTTTATAACATATTCATCAAACAAAATACCTCTCTATTAAAAAAAAAACACATATATATATATAATTAATCTTATAAATATATATATATATATTAATTAATATTAATTTAAACAAATTCTAAATTCTTAAATTATCATTTTAAATTCTAATATCCGTATTAAAATGAAATAAGCAAATTTTAAAAATATTAATTAAAAAAAATAACAATAAAGTTAAGGTAAGCAGCCGCAGCCCAAGTGGCTGCCTCCCCATAGGGGAGGACGCAGCAAAGGCTAAGTAGTCTAAGGACTACTGTGTGCGGCCCTTGTGGGCTGCGCAGGGGGTGGGTACAGTACCGCCCCCACCGACCACTAAAAAAAATTTAAATATATATTTTTTAAAATTTAATTTATTTGTATACAGTTTTTAAAAAAACTTGAAATAAATATATATTATTTTATATAAAATTCTGACGAATTTCCGAAGTACGGAAGTTCGTCAGATTTTATATATATGAATATATATTTTAAAAATTTCACAGACAGAAACATTATAAAAATTTAATTCCTCTGTACAGAGGATATATATATATTATTTTTTTTATTTTACAGAAGACAGATCAAATAGTAAAACACAGTTTACATTTAAATAAAAATTTCACAGTGAGGAAATTGCAATTCCAATGAAATTTAAAAGAAACATATGAAATTTAATTTTGTCTTTATTTTTCCAGTGACAGAATACAGAAAATTTGAAACATTACAACTTCCACAGGAATTAAGAAGTTTTTGCTAATTTTCCTGTGTTGATTCATATTTTTCCTTGCACAAATATATTGTAAGTTTTCTCTGTTCAACTATGGTTTTATTTTTCTTTTGTTTGTTAAAACTAAAATCTACAGAGGCAACACAAGCCTTAACGGCAATAACCAGAAACAAGGTTTTCTAAATTTTTCAAAGAAGATATATACTAATTTACAAAGGAAACAAATTAGATTCAGTGAAATACCTGTTTCCTGTAGGCTGTAGAAGTAAGAGTTGCACCAAAACCCTGCAGCTTTAAAGCTCTTCCCAGAAGCTCTTCCTCCAGCCAACAAGAAATTCTTCTGGAACCTTGCAGCTTCTTCCAAATTCACTCACAAGTCAACAACAGAAAAACCCACAAAAATTCACCAAACAAACTTTTCCCACTCTTCCCAGCCAAATTCTTTCCCGTGAAGGATTTTTGTTCCCCATGCCTGTTTTTCTTCCGGGAATCCTTTCCTCCACCAAACTCATTTATTTTCCACTACTTCCCGTACAACTCCCATAAAAGAAAATTTAATAATTTTATTTTTTATATTTTATTTTATTTATTTTTATTTTATTTTATTTATTTATATTTTATTTTATTTATTTATATTTTCTTTTATTAACAATGTAACTTAATAAACTATTTATTTAACTCCAAAAATACAATAGCAATAAGACTTTTAAAATATCAACACAGTACGATTTATTTTATTTAAACTATTGCCTTAATAAAGAATATAACTCAATTAACTAGACTACAATTAACTTAAAACTCCTTCAATTAAATAAATAATTGATCACACATACCCAACATTAATTAAATTACACTTAATTAAAAATTGATAAAAATTTATTAAATCCCAAACTAAACTGTTAACCAAAACGGACACATTAACAAACAAGGACAAATAAAAACAAAGACAACCAAGGACTCACAGTAGACGGACTTGGGACGGGAATTCTTTCCTAACCACTCCTTTTTTTCAACATCAATCCCATTGGGTTTATTTTGATGCTCGCCCTGTCCTGCCGAAGCAGGTGGAATCGAGACTTAGTACCTGCATCCTGCATAAAACAAATGTCGTGAAACATATAAATCTCCATAGAAAACACACCGTGAAAGGAAATCGCAGGATGACAGGGCACTTGCAAGCAAGTGATGTCACTCTGTCCTTTCACCAAGACTCACAAATAAACA
The DNA here is from genome assembly GCA_007258455.2 of Sequoia sempervirens. Lineage (NCBI taxonomy): Eukaryota > Viridiplantae > Streptophyta > Pinopsida > Cupressales > Cupressaceae > Sequoia > Sequoia sempervirens. The sequence goes on along the minus strand of VDFB02000363.1, from coordinate 50,245,633 downwards.
CACCAAACAATATAACAGCATAAACTCGCAACATCAACGTATACATATTATTAAAAGCACCACAAAAGTCATATAGCATGATCACCATAAATAAGTATCATCTAACATCATATGTAAAGTCTAATGCAACCAAACAACCAAACCATAAATCCATGCACAACCAAAATGGTGAACTGATCACCCACACAACCAAGTACAAGATCTGTCCATAAGAGTAACAACAACATGAGGGGTATCACATCCTCCCCCCCTAGGATGTGGCTTACTCCTGGAAGCCACTAAATAAGTATGGATAGGCCTCTCTAATGCGGGATGCATCCTCCCATGTCGCTGAAGTCTCATCATTTGGGTCCCACTGAACCCGCACCTGCTCAATATCTCTGCCCCTGAGGGCGAGTCTCCGATGCTGTAGCACGGCCACGGGCTCGAGTGCTAGCTGTCCGTCCTCGACCTGAAGAGCATTCCAATCAAGTACGTGAGTAACATCGGGAAAGTATGGTCTAAGTACAGAAACGTGAAAAACATCGTGAATCGGTGACAGGCTGGGTGGCAAAGCTAGGCGATAAGCAACGGGGCCGATTCTCTCCAAAACTTCAAATGGACCTACAAAACGAGGTGCGAGCTTGGAACCCTTTCCATAACGGATTGGGCTCTTCCGCGGTCGCACTCTCAAAAAGACACGATCACCAACAGAGAACTGGCGGTCAACTCTATGTGCATCTGCATATTTCTTCTGTCTGTCTTGAGCTGCCACAAGATGCTCTCTGATGCGTACAACCTGCTGTTCCATGTCCTGAAGCATTTCGGGACCAAGGAGAACTCTGTCCTCAAGACGGTCCCAACTCAATGGGGTCCTACAAGGACGACCATATAGTGCCTGAAAGGGAGCCATACCAATAGAGCTATGAAATCCATTGTTGTAGGCAAATTCCACAAGATGCAAATACTCCTCCCAACGTGACTGCTGATCCATCACGTACATACGAAGCATGTCCTCAAGAACCTGATTAACTCTCTCTGTCTGTCCATCTGTCTCAGGATGGTAGGCAGAACTGAAGTTTAGCTGTGTTCCTAAGGCACGCTGCAATGATGTCCACAATGCAGATGTGAACACTGGATCTCTGTCGGATATGATTCTCCGTGGAATACCATGCAAGCGGACAATATCTTCCATGAAGATTCTAGCAACTGATGAAGCTGTGTAAGATGAACGAACTGGGGAAAAGTGAGCCACCTTGGTCAATCTGTCAACTGTGACCATGATAGCATCATGACGTCTAGTAGTCATAGGCAATCCCACAATAAAGTCAACAGAAATTATGTCCCACTTCCATTCCAGAATGAGATGAGGCTGTAATAGACCTGCAGGATGCTGATGCTCTGCTTTGACCCTCTGACACTCCAAACATCTAGCTACCAAATCAGCAATATCACTCTTCATGCCAGCCCAAAAATATAATGCTCGAAGATCTGTATACATTTTCTTAACTCCTGGATGAGCAGAATAGGGAGCTCGATGTGCCTCAGTCATAATTAGAGTCCGAAGACCCTCAACAGAAGGCACGTAAATGCGACCCATATACCTTAGAAGACCATCAGACTCAAGTGAGTACCCTACAAACTTTCCTTCTAGAGCTCTACCAGACTCAATTTCTGACTTCACTTCCTATCCCCAAAGGCCAAAGGATTTATCATCTTTATGGCAACCACTTGGTTATCAGCTTGTTGATTCAGTTGAGGGGGATTAAATGTAAAAAGACCCTATTATGTTTCTTGAAAGGCTGGTAACTATTTTGAGGTGTAGATTCATAATTTTTAGGATGGCTAGGGGGTTTTTTCATATCATGGCCATAAGCTAGATTCTGGTAGTCACGAAGGGCTATACATAATTGTGTGAAAGATGGGAATTTCAATATCTCAATTTTGGGTTGGATTTTGTTTTGTAAATTGGCAATACACATTTGTTAAAGGTTGGCATTAGGAATATTAGTGTTTATTTGTGAATACAACATCTAATCTCGCACTATAAAATCAATAACCTTTTCATCATCATTTTTTTTACATGTCATTAAATTAGCTAGGGTCATCTCAAGAGATAAATATAAATGTCGAACTAGTTGTAAAAAGAATCAATAAGCTCATTGAATGATTTTATTGAGTTTTTTGGTAAAGAGAAAAACTACTCTAAAGCAATATCCTTCAAGGATCTTTAGCCAAGAGCTTATCTTCAAAGATGAAGTCACTACATAGGCTTTTATAAGTAGAAACATTGCTAATAGGATCTCCTTTCTCACCATATTTCTCAAATCTAGAAACTTCTATACCTAGTGGCATTTGTGTTCTCAATATCTCCATGGATAACAAGTTGGTTTTGACGTATTGTGAAGGTTTTCCATTGTTGTTTTGATTTAGGATGGCAATATTTTGTTCAAGGGATGACATGTTTTTCAAAAGTTTGTTAATGATGGGATGATTGTTGGTATTGGAAAATGGAAGGGAATAAGGTGGAGTGGTGTATGTTTGTGGAGTGCAAGTGAATTATAGGTTTGTAAGGGGAGATGATTGAGGAGAAATGAAATTTGAATTTAAAAAGCTAGACAAATTCCCTATGGAAATACCTAAGTAAGTGTTGGCATTGCTAGTAGGTTGAATGGTTGTGGTAACATGAGTACTAGTTTAAGTAGGAATAGAGATGGGTATTGTGGAAGGAGGAATGAAAGTTCTACCTTGGCTTTGATTGCACCCCAAATCTTGAGTACAACTAGTCATGGTAGGGATGGTATTGTTAACAAAATTATGCATATTGGTTGTAGGTAAGGAAGTCATTGGAAATGAGGTATGCAAGATATGATCCATAGAGGATTAATTATCAACACTATTAGAAAAAGAGTTAGAAAACCCAAGATCCATGGCGAATGATGCATCATGGGATGACATGAGTCTCGAAATACATATCACAACAGTATTTCTAATAGGAAACCAAGTTGTAAATCTCATATGTAACACCTCTCTAAACCGAGGCTAGTAAGATAGCATTTTGATTTTGATTTGATATGTTAAAGTGTTAAATATTGTTATAATGAGATTAGACATTGATGATTATGGGAAAAGTTATCATGATTAGTTATTATGCTGGATTACATGATTAAGAAATGTTTATATATTGTTATCATTGAATTTATTTTATGATTATGGATAGTAGAGGGATGATGTTGTAACACTCGTATCTGAGAGGCTTATGATATCATGACCCTCTACCTTATGATTGATGTTGCTTTGACTATATGATATATGTTTTATGCACATGTACTTTGACGTGTAATTGGAGTGATGCAGGTATCGAGTATCGACTCCACCTGGATCCATAGGCTTGAGCGTACTCATATTCCCCGATGGTGGTTACTAGAGGTAGTCACAAGCCAAATTTCCCCTACCCTAGCCCATTGTACCCTGTTAGGGTAGTTTTTCCTTGTTGATGTCTTCCTATCTAATTATCTAACGGTAATGTCTAGAGCACCTTTCATTCATATGTTCGGTGCACCTGTTAGTGGTATGTGGTTTGCCAGTATGTCTCATTGAGTATTTTGACTTAGTTTCCATTAAACTATTATGTGGCTATGTATTTTGGTTGTTAGTGTCTTGTTGTGGTTTCATTGGCATCTTCATGTGATTTTAAATGAGGAATTTTATAGTATTTTATTGATGAGAGATTTGAATGGTTTCTTTTCCATGAGGTTTTAAATATGATATTTTAAATTATTTTTATTAATTATTCGAGAGAATGATATATTTCATTTGGAAATTTTTAAATAATTTTATTAATCCATCTTGTGAACTCTCATAGTCTTATTTAAATTTAATTTGGGGGCTTTATGTATTTTAACATGTGGATCTAACTTATTAATTTTATATGAAATAAAGAATATTGTATAATTAATGATTTTAATTAATTTCTTTGGAGAGCATTAATAGTTTGTTTAATAAAATGATTTATTTCATTTTTGTTGTGTTGAAGAGTTGGTTAAAAAAAAGGCGGGGGGGAGTGGGGGAGGGGGCAACCTTGTTTTGAATATATATACTTTTATTCTTTTGTTTTTGAGGGAGTTATCTTTTTAGAGAAGAAAATATAAAAGGGAAGGAGGTTTTATTTTGGGGGATTAGTTTTTTGGAATGAAAGAAATTTTATATTTTGGAAGGAGAAAGAAAACCCCATGAATTGGGTGATAGAGTTGGGGAGAAATATGGAGTTTTTGCTGAAAAGATTTTGTGGGAATCTGATTGTTATTTTTAGCATGCCATTTCCTCCTTGTTGTCCCAGTTTGGAACCCAACCATGCTTTACAATTAGAGTATTCCTCCATTTATGTTTTGGAGAAAATTGAGGTATTTTTCTATTATCATTCAATCTTGTATGGCTAGTAATTTGGACATTCACTCATGTGTTCTTGTATGGCTAGGATTTTTTTGATATGGGTTATTTTTAATTTATGAAAATTGGAGGAACTCCTCTATTTCATTTTTGTATTGCTTGAGGTTTGAATGGTGGATGTTTTAAATTCAATTTACTGCCCTATAGTATTTTGTATGCCAGATTTTTATACATTTCTAGCAAATATGAAATGGAAGGTTTGAAAAATCTAATTTATGGGCTTCTTCATATTCTCCTTCTTTTTGCCCAATTTGTAAAAATGTTTTTTTATTGCTTCTCATTATCCTCTTGATAAAAATGATTTTCAAGGGTGGATTTCATGTAGAAATGCCAAGATCTCAACTAGGTCTTTGGCAGATTTTATTTCTAGGCACTGTCATTTTTGGCCAAATTTGTGTCTATTGTTAAAATAACCTTTTTTTTGGCTGCTCTTTAACTAGTTGTTATAATTACAAAATTAAGTTCGATTCCATATTGAAACACCCATATCTCAACTAGGTCTTTGTCCAATTTTTAATCCGGGCACTTTTATTTTTCATGTTTTTGCCCAACCATGCATTAAATGATGTTTTTTTCTGAACAACACCTTGTTCCGGGTCATAAAATTGAAAATTAAAGATGGAATCCATCTAGAAACATTGAAATCTGAATAGGGTTTTTTTCCAATTTTTAATTTGGGCACTTTGAATTTTTATGAGATTGCTTTGCCTCTTTCTCATGCGTTTGAACAACTGAAGCTGTGCTTTGTGCCACCATCACTTAGTGGTTTTAAATTGTTTAAAAGTGATTTTTTGGGATGATTTAATGAGGTTAATACTATTTATGTGATTTTAGTCTTTTATTAAGTTAATGATGAGTGTTAGATGGTATTTGAGCTACTTGTTGGCGTATGTGATCAACTGTTTGAATGATTTCACAACAATGTTTGTTTGGCTATGTTAAATGGATTTTATGATGATTTTAGTGGCTTTTTTTGTATTTCATATTTACTATGGATTCCTAATTTAGTTAAATGAAAAATCCTATCCATTAGTAGGGCATCGAGTTATCCGTCTGTAGGGCATTTGTATGAGAGGTGTACTTGATTCCGTGTGGTGCCATCCCTTCGAGCACACATGATGACACTCCATCTGATCTGCACTCTAGTACCCCATACCTTAGTAGTCATGAGTAGTACCTGACATGTTATTGTATGTGCATCTTCATGTTGTAACATTGGCTTTAATGCATTGAATTCCTTGTTTTCTTTATGTCTGATGTGAGTGTTGGCTATATGTTACCCTTTCCTTGTTTTTTTGCTTGGGCCTTGTGACTACCTGTAAGCATGGTGGGTTGGCCTCTTTTGAGTCCACATGGTAGGGAGGCATTCCATTACCATTGGGGACAAGTATACAAGTTATTGGAGCATCAGTTGCAGGTGTTCTCTCTTGTTTGTATTTAATCAGTTGATGTATTTTATTCATGGCTATGCCATTGCACTCATGTATATTCCTTTATGTGTGCATTGTACTCTCTTGAGATAGAAAATGTAATCGTATAGATTAATGAGAAGAAATGTGATGTTTATATTTGGCTTATGGGTTTTGATGTTGGTATCAGACTTGTAGGTACTATGGTGATTCTTTTATAGCCTTTCTTTCATAAGTATCATGCAAAAATCTGATCTATAGCTATGTAATTTCCTTCATGCAATGGTCTACAAAGTTCTAGTGCATCAATACTTTCTATTTTTTGTTGTGTGTCACTACTACAAGGTTCCAGAGTATAAGGTTCTAGAGTAGGAAGTTTTGAAGCAGAAAATTCCAGAGTAGGAGGTTCCAGAGCAAGGGGTTTCCGAGCAAAAGTTTTGGAGCTATTATGTTGCTCCTGTTCATATTTTCTCTAGACAGTGGATTATCCCTCCCCTTTTAGTAGTGCATTCAGACATGCTTGACCATGTTTGATGTCGATATATTGTATTGGCAACTAGTTATTGTGAAATTTCTTCCTTGTGTTTTCAAAAAAAAATTATCTTGTCCTCTTTTGGCTCTTACCCTTCAGGGTTGCGTAGCGGAATGTTACATCTAGTATCAGAGCCCATGTTCACACACTAGGAGCTCTAGTGTACTTAGGCCTTCTATGTTATGTTGTGTTTGGCGTGTGTGGTGTGAGCTTGTTATATATTTTTTTTCATAGTCTTGTTGATTAGCGTTCATGCCTTAGTGTGGTATATAGACCATCCTTGTGATGATCTATTTTGATGTGTTCATTGTTTCTTTTAGCATGCCCCTAGGGGCAAAGCCAAAGGCATAGTTAGAGGTAGAGCCCATGTTGTAGCACTGGGATCCTTGCTTAAAGCTAATACTTGCTTGGTGTGTTGTGTGTGATGGATGACGACGAGTGTTGTTTCTATCCCCTTGCATGTCATGAGGAATGCTTTTGTGTGAGGGTTAGTTAGACCCTCAAGCCTACCAAGAAGTGTGTTTTTATTGGTCTCCTTCTTGATGTGTGGCTCTTTCATTGTGCAAAGGGTTATGACCCTTGAGTGGTCCCTGAGTGTGGTTGTAGCCCATGTGGTTGTAGTGTGTTGATGGGTGTGTTCCAAGTGCTTGTTGTGGCGAGATAGCCATAGGACCTCCTGCCTTGAGTGCCTTAGTATGGTATTTTAGAAGGTTGAGTTTCCCAACCCTGACTTGTGTTATGGAGGGATGATGCCTCCTACGTATTTCCTTACCTTATGGGATTGGATTGATTCCCTTGGTTGAGAGCCTCCTGAGGTTGAGATTGATTACTTTCCTATATCTTGTGTTGCAGGTGGGCATGTTGGACCTTAGTTTTTTGGTGGGTTACATGTGACATTTGTTGCCTAAAATTAACCTTGGTTTCTTTGTTCATGTTGTTGGAAGGTCTGTTTGACCTTGAGGGTGCCAAGAAGTTCCTTTTGTGTGTATTCTATTCTTGAGTCTTGTTGTTTTTCTTCACCATGCAAATTTTTTGGTGCATGTCTTCTTGTGCTTTACCTCATTGTGCAAGTGATTTCCTGATTGACCCTATGTGGTTTTGGAGTTTCTTTTGCATGTTATATTGTATTGAAATTATGAAATATGGTAATAGAAAATGATTGATCATGTTGTTAGCTCATACAGATTTGTTCACGCTATCATATGATTGATGCATTTGTGTGAAAGTGATCATGTGATGATGTAACCATGTTTACATTCATGCCTATGTTAGAATTGTAAATCTCTCTCTCTCTCTTCTCATTGTTTTAACGAAGATGCATATCTTTTAGTGTGTGGTGTATTGAAATCCATGGTATGGTTGTCTCTTATGAGAAAATGTTTATACATTCATGAAGGTTTTTTTTATTAGATCAAACCTTGGGTAAAGGACCTAAGTCCCCAAGTTGCATTCATAACCATGGAACATGTATGAATATGAGTAGAAAATCATTCTTCATTAAGTGAAAATTTAGAGAAAAGGGAATAGTGAAACATTTGCATGTTAATGATAATTTCATAATAGGTACATCTTGTTGGTGAGTCCTATAGTCCCCAAATATATTGTCAAATTTTATGAAATCATGTAGATGTTAAATTATTGTACGTAGATTCAAAATGAAAAATGTTAAATGAATGTTGGAATAATAATGTTGCATACCTTGTCTTGAGTAAACATTATAATGATATTGCACTATGTGTGGGAAATAAATGTTGTTAACATATGTGAGTAGTGAGGTGATTTACCACTTAATAATAGTGAAAGTGAATGTGAGATATTATGGCATTGCTGATATACTCCATGTAGCACTATGATATATTGTAAGGATGTTGGCAGTACATGTTCTTGGAAATTTGTACTAATCTTGCATAATTAGAGGTGGATAATGGTTTTATTTTGGTGAGAGGAAATTGGAAAAAAGCACTCTCTATTATGTGAACATCCTATGTTAGTGCACATGTTGAGTTTTGTGAATAGGTACCCCGTACTTTCTTTGTGTGTCGATGGGATGGTGAGACTGTGTACTCACCCATGGAGTATATGTTGTTTTTGGGGTGTGGGATTAACCATACCATGATGTGTGCTTGTTTGTTTGTTTATATTTGGCTTATGAGTTCCAGTGTTGGTATTGGACTTGCGTGTACTATGGTGATTCTTTCAGAGCCTTTCTTTCCTAAGTATCATACAAAAATCATATCTATAGCTATGTAATTTCCTTCATGCAATGGTCTACAAAGTTTTTGCACATCAGTACTTTTTGTTTGTTGTTCTATGTCACTGCTGCAAGGTTCTAGAGTAGGAAGTTTTGAAGTAGAAAGTTCCAAAGCATAAATTTCTAGAGTAGAAGGTTCCAAAGCAAGAAGTTCCAAAGTAGGAAGTTCCAGAGTAGGAGGTTCTAGAGCAAAATTTCAGGAGCTATTTTGTTGCTCCTATTTAGATTTTCTCTAGAGTGGATTAGCCCTCTCATTTTGGTAGTGCATTCAGCCATGCTTGGCCATGTTTTTTGTTAATATATCCTATTGGAAACTGGTTATTCTATAATTTATTCCTTATATTTTCAAAAAAAAATTATCTTGTCCTCGTTTGGTTCTTACCCTTCGGGGTTGCGTAGCGGGATGTTACATCATAATTTTTTTTGCAAACTTAATGTACGCACCCAAAATGGAAAGAGGGTTCAAAGTGCAGTGCAATGACCTATAATGCAATATGTAAATACAATTTTTCAGATTCTAAACAAGGTAATTTTTTAATTACACTATGCAAAAAATCTAAAAATGAAGTATTGTGAATGCAATTTTGAAATCACACAATGCACTAAATTTATCAAATTAAGCTAGATATGATCAAATTGATGAGCCAAAAATTATGTAAACAAAAATAGAAACCTAAAAAAAACAAACAGGAATACATAAATGAATGTTTTAATGCCTAGAAAATCAGAATGTGACCCTGATCAAGGACTCATTTTCCCTAGGGTGAATGGGTCCTAAGTTAGGTATTTCAAACAAGTTTTTACAGATTTTTTAGTTAAATTTAGTGGTTTCCTGACTCTAATATGATACGGCTAGTTACAATTTTAATTTTCTATGAAATCAATGTTGAATGCAAATTCAAAATGTGACAAAACGGCAACCTAGAAAACATAGTTTGATATGCAATTTTTTTCAATTTTCAAATGCAAGTTAATATGATGAATTGTTATGTAAATTATATGCAAGATCATGGAATTTTTTTATTTTTTAGATTTAAATAATGCAAACATGTAACCTAAAACCCTAGATGAAATTCAAGTTAATGCAAACTAGACAGCCTAAATGAGACTCAATTCAATGCAAAGAGATGCAAATGAATGCAAGATCTAAACCTAGGGTGAAAGAGGACTCCAAAATCATAAAATGCAATGATAAAACTCAGGTTAACCATAATGAAACAAAGAAAAATAGGTTTTTTTTTGTTGGATGGAAAATGTTATGAAAGGAGGCTCACCAAAATGACCTATTTTCCTAATTTCATTCAAGGAACTGACATCCAAACAATGAAGTGACTATCAACCAAAAGGTGAATCAAATCAAGGTATGAATTAGATAATTTCTTCTCTATGCAAGGATAGGGGTATGATCTAAATAACACTTTGGGGAGAAATTTTAAGACCATCAAACAAACTCCAAAATGCAGGCCATGAAATGCAAATGAAGAACAATAATCATATTTGACAGAAATAGTAATCAAAACATAGATCTAGAAAGAGGAGAATAATGTGTACATTTTATTGAAATTCAACTTTTGAAGCTCACTAAGGACTCATTTTCCCTATGGTGAATGGTTCCTAGCTAGGGTTCCTAAAAAATGCTTTCTCAGTTCTCTTTTGTTGTGTCTCCACTTCTAGATTCTAGATGTTCACTATCATACAACTAAAAATAAATTCAATAGAGGAGTTTCTATGATTTGACAAATTTTCTTGCAACTTTGACAACTTTGCTACTTTCTTCAAATTTTCTCTTCAAAGGATCTTCAACCTAAAATTTGCAATCTCACATCAAAGAGTGAAAAATATTGTTTGTTAGGTGAATAATGGTTTTCCTTGGTGAAACCTCATTTCGGTAATTAAACCTTAAAATGAAATTGTAGACCTCCAATTTGATCACTTCCATATGATCAAACGCGTCTCCTTATTCATCTGGTTCCTCATCCCCTCTGTCAATATTAATTAAACCAGTTGTTTAATTAATACCATGCATATTGTACAAAGGTCCTAAAGTATTTAATTTAATACTTTACCCCTCTTCCTCCTCTAAATTAAATAAATATTCCCTTTTGTTTAATTTAGTCATATTCCCCTTTTAAAATTAATTTTTAATTCATCTTTTCTCTCTCATGGTCACATCCTCCAAATTTTGCAATTTGGTCCCTAATCCATTTTAATTACTTCATCTTCTTCTAATTAACTAGGGTTAGCATGTGCACACCCTTAATCATCATTAAGGTCACATCCTCCATAATTTCCCACTTGCTTCTAATGATTCATTAGTTGATCTAACTGAGTACTTGCACAAGCTTAATCATTTGATTAGCCTAACCTAATCCTCATCCAATTTATGGCATGTGTCCTTAGTCAACCCTATTAAAGGCTTTCTCCTTTTGGGCAAGGCACTCCACTTCCCCATGTGAATTTTTAATTCACATTTAATCCCCCAAGGCACCCAAAAGGAATTTTTAATTCCTTCACTTCTCCCCACATGTCCTTCACTTATTCTTTATTCTTTCTCATCTCCCATGAGAATATTTGAGGAATTTTTAATTCCTCACATGTCCTCTCACCCACATGGGGACAAGGACCTCCTTTATGAGGAGATCTTGTCCAATCCCAAGGTACTTTGTACCCCTCTCCATGTCATGTCCTTCTCCTTCCACCTCATGTCCACTTCACCTTTTAGGGCTATCTCACATGCCACATGTCAAGATGTGAGGGCTTGTGAGTTCTCAACTCACCTTAGCCCTACATCTTGATATTTGGTGGCTCAATCTTGACCCTCCATTTCCCTAAGAATTCTCAAAAATCCTATAAATACCCCCTCTTTTCTCTCATTTTGGGAGGAGATCATTTGTGCTAGCCAAACTCTTGCAATTTTTTTTCTCATCTTATACTTAGCCACTTTCTTGTTTTCATCCACTTGCACTCATCCTCACAACATCACTTAGCTTGCATCTACTTGCCATCCAAGGAGCATACACATCAAAGATCGAAGGGCCAACCAAAGGATCGATTCGACGCAAGGTATAAAGTTCCATTTTGTTGCTTTTTATCTTGTATTGTTTCCAACTTAGGCTAATCTTGAGGTGTAGGTTGTTTTGGTGTTTATTTGCATTCTTTTACTTGTTGCTTGTTTTCTAACGCTCACATTCGACCTATCACATTTTTGGCACGCCTGGTGGGACCCACAAACGGGTCTATTTCTTTCACGTTTGCTATTTTTTGCATTTTTCAAGGTCCAGGTTGCAGAGTGGCAAACCTGTCCTGACAGAGTGGTGGATCTGTCCAGTGGTGGCGGACCTATCCTGCTAGAGTGGCAGATTTTTCCTGCTGTGGCGGATCTATCCTATAGTGGTGGACCTATCCTGACAGGGTGACGAATTTTTCCTCCAGTGGTGGACATGTCCTACTGTGGAGGACCTGTCCTGACAGAGTGGTGGACCTATCCATACAGAGTGGTGGATCTGTCCCTGCAGAGTGGTGGACCTGTCCTCTAGAAGGTAAAAATTCCAAGTTTTTTCTGATTGTCTTTTGGTAAAATAGGCACATAGTTTAATTAAAGGGGGTCAATAAAGCTTGTTTGGCATGTTTGGGAAGGATATTTGACGTATCTAATCCCCTTGCGCCATTTGGCAATCCTAGGTGATGAGAAATTGTAGCTTTCCAAGTCCTTTTGAGTCACCCTTTTTCACTTTCTTAGTGGGACCTACTTGGGGATTTCCTCACCCCAAGGGACGATTCCAACCATGCGTACCGGTGGGGTATATAAAGGGGGGAGAGAGAAAGTTGTACCTCAATCCAACCACGTTGTAATTGGCGAAGCATCAGGATGACGTGAAGAGTTGGTCCGAGCCTTTAGTATCTCGCTAAGGTTCCCGACTCACGCTTGTAACGGGTTGGTGTTCACGGTTTGGGCCTCACATACTAGGTGTATATCGAGGACTCCTTAGCAACCATGTGCATCCTAGAATAGAAGACTTTGTTGACCATACCAGTTTTTACTAATATTACCCATCCATCCAAAACATCCAACTTAAACTTATCCTTTGGTGGGCTTGTCCTTATCCCTTGGCGGACCTGTCCCTGTGCTGTGGCGGACTTGTCCCAACCCTGTGGTGGACCTGTCCTAGTGTAGTGGTGGACCTGTCCTTGTGTAGTGGCGGACCTGTCCCTGTTCTGTGGCGGACCTGTCCTAACCCTGTGGTAGACCTATCCTAGTGCAATGGCGGACCTGTCCCTGTGTTAAGGCGGACCTATCCCTATGCAGTGGCGGACCTATCCTTGTGTTGTGGTGGACCTGTCCTTTGACCAACCTATATCATCACTGGGCATTCATTATCCCTCTATTTTGAAAATCGATACGACCATTAAGCATCCAAAACAAACATCTGAACGTTCATTTCGGGCCTCCATCCCTTTGTTCTGAGAGTCATTTATCCTGAATAGTCTTTTGCTTGTTTCGAGAGCCATTCATCTATCTTGAGACACTCCCCATCCGTCCTGAACCCGCTTTCACCTCTGATCTTCGTTATCCCTTATAAACCTCATTGGAGTTGTCATCCGCATTGACCTAGGTATTCATCCCTAATCACAATCATCGTAACTGGCTTAGGATTGCTACCCGTCTTAAGTCAGTCATCCTTTTCAACCCAATCAATCCGCTTCTATCTCAAGTTGGATTCAGTGTCGTTATCATACATCCCCCTTCCAATCAATACCTAGTGTTACCAAGGATCCTTCTCAAACTTGGTTGTGGATCTCGATCTTCATCATATTTATCATCAAATCAATCCTAATCACTCGACCAATCCAACCCCCACATCATCAAATCTATCTGAATCAAAATCCAAAGCTTGGACTAATCCAGTGTCATCAAATCAATCCACCTCGGTCTAACCAATCGTCATCAACTAATCTCCCATCAAATTGAATCAATCCTTCATCATCAAGGTTTTCCAATATCCTGATCTACCTCATCATCTTGCATGCTCGTTCAGACCCGATCACAGGCAAAGAAAATGGCTGACCAACAAGCCCTGAATGCCCTATCAAACAATCCTCAAGATCCCAATAACACAATGAACATCCCTCACGATCCCCACAACGACACCTCATCACAATCCAATGTGGACGATCAAAACACGTCACCACCTGGGGAAGAAAACATGGCTGATCAACCTGAGCTCACATTCGAGGAACACTTTAGCAACCCTGTTAATGCACAAATGACAGAACGCATTCTCGAAAGACATGGTGACCAAATCTTGGCTCACTTGATTGACAAAGGTGTCAAACTGCCGTCAGGTGTCGACTTATCCAAGTATAGAACCTCTACATCTAATGTGCCCCAACGTTCACATGAAATCCCCAGTAGCTCGTATGTCCCCAACGTTCCTTCTGCAGAAGGTTGGCATCAACCTGAATTCGACAACGCTATCCTATATCCCATTGGCAACCCCACACATCCCGCTATCTTGGTCACGGGAACATCTCAAACCATCGATCCCAATGATCCTTTTTCCTATGGCATGCCACAAAATGTCCCACAACCGCAACCATTAATGCTACCAGCACCACTCCCCTCAAACCCGCTTCCTGTCAACACTGGGGGCAACCCTTTTGCCGCCTTGCCCCACCTCTTGGGGCTACCAATCCTCCACCATCGTCATTCCTACCTCAACAGCCGCCCCAATCCAACATCCCTCCTCCATCATCATTTAATCCTCCACCATTGTCCCAATCCAATATCCCTCCTCCATCGTCATTCAATCCTCCACCATCATCACAGCCCAATATCCCTCCTCCATCGTCATTCATACCCCAACAACCGTCCCAACCCAATATCCCTCCTCCATCATCATTCATACCCCAACATCCCTCGTCCATTGTCATTTTTATCCCAACAACCTCCCCAAGCCTATGCTCCCACTAGTGCTCAACAACCTCCCTTGCACAGCATCTCAATTGCACCTCCACCTCAACAACAACCATTGGTCAATCCCCTATTTTCAACACAACCATCACAACATCAATCGCAAGGGAATCAACCTCGGCCTTCAGCCTCGACCATATCTCCATTCCTTGCATCCATTTTACGCCCGCAAGCACAGCCGCCACATAACATCCCATCTCACCCACCGCAGCCGCCAACTATGCATCAACAACCACCCCATCATTACAACTATTATAACCAGCAACAATATCAACAACAACCCTCCTATGTAGCATCACAATAGTCATATCAGCACCCCCAATATCTGCAAGCTAATCAACAAAACCTTCTCCATACTTCCCAACAGTACGCCACCCATTACTACCCAACCAATTCATATCCAGCATCACAACATCAACCTCTTTATCAACAAGGTCCCTTGGCATACCAACAGGGGATACCACCTTCTCATTATCCATACACCCATCCCCAAGCATCATCCCAAGATCCACAATCGTCCTATCATCAATACCCATCAAACACACCGGCCAATGCGGACATCCTAGAAATCAAAGCCGCTCTAAAATATCTTCAGGTAGGGACTGGCAAACAATCGTTCAAATTTGAAGATATATGCCCATATCCGTATGATCCTTCCATCTCATTGATTCCCTTCCCCAAACATTTTGATATGCTGAAGTTTGACAAATATAAGGGGAACAAAGATCCTAAGGCCCACTTACAGGAGTTTTACTCCCAGTGTCAAGAGGTTCTCCACAATGACAACTACCTCTTGCACTTGTTTCCTCGAAGTTTGGGAAGCAACGCGCTAGGGTGGTTCATGACCCTCGAAAAGGGATCTATAAAATCTTTCGCAAACTTGTCAGAGAAGTTTGTCTCCTACTTCTCCTTCAATTTGGAGAAGGATACCGATACCTTGGATCTCCTCAAAGAGAAACAACGTGAAGGGGAAACCTTTACTAGCTACCTCTAGAGGTGGCGTGCCCTAGCAAGCCGAATGAAAACCCCTTTGAAAGAAAAGGACATGGTCACCCTCTTTGTGGAGAATTCTCATCCCGACATGGCCCATAACTTCCGCTTACACTGTGTCACCACTTTTGCGGAGGTAGTAGAAAAGGGACCCATCCTTGAGCGTGCCCTTGTTGCCAAGGGGCACATCAAAATATATAGTCAAGATAAGGAAAGGACATTCAATGACAAGCCACATTTTTGGAACAAGAACAAAAATGCAATCAATGATGGTGTCACTGATACTAAACATGTCCATGTTGCCAACACATCCCAGAAACAACAACAATCTATACCTAATGCCATATCCATGCCACAAGGGACACCCCGTCCTTCTCAACAGTCCAATGAAAATAACCAAGGGAACACTAAGCACTAGTATGCTCAACTAGGAGAACCCTTGAGTGTCGTCTTCAACAAACTGTTGTAGATCAGCTATCCGATCACCTACCCTGTCACCAAGCCACTCGATGAATCCAAACCTAAGCCCGCATGGTTTAGGGAGAATGAATATTGTGAGTTCCACAAAATCAAAGGACACTCTTTGAATAAGTGTCAGGGTCTAAAAAACTATGTCCAGGATCTCATAGATCGAGGCGATATCAAGGTCGACCCCAGTCAAGCTCCGTCATCCAATGCTCAATTGTAGATCTATCAAAACACCTTCCCAAACCATAATCAAGGCCCGAGCACCTCCAACAGTAATCCCCAAAATAACAGCATAAATAACATGAGCTATAAGAATGTATTATTCATTTACGAGGGTATTATTCATTACATTGAGCAGGTAGAACCTCGTGTATCCATGATACATGTCAAAGCTAAAGACCCTCAATGTGTTGTAACCACACGACGAGCCCGCATCACCGTTCCTGCAGCCACTGCACCTGCCCAACCGACTCTTGTAGCTTCCCAATACAATATCCTTGATCACTTAGGAAAGACCCCCGCACATGTCTCCATCTTGGATTTACTCAAGTCTTCCCCCGTGTATCAAGAAATCCTCAACAGAGCTCTACAGGAAACCCGTGTGCCTAATAATATGGATCCTACACAGTTCCAAGCCTTGGTAGGACACCTGGCTTCATCCCACCAACTACATTTCAACCAAAATGATATGCCCAACATTGACACCAATCAAAATCGCCCCCTACATATCGAATTCGTGGTTGCCTGGCATAAAATAAAAAGAGTCTTGGTAGATAATGGCTCTGCCCTCAACTTGTGCACCCTAAAATTCATAAAATAGGTGGGGTATACCCAAGCAGACTTAAGCAACCAAATCATTACAATCAAGGCTTATGATAATGTAGAAAGGAATTCAGAAGGGATCATCAATCTTCCTGTCCAAGTGGGGCCGGTGGTTCAGTACATTACCTGCCATGTCCTTGATCTGGACTTGCCATATAATATCCTCCTCGGCCATCCATGGCTCCATGCTATGCAAGCTATGCCCTCCACCTACCATCAGTGCCTCAAATTCCTAGTCAATGGACAAGAGGTCACCATCTATGCCGACCCCCAACCATTCGAATATTTCCATGCTCTAGAGGCATCATTCCCCCATTTACATTATTGTCCTGGGGTTGAAATGGGGGCATCTCAGTCATCATCCATTAATCCACCATCCACCGTAATAACCACTCCATCCTCTATTGATCCTACAATCAAAACAGTCCAGATCATTGACAAAGGGTGTGGAGAGTACGAAATGCATACTACTCTTAATATAGTGACCATGCCACCATCGCCACACGAGTATGGTCAACCTTCCCATGCTACCCCAAAGGAGGACAAGACTGTCACCTTCCGTGGCAAAAATATCCCTACCACCACCTTCATATCCCTAAGTATTAAGATAGATGCGCCAGAAGAAGACATAAGCCAATGGGTTTACCAAGAAGAGCCTCAGTTGGCAACTCCTCTCAAGGAATACTTCCAAGAAAAGTACCCCTAGCTGACAAAGTTTGTGGAAAAGCATAGCTATCAAGGCAGAGGCCTAGGAAAGCAAGAACAAGGACGATTACAACCCATTGATATGTCCCCGCTACCAAAACATGTGGGCATTGGGTATGACAGAAAGCAGAAAGGTCCCGAAACATCGTCTAATGCTTCCAATAGTGTAGTTGTGGACAACGGCTTATTGGAAGACATATCCAAGGAAGAATCCAACATACGTGCATACGATGACGTTGATCACGCCGATCTATCTTCCATGTTTGAATGCCTATCCATCTACACTATTAACCTATCCCTTTGCCATCCTGAGCTCATTGATTGGGACCTACAAAATAGCACACCTGTCAGTATGTCTGTGGATACATATGTCAACCTCATGGGATTGGGGGAGGATGAACACTCCAGTTGCAAAAATGAGAATAAGAAAAATAAAAAGCGGTCATCTAGTGAAAACCTCCCTGAGGCACTTCCTGACCTGGAAAAAGTAAAAATAAAGGACGCATCTGATGGCGAAAACCTCGAAGAGGTGCTAGAGGATGGAGATGTTCATCTTCCCCTTATGGGAACTCAGTTATCTGCCTGATCACCTATTCTGATTGAAGAGACTCAAGAAGTCAATCTAGGAACTGCTGAAAGTCCTAAAGTCACCTATGTAGCCAAGTCACTCTCAGAGCAAGAGTACCCGGTCATCATACAACTACTTCAAGAAGTAATTGTTAACTTTGCTTGGTCATACTCCGACATGCCAGGCTTAGATCTCGCCTTAGTGGTTCATCACCTAGACATCCACCCAGACGCTAAGCCTGTCAAGCAAAAACTCTGCAAGATGCATCCGCAAGTCGCGTTGTTGGTCAAGAAGGAATTGGAGAAGTTACTAGAGGCTGGATTTATCAGACCAATTGACTACTCTGAATGGATCTCCAACATAGTGCCAGTCGCTAAACCAAATGGTGACATTCGGGTCTGCATGGACTTCAGGGATCTCAACAAAGCCTGCCCAAAAGATGACTTCCCCCTACCCAATATTGACATGTTGGTCGACCTAACAGCAGGACATGAGATGTTGTCCCTTATGGATGGCTTCTCTGGGTATAACCAGATCCGAATCACACCTGAGGACCAACACAAAACCACCTTCACAACTCCTTGGGGCACTTTCTGCTACAATGTTATGCCCTTCGGTCTCAAAAATGCAGGGGCAACATATAAGAGGGAAATGACGGTCATCTTCCATGACCTCATACACATCATCATGGAGGACTATGTCGATGACCTATTGGGAAAATCCAGAACACAAGCAGAACATCCTGCCATCCTGAAAAAGATATTTGAGCGGTTAGAGCACTACAAGTTGCGACTGAATCCAAAAAAGTGTGTCTTTGGGGTCACTTCCAGAAAGTTGCTGGGTTTCATAGTCTCTCGCAGGGGCATTGAGGTTGATCCCGCTAAGGTAAAAGCTATCCTGAACATGCCACCTCCATGCAATCTCAAACAGTTAAGAAGCCTTTAGGGAAAAATGCAGTCCATCCGTCGGTTCATAGCCTAGCTGGTAGAAAAGTGTTAGCCATTCACTCATCTTCTAAAAAAAGATTCAGCCTTCCGATGGAACCAACAGTGTCAGATGGGGTTTGATAAAATTAAGGAATATTTAGCCCATCCACCAATATTGATGCCACCTATTCCCGGCAAACCCCTCTTGCTCTACATCTCTGCCACTTCAGTCGCATTGGGGGCATTGTTGGCACAACATGATGAGTCGTCGAAAGAAAGGGCAATCTACTACATCAGTCGGACATTGGTTGGCTACGAGCTAAACTACTCCCCCATGGAAAAATCCTATCTTGCACTCGTCTTCAGCACACAAAAACTTTGACATTACATGCTTAGCCACCGAGTAAAATTAATCACCAAGATCGATCCATTGAAGTACATGTTATCTAAAACCACTCTGACGGGCCGCATGGCTAAGTGGGTCATGCTCCTCAGTGAATTTGATATAGAATATGTGGACCGCAAGGCTATCAAAGGGCAGATAATTGCAAACCAGTTAGCGGAAGCTCCTCTAGTTGACACTCACCCATTGATCACAGAATTCCCTGATGAGGAAGTCTTCTCAGTTGAGGAAACCCCCACGTGGACACTGTATTTTGATGGATCATATACACATAATGGATCAGGGGCAGGAATTTTATTAGTTACCCCTCAGGGTGACTACATTCCCAAGTCATTCAGGATCGCATTCCCATGTACCAACAATATGGCAGAATACGAAG
The DNA here is from genome assembly GCA_007258455.2 of Sequoia sempervirens. NCBI lineage: Eukaryota > Viridiplantae > Streptophyta > Pinopsida > Cupressales > Cupressaceae > Sequoia > Sequoia sempervirens. Next base: position 50,225,781 of record VDFB02000363.1, on the reverse strand, counting down.
CTCTCCTCACTGGCCTCAAACTTGTGAAACAGTGGCGCATAACTCAGTTGAAAGTCTTTGGTGATTCCCTGCTAGTCATTAGGCAAGTTAATGATGAGTTCCTGACCAAGGATGATAAGTTGTTACCCTACAAGTGCATGGTGGATGATTTCAAGAAATATTTCACCTCTATACAATTTGAACAAATTCCCAGGATACGAAATAAAGCAGCTGATGCGATGGCCACTATTAGCTCCCTCCTAGACATGCCCAAGGACCAAACAGAGTGTGAGTTTCTTGTAGAACAAATTTTAATCCCAGCATATGATATCCCTGAGACCGACATGGTGTATGAAATTGTGGGTCCCACCTCCCCATGATACCAAGACATCTATACCTACCTTCGTGATAACATTATACCCCCAAACCTTACCTGTAACCAATGCGAATCCTTCATTCATCACTCTTCCCGATACGTCATCGTCAGTGGTACGCTTTATCATCGCGGGTATGATGGAATCCTCCTCAGATGTCTGAATGAGACCGAATCCCATACTACATTAACGGAGGTACATGGCAGTGTTTTTGGAGCACATTCAAATGGTATGGCCCTCGCCAAAAGGATCTTACGAGCTAGGTATTATTGGCCTGCACTGGAACACGATGCTTGCAAGTTTGTAAAGAAGTGTCTTCCATGCCAGCAACATGCAGATTTAATCCATGCCTCAACACAAGATCTTCAGCCTCTCCTGGCACCATGGCCCTTTTCTCAATGAGGTTTTGACTTGATTGGCAAGATTCACCCACCATCATCCGACGGCCATACATTCATAATCACCGCCACTAAGTATTTCACCAAGTGGGTAGAGGCAATGCCCCTCTCACAAATCATTGGCATTCAGATCTCCAAATTCATCCTTTACCATATTCTCTATAGATATGGTATCCCGTCCACCATCATTTTTGACAATGGAAAACCATTCAAGAACCAAGCCATGAAACACCTATGTGATACCTTCCATATTCAGCATCGTTGGTCAACGCCGTATTACCCCCAAGGTAATGGTCAGGCGGAAGCGACCAACAAGACCCTCATCCGTATTCTCAAAAAGGTTGTCAATAACACTAGATGAGATTGGCATCTCCATATTCATCCTGCCCTCTGGGCATATCGTACATCCATCCGCACCCCGACAGGTGCCACCCCCTACTCTTTGGTGTTTGGTGCTGAAGCTATCTTGCCAATCAAGGTTGAACTTCCATCATTGAGAATCTCTCTTAAGAACCTTATCAGCGAAGAGGATGCTTGTGTTGCACGGCTTGCACAGCTAGAGTTACTAGACGAATGAAGAATAAAGGCCTACGACCATCTGCAAGCATACCAGAATGGCCTCAAGTGTAGTTACAACAAGAAGGTTCACTCTCGCCAATTCCAAGTGGGTGAGCTTTTCCTTAAGGAGAACCAACGTACTCAGCAAGATCGAGACAAGAAAGGAAAATTTGAGGCAAATTGGTTGGGGCCCTATATCATAACTGCTAAATATGGATCTGGGGCATACAGGTTGACTACTCTTGAAGGAGAACCCCTTGACGAGCCTATCAACATCATGCATCTCAAGAAGTTCTATGCCTAAATCTGCTCAGTTACCCCACCGGGTCAAAAATAAAAAAAAATAAAAAAAATCAAAAAGTCAAAGAAAAAAAAGTCAAAAAAATCAAAAAATAGTTAAGAGAAATAAATTCGTCCTATGGTGAAAACCACTTTTTCGTGGCACCCTGCATAAGTATGGGTGGTGAAAACCTGGGAGCAGGCATCATCCATAGAGGGCTTAATCATTATCTACCTGACATCCTAGTTATTTTATGCCGACTTCCGCACTATTGCCCTCACCCATCTAGCCTATCCCCCATTTTTGAGCTTTTCAATATCCCACTATGAGCTTCCGTCATTCATGGTCGTGTCCTCGAGTAGGGTCATCCATCGCATCGGTCTTCACCTAGGTCCCATCCTGTCATGACCGTCAGTCAAACTACGTTGCCCCTGTGCTGTCACGTAGGCAAGGTTGATCATTCGATTCACCCTCGAGGCATTTGTCCCTCATCATCAGTTCCCATTTATCTTCTTTTTGCTTTATCCATGGTCTTTTTTGGAACTACAAGGACTCTGCGCTTTCACATAGGCAAGGCTAATCTATGATCGGCCTCCGAGCCCCTAGGTCTGTAGGTTATGTCAGTCTTTTGTGTATCGTTATCAAGTTATGCCCACATCTAACCGGTTCTTAACAAACAAAATTCCCTTGTGTTACAAGATCTTGTCCCTCAGTAATATCCCACGCCCACTGGGTCATCTTATTTTGCATCCATCTTTGGTCTCAACAGGATGAATCCTTCCTAGCAGGCCTCATCAATCACATCCATCACCATGATCCTATGGCAAAGGACCTATTGTCTTGATTTTGATCTTTTGATGCTTTCGGATTTTGTTTATCATTTTGGGTTCCTTCCTATCACTTGTCAGGGTCGCCTTGGTCCACCATACCAAGGCGTGCTTTGCCCTGTCAAAATGGGGGCATACCTTATTTTTTTTGTTTTGGTTGTTGTCTTTTCGGTTGTCCCTCGTAAGACCCACCGAGATCTCCAAGGTCTTGTGTTACGCTAGGACAACTTTGTGTGTTTGTGGTTATTACAACACTCAGCCTGACCGCGGTCATCACGACCTCGGGGTGTTGGGATAACCTTATTGTTTGTTGTGTTTGTTTCATGCGTAGAGTACTCGCTCGCCTTGGTCTTCTATATCAAGGTGCTTGGTACCATACACTATAGTAAAATCAATGCTCCAAAGATGGAAAAATCTCATTTTCACTGCATTTCCACCACTTTGCATGCACCCTTCATTTCCATCATAACCACCGCTTATGATTTCAGTTGTGCAAGTACTCTCGTTCTTTGTTCCTCTCGTCGGTCCTCTTCCTCTCAGGATATTAATGGTTGTTTTTGGCAAATGCAATCTTCCATCTGCCTATCGCCTACCCGCATCCTCATAATGATCCTTATTGACATTTAGGTGCACTGTAAGCATTTACCTTTTTGCATCCATAAATCATACATCATAAATTATATAAACATGTGCATCCATAAATCATACATCATAAATCATATAAACATGTGCATCCATAAGCCATACATCATAAATCATATAAACATGTGCATCCATAAATCATGCATCATAAACCATATAAACATGTGCATCCATAAATCATACATCATAAATCATATAAACACGTGCATCCATAAATCATGCATCATAAATCATATAAATATGCGTAATTCATCCATCCACATATGCATCCATACATCATGAATCATAGCAACGTTTACATCGATCATAAATCATCCATCCATAAAAACATAAATCATAAAGCATCAATCATCCATATAAACATGTGTATATATATGTCTATGGAACCACATCATGAATCATCTCATATAGCCACATAAAGGAAACATCATACATAATGTCAATAAAGGCCATCGCATAATCAAAATAATAAACATCATGTCATAATACAATATATCTCCATCATATATCGCCTAATAAGATACAAAATCCAGAGATGTGGATCACTTCTGCCCTTTGGCGACATGCACAAACCATCCATCCTGTATCTGCCAAAAATAACCAATGTCCTGCATCTGACTGCTCTACTGTGAGCTGCCCACATCTGACCTCTGTGGAGAATCGGGTGCTGGCCCTCTGTGTGCTAGAGTCCCCTGGTACTCACGGGTGGGTGTCCCCTGGTACTTACGGGTGGGTGTCCCCTGGTAACTGCCATATGGAGACAGAGTCCGCCGGTAATCGCTGAATCCCCTAGTGCGTGTCCCTAGTGACTGAGACAACCCTGGTAGCTGTGGAGCCTGACTGACGTAGCGTGCAGTGCGCTACGCTGGATCTAGAACAACTTGCTCATATACCCCTCTCCAATAGCTAGCCTGCTGCATAAACTCATCCCTCTACCCAGCTATCAGTCTCGCGGCATTCCGCTCATGCCTATATCAATTCTTGGTCTGCACTGATAGCCCTCTGCTCTCGTGCCCAGGCCTCCTGAGCTAATATCAACTGTTGTATCTGCTCTGCACCTCTATCCCTCTCTGCCTGCATCGCCTGTAACTATGTGTGCAGCTCCTACACATTTGTCCCTGGACCTCCCCCCTCAATCAGCACCCTCTGCAACTGAGCACGCGCTACATCCCTCTCGCCCTGTAATGTCTGCATACGCAACTCTGCGACATCCCTCTCCCTCTGTGCCGCCTGCCCCCGTGCCACCGCTACATCTCTGTCCCTCTGCAGGGCCTGTAATCTCAGCTCAGCTGAATCTCGCTCTCGTCGTAAGCTAGATGCATGCGCTGTCACTGTATCTCTCTCTCTCTGCAAAGAAACTATGCCTCTACCTCGACCACCTACCTCTTGCTCTGGGCTACCTGCACCTGTGCCTGTAACACATCCCTCCCAGCCTCCAACACCTCCACCTGTGTCTGGGCCACACCTCTCTCTGCCTCCACTGTGCGCACCCTATCCCTGAGCTCAGCTAGCTCTCTCTACATGCTCTTTGTATCCCCTGTCTCTTTGCTGCCAGCCTCCTGTGCCACCCCCTCTCCCACCAAACCCAATCCCTCCATCTGTATCATCTGGCTATGCACCTCTGCCCGTAACCTCTCCACCTCTACCCACAGGTCCATAGCCTCATGCCGGCTCTCATCTCTCTCCCCCACCAATCTCTGCTCCTACTCTACTGCGAGCCTAACTAGCTCCATGTAGTATCTCTCACCCTGAGCAAATTGGACCTGCCACTCATCCCTCTCTGCCTCTACTGTGAACCGCTCTGCCCCTGCCTCATGCGCCCGCTGCTCGCTCCGTCGCAGCCTCTCCACTGTCTCTCTCAACACTGCCATTGGATCCTCCCCTGTAGGTGGTGCCACTACTAATGGTGCTACATCATGCACATCTGAGTCAACCTCCATCTTCCGCGGATGGTACCCCTCACTCTTGGCTGAGTACCCCTCACTCTCCATCTCGTCCAGATCTATCACCCTAGGAGCTCCCTGCTATGGCTGTCCTCCTCTGGCCCTGGTTGTCTCCTGTCTCCCCTATCCTCCTAGGTCTCTGTCCATCTCCTCTTGGGCTCCATATGCCTCCTCCCCTCCAGCTGTCTCTTGTCCCTCCTATCCTCCTAGGTCTCTGTCCATCTCCTCCTATGCTCCATATGCCTCCTCCCCTCTAGCTATCTCCTATCCCTCCTGTCCTCCCAGGTCTCTGTCCATCTCCTCCTAGGCTCCATATGCCTCCTCCCCTCCGGCTATCTCCTGCCCTCCTAGGTCTTTGTCTCTCTCCTCTCTGGCTCTGTCAGCCTCATCCTCTGCCATCTCCTCCCCTCTGGCCCTACTGGGCTCCCCCTGTGTGCCCTGTGATCCTCCTTAGACTCTCGGCCTCCTCCCGCCCGCTTCCTCGGCCCCAGCCCCTCACACCTCCTTAGTCTTAGCCCCTATCCCCTTTGCTTTGTCTCCTCCCCGACCCCTCCACTGTCGTAACCTCCTCCGTCTGCCTATCACCTGCTCCTGTACCCCCTGTCCTCCTCTCCCCCCCTCAGCAGTCTGGGCAACCTAATCACCCACACTTACTCCTCGTCCTCTGACCCAAATCCTCGTGCCTCCTCAATCGGCATGGCTGGTGTAATCCACTCCACTGGATGTCGCCTGAACCACTCCCCATATCGATCTATCATCCCTGCATCTCATGGCCCCTCTTGCCTATCCGGGTAGGGCTTGAACACCAGTCTCTCAATGTCACTCCAGATGCTGCGCAGATTCAGCCTGGCTCCCCATAGTCGCTCCCGTACTTGTCATGTGAATCTCACCCGACCTGCTGGAATATCCTGTCTAACCCCAAACTATCTCGTCACCTGATCCAGTCGATGCAACTCCACTATGTATGGCCTGCTCCCAATAATGTAGCATCGAGTAAAGAAATAACCACTATATAGCCCCTCCTCCCTCGACCACCCCCTAAATCGCCACATCATATATGGCCTCCACACTATATCCACTGCCTGCACATCATCAAACTGCCTCCTCCATATGTCCACCTCCTGCATCTCTCGATACCACACTAGCACCCCTACCTCTGCTCCCCACCACCATGCCACGGGCTGCGTGTCATCCTCCTCCCCCACCCTCACCATAATCGGCCTGGTAATGCTGATATACTCCCAGGCCCACACCTGTAGCAATGTCACATGTGTCACACTCAACTGTTTCTTGTAACAAATCACGTGTATGTCCCGATACAGCTGAGCTAATATGCACGTCCCCCATGCAAACTGTCCCTCCCAGCCCTCGATGATATGCCGGATCACCTCGACCGACCTCATAGGCAAATACCAACGACCCCAATCTAGTAGTAGTATACCACTAATCAACCCGGCTAGGTATAGTGATAGTACCGGTACCCTGCATGATACCATCCTATCCACATCTAACTGCCCCCACTGCACTGGTAGCTCATCACTACCAAACACCACGTGCACGGACTCCTCCAGCGCCTCGTCCTCTGACCAACACTTGCTAATCGAGAGCCCTGATATTAGGAGCCTCAGGATCTGCCACACGTCCTCTAGTGTCACCGTCATCTCCCCTATCGGTAGGTGAAATGTCGACATCTCTGAATCCCATCGCTCTATCAAGGCTATCAACATGGCCCCATGGGCCTTGATCGTCGGATATGTCAGCATGTGTAATAATCTGGCCTCTGCTAGCCTCTGATGATCCTCCCTGATCATCCTCACCATGCATCTCCTCAGCACCTCCAATCGCCTCTCTCGAATGCGCAAAATCCCTATTTTCTGCACACGTGAAAACACGTCTTTGTCATTTTCATTTTCATGTGCCCCCCATCGTTCTCGGCTTTAACCATCCTCCCCCCCCATTTTCCCCTACCCGCCGCCTCCCCCCATTTTCCCATCCCCCCATTTTTCCCTCCGCCCCCCCCATCCTCTCTCCCCCATTTCCTCCTCCCTCCCTCTTTTCTCCCATTTTCCCATTTTCCCCCATTTTTCCATCCCGCCACTCCCCTATCCTCTCCCTTCCCCCATTTTTCCCTACCCCAACCCCCATCCTCCTCCACTCCCTCCCATTTCTCCCCATTTTCCCATCCCCCACCCTACCTATCCCCCTATCCTCTCCTTCCCCATTTTTCCCTACCACCAACCCCCATCCTCCTCGCCTCCCTCCCCTTTCTCTCCCCATCCCCCAATCCTTTTCCTTCCCTCCATTTTTCTCCCCCATCCCCCACCCCACCTATCCCTCCCTATCCTCTCCTTCCACCCATTTCCTCCTCCCTGCCCCTTTTTCCCCTATTTTCTCCATTTTCCCCCATTTTCCCATCCCCCACACCCCTATCCTCTCCTTCTTCCCCCATTTTTCCCTACCCTAACTCTCCCCCATCTCCCTCCCTCCTTTCTCCCCATTTTCCCATTTTCCTCATCCCCACACCACCATCCTTTATCCTCCCTTCCCCTCATTTTTCCCTACCCCAACCCCTCATCCTCCCTTTCTCCCCCATTCCCATTTTCCCCATTTTCCTATCCCCTCACCCTACTATCCTCTCCTTCCCCATTTTCCTTACTCCCCAACTTCTATCCTCCCTTCCTTCCCCTCCCTCCCCGCGCCGCTAGACTGGTCACCACCGGGTAGCGGTGGACCCGTCACGGATTGGTAATATTGCCCGCGGCGAATCGCCCTCCCCGTGGTGGCGGATCGGGTTCGCCGCGCTGGCCGCAGTTGCCCGCCCGCGGTGGCGGATCGTCTACTTCGGCACCGCCAGCCGCCAGGCGCGATCGGGTCTGCCCGCGACGGCGGCAGACTTATCCGCCGCCCGCATGCAGGACGCGGGTTCGCCACACTTCTGCCTCCTCCGGCGTGCAACCCGATGCATTTATCAAAAAACTTTTTCCTACCCATTTGCCCTTTCAACGCCCCGAACAAAACCCACGTTTTCGTTTTCTAAAAATATTTGTGTAAATGACTAAAAAACACAAAGTTTGGTTTTGAGCTAACATGGCAGGGTACGACACGGTGGGTGAAAAATATGCGTCTCTCGTCCACCCGGTGGATGACGTCACTATCGTACTCCGGCATGGTGTCTAATCTCGCTCACCTCCTTTTCTTCCTCTCCTCCTTCTCCACTTGCCAGCTGTCACAATGAGCCCAAGGTAAGTCCACAATTACCTTTTATCCCTTTTCACCTTTTCCCTCCTTTTTCACCTTAGGGTCTTTTTTTTTTTTAACCCAAAAATTCCTCCGGTTAATTCAGTCAACCTCTTTCTTCTCAGGGCCACCATTCGCACACTGTTTGTCTGATTGACTCTGTTCAAACACCGTTCTTCTCATTTTTTCGTGCTCTTTCCAACATGTACCACTCCATACTTTCGAGAAGTTGACTGGGGCTCCCTTTTCCTCCCCCTTCCCCCTTCTCGAGGGGGCATACCCTACCATTCCCTCCTAACCCGTCGCTCTAAGCCTACCTTTGCTTGACTGGGGCATCCTCTCCGCATTCCCTCCATTCGGGGTAGCTCACGCGCACTCCCCCATGCTGGGGCATCTCCTTTTCTGGTCTCTTCCTCTATAGAGTCATTTGCATTCTGTTTTTCTTTGAAACCCTATTAGTCTAGTAGTATTTCAAAGAGGGGAAAAATGTAAACGCCCAATTTGATCACTTCCATATGATCAAACGCATCTCCTTATTCATTTGGTTCCTCATCCCCTCTGTCAATATTAATTAAACTAGTTGTTTAATTAATACCCTGCATCTTGCACAAAGGTCTTAAAGTATTTAATTTAATACTTTGCCCCTCTTCCTCCTCTAAATTAAATAAATATGCCCTTTTATTTAATTTAGTCATATTCCCCTTTTAAAATTCATTTTTAATTCATCTTTTCTCTCTCATGGTCACATCCTCCAACTTTATTGAAGATTATTGCAGAAATCAAGATTCATTTCATCATGTCAAAGATGTATTTACTATTGTATCATGCTTGTTTTTGAGCTAATATTTTGATGTAGTGTTCAAGATCTATCAAAGAATATCAAAGGCATCAAGATCTACATTCATTGAGGCCACTTCATGCTAGATTCTAGATTTTTTATCCAAGGTTTCAATTAAGGTTTCAATGTTTCATCATAAGGTTTAATTAACAAAACGAGGTTTGACCAAGGAAAACCTCTATTCCCTATCAAAACAACATTTTTCTCTCTTTGATGTGTGATTGTAGATTTTAGGTTCAAGATCATTTGAAGATAAAAATTGAAGAAAGTTGCAAAGTTGTCTAAGTTGCAAGAAAAGTTGTCAAATCATGGAAACTAATCTATAGGTTTTATTGTTCACTTTCTGACATTGAACAACTGGAATCTAGGAGTGTAGATCTGGTAGAACAGAACCCATAAAGTATTTTCTAGGAGCCCTAGCCAAGACCCATTCTCCATAGGGTGAATGAGTCCTTAGTGAGGTATGAAAAAGCATCTTTGGTCACAAGTACACAACATTTTACCCTGTACAAATCTGCATTTTGATATCTATCCTCTATAACACATATTTTGAATGAAATACGGAAAATAGGTGCATAATACATTTCATTTCCATAAATCTATTTTTCTTCTTTTCAATAGATCTACAAACTTGCATGAATTGGCTTCAATGGATGTGGATCTTGATCATGAAAATTTTCTAGAAACAATTCTTTTCATATGCTTGAATAGATTTTGAACTCTACATCACCTTATTAGCTCAAATAACATGTATGATGCAATAAACCTTTGAAATAATGATAGGAATCTTGATTGCTACAATAATATTCTACAAATTTTCCCTTGAATTCCTACAAAATTCTCTTGAATTTCTCTTGATCTCATAAACTTGCTATAAGGGTGCTCACATCAAAATTGCTAGGAAGTATTAGGATGAAACATAGTGAAATGACCTTGTATTTAAACATATCTTAACATTAATTCCCAAAATTTAAATATCACTAAATGAAATTTAATTTTGGATTTTAAATTACTAAAATACTATCAAAAACATATTTTAAAGGGGGGTCCTATGTATAAGTTAGGACCCATTCACCTTATGGAAAATTGGTACTAGGCCACTGGTGTAGGGGCACCATGTCAAATCGTGTAAATATGATCAAATAAGGTATTATGATAGGTTTTAGGTGTTTTGAGTCTAAGGTCATGGAATAAGGTCATAAGAGACCATTTGAGATGTAAGTAGAGTCATTTGGGTTTATTCTTACTAATGTTGCAAAATCTTGAAAAAGTTGTCATATGCAAAATTGAAAAAATGCAAAAATTGGAAGACCAATGGTCAAATAGGTTCAAAAGGTTGTTTGAGCCAGTTGGATTGGTTATTTTTTGGTTTGTAAAGTTTAAAAGGACTCACATAATTTGAGGCAAGCTTCTAAAGTTGTTTTTGAAGTGAATATAATAAACAAAAACTTTGCTTTCCTGAAAATATTATGTAATTTGCTACTATAGGTGTGTGTACAGGTTCGTACTAAACATTTACATTCTAAAAGAAATTAAACCTAGTGGAGGCATGAAGTAAATGCATTTTGGGCTTGATTTGATTGAATTTCATAAATTTTGAAGAGATTTATTAGCAATTTTTTGTAGGTTTTCTGTAAACCTCGTTTAAGGGTTTGAGGGTGAATAAAATGTATTAATGACCCATTCCAATGATATAATTGCTTGAAACTTCATGGAATGGGTACATTAGGGTAGGGATTGATGTTATAATAGGTTTTAGGAGCAGGAGTAGGGTTTGATAAGAATTTGATGTTTCGCTAGTTATAATTACATGGGTTTTGGCTTGAAATTGATGGTTAAGAGTTGGAGTTGGGAGTTGATTTGAGAAGTTTGTGCAGACCTAATGTGGTGTTTTTTATGTGTTTATGAAGTGTTTTTAGGTTAGGAGAATGGAGATTCAATAAACTCCTAAATGAGCATGCCTAAATAGGCTTAAGTGAGGGTTTGTAATTAGATTAACTTGTGGTGGTTTTCTATTAATACAATTTGTGGATTTAGTCCATTTGTGACCCGTTGAGAGTATTAGAATTAAGTTTAGTTATTTGGGTGAAGAATTTTATAGGGTTTCTTTGTAAAACAGGGCTAATTGAATCACTGTCCAATGTAGCAGCAGTATTTAGGGTGGTTTGTTAGAAAATAATCATACCTACAAGTTTGATATGTGGTGGAAATCCCAAAAGGGTATTTGAAGTGGGAATTGGTTTGTGGGTTTGAGGTTTAATCTACAAATTGTGGTAGGAAGAGGTAGTTTGGAATACTACAAGGAAATGTGAGTGGATGGTGAATAAGACACCATATTGAGGTTTCTGTGATTGAAAGATTGTTTGAAACTAATTCAATTGTGATTGTTTGAAGTTTGTCACATTTCTCTACATCAATTGGTATCAAAACATAGGTTTTGGATCTTTTGAAGGGGAAATATTAAAGTTTGAAGAAAGAAAAGTGGTGAGTTGAAAAAACAAGATGCCTCCTAAAGGAAGTGGATCCCTTGATAGGGAAAGAAGGTTGTTAAAGGAATCACAAGAAGCATTGTTATCCAGGTTTGTAGCATTAGAGACCAGTCAAAGGATAGGAAAGGCCACTGAAGAGGATGAGGATGAAAACCCTCCAAGTAGAGTCGAAAGGAGATGATGAATTGGACCCTTATGAGAGAATTATGGTGAAAATGCTCAAGGTTGTTAGAAGAGATGCTTCTAGTGAGAAAATAGATTTTCCAATGAATAATAGAAATTTGGATGCTGAAGAGGTATTGGATTGGATTGATGCAATGGAAAATTACTTTGAGTACAAGGAGGTTGCAAATAATCGGAAGGTAAAGTTTGCTAAAACCAAGTTGAAAGGTCATGTTCTGACATAGTGGAATTATGTTCAAGAAGAAAGAGTGAAAAAGGGGAAAAACAAAAATTAGTTCATGGGATAGGATGGTGTCAAAGCTAAAGAGCCAATTCTTGTCAGGTGATTATGCTATACAAACTTTTAAGAAGATACAAAACTTAAAATAGAATGAAAAGGATATCATAGCTTACATTGAAGAATTTCACAAATTAAGTATCAGGGCTAGTCATGTTAAAGATGAAAATGAAAAGATAGCAAGGTATATGTGTGGGTTAATATTTCAAATTCAAGATGAATTAAGTTTGGCTACTCCTACGATGGTTGAAGAATGTTTTTCAGTTGGATGCTAGAGAAAAAGAGAAGTTAGAAAGAAGGAAAGAAAGACAAGGAAAAGGCAGCACTAGTAGAGGAAGAGTTTCAAGGAAGTTCTATGAAGACCAAGAAGATGCAAGTAAAAGAAAAGACCAACTTGTTGATCAAAGATGTGGATTCAGAGGCTTTAGAGGAGGATTTGGTGGAGGTAGAAGTTCTAGTACTTTTTCAAGAAGATGTTATCATTGCAATCAGTTTGGCCATCAAGCATGGAAGTTTCTAGAGAAACAAGGTTCTACTTCAACTGGTGGTGATAAGAGAGTTTAGTTGGTGCAAGAGGATGATTGTGAAAGTGTTAACTCTCCTAATCAGCTTGTTGCTCCAAATTTTGGGGAATCCTTGATGGTTAGAAGAAAACTCCTCAAAGCATCCAAGAAGAAAGAATCAACACAAAGGATAACACTTTTCAAGACCATTTGTAAGTGAAAGCTAAAGGTATGTAAAGTAGCAATAGACGTTGGAAGCAAGTTGATAATATGGTATCTATAGAAATGGTTGATAAACAAAATTTGAAAAGATACCCCATGAAAAACATTATAAAGTGTCTTGGTTGAATAAAAATCAATCTGTTTTGGTGAATGAGCAATCTTAGATTGAATTCAGTATAGGTGGATATAAGGAAAAAATTATTTGTGATGTGTTTCCTATTGATGTGTGTCATTTGTTGCTTGGGAGACCATGGCAGTTTGATAGGCATGCAATTTATGATGGTAGAAACAATAATTATTATATTGAAAAGGATGGAAACACTTTCACTTTGACTCCATTGGTACAAAATGATAAAGTACAAGGTAAGGTAGCAAAGGTGATCACGTTAGGAAAGAAAGAGTTTATCAAGATAGAGGAAGACAAGAATATGGAAGTTGCAGCCACTTCAAGACTTCAAGATGCTAAGATAGCAGATTTGGAGATTGATTCAATGTTGGGAAGAAAAGATGATGAGTTGGTGTCAAAAAAAGGTAAAGAAAAGGTCAAGGATGAATTAATTGTGGCAATACAAAATTGGTTGGAGAGGCATGTTGAGGTCATTTTAGAAAGAGTTTTTTGTTCTTTGGTTTCAAAAGAGGCTAGTGGGTAGTCAAATTTTGTCACTACAAAGGTTTGTAAATCTAATAATACAAAGGTTCTAGGGGAAGAGAATTTGAGGAAAGGTATGAAAGGTAAAGGTAAAGAGGTGAAAGGTGAGTTGCCAAGAGATGTGGCCAAATTTGATTACACAAGGAGAGTAAAGAAGAAGGCATAACTTTACAAGGTACAAGAAGGTGTGGTAGTAGATATGGAATCCATTTTGATAGCATTTTCAGAGTAGCATAGATCAAGAATCACACATCAAGTGTAGAACAACATTTTCAAATAAGGAATTGGTCAAAGGGAAGAGACAATGCATGTTTCCAATACTTGAATCATTGGAAGGGGTCACCAGGTGGAGATCATTGAATGATAAGAGGAAGCATGCTTTTTATGTAGTACAGTCCTCAAGGGACTTGAGTTCTTTTCAGTCCGAGTGTATGGTGCAGGGGCACCATGTCAAATCATGTAAATATGGTCAAATAAGGTCTTATGGTAGGTTTTAGGTGTTTTGAGTCTAAGGTCATGCAATAAGGTCATAATAGACCATTTGAGATGTAATTAGAGTCATTTGGGTTTAGTTTTACTAATGTTGCAAAATCTTGATAAAGTTGTCATATGCAAAATTGCAAAAATGCAAAAATTGGAAGCCCAACGGTCAAATAAGTTCAAAAGGTAGTTTGAGTTAGTTGGATTGGTTAGTTTTTGGTGTGTAAATTTTTAAAGGCCTCACACAATTCAAGGAAAGCTTCTGAAGTTGGTTTTGAAGTGAATACAATAAACAAAAACTATATTTTCCCAAAAATCTTGTGTAATTTGTTGCTACAGGTGTGTGTATGGGTCCATACTGATCATTTATGTTCTAAAAGATATTGAACCCAGTGGAGGAATAAATTAAATACATTTTTGGCTTGATTTTATTGAATTTCATAAATTTTGAAGAGATTTATTAGCAATTTGTTGTAGGCAGTCTGTAAACCTCATTTGAGGCTTTGAGGGTGAATAAAATGTATTAATGATGCATTCCACTAGTAGAATTTATTGAAACTTGGTGGAATGGGTACATTAGGGTAGGGCTTGATGTAATAATAGGTTTTAGGAGTAGGGAACAGGGTTTGATAAGATTTTGATGTTGCCCTAGTTGTAATTTCATGGGTTTTGGCTTGAAATTGATGGCTAAGAGTTGGAGTTTGCTTAAAATGCAATGATAAAGGTTAGGAGTTGATTTGAGAAGCTTTTATAGACCTAATTTGGTGTGTTTGATGTTTTTATGAATTGGTTTTAGGTTAGGAGATTGGAGATTCAATAAACCCATGCATGAGCATGCCTAAATAGGCTTAAGTGAGGGTTTGTAATTAGATGAACTTGTGGTGGGTTTCCATTGATAAAATTTGTGGATTCAATCCGTTTGTGACATGTTGGGAGCATTATAATTGAGTTTGGTGATTTGGGTGAAGAATTTTATAGGGTTGCTTTTTACAATAAGGCTAATTGAGCCACTCTCTAGCCTAGCAGCAAAATTTAGGGTGGTTTGTTACAAAAGAATCATACCTACAAGTTTGATATGTGGTAGAACTCCCAAAAGGGTATTTGAATTGGGAATTGGTTTGTGGGTTTGAGGTATGATCTATAGATTGTGATATGAAGAGCTAGTTTGGAATACTATAAGGAAATGTGAGTGGATGGTGAGTAAGGCACCATATTGAGGATTTTGTGATTGAAAGATTGTTTGAAACAGATTGAATTGTGATTTTTTGAAGTTTTTCTCCCTGGTCTGCATCAACCACCTACCTAGGACACACATTGCTTAGTGTTAAACATAGTTTAAATTAGGGTCCTAGGTCTAGCCACTACTAAAACATGAGATCGAGATCATTTAAACATACCTTAATTCTGAATTTCAAGCCTATCCCTCATTGTATGAAAGCCCTTATTCTCTTTTCTATGCATACATGCTTTAAAACATGAACAAGACCTCACTATTCACACACTATTATATGTTTGATATGGTCATTGATATCTTCTTGGAACTATTGTGGATAATAAACCATTTATAATGCTTGGCATCCACAAATTCGAGCAATTGTATATAGCCTATGACCCTTAACTAAAAGCACACATCTCTCATTTCTAAAGGATTGAGACCTCTTGTGTTAGGCATGAAGTCTCTAATAGTGACATTCCATTCACATGTTGCCACACATTATAAAGAGGTAGTTAAGGTGTAGATTTTCATGTGCAATAGATAGTATCTTTATCAAATACGATGGTACCCTATTTATAGATAAAAGAGGGGCCCTTGACCTCTTGATATAACTATAACTTCCACCACTAGTTGACTGATGATTTGAATAACTTGATCACTAAAGATCCCTTGAGAGGAAGGTTGAGAAGCTTGACCTAGAGGCGCCATAAACAATACAAGGATCACCTTCTCCTATAGCCCCTCTCATTTGTTTCCCATGCATAGAATTTGCAATCACTAAAGCCATTTGTTAAGTTTCTTACAAATGGTTAATTTCTTTCTGATTTGAAGCTTAATATTATATAATCCTTAGTGGCTTACAATGTTTCTTTTCTATGATTTATTGTCTTTCCAAGGCTTATATAAGGATCTTTTTTATATAAGTAGTAGACATGGAAGATATTAAATGACTCGATTTTTTTGAAGTTGCAATGGAATCTGCATTCCCACCCTAGTGGAGAAAACATGCAGTCAATACATTTTTTCTTGTTTCACCGTAGCTTTGACTGTGACAATGCCTTGGGACACATCTTATGGTAAAATGTTCAACTGAGCTACCAATTGATGGGACGCGAGCACAAGATTACGAAGGCAATACATCCAATTATAGTGAGAGTCTTCATGACTGATTATTCTGTAGCTTAATAAATAAACTTGTGGGGAAAGAGTTTGGAGTATTGGTATTTATAATACTGAAGAGCTTCTGTAGCTGATAGTAGTTATAATTACAATAATTGATGGAAAGTGCAATCTATAGATTTTCTCTATGGAACTTTGCCTAGGGACAAAATGGGGCCGGTGTGGAATTTGTCTTTAACTGTACAAAAATTCAACTTACACGGCACCAAACCCATAAATTTCTACAGATAATAGATATTTACGTAGGGAAGGTTCCTTTCTTCGTCGTGATAGTAATGTGTCGGCTAGTCCAATAGAAAAATGTTCTCAGCCCATCCTGCAAAGAATCTCTCATTTTTAAGTTGTTAAAAACATGTCATCTTATTTTCGATTGGATGGGTAGGAAGGTGTGCAAAACAAGGACCAAAATGTTTTTTTTTTCAGACCACATAATTTTTTTCAATATCTTATAATTAATTTTTCTATATAATAATTATTTCTATATTGTCTTCTTATACTAAATCTACTAGATGAAAATTTAATTTGCATTGTTTGCTTGAATATTCAGCAATGTTTCTGTTCTTTACTTGAATAAATACTATATTAACTATAGAAGAGAACGATAATATCATTGCGTTAAATTTACTTTTTTGGTGTAGTGAATGAATCATCTTCTAACTAATTGATTAGGACTCCTACAATTACAAAGAGAATATTTTAAAAGAATTGGATTGAACATCTTAGGTTCAATTCCAAGTCATTAAGTCGAAATATAGTGTAATTATACTTGGACTATTAGCTTACTAATTATTTATAAATGATAGCTCAAATAGGTGTGATTAATATATATTTAGGTATTTTCATATTATTCTCTTACATTTAAGGACCTTCTCTATCATTAATAGGGATGGGAATTTAGATATTAATAGTGGATTCTATCACTATGCATAAGAGATATTAAATTGGCTATGTGGAAATAAGGAGAAGTGTTTTTCGAGGTTTGATATATGTTTTAATAGACCATTATGTAAGTTTTGTTTAATGGAATGATGGTCTATAAGGGGTTTTACATTGAAGGGTTTTCCCCATGTATATATATGTAAGGTGTTTAACATATATATGTTATAATTCTCATTATATTTATTTGTAATGATTAGTAACCTAAGATCCTAATTTGTAACATATGTTTTTCCTAGAAGGATGCATGTGAGCTTGTCTATAGATGCATTAAAATGGGCTAATTTAATTAGATAAAGTTCATATTTAATGATTAATTGATTATCAAAAAGCAAGGCCACACTATCTATAAAATATATGTACAATGTATGGAATACTCTTGGTTATATTTAAGCCAAGGTGAGATATAGAGCAACATAAGATTATGAAAATATTTTTAATCTTATGGTATGAGACACAAAGTGAAATTTTCCTAAAATTTCTCTAAATAAACTTAAGTTGTAAGGAGTGAAAAGGACCCAATCATAGAGCTCGTTAAGGAAATAACCTTATTCACACCAACAATTAGAGGTTTATAGTACATTATCGAGTTGGATTCAAGATCTATAAAAATCATGAAAAACACTCACTACTAACAAAGGATGTATAGGGAGGAGATAGAAAAATCCTTAAAGGATATTTGGGAGATGGGCCACATTAGTCCTAGTTCTAGCCCACTCGCTTCATATATTGTCCTAGTGAAGAGAAAAATATTGCACCATGTAGATGTGTAGTGATTATAGGTTTGAACAAAAAAACCATAAAAAATAGGTCCCCATTCTTAGCATTGAAGAGACAATTGATGAATTACTTGGACCAATTTATATTTTAAACATTGAATGATATTAGCTTATGATCATATTCCAATGAGGAATGAGGATGTGCTCAAAAAAACCTTTATATAATTTTGGAAATTTTTGTTTCTTAGTCATGTCCTCTTTCCTGAAAAATTTACGCACTACATTTTGGTCATGCATAAGTTAATTATTCATCTATTATTTCAAAAAAAAAAAAATTGTATTCTTTGATGAGATCTTGATTTGTGACAAGACTTGGGAAGATCATCTTGAGCCATATATTTTTGGGATTGAGGTTTATAGGCTACTCTTGCACTCTTAGGATGTTTCACCTAAAAGGAGAGAGATAATCCTCACTCAAAATCAATGTAGTTCACTCAATCTAATGTATGTATGATGTGATTAAGACTAAATGAGATGATCTAAATTCAAATAAATAATGCAATTGACTGATTATGAATGCAAAACCTAAGAAATATGCAATATTTGAAAACACAATGTGATATGCAAGCATGAACGAAAAGATGAACAAATGCAAAACAAAACTGAAGAAGGATAAATCAGAGTGCACAAAGGTAGTGAATCATGAATTTGGAGAGATATGAATACTGACAGAAATCAGTGAAAATCACCAGTGGGACTCATTCGCCATTAATGGCGAATCAGTCCTGCTTCTAGCAAAAACTTCTGGAAGTTGGTTTCTGATTGCCAGGATCCAAAATCTAACAAAATCTAACTTTCCAGCCTTAAGGTGGGACTCATTTTCCATTGATGGAAAATCAGTCCTCTCCCAATATTCTATGAAATCAGGGACCAATTCTATAACACTAGATCTGAGCTTGTCTTCTTGTCAGATTGATAGAGTCAAATTTGTAGATAATAGACTATAGGTTGTCTCCAAGCTTGAAATAGGTTTGATTTGGCTTGAAATACTTTGTTGACTTCTTTTCCACTTTTCAACACCTAATTTCTTGATAAATCTACATACACAAGTCTATAAACACACATGCTAAAGGGGAAAAATGGTTAAGGGTTAGGTTATAGGGATTTTCCTTGGTCAAATCCCACTTTGGTAATCAAACCCTTAATGAAAAATATGAATCAAATGAACAAGGAAAGATGAATAAAAACAATGCAAATGTCCTGAAAT
Source organism: Sequoia sempervirens (assembly GCA_007258455.2). NCBI lineage: Eukaryota > Viridiplantae > Streptophyta > Pinopsida > Cupressales > Cupressaceae > Sequoia > Sequoia sempervirens. The sequence goes on along the minus strand of VDFB02000363.1, from coordinate 50,206,585 downwards.
CACCAAAACCTTGTTAAAGAAATATGAAGATATGGCAATGGCTCCCCAACAATAAGTTTGATTGATGCTTGATTGAATGATGCAAAGTGCTCAAATGCTAATGGAATGCTTAGTGAATGAGGAGACTGCTTGAATGAATTAGGAAATGTAAAATGAGGAAAAAAAACTTGTTTATACACAATTGTGCCTTAGTAACCCAACAATACTGGATTTGACACCATTTTCCGATGGGCGTTCGTCGGTCGTTTGACAAATCTTTGTTGGAAGAGCGACGCAATGGCGAAAATATTTCTATTGTTGTTTTTTCGTTGCAAGGCCGACAACAAATTAAACGTCGAAATAATGGCAAAGAATCGTCAGTCGATGGCATCGTGAAATACCTAGGGATTTCGTCAGAATATGGACAAAAACTTTGTTTATCCACTGACAAATTACACCAGAAGTCTGTCGCCGGTTTGATGAAATGGGAAAGCAGTAGCGTCGAAACAACAGAAGATGTTCATCGAAATTGCGACGAAATACTTAAGTAGTAGCATCGAAAGAACACCAAAAGTTCATCGAATGTGCAACGAAATAGGCAAGTAGTAGCGTCAAAACAACACCAAGAGTTTGTCAAATTTGTGACGAAATTAGCAAGGAGTGGCATCGGAAGAACACCAAAAGTTTGTTGAAAGTGCAAAGAAATTAGCAAGGAGTAGCGTCAGAAGAACACCAAAAGTTCGTCGAAAGTGTGACGAAATTAGCAAGGAGTAGCCTCGGAAGAACACAAAAAGTTCATCGAAAGTGCGATGAAATGGGTAGGGAGTTACGATGAAATTGTCATCGCAGCTATAGCAACTTCGTCGAGCCTTTCTGTTGATTTGTCAATGATTGTCATCGAAATTGTGACGAAGAAGCAAAATTTTTAAAAAAAAATCGTGGAAATGTACCATTGCAGAGACTGACGACTGATCATACATACAGACTGCATATTGGTTTGATGCTTCAAACGATGCATTTCTTATATTGAAAAGTGCATTACCTTATTGAGCTTCTCTTTGTTTTGAGAATAGTTTAATATTCTCTACTTAACAGGGCCAACAACGTGACGGTGGAAGCTCATTTGGCCCCTCCCCTCCCTCACATCACTCTCAATTCCCAATACCCAATCATATAACATTATTAATCATTGATTCATCACCAACATATAACATTCATTCATCAGAA
>VDFB02000363.1:50145563-50198504 GCA_007258455.2 Sequoia sempervirens | reverse complement strand
TCTCTTTTTCTTCAAACTTAGGCTTGCAACTTCCTTTACTACCTTGTTCATTTTGTCATTTCTTTATTGTCAACTATTCCACTATCTTGTTAGTAACTAATATCTCTGTACCAATAGATCCATCCTCCATTGTACTCACTGTATTTCCAGATTTATTAATCCCTATACCTACAGTTCTTGTTAGCTTTGTAAAATCACATTTATCTATAGGACACACAATGGTCCCCACCAAAACATTCTCACTCAAATTCACTCTCATTTTACCTTGCAGACCCGATTCAATCTTCTTACCTATTGCCATTGCTTTCTCAAACTTTGAACTATCTGCAACACCTGACTTTTTTTTTTCATTCACAACTCCTACAAGCTCTTTTTTTCCACACATAATTAATTTTTCCTTACCTTTCTCATCTTCCAACAAAGGAGTTAAAACAAACTTGCAACCATCCTTCACTATTGTGTATGTGTTCTCTATTCCATCATACAAGGCATGCTTGTCATACTGCCAGGGTCTACCTAGTAGTAGGTGACAACAATCCATAGGAAGAATATCACAAACTACTTGATCTTTATAACCTCCAATTTGAAATTCCACCACAACTTGTTCATTGACCAACAAAGACTGCCCATCACTCAACCAAGACACTTTATATGGAAACTGATGAGGTGCAAATTTAATTTACTCACCATCTCACTTGACACCATATGCTCTATAGAACCAGAATCAATAACAACTTTGCATACCTTGTTTTTGCACTTAAAAGTGGTCTTGAAGAGGCTCTTTATTTGCAATGGCTCCATCTCCTTTGCTACCTTCAATACAGTCGTCCTCATCATCAACATTTCCCCTGTTTTAGGAACAACTCTTAAACTTGCAAAATTTGTACTCACACTCCTCTTCCTGAATGATTTGTTCCCTCCTATCAATCCTCTTTTCACCACTAAATGACCTACCAACATTTTCAAGACATTTCCAAGATGGATGACTATGCATGTATAACATCTCCCTGCAAAATAATTAGAGTTTCTACCACCACTAAACCTTCCTCCACCCCTAAAACCTCCTCTTGTATCAACACCTTGCTCATTACCTCTATTTTATTCTTCTTGTTCCTCCAATGGCTCCTTTGGTGTAGGGATTGTTCCTCTCCCTCTTGTGTTAACATCTCTTCCTCTAACTGATTTCTCTTTCCTTTTTTTTAGCAAGTTTCCTCCACCTTGATTGCTAATTGGAAACATTCCTCAACAGATTTTGGATTAGAAACAACGAGTTCATCTTGTATATTAAATCTCAAACCACCTAGATATCTAGCCACCTTTTCAACCTCATCTTCATCCCTTTGTGACCTTATGCTTAGTTTGTAAAATTCATTAGTATAGGACTTGGAATCTATATCCTTTTGTTTCAATCCTTGCAACTTCTTATATAATTGAACTTCATAATCCTTTGGAAGAAAATTACCTTTCAATTTTTGCACCATCTTGTCCCAAGAAGTAATTCTTGACTTGCCTTGTTTTCTTCTCTTTGCTTACTCATAGTCCCACCATAGAAGAGCATGACCTTTGAGTTTAGTCTTAGCTACCTTCACCTTTTGTTCCTTTGAAATATCTTCACTTTCAAAATGGTTATCCATAACAGCAATCCAATCAACTTGTACCTCCAAAAAAAACTTTTTCAAGCCTGGCAGTGAGACTCATTCGCCACAGATGGTGAATCAATCCACCTTTAGATTTCTAGAAATTCAAAAGTCAAATCTATAGCTCCCATTCTACACTGCTATTCTTGTTAGGTTTCTAGATCCAAAACTAGAAAATCTGACCCATAGGTGTTCTCCAAGCTTCAATTAGGGATTTGACCACTTTGAATGACTTTGAAAAATTAATGAAAACTTTTCCACCTTTGCTCTTTGATAAATCTGCACACAAGACCCACACAAAAAATGCAAAGAGGGGAAAAAGTGTTAAGGGTTAGAGAATAAGTCACACCTGGGTTTGGTAATTAAACCCTTGAAAATGAAATGAAATGAAAAGAGAATGATGAATGAACAACATGCAATGCTACAACTCACCAAACCCTTGAAGTGGAAATTTGAAGATATGTAGATGATAGCTCCAATGTACTTGAAAATGCTTGATTGAATGATTACTTAAGTGCTTGAATGATTAGAAATGATTACTTGAATGAATTGGGGTTTGAAAATGAATAGAAAAGCTCATATTTATACACAATTATGCCTTAATTCCCAAAAATACATCACAAGCCAACCTTAGTTCTTAGGAAATAAAAACTTTCCAGTAATTTGAAATTATTTTGAATTTTGTGCCAAGAGGGACTCATTCGCCCCTAGTGGTGAATGGTTCCCACTCAAGGAATTTAAGTGGGTGTTGAGAATTATGTTGTCTTAAATTATGTTTATAGGGTTTATATTTAAAAATACACTTAAGGAATGTAGCCATGGAATGAGGCCAAATAAGGCATAAGAAAGGTATAATTATTGATGACAAGCCTAGAAAAGCATGAAAGTTTGTTACAACACTTTGAAATAAGACTTGGTAAGTGATAAAAAGAGGTTATTTAAGTGAATTATAATAATAAGATACTACAAAAGTGTGAAAATGTGTTACAACACTTCACAACACTTTTACAAGACATCATAGAATTCTTAATGATTCACAAGGACTCAAGACCTAATGTGAATGTGTTGACCACATTACAACATTAAATCAAGGAAAAATCAAGCCAAAAGCACAAGGAGGGCCTAAACAAGAGGAAAAAGAAGGGTTACTTTTTTTTGTGTTCACATTCATCCCCCACTTTAGTGAGAGGATGAATCTACTTCAAACTCACACTAAAGTAGATCAACACATCTCAAGAGGGGTTCCAGTGAACTAATGCTTAGCATAATGAGACAAAAATGATCAAGAGGGGTGATCAAGCCCCAAAATCAAGATCACATGAAAAACTAAACATAAGAACAAAGTAACACACATGAAAATGATGATGAAAAGGAGAAAAGAAAAGAGAGAATTAGATCAAGCTTTGATCGTTTGTCCAAACCGATGTGGATTAGATCTAGGTTGTTTGTCTGGAAAAGAAAATGAATACTCACTTTGAGGTGATGAAACTCATGGCTGTCCACCGGGTGAGAAGTACTAGAAGGTGAGAAACATACACTCATGGCTGGTATGCACTCACACACAGGTGGCTATGGGGAAAGTCATGCCTTAGAATGGGTTTCCCACTCAACCATACCAAAGTTATACCTCCTGATAACTTTAATAAGGTGCCACAAAAGAAAATAAAATTTTGAGCTTTACGAGACAAGAAAAGCTTCGTATGCTTAGAACTCATGAATAAATAGGATGGCACCAAAAGCATGCAAGCTATGTTATGCAAGGTGGCCATATAACAAATGAAAAATGCAAAATGCAATGAATGTTTAAAGGAGTATTTCTTAGTTCATGTGAGGTATTTAACTTAGGGAACATTGTGCCTAGTGTCTCCAAGAGAGGACTGATCAAAGAATAAAAAATTCACAACTTAGGGGATGTAGTGTGTCGCATCAAGCCACTAAGAGGAATGTAATATGCTAAGATTGATCATGCTCATGAAGGACACTACACCCAATGTCATCCACAAAGCAACAAACGCATCGTATGAAATAAGAAGGTTGCACTAAGAACCATGAAAAAGGAAAAATGCAAAATGATAATGCCAATCGATTCCCCCACTTTAAAGGAATTTTTAGCACCATGATATGAGCAATTAATTTAAAGTAGTGAATGAAAAATGGAAACAAGAAAGAAAAAGACATGAGAGCTAACTTGGAAAGCCCTATGCCAAGTCATGTTTCTGAATAAGGCTATGTCATGTGAAAGGAAAGGAAAAATAAAAGGAAGGGGTTGCCCCCAAAATGAAAACACCAAACACATAAGGGATCTATGGATTTGGGGTCAGTATTCCCATTGCTGCAATGTTTTGTAAAGAGATCGAAATCATCATCATCCCCCAAATACACATAGAACTAGAATAATGACACAAAGAAAGTGAAAACAAAGAAAAACCTTTTGGGTCAACTTGGAAGAGACATAGGGTGTCTCGAAGCCTTGCATTATCCCCAAAGGAAAACACAAGAGAATGAAATGAAAAAGACAAAGAAAAGGAAAATCCTTTTGGGTCAACATGAAAGAGACATGAATGTCTTGATGCTTTGCATCATCCCCAAATGGAAAAGACTAGAAAAGAAAAAGAAAAGAAAAAAAAGAAAAAAAAAAGAGGGGCCTTTTGGGTCAACATGGAAGAGACATAGGGTGTCTCAAGTCTTTGCGTCATCCCCAAAAGGAAAACACAAGACAAAAGAAAAAAGATAAAAAGAAAAAGAGATGCATGACATATGGAAGAATGAAGGTACAAATATAGGAATGCCACAAAGAGAGAGAATATCAAACATAACATCATGGGGGATCACATTACGCACATGTAAATGCACAAAAGAAAAAGAAAATGTAAAAGAATAGTAAGGAAAATGAAATTCAACCATCTAACAAGTCATCCACCTCCCAATCATGTTCATTGGATTTAGAAGGTGAAAAAATAGCTAGAGGGACAAGAGCAAGGTCCAAACTAGGTGAAGTACCAAGTTCATCACTCTGTATAGGATATATCTTAGTTAAGATCATAGACAAGGAAAACAATGTGTTAAGCTCATTATGTACTTCTTCATTGATTTTAGTTGTGTTCTCATCATCATCCAAGTTAATCACAACAGGCGGAAAAATAATAATATCCGATGAAGAGTGCACCTCTTCTTGTGATTGTTGTATTGGATCACTTTGTGGTAGGTGAGGAGGAGGGTCATGCATTGTTTCTGTCAAGTGTGGATTTTTATTTTATTTTATTTCCTCTTCATGTAACTTGCAAGCAGGGCCACAACATCTATGCCTACTCTCTTGAGCACCTCGGTTTCATTTGATTTTATTTTGAAGTTGTGCTGGTGTAAGAGTGCGTTGATCAACCATAGGTTGATTTTCTTCCATAGGAGGTTGATCAACCGCTTTCTCTTTTGTTTTATAAACTTGTTTTATTTGAGGTGGCATGATAGGGTTGCTATTATTGTCTCTTGGTCTTTTGGATGATGGCGAAGTGTTTGTTGTTGGTTGTTTAGTTCTTGTTCGAGTTGAAGCATGGTTTTGTCTATGATAGGAGTTTTAGAGGTGGGAAGGGACATGTCAGAGAGAGACAATTCTGCTATTTTCTTAGCTTTAAATTTTTGATAGGCTATGAAAAAGAAGTCTTGTCAGTGTGTTATAGGCTCCATGGGCTCAAGACAAAATGCTTCTAAGGAAAAGTTTCCTTTGGAAGAAAAAGGATTAAGGCCACTATGGTGGACAATAAATATGTCATTTTCAAATGGAAACTTTAAAAATTTGTGGGAAACCGAAGGGACAAATTTCATTGAGCGGAGCTATGGATGGCCTAGCCTCAAATGAAACTAGTCTGATTGTGGGATGATGGAGAATGTGACATATAATATTTTTGGTCCTATTTGTAATGGAAGGATGACCGATCCTATCGTAGGGAAAAAAAAAACCATTGTGTCTTGATCCATGCTTTCAGTTTGTCATAGTCATCTTGATAAAGGTCATGTAAGACTAAAAACTCTGTGGTAATCATGTTTTCTCCACAGGCGGGATCTATTAATATCCCATTAGTGGGATTATAATAGATACAACTAGCTATGTAAAGAGGATGATTGAGAATGTTTTTGAGTATATCCTTAGAGGAGAAAGAAATATCAAGAGTGCTCTTAGGTTGGCCTTTACGAGGGATAACGTCTATCACACCTACCATTTCATCCATAGGATTAACATGTGTAATATGTGGAAGAGGATCATGTTATTCATCAGCTGTATCAACATTCATCACATCAGTCTTTGCAATTTTACTATCTTTGACAAATGAAATATTGTGTTAAGGCATTGGATCCGTGAAAAATTGCAAGTTTTGATTTAGAGGGGCAACAAAATTATTGCCTTGATCATTGACACCTGCAATGGATAGACAACCAAAATCAATGAGGTCTTGCATAGGATGTTTAAGACGCTTACCATGTTTCGTGTCATGTCCATTTTGGAAATGATAATGACAATAAGCATTTGATTTAAAGCTCAGGGGTAAAGGCTTAGTAGGGTCGGGTGTTTTGATGACAAGAAAAGTAATCATTTGCTGTTGTAAAAGTTGGGACATTGTGTTTAAAGGGTGTTAGGTAAAGGTGTCAATTGTATTTTTGAATCTCCATAACTAAAGGGAACTGTTGTTTTAACATCAACAACTTGGTTATTGACAATTGGAGTTGGTTGTTGAGGAGGGGGATTGAATTGCAAGAACCCTTTGTTTTATTTTCTAAAAGTTTGTGAATTGTTTTGGTGTGCAGGTTCGAATTTCTCACTATGGCTAGAAGTGGACCTAGTATCACAACTACTAACCAAGTTCTGATAAGCACAAAGGGTAGTATACACGTGCATGAAGGAGGGAAATTTCATCATGGTCAAATTATCTTGAATCTTAATTTGCAAGTTTTCAATGAACATCTTTTGAAGATGTGGGTTAGGAACTTTGACATCAATTTGGGAATAAAGTGACTGATAGCGTGAGATAAAATCTATTATATTTTCTTCTTCATGTTGCTTGCATCTCATCAAATCAGCCAAGGTTTTCTTAGGAGCCATATGCACTTGGAAATGGTTTACAAATGTATCAACTAGTTCATTGAATGAATGAATTGAATTATTCGGTAAGGATGAGAACCATTCCAAGGTTGTCTTTTAAGGACCTGGGAAAGAGTTTTGCTAATAGTTTATTGTCAAGGACAAAATCACTGCATAAAGTGATATAGTAATTGACATGATTAGAAGGATCTCAATTCCCTCCATATTTATCAAATCTAGGCACCTCTACACCTTGTGGCATCAGTGTTCGCAATATTTCCAAGGATAGTGGGCTACTTTTAACATAATATGTGGGTGTACCATTTTGATCATTTTGATTTTGATTTATGGTGGATATTTTCTTTTGCATGGATGAAACAGTTTGGAAAAGTTGTGTGATGAGAGGATCAATATAGGTAGTATGAGGTGTAATTGAAAGTAGTGATGGAGTGTATGTAGTAGTAGGGAAAGTGAATGAAATTCTTATAGGTGGTAGTATGGTAGAAGATAGAACATTCAATGCCAGATAGGAACTAGGGATGCTAGCAGGAATACCCAGGGAAGGAATCACGTTGCTAACTTGTTGCATTGTTGTGATCTGAGGAGTGGTATAGGTAGGTATTGAGGCTACTGTTGAAGGAGGAGGAATTTGAGTTCCTCCTTGGTTGGTCACATTGCTTGTTGGAATAGGAGCACTAGATGTTGAAGGAAGATGTTTTCCAAACATCTTAACTAATTTTTTCACAAGGTCAAGACCTTCATCACTTTCAAGCATGCGGTGAATGTTTTCTATGGTTGGAATTGTAGTGGTGGAAATATTTTCAAGTCTGACTTGGTGTTGCAAGTGTACTAGGTCCTCATGAATTTGAATTATCTTTTCTTGTGGGATGCCATTAGTCTTATGTTCAACATGCATGTTGCATGAATGCGGGCAATTACTAAGGGTGTTGTCCATACCTAATGCACTATTATCAATACTAGGAGTAGTAGCTCTAGATAACCCAAGATCCACAATGAGTGTGTTATTGTGGGATGCCATGAGTCTTGAACTTCTTCTCACTAAGGTATTAGCAATAGGACACCAAACACTCATGCAAAGGCTTCTAAAGGCAGGATGAATGTAAATGCAATGTAAACTAAGAGCAAAGAAATTCTTATAATTAAAATTATGGAAAGCAACATAGAAATGTAGAAGTTCAACACTTAGAAATTTAGAAAATTAACTACAGATGACAGAGAATGCAATGCATAATATGCAACTCGAATAATTCGCCCAGGGTGGTGAATGAGTCCAGAGAGTGATTTTTTAGAAATTTTAAATTGAACTTTGTGCTTTTTATGTTTGCTAATAAAGATATAATATGAATATGCAAAAAATCAATATTTTTCAATGATTGTAAATGCAATAATGCAAGCTATATGAGCTTTTTCACTAATGCAAATTTGAAAACACTAGAATCCAAAACAATGCAAAATATGATGCAATGTTGATGAAAGCTATTCCTTGGATGTGAATTCACTTGAAATCAAAAGTAAAATGTTTTCACGTCAGGTTCACCAAAATATGGACAAAGATTTTGGAAATACAAGGCTCTCTAACACTTCTAGGGTTTTTCACCCTAAAGGAGAGAGGTATACCAAAATTGCAATGTCCCCACTCAAGATTAATGAAAATATTACTAAAATAAGTCTAAATGTAATGTCATAAATGCAATAAACTAATTAAATAGATCAATTATTGAATGAAAACTAAAGAAATGCAAGTTTTTTGAAAACATAGTGTTGTATGCAAAATGATCTAGAAATGTAAGCAAACAATAACAAAAAATAGTAAAATTGAAGAGGTGCACCTAGAGGATGGAAAGTGATGAAATGAAGGTCTAGAATCCTACATAAATTACTAGAAAATCCCACTAGGACTCATTCTCCAAGTTGGGCGAATTAGTCTTGTTTCAGGGAACTGGGTGCTCAAAACTTTAGAAAACACTTTTTCAAGCCTAGCTCTGGGACTCATTCACCATAGATTATGAATTAGTCCACCTTTATATTTTTGGAAATCTAAAAGTCAAATCTATAGCTCATGGTCTGCACTTCTCTTTTTGATAGGTTTCTAGAGCCGAATCTAGAAAATCTGACCTGTAGGTGTTCTCCAAGCTTCAATTAGGGATTTGACCACTTTGAATGACTTTGAAAAATTAATGAAGACTTTTCCACCTTTTCTCTTTGATAAATCTACACATAAGATCTGCAAAACACATGTAAAGAGGGGAAAAAGTATTAAGGGTTAGAGAATAGGGGTTTTCCTTGGTCAAACCCCGGTTTGGTAATTAAACCCTTGAAAATGAAATGAAATGAAAAGAGAATGATGAATGAAAAACATGCAATGCTACAACTCACCAAACCCTTGAAGTGGAAATATGAAGATATGCAGATGATAGCTCCAATGTACTTGAAAATGCTTGATTGAATGATTACTTGAGTGCTTGAATGATTATAAATGATTGCTTGAATGAATTGGGGGTTGAAAATGAATATAAAATATCATATTTATACACGATTATGCCCTAATTCCTAAAAAATACAACATCACAGGATGACCTTAGGTCTTAGGAAATAAAAACTTGCAAGTAATTTTATTTTCTTTTTTTTGCCAAGAGGGACTCATTCGCCCCTAGTGGCGAATGGATCCCACTCAAGGAATTTAAGTGGGTGTCGGGAATTATGTTCTTAAATGATGTTTATTGGGTTTATATTTAAAAATACACTTAAGTAAGGCCTATAGTCATGAAGTGGGGCCAAATAAGGCATAAGAAAGGTATAATTATTGATGAAAAGCCTAAAAAAGCGTGAAAATTTGTTACAACACTTTACAACAATTTGAAATAAGACTTGGTAAGTGATAAAAATAGGTTATTTAAGTGAATTATAATAATAAGATCCTAGAAAAGTGTGAAAATGTGTTACAATACTTCACAACACATTTACAAGGCATGATAGAATTCTTAATGATTCATGAGGACTCAAAACCTAATGTGAATGTGTTGACCACATTACAACATTAAATCAAGGAAAAATCAAGCCAAAAGAATAAGGAGGGCCTAAAAAAGAGGAAACAGTAGAAGGGTTACTTTTTATGTGTCCACATATTCTAACACAATCAAACTAATAAGACCACATAAAATATAAACATATAGGGAATAAATGATTAAAGTATTCAATTGGATGATTTTTGAAGGTTGAACCTAGTACTTCCTTCATAGGTCACTTTATGTTTTCTTGTATTGTGGTGGACATAGATATCTCCAAGGCTCTTCACAGGGATATTGTTTTGATGGTTGGGGGTAGGTCTTGGAGTCAATTGATAGATTATGAGGTCTCCCCTTCAGATGTGAGGATGCTTTGTCATTGGCCACTTGGATTTATATTTTTTGACCTCTTAGTGCAAGGGAAAGACTGTGGTGGAGGAACCCCCACAATGTTCACTTGACTATTGTTATGTTTGATTCTTTTGTTGATGGTTCATCTTAGGATGATGGGTCTTCTTTTCCTATTCCCCTTGTGGTGAGTCATGCTCAATAATATTTCTCATGTGGTTGGCATGACTCTAGTGAGTCATAATTTTATGGATCCTTCAACTTCCATTGGTGAATTCTACCCAACATTATATCTTGTTGCTTAGCTTCTTAGTTTCATATTTCTTGTTATTCCCTCAACTTTGATATGGCATTCATTAGATTTTGAGTCATTTATCTCTTAATTGGAATCTATTGCTAGATGTTCCTTTGCATTGTGCCAATAGATGAGTCCTTTGAGAGGGCATCCTCCCCTTCTCCTAGGTTTGAGAAATCAAAAGATAGATTCCTTGAACGAGTGCTTAAAAGAAGAAAGGTCTTGTAAAAAATGTTCTAATCACATTCCAAAGTTAAGGGTGTGAGGTTAAGCGAGGTAGGGTTTAGTAGTGTTTAGGTTGGATCGTTGGGTATTATTTTAGGTTTAACAAGTTGGTTGTAGTTGTGTTAGATCCTTGGGTATTATCCGAGAACATGGTTTTTTGCTACCCAATGCTCATAGTTTGGCTCCACCATGAATTGAATCAAGGTGTTCACTACAAAAAATATATTTGGTTTGGTTTTGACCAAATACATCAAGGAATCTATCAACTAAATGTACAACATAGGATCAATCACTTCCAAATATGAAAATATTACACACTTTAGACTAGTGATCATAGGTGTGTCCATAGGTTTGCAATCCTCCATCCAAAATCACTTCAAGCTCTCAACTACATGCTTACCCTACCCAAGGAAAATCTCTGTTGGTCACTACCAAATCTCTAATCCCAAAAATTAATGCATTAGATTGATGTCCATCTCAAACTCAACAGATAAATTTTCCTTGCATCCTATAATAAGATGCTCTACACTTGAAATGAACAAAGCATCTATGCACATTGTGAAAATACACAAATAAACCCCAACAAATTTGTAATAAATTTTAGAATCTATTTCACTTTTATTGATGCCCATACTTAATGAATATTCATCAATTCTTGAATACCATGCATGGGTTCTTGTTTGAGTCCATACAAGTCTTTTCTATCTTCCAAGTTATCTTTTACATGGGATAATAATGCTATTGTTTGAAGATTAGATTTTATACATGGGGAGGAGGTGGATTACACAAGAGAGTATCAAAATAGTCAAAACTATTTTTAAGTCTTTTGATTGCCATGTAGTTAGAGATTTTTTGTGTGTGCACTTATCTTAGTGTATTATGTGTTGGGAAGGCAAGAAAACTCCAATAGATATCATAAATAATAGTAAAGGAAACCTAGAGGTTTCTTATTTTGTGAAGTATTTTTGTGAATAAGAGTTGGAAGAGAGATGTAAATAATTGATTTTGCCAAGGGAATAAGCAATAGGAATTAGAAATTTTAGGAATGAGAAAAGAAACTAGAACAAAAGGGGAGAAATTCTTTTGGTAAGTTATGGTCATATATGGTAGCATTTGACCTTTTATATTAGTGACCCATAAATTGTGGCAACATCTTAGGAGTTGCAATGACATCCTAGGACACATAGAAGCAAAACTTGAAAAAAATGATAATATTTAAAACATGTTTATAAATAAAACATTTTGATGTTTTGGTTTATGATTTTGAATGTATGATTGAAATAAATTGCACTTTTTGTGATTACAAAGGGTTAGAAAGACCCCATAATTTGGTCCTTTAGACCTTTCAAATATATGATCTCAAACCTATCATGACCAATCATATACATGAAATTGGGATATATTGGGTGTTCAAATCACCATATATATCATATAGCGTGTGTATGTTGATGGAATTGGTGTGGAGGTTGGACCCAAACACTTTAATATTCATATTATCTATTGGATAAATCACTATCACACTAGAGGACACATGGTGGATAGTGTCTTTCAATGTGAGCTAAGAAGGTCACGTGAGATATGGACATACCTCTAGAGACATTTAATAGGGATACACCCATTATTTAGGCACAAGTGAGAGTAACTTAGGGCACATATCATTTTGATAACTAGTTCACACACTAGTATCTATTCCATAGATACGATAGAGACTAATAATTTTTATAGCAATGATAGTGATGATTGATGGTTAAGAAAAGTCAATGCATGGAGGATTGTTACACTACATATAGACTATGGATGCACTCAAGTGGTGTATTGTTGGCGTAGGTACATTATAGCACACTTTTATCATGACTTGTGAAGGTTTATTTGGGGAGAGAGACAAAATGTGATGACTTATACACTAATTTAGGTGTGGGCCTTTGAACACAAATGAAATACATGATTAATTAATATTCTATTAGGGATATATGTAGATTTACATGTCCATGCATGGGGTATGAATAGGTGATTATGGTAGACAAGGACCTTGTTTCATTGGAGATAGATATTTGATAGATTGGCAAAGGACTAGATTATTTGGAGACCATTTAGGAAAATACCCGAGTGGAATGAAGATGACCTTATGTTGAGATGGATTTAGAGGACCCGATAGTACAAAGGTAGGGTTAAGATTGTTAGAGATGTTCTTTTATGAGTGATTCATTATTTCATGAGTATATGTGATGAGCCATGTCCTATCTATCGATGAGTAGAGATAAGTTCTTATAGAAAGGGTGAGATCAAGTTGCCAAGGTATCATGAGTAGGCCTTGACTGATGAGGATGAACATGAGAAGCTATGGTCATTGTGGAGACAATAATTTAGGGGTAATCCTAACATATGTGAACTAGTAAAGTGCCACAATTGTTAGAGTATGAAGAAGTTAACTATATTCTCTCTACTATTTGAATTTTTCTAAGGGTTTTTGGTAGGTTTAGATCAATGGACCTAGTGGTGGGGAGCCCAACTAGAGTTCCCCTAACTCCTCATAAACTTGGTTTTGGCCTTGATGTGGGGGAAACAATTTATTTTTTTGATATGGAAGATATTTTTTCTTATGTGGAAAAACTTCTTGGCTCAAGATATCCTCTTTATAGCTTGTACTATGATCCCATGGTGTCTATATTGGATGAGGGTCTTGTTGATATGCTAGAAAACCTTCTTAATCAAATGCTAGCACAAATCACTAATACATTTGACTGCAAAATACAACGAAACTGACTGATGAAATATGTAAAATACGATGTTCGTCGGGTGCTTGTAAAATTTGATGTGTAATTTCCAATTTTTTGAAAATTTATCCCTGACATTCGTCAAAATTTTGATGAACCATGGGTTCATCGAAATGTCGGTTATCATTTCCGTCGTATTTTCGATAGACATGAAAAATTAAAAAAAAAATCAAATTGTGGTCAACATAAAGAAAAGTGTGTTCGCGCCTAATTTATTACGACAGTGTTTTGCTCTACTTGAGACAGTTTGTGGAGAACTAAGGATGATTTTTTTGGGAAAAATCAGAAAAAATTCAAGAAGATATACCAGGTTGAGGGTAGTCATTGTCTTTTTGCAGAATTCAATTGTGAAGTCAGATTTGTAGTTCTAGGTTTGAAAATCATATTTTAAAGGAACATCTCATCAGATTTCATTTTTAGAGGTTAAGGGTTTTGAGAATTTCATGTCCAGATTTTATTGTGTGAAATCACCATAAGATCACAACCGAGGAACAGATTCTTGTGACTATAATTATGTGATCCAGAACTGTATTGGTCATGTGGCACAGTTGTGCTATAACAAATACAGGATGCATTCACGTGTGACCCAAGTTTAATGTGGCTATGTTGTGATAGAAATGGAGGCACTCATATAATGTAGTTAATTAAGGTTGTATAATTTAGGTGTCAATCATCATTGGGTGCATTCAGTTTATCTCAAGTTTAACAGGTTAGGATGTAATTATAGCATGATCGAAGAGTGATTACCTCTTGTTGCAATAAAGAGCCTATAACTCTAGTTGATATGCAGAGTGGTTGTGTTATATCAATTATGTAGTGCATTCAAGCACAACCCATGTTTAATGGGATATTCTAGAGAGTGATCAATATTTTCTAAACCTTATGAATGTTACTTGAAATATATTTGCATAATCTCAAATTCTTCCGAGGCTTTGAAGTATCAATGTAACCTATATAGGGTTTAGAATGATTTATTTTAATTAAAAATAAATAAATGATGTATTTCCTGTAATTAGATAATGTGGAGATCTCCTAAATCTGCCCCCATTAATGTCCTCTTTGGCACTATATTCATTACTCCAGCCTACTAGGTTTTTGCATGTGACATCTTTAATATCTTCATGACCGTGGCTTTTAAATAGATCTCAGTCTTTTCTTTAATCCTTTTCATGGTAACCCTTGAGTTCCATAATCCACCTTCAATCTCTTCTAAGAACGCTGTCTTAAGCTAGACTGCATAGTATGCATAAAAAGAAAGTCCTTCATACCTACCATTGTTGCAAACCACCACTCATTGTCTTGCTTAAACTGTGGCCCCCATAAGCACAATAGCATGTTTTAAAATCATGGTTGCTAGTGATTGACCATTAAGGTCACCACTTTCATCATGAAGATACAATGAGCTTTTGTCTTCAAACTCAAGGCATTATGGAAGATAACATTGTGAATTGTTTGTTGTGTACGATTCAATTTTCTTGCACATTTACTAATTTGCTAACTTCCTTTAAGACTGGGTATTGCACCCTCAGCTGCAATCTCAAACAGCTCACTCACTATCACTTGAAGATTCCTTTCATGAGTATCCTTCTATAAAATCAAACTATGCCCTATAGACTGCCTACTTACTATAGGGGAATCATTGTTTCATGGTATTGTAGTTCTTAAGATCCTTCAACCTTATTGACACTACTTCATAGTCCACAAGGTATTATTCATTATTTTCCCATCTTTGGTGAGTCTCAAAACACTGCTCAAACATGCAATCCACTACCTCCATTATATAATATTAATGGTTAAGAAGAAACATTGAACCTATGATTACCACTGTTACTTCATTTGGACAGTCATTCCCTGATTGCATTTGCCTTGTCTAACACTATCAAAAGCATTTGAAAAACCCTTAAGGTCAGCAAGGGGGTAAGAAAACTCACTGTTAAAATCTCCACTTTACTATGCAAGGTTTGAGCTTTATTATCTTGTTATTGCTTAGCCTATTTTTGACTGTCACATCTCAAGTGACTATCATTCTTCTTACCGTAGATTGCATTTACAAATGTCACTAAGCTACATAGTGTGCTTGTTATTGGCTACAATCTTTAGATTGCAAGATTTTGTTATTACCTACAATGTCTCAATCTTTTTATTGCAACCTCACTAATCCGCTATAGTTATTGTTTATGTTTCTACGGAGGCCTAGGGTTTGTACCCTAATCATGCTCTTACCAATGCTTTGTTTTATTAGGGCTCTCTCAATGTTGAGGGCCCTAGGGATAAGCTCGCCATAAGAAGTGACACATTGCATCTTTAACTAAAAGGATAAATCCGTATTGACATTAGCAATGATGATTCCAACTCGTTGCTCCTTAGGAATGGGTCACTTGCTCTTACTAGCTCGCTACCTCCATTGTTGTAGGAATTTTGTGATCAAGTTCAATATTATGATTTTAGGAGTCTTAACGGTTGGAAATCATAATAAAATCAGAATTTAATAAGTTTTGGAATTAGCATTTAAAGTGTTTTTTGGGGTCATTAACTTCAGACTATCTTCTCTTTTGCAGGGGTGGTTGCATGCCAAATTTTTTTGGTGTAAAATATCAAATTATTAGATTATGGTACCTATCTATGAATAAAAATTATTGGAGTGTGAGTTTGATATTTTTTGAAGATCTAAATAGTCAAGCTTGGTAAAGAAAAATCATGTCAGATAATATTAGTCCAGGACAAAATGAAGAGACACTTGATAGATTGTGGGCTAAATTGAAAAGAAAGGGTGATGGGAAATGTTATTGTCCTTGCAATAATTGCAAGGGCTTAAAGACGAGATGACTTTTAATCACAACAGCTGAGAAACATTGTAGGCAGCATGGTCACATTGAAGGGGGCATGATTATCGTCCATTGGTAAGTTGTTCATTATATGTGTTTATATTGATTGAATTTGTAAATGTTTATATTGTTTTAACATTTTATATATATATATAATCACTTGATCATGATCATGGTTTATTTGTGTCTATCATTATTATAAAGGTGGGGTGCCCTAGGGCAGATGATATGGATTATCACGGCTCAGAGAATGTGGTTTTGCAAGCGGACGAACATGGAGCTATGAAATAATCTATTCATTATATATAATTATAAAAATTGAAATATTTAATCCAATTATATATCATCTTGCAGGTCTTCAAACAAAGGGAAAATTTGCATGTCCAATTTGTGGTCCAAAGATAAAATCTCATCATTCAACAAGTTTAGGAAAGCAGGTGTTTGATGAGTATAGGCACTTCCTCCATAGAAATCATAAGTATCGAACTACTGAAAAACATCTTTTCAATGGGAAAGAGGAGAATACATCAAAACCACGAAGAATGTCACCTCGCCTATGGAAGTTGGAATATAATAGAATTAATCGTCACGGTTATACATCGGATCAAATTGTTTATCTATCATATATGATATGTTTTGAATTTATATTTTTATATTGTGTTGTGTTTACTCATGTTGTAATTGGCAATGTTGATTGTCGTTATTAATTTGTTGAACTTATATGCTTCATGAAGGTCATCAAGGCATTAATGGCCAACTTCCACAGGGACTGAAAAGTTATCCCAGACAATTTAGTAGGTTTCCCTACTATGAGTAGCTACAATTTGTGCATTTGTTTGATACAATGCATATAGGATAGAATATAACAGAAACGTTATAGAAAATATTGGATGGAGGGCATGACAAAGAAAAAATTGTCAAAATTTGCAGTGACATTCAGGAAGCCAATCATGCAATTAAAATATCATTCAATTAAATAGTGATGGAGACCAAATTAATATAAGTGCCATTCCTTGGTTATTAACAGAGCATTAAAGCAATGCTATAAAAGAAGTCATACAAAAAATTCGATTTCCCATAGGATTTGCTACGAACATAAACAATATAATAACAAAGAAAGGTGAATTGGGGTTAGGGATGAAAACGCATGATTGGCATACCTTCATTAAGGTAATTATTCTGGTATATTATATACACTTGTATAATGCATGTACTTTTCAGCGTATTGTGTTTACTAGTTTTGGAAAAATAATGAAAAGATCATTTTATAATTGTTGCAGTATGTTCTACCTCTATCTCTTCTAGACAACTTTGACAACAATGTCAAGCAAGTTATATATGATCTTGGAAAATACATGAGGTAAGTAGTGAGATTTGTTCAAATCACTGTGTACATCTTATAATTGCCATTTGTTTTACTTGTTATGTAATACACTGTATATTTTTGTTAAATATCGTTAATATATTTGTGCCTTGAATCACTTGTAGATGGCTATCATCTAAAGAAATCCATAAAGAAGATATAAATTATTGGAAGAGAAAAATTTCTCATCTAATGTGTGAAGCAAAGTGTCTACCTTCAACATTTTTCAATGCACAAGAACACTACCTCATACACCAAGTTGAGGAGATTGAACTGTGTGGACCTGTACACACAAGGTCAATGTGGATGGTTGAGAGGCACTTGAAATTTTTGAAGGCTTTGGTTAGACAAAAAGCACATCCTTGAGGGTTCTATGGTGGAGGGATATATGGTATACCAGACCATGGTGTACATTAGTGAATATCTTGCTAAGTTTGCAGCAAAGATCCATGTAGATCGCATTTGGGATCCCAACTCCATTAACAAATTCGAAGGAGCACTGTGGAAAGGTGGATTGATGAAAGGAGAGGTAATTATAATACGTCATGAATTGGAATGCATTTTACGATATTGTACTTATTTAATTTTTAATCTTCAATATACATCAATTATAAATTACGATAATGCTAATTTAATTACTATTATACGCTGTTTAATTTCAATTTATTTTGGACAGTTGGTCGTAGAGTGGATGCAGGTAATGCTACTGATGCGCCAATAATCTCTTGATTCAATGACGGTATGCATTGAACGACGCCAACAATTCGTCACGATTAACATGTGGGCGGTGTGGCTTCATTGGTTAAAGAAGCTCATCGTGAATTGGAGATTCCAATGTTACACAAAGGGAAATTGATTTAGCATATGGTTTATGAGAGAAATAAAAGTACATATAAATATATTAATCACCCATATTATTTAATTATTTTCAAGTATATTGATGTATATATATCTTGAGATTGTTTCTTTGCATACATTTAAAGAAAGAATAAATATTTATCAACTGACGATATTGCAATAATTTTTACATGTTCGACATATTGTAGTGAAACACCACAAGGCTATGTGGTGCAATGAGTAAATTTTGAATCAAAATGTTGGATGACATGCAAGAAAACTTGTGATTCTAGATAACTACAATTTCTTCGGGACTAATGTTTCATCTAGAAGCACATACATTTGAAGTCTCGTAAAATCGATACTATGGGATTTTTGGATAATGGTGTGACTTTTAAGTTCTTCGATTAATTTTTTTTAGTCATCCTATGATACAGGCTCACGATTGAATGAAAATGATCTTGAAACTGTATGAACATGATAATGGATTTTACCATGGTTAATACAAGGTTGATCGAGCTGAAATAGACCCTATGTTCTTCAAGCCAATGTGAGCAGGTATTTACTCAGAGGTTCTAGGTAAATTGGGTTGGTCATTTTTGTTAGACATGATCCAAGAGGAAGGCTGGTAAAGTATAATGTGGTGGAAGAAGAAGATCTTGAAGAACTAGAAGATGATGTAGATGATGATCAGGATCAACAGTTAGTTGATGATGTCCCCGACGAAGATTTAAAGAGGAGGAACTAGATGATGATGATGTAGGAGTTAATGTTCATGAAGATGACATCCGTGTGGATGATGACATTATCAAAACTGATTCGATGACGATGATGATGATATGACCAATCCTTACAATGTTGAATCTGGATCGGATGATACAGACAAAGAGTTGGATGAAGAAGAAGATCAATGACATTGAAATGTAGAAGTTATGCGATTATATTATCTATATTTGATATTAATTTCTTGATAGAATTATATTTGACTTATGTGGTTACATAATTAATTCATGATGTTTTTAATTTTTATGCCATTACATAATTAATTTAATGTACTTTTTAATGTTTGAAAGGTCAAAAAATAAAAACATTTCAATAGTGATGTTAACAACCTTGAAATTAGTGTGTTTTATGTTTCATGTGATCATAAAAGATTAAAAAGTCAGTTGTAGAGGTGGTTGTTCAGTGGTTGACATGTATGTTGGTTATTTTTACAAAGTAACCAGGTTTGTCTTCTAATATACCTATGGAATTGCCAATTCCAATCGAAGGCAGCTCGAAGGACTTGGACCAATTGATGAGGACTTTAAAAGCCTCCTACACTTCGGGCTCTGCAAGACCCGGGAGGGTGATCCCTTAATGTGCTTACAACCTTTGCACCATTATTAAGTTACCGGTTCGGTTTTGGGTTCGGGTTCGGGTTCGAGAACCCGGTTCGCCGGTTCGGTAAAATTTCTTTTTGGGGTTGGGTTTGTTTTGGGTTCGGTAATACAAAAACATATAAAAATTAGAAATCTATACATATTTGCAGTAGTAATTAAGTTTAGAATATACCACCTTACTAATAGTGAAATAACATAGCAAAAATACACCACCACTTTATACTCAAATGTCATGATATAGATTCATTTGGCATATTTTATTGCTTCCTCTTCAAACATAGGATTTGAGAAGTATGTATCCAAATTTTGGATCTAAGAACGTGTTTTGCATTTGTTTGAGCTGTCAAAAGTAGGTATGCACAACTTCCCTAACCTTCATTGTAAGTCCTAGCTATGGGTTCCTCTCTCTTTCTTGGGTCTGTTTCTTAGCTTCAATTGGAAAAATTTGGTAAGAGACATTATTTCATGAGATTATTCCTAACAGATCTATACTCATTTAGGTAGTCCAAATAGCTCTGTCCTACATTCTTTTGTCTCTCTGACCATCTAGGTCTTCTACTCTATCCAAAATTTAGGCATCAGGGGTTTACTTACTGATCCTATTATTGTTCTGGTATTATTATTATTGTTGTTGTTTGCAAAGTTAATTGCATCATTGTTCATATTTTCAACATTTGTGTCAATAACTTGGTCAACTGATGTTGTCCATGTATAAGTGCATTTAGTTGCTTCTCTATATTAATGTCCTCATGTGAATTTCTTTTATCTTTGTTTGCCATGATTTCTTCTACTTCCAAATCTGCAAATGAAAATCCTTTTGCATTTTCCAAACATTGAAATTGTGGCCTTTTGAGTTTTATCTGATAGCACTTGTTTATTTTATCACTTGGATGCATATGGAGTGTATTTCTACATCAATTAGTAGGAAAACTAGCTTAGATACCAGTAAAATATCCCTAACTGATTTTTTTGTATTTTTGAAAAATGTTTGACAAAATACTTATGAACTAAATAAATGCAAGAAATTGATTTACTTTGGTCTAACCACAATTCACGCAGCTATAAAAATAAAATATTAATGGTATTCAGTTGAAATTTTTCTCAACACAGCTACACACAAAGACAACACATATCTATTTCATGTGTTAGAGGTAAATATTAGGGTTAGAGGGAATAAAATAGTCTTTAAAAGTCAACAAAAGGTCAAAAAATTAATCAAAAATTGCAAAAACACGTTGAAAAAGTCTGCCTGGGCACAAAATCTACCTGGGTTCAGACTGGGTTTGAAAAAAATGAACCTTGGCCGAACCCACAGTCAGGGTTTTGAACCCTGGTCGAACCCATAGTCAATTTTTTGAATCCACAGCGAATTTGATCGAACCGGACCCTAATTTCGAAGCCAAACCAAACCCATATCGTACCCAGGCTTCCCAGGGCAAACCTGATAACTTAGATTATTATAAAAAAAATTAACAATAGCAGATGATCTCACTTAATAGCTCAACACGATAAGATAATATCAACTAGAATTGGCTGTTCATAGACAATATCAATTATCTAGAGTGTGAGATAACTAAACATAATCCATTGTATAAGATAGTCAATGATTTGTAATTTGTAGCAAACTCTAGGCAAAGACAAACAAATACTGAACTACACGAATAATTACAACTTAGATCAGTGCCATATATCCATTGCAGGAGTCAAATTCATAAGCATCTAGAGGTTTATAATAGATTTAATACATCACATATAAGATCCTTGACAATATTGCATTACAATTTCTTCTTATGCATTCTAACCCGGACTACTTATCAAATCCTTATACAACACATATCCACCTATAATCCCATTCAAGCATTTTGATTAATTCCTTGAATTAAAGCTAAAATAGAATCATACACACCACAACAGTGAGATGGATAAAACAACCCTTAGTTATTTCATTGAAAGTTCAGATATGCATGTACAATAGAAAGACATGAGCTCAAATTTTCATTTCAACTCAAATGCTAATACTGTTATACAAAATTAAATCTCTATGAATTCAAAACCTATTACATAATGACTCAAAACCTAAATTGCATTTCTCTAAAACCATCGGACTTTACAATTTTCTCTGCAACTTCACCTAGACTCGACAAAAATTAATTAACTTGCTAACCCGTACTTCTGGCCTTGAAATCCTTCTTATAGAAAATGAAGGAGCAAACAAGCACTGGGCCAGAAATTACACATGTCAGCAGTCAATTGGAGCACCTGGTGATATTCCAAAATTTGTTACAACAACCACCACCTTGAAAAATATTCTTGTTCATAAATTGTTACAACAACAATCATCCTGGAGCATATTCTCGTTCATCATGTCAGCGGAGGAAGGTTGATGCAATAACAAAAAACCACGTGAAACCCACGCCAAGAAAGGCATCCATACAAAACTAGAAATGCTGTAACCGCAACATCTAATTTGCCACTTGTCGGTAGCCCACTCTTTTTACTCATCATCATTCAAATACTTAGCCACCCACCTCTAGTATTCTTTGTCAGTTGGCCAGTCAAAATTAATCACCTCTTTTACCTTTGTACTATAAGGAAAATACTTTACCGCTACCTGATTAGCATCTCTTTCAAAAGATTCCTAAAATGAGCTGGTACCAATAATCTTATCCATACAATTTACCAACAAATCATAATCCGAGTCATGACAAATTATTTTAATTTGATTATTGATGGCTTTACTTGCTTCATCCTGCCATTGTTGGAGTGTTCTGATTTCCCCCTACTCATCAGTTATATTAGGTAATAGTGTGTTACCCCAATCATTGAAGTTCTTTACCAATTCCCTAATCTTCCTACTTAGATCTCTGGTAAGGTCTGAAAACCTTGCAATGATTTAACTAATATATAAGTAGGCTTCAATGATTGGGGCCTGTTATTTACATCAAACCTTGAGGCTTTATTCATAACATCTAGATTATTTTCCCTAGGGATCCAATTTTGAATTATTGGAATCACTATCCCTTGATCCCTATCAATATTATTTATTGCTTCAAATAGCAAAGAATACAAAGAATGTATAGAGGGCAGTTTATTATCCACCTTTTCATTTAAATGCTCCAAAACTAGAGTAACAATTTCTTTTTCTTTTGAAAGAAAACCCTCCTCTTTTACCCTTAGTGATGTATGTAATTGATCAATTTTCTGCATGAGCTGCCTCTTTGTTTGATCAACAAAGCACTCTATTTCTTCATCAACTTGTTCTAGAGGAGGGTTAAGAGCAAGATTTTGAATGAGAGACCTTGGTGTAGAAACATTTGGAGAAGCAGGAGGCATTAACCCTACTTTGGGAGGTGATGTGCTGGTTCTTGGAGCATTGGATGTTTCCCCAGTATGTCTATACGTGAACCTTTATACTGCAGTTTGCAGCTCAACATTCCTCTGTTGCATTTTACTATATTCTTCAATTAAAATGTTATACTTCTCCATTAGGCTCTTTCTTGCAGCCTCCTCCCTTTCAGCAGTCTTTTGGGCCAACTTGGCCACATTCACAGTTAAACTAGTGGCTTTGGTTGTTGTAGTCTCTGATGCCCTCTTTATTATTAATCCTCCTTTGAAATTTATATTAATATCAGCAATGTCTGGCTTTCTTCCTTGTGGAGCCAATGCCTAAATTGCCAAGGTCTCATATTCTTCACTGAAGGCAGAGTTTTGTAATGTTGCCTTAAATTCTTCTTTAGAATCCTAAAAAGGATTCTTGGAATTTATAATGGCATTGAAAGCCACTGCATCTACGATGTCCGATTCAAGAAAAATCAAAACACTAGCCTGATTCACTAGTTGTCTTCCTTCTTCAGGAGTGATGTTTTTGAACTCTTCCATTAGTTCAGCTTTCACTTCTTCATCATTCTCCTGATTTGACATGTCAGGCCTTAGTTCTCTTCTGTCCTTGCATTTATTTTAATATTCCTCAAATTTCATCCTCCATGCCAATTGCAAGAATACAAAAGTCTTTACAAATGCATTGTCATCTAAGAACTCCTTGCAAGCCTCCATTCTTGCATCCTGCACACTCTTACCCTTCATATCCAAATCAGATAGAACCAATTCAGCTAATCTAGGAGGGGATGGCATACCAACCTGCATGTCTTGATCAGTAACAATAATTTCATCTGTGAGATCCTCAGGTAGGTGATTAGTTCTTTGCCTCTTAGGGCTTGGCTCAAGTGGTGGTGATGGGGGACTGCGCTCTGGTGAAGACCCTAATTCAATGATTTTGATAGCCCTAGGTACTTTGAATTTCGGGCCTGGTCGTGAAGGCACCTTCATTATTTTCTTCCCTTTTCTGTCTACTTCTTCCTCATCACTGCCAGCATCCCTTTTCCTCCTATAGATGGGCCGCCTTTCTGTAGGCTGATATACTGGCCTTGTTTGAATTGGCATATCACTTTGTCCTTGCATGTCCATACTTAGCCTTAAATTTATATTTTTGGTGTTCAAGGTGTCTATTATCTCCTTGAAATTCTTCATTAAAAAATCAATTCTCTTGTGGTATGGAGTGAATTCCATCAATGGATCATACGTCGGATCCATTTCATTCACCATATCCAGTAGCTTACTATAAGCTATCCACTTTTCCTTGTTCAATTCCTGTTTATTTAAATCAAATTCATTTCTGATCAGGTCCTCAGGGAAATTGAACTCATGTGCAAATTTTCCACTTTTTATTCTTTGTCTGAAAAGAGAAAAGAAACCTTCAGGATCATGGTGTTGCCTTGGACCAAATCTCAAATAGTAATCAACAAAGAATTTGTCAAAATGTGTCTAGCATCCCTTTGAAAATGTAAAGTTAGACACTACTGTATAATTAGGGAATAATGTTCCCTTCCTCTTTCCAGTTAGGTTATCTTCATGAATACACCCCATCTACCACATAACTTCTGCAAACCCTAGTCTCAGTGGCACATTGTATGGCAGTATGTGAGGGGTTCCTTGAAATCCATATATTCTCAGGACAGTGCTGATTGGATATGGGATAATGTCACCCCAGTTATGTAAAACCCTTAATTCTAGTTTCCTCTCCTTTGGCCTAAGGAAATCATGCACTTCCTCAGGGATCCTAGGTACATTTACCATCAATCTAGCCCTCAATCTTGCAGCAAACAATTATCAAATTGCACATAATTGGTGATTTCCTTATTACAGGACAAATCTGCAGCCCATATCTGTACTGACATCTTTGTCCATTAACTAATTGTCTTAAGTTCATTTTCTTAGCAAAGAAATCAGCATTCCTAAACAAGAACATATGCATCAACATGGAATACCAAAAGAATTGAGTACCAATATCACCATTTTGTAGCTTCGACATTCCTTCATGTATCCTCTCCACCAAAAAAGAAGCAAAGTCATATGTTACAGAGAAGTTAGGGTGTTGTATTTGCACCCCCATGAACATGTATGCAATCAACATTACTGCACCAGGGCTAAAACCCAAAATCTGACATAGTGAATAGAAAGTAGCTAGGAAAGGCTTTTCAAAACAATTCAATCTGAAGGGTTCCTAGTCACTAGGGCTGATGTGAAATTGTGAATGCCCTGCCTTAACTAGATGAGGTCGAAGCAACTTAACCCTAAAAAGAGATTTCAATTTTGTATACTCTTGCTTCATTTCTTCAAGATTAATAGGAACCAAGTCATCACTTGGCTCACTCAAATCAAAATTCTGTTGGATAACATCTCTGTTAATTTCTAATAGAACCCCTCCATATTATCTCACGATTACCCGTGTGATAGGGTCATATCTTTTGGCCCTTGCTCTAAGTAAGTCCACATTAGGGAACACATTTGGAACAACCAACTTTCCCATGTCATACATCCATCCATTTGAAAAGGATGAGGGAAAATTCCTCGTCATACCATAATCTGAACATTTCTAAGCCTGTGAGTGGAACCCTAGCATCAACAATGTTGGAATTATTACACACCAACCCCTCCCATAAGATTTTCCCTCACATCAACACCAAACCTCTCCTTCTCTCATTTGTTGATAATGGATATTGATCTAGGAAATCATTGTACAAGTTTCTTTTCAAATACTTAATGTGGCCAAAGTGCTGCTTGGTTGGTGCCATTTTAGACAAACTAGGGCCTCACTACAATGTTACACTTCAAGTGGCTATGACTAAGCAGAGAGTAAATTACAGAGTAAAAATACCGCAATTCCTCACAATTTATGATTAAACAATAGCCCTAACAAAAGATTTTAATGAACTCAGTGAAAAGCATAGCAGACCCCCCCTTTCCCAAATTTAGGTGCAGAATGACTAGGAAATAGAGAAAATTAACTCATGATTTTTTTTGCACAAACTCCAATTTCTGGCTGCAGCTGCTCATAATTTCACCTTTGGCTCTGAAACTATTTTCATGAAATACTTGGATGCTTTGTGATACAAACAAGACGAGTAAATTGATTTTATGTCGATCAAATCCTGGCAGTAGATGTCTCATCTGCCATTAAAGCCCACTCACACATTGCATGAAGGGCTCCAACCATAATTTAATACATATTAATTTAAATTTGAGCCGTTGATCCTTTTGTTTGATCAAATCATCGACGACCATCTTCAAAACAGGCTGAGGAAGGAATGCCACGTGGCAGTTTCCCGTGATATCGCAGTCCTTTGATTTACCATTGTGGGATGGCGGGCACCGTCGATCTTTTTACCATAAATCTTACTCCTTCAAAAATGGTCACTATCTTTTCCTTTAACTATCGAGCAACTTTTCCCTTAAAATCATAACATCTGTGTTGAAATAAAACACGTGCATCTTACAAGTGCATTAGTAATCTGCCCCCTAATACATTTAAAACTGGCGAACGCTTTCTTCACTCCTTAGGCTTCATTGGATGAGACACGTGGTAGGAACCCGCGACATCGCGATCCCAAAATTCCTTGTTCCTTTAACACAATCGCCAGCCATGTCGTTAACTTTCGAGAAGCTTTTCCAACGAGATTATAACATATCCATCGATTTAGAACATCTGCGTGTGGAGAACACTTCCTTCATGAAGCTTTTCCAGTGAGATTATAACATATCTGTCGATTTAGAACATCTGCATGTGGAGAACACTTTAGTAATCTGCCCCTTAATACATTTAAAGCCAGCTAGTGTTTCCTTTACTCTTTAGGCTTCATCGGATGAGACACGTGGCGCTCGCCCGTGATTTCACAATCAACCCAAGCACCATCGCGGGATGGCGGGGAATGACTCAGATCAATGGTAGTTGGTTAGCGATAGCTCAAATTTGATCCCTTGGATATGATACATGGCGCCTGCCCCTGATTTCATGATCCTTCAATTCCTGATCACAGGATGGTGGGCACCGTTGATATCTGCAGGAAATAGATCAACGGCAACACTAAATCAACCCTTGCAAAATAAAAGATTCATTAAAAGAAGAAGTGGGCATTACTAGGCGGACGACAAATTAAAAAATTAAATTTATAGAAGAAAAATAAAATAGATTTATAATTTGTTTTATAATTTCACTTTTAACTTTAAATGCATGTTCACTCATTAAGTTGTATTTTTTTTACAAACACATTTTTATTTTAGATGTTTGTTTATAAAATATAAAGATGCATTAAAAATATATTAGAAATATTTTTCTTTATATTATATAGCATTGATAACATTAAATTAACATAGAATAATTTCACATTAACCAATCAAGAAAAATTTAATCATTACTATGCAACATTATTCTCACATCAAACTCAAACTAAACATTGATTTTTTTTTTTATATTATAACATAACAAACCATTTTATATCAAGTTAATTATAAAAAACACATAAAATTATTTTATAAAACTTAAATTTTTAACAATTTAATAAAATATAATTTAATATAATTAAGAAAAATAAATAATTATAATAATTTATGAAATGTTGATTTACTTATCAAGAAAAATCAATGATAAATTTACTTATTATAGATAAATTTACTTACCAATTATTTTAGATAGAAATTAATCATTAGTGATTGTGATTATTGGCACATCTTTTAAGTGACAAATAAACATTGAAAACACATTTATTTTTTATATTATAACATTCATAACAAACCTTTCTATTGAATGAATTTATGAGATTATTTTATTAAAGTGATAGAATCTAATCCCAATACTAACATTAATTATAAGTCTAACCATAACCCCAACCCTAAAACTAACACTAATTAACTTCAAACCTAACTCTAATTTTATATCCAACCCTAAACATAACTATGATTCTAAAACTAACATTAATGAAACCCTAATTGAACCATAACCCTAACCCTAATACTAACCCTTACCCCAATTGAACCCTAACACTAACCCCAAGCTCTATCATAGAACCTTAATCTTTACCCCCAACCCTAAAGCCTTTCATTAAATACTAACCGTGCAATGTGTAGGTTTTCCAAATTCGAAGATATGGGAGAAGATCTCAATCGCACCCCACCAACTCGTAGACCTAAGGTGTGGCCCTGTTATTTGGCTCGAGGTCAACAAAAGGAAGATGTATGTCCTGTATGGAATGTGGGGCCCAATCTTCACTATTGAGCTCATAACCCATGGTTTTAGATGGACAACCAAGATCAAAAGCTAATTTAAATCTCTGCTGTTCCCTGCTAGCTCGCACGAGGAAGATGAAGGTTGGTGAAGCATTAATGAATTATTCCTTACTTGTGTAGTCACATCGATCTCAATCTATGTGAAGATATTGTTGTTGGTGATCTTTGGATTCTCATCTAGCTCTAGTTAAATGATGATAGTACATATGCCGCCAAATTGCCATGTTTGCACATGCATATTTACTAGGCATTGATGAAGGTTTCCATTACCTCGCACAATAAATACAAGAGGAATTAACTGCTAATAGTGTCATTCTTGTAGCAGTTAGAGTGCTTTATGGCCTGAGTCTAATCAAGTTTGAGTGCTTGTCTAAGAAGAGAAATGAGGAAGTCAATAAGGAGGTCTGTTCATTTAAGCTCACAAAAGCTCGGTCCTGTTATGCAGGAAGGTGCTTTGGTTGAGCAGCAACGTTCTGGAATTGCAACCTTCTACTACTTTGGTTGCAGTAGAAGGTTGCAATTGCAGGATGTTGCTGTTCAACTAGTAGATGACAAAGGCAAGTAGTCGGTGTGCTTTGGATGCGGCCAACACTCACCATTGACCTTACGAGCAACACTTCTGATGATGTAATCGAGACTGACTCAGACTACTGTTAGTATTTAAGTCGCTTCAATCATGGTCTACCCTTTGATGAGGAAATGATGTGTGGTCACAACAACTGTTAAAACCCCAAGTGGATGGACTAGAACCATATTGGGCAAGGACAAGAAAGAAGAGGAGGCTGAGGGTCTACCATATTGGGCAACAACTAGAAGCGGGCGTGTATACTAGGGTCTAAGTGTTGGTAAGGGCAGGGTGGTGGGTAAACAAGAAGTTGCTGTGGTGTGCCTTCGTGGCAATTTGTTGCCTAGTTTTTTTGGCCTAGCGACAAGGGGATTTTGATGACAATTTATGGTCTCATATTATTTTATGCTACCCTAGTCCATGCGCACTATACGCTACCCTAGTCCATGCACTATATATGTTTTGTAGATTCAACATGTGGGAAGTTTTGTAATGAAAGTCAAATGCAATGGAGATTTTGTTCAAATGAAAATTTGTGGTGAAATTACATTTGAGCCCAAAGCTTGTTGCTCTCTTGTCATATAAAAGGGAATTCAAGGCTCATTTGTAGGGAGAGAACTGATGAAAGCTCTAGCTAGGTTTTGAGTTGAATATATGGGTAGAAAGATATCTATCCTCTGATGAGGAAGTGATATCTGTGGTGCCATTGGCTGTTAAAACCCCAAGTGGATGGAATAGAATAGATAGACAGTTTTGAGTTTTGGATGAATATATGCAAATTATCTTAAATTGTATGCATATATGACTTATAAGCATGAATACATGTATAATTCTAATATCTTTTCTCTCCTTATGTGGATTTGAGTGAATTTTGAATGAAATGTTAATGATGTTGTCATTCTTCTTTTGAGAATTTGTTCAATTGTGTCTATGTTTTGGGTAGAATTCAATTTTAAAATTTTGAGGTTTCATATTGATATGTGTGAGATTGATCTAATATTCCATAAAATGAATGTTAAAATATCATGAAAAAAATGGGCATAGAATGAATGTAGAAGTAAAATTATATTTGCATATATTCATAAAATAAGATCTAATAAACAAAAAATATATGCAATTAAAAATAAACGAAAAATAATTCAGCCCAAATTTAGATTAGAGAGATAATTAGATTATATGATAACTTTAAGGCTAGGGTTAGGGTTTGATTAGGATTAGTGTTCGCTTAGGGTTATGATTAGAGTTATGAATCTACAATTAGGGTTCAATTAATGTTCCCTTAGGGTTTCTTTCTTGGGAGAAGTTTATTGAATGGTAAGTGTATTTTATAAAATTAATATGTCAAGAATTAATTTTAGATAATACTACATGTGGTTTTTCATATGGTATTAAATTGTAGATTAAAATTGATAATATATTTCCTTCATTCTTTTGCATTGTAAGCTACCATAATATATGGCCTTAAAATCCTATTCATATTTTGAGCTTTTCTAAACTATACAACACGAAATCCAACAAATAAATTTGTTATGCATTTTTTCCAAGCACAAATCCTTAGAATTCTTAATGTGTTACTTAGGTTAATTCTTTATTGCATTAAATAAATACACACTAATATATATATTATGGATTTTAGGGAAAATATTAAAATATTTATATATATAGAAAAATTTAAATGCAAGGGATTCAAGTACATACCTTTGCTTTTGTTAATGTTGATGAAGGTACAAATCTTGATGAAGTGCCAAATTTGATGACATGATATAAAAAAGTGGAATGTCTTTGCTCTATGTGGAACTTGAAATTTTGTACAAAACTATAACTAACTCTACGTCAAATTTGTGACTTTGGACCTATTTTGCATCAATAAATATGGGTATGTGCAGGATCATGGTGCGCCAAAAAGTGGCAATATTATGGGTATTTGTAGGGTATGTGGCTGACGACTTTTTTTTCACCCAAAATTAATGAAACGAAAAGGGTTTTTAGAGGAGATTCTCAGCTTTCCAAAAATATAAATTATGATTTAATTTGAATTTAATAAATAATTATTATTCATTTTCTATTAGAATTATGACTAAAAGTCCTGATCGATAGGCTGATTGAAAACATCTATAACTTTCAATGGTATCATATTTTTTGAATCTGAAACATATGTCACATTCTATGCTTCACATACTATAGGATTAAAAAAAGAAAAATTAAATTTCATGAAGTTTTGACCAAGTTAAAAGGTGGTCAGACGACAAGTTTTTATATTTTCTAAAAGTTGTAATAAAAAATTCATAATTAATTATTTACTTGGAAAAAAAATTAAAAAATATGCATCACATCGGACATGAGTCCTCTACTTATATATAAAATCTTACAAAAAATATTATCATTTTATTATGGTTAGGGTGGTCAGACAGACACCTACTTATTTTTTCCTAAATTTAAGTACTATTGCATTGAAATTTCAAATTTTCACCAAATAGATTTTATTTATTTTAAATAAACCTAGTATTTTAGAAACTAAATTCAATTTTCTACAAATTCTATTCTTACATATTTTTGAAATAATATAGATAACTTATTCAAATATTTATGTCAACTTGCCTAACACTGATTTTTTTGAATTTTTTGCCACTTAAGGGCCTGTTTTTTGCATGATGATCCTGGACATACCCATATGAGCTTTGACACATGCCTCCTAATATACCATACAATATGTAATTAAATGCTCAAAATAGTTGGGAGTAGTGTTGAGATTGGTGGATCTTTGGGAAGGTCCAATGCTTCACCTTTGTATCTCTCCCTATAGATAGAGGTAGAGATGAATATAGAAACTATGGCGCCGACGTGCAACAGACAGACATGCCATATGACAGAGTGAAGAAAACAAACACACAGATTTGGGAGGATATATATACACACACATTACACAGAGCTATTATTATATACATATATATATGTGAGACAGATGACATATGAGACAGACAAAACGGGAACATTGTTGACATGGTGACACAAAGATTACATGACAAAGGACAAATAGGTTGAGATGAAAGACAGATAGGCAGAGACAAGATCCAGGAGAAAGGGAGAGAGATATGTAGACGAGGGAGAGATAGAAGATGGGGAAGAGGGAGATATATGTAGAGAGGGGGAGAGAGGGAGATCGAGAGGGGGAGGCTAATTTTTTAGTTTAAATTCTATAAAATATTCAATAAATAATAATATAAATATTATAAGAATTATGTAATTTGTATTTTAAATTACACAATATTTTATTTTTTGAAAAATATGTAATTTTTTAACCATTTTCCTATATATTTATTATTAAGATTTTTACATCTTTTAACAATTCAATATATAATACAAATTAAATATAGTTAATAATTTAATTAACTAGCATACCTATATTAATTAATAATATATGTAAAACACGTCGAGAGTTATCTTTATCAAGATGCCTATTGACTTGAAAAAATTCTTACATTTTCATGAATATGAATTTGGAAAGCAATCAATTTGATTTCATTCTTGTTTGTGTCATTGCTTATCTAAATTCCCATATATAAGGGTACACATTGAAATTTGAAATCATACCAACTTGTCTATAACAACAATCAACCAAGAACAATAAATTTAAAAGAAAAAATGTTCATCGATCATTAGATTTAGTATTGACAGCATCAAAGAAGTATATCATGACAAAATGGCATTGACTAACTTAGATGTATCCACTATTTTTTTTTCAATTGTTTGAATACATTGTTAACTTTATATACATTCAAGCATTTGAATGTTATGAAACCTATAGCTTTGCAACTGAGTATAATAAAGCTTTGCTCTCATATGAATAAGCAAACTTTGTTGTTTTTATGACTGTACATTTAATCCTTTGTTCAAGTATATAAGTCTCTTTTTTCACTTGAAGTTTAAATATGTATCTGTTGAAGAGGACCTTTTGTATAATGTGTGAAAACTTAACATCATCTTGTTTTTCATGCTTCAAAATGTTCAATTCTTTTGTTGTTACACCCATAATTTCTTCTTCCACTTCTTCAAAAGTTGTAATCCAAGTGAATGAAGTATTGTCTTGCACTTTGCATTGAAGTATATATTTATAATCACATTCAGGGAAAGTTTTATCACATCTTCCACAGTACCACTGACCATTTTCATTAGTGTTTCAATAGGGTGGGAGAGAGGGTGGGAGAGTGTGGGAGAAGGTGGGAGAGAGACATGGGAGAGAGATGGAGGGAGGGAGGAAGAAAGTGGGAGAGAATGGGAGAGAGTCAGAGTGAGGTAGGAAGAAGGTGGGAGAGAGTGGGAGAGGGTGCAAGAGAATGGGAGAGAATGGGAGAGAGTGGGAGCGAGGTAGGAAGAAGGTGGGAGAGAATGGGAGAGGGTGCGAGAGAATGGGAGAGAGTGGGAGAGTGGGAGATGGAAGCATAGGAAGGAGGAAAACAAACTAAGTATGCTTCTACACTTCTAAATAAGACATTGCATCTAAAATTTAAGAAATTTAAACTAATTTAAACTAAAAATCTTCAGAAATCTATCCTATTGCTCTCTAACTCTAAAGATATCTCTAATATACTTTGCTCTCAGATTTTAGAAGCTAATTAGACTATTGAAATGACACTTAGAGAATGAGAATTAAACTATTCTATTCCTATATGATTAAATGATAAAACTACTATAATGGCAGCCATGACTGCAAATGTTGAATGCTGGATGAATGTTGGATGCTTGGAAAACCTGCAAAGTAAGATTGCACAAGTTGGGATCCATTTCCTGTAGCCAAAGAGCTGTATTTATAGCTTTCACGGTAGCAAATTTGCATAGGGGTACGGGATAAAAGGCTGGGATTCAATCTAAAGAATTGAATTGCCTGGGATGAGAAGATGGAGTTGATCATGGAGGATTGTTCCTCCCCATGAAAACACCAGGCAAGATGAGAGGAAAGATTGGAGGAAGAAGATGGAGAGGATTTCCTGCAGGTTTGTCCCCGAAGCTCTTCCCGTGAATGAGAGTTGCATTAATTAGATTTAAAAAAATCTAATTTTATTGGTGAGTGAATAGTGGTAAATGATTTATGCATAAATTTAAATAATTTTAATTTATTTAAATTTAGCAAAAAGAGGATTGAATAATTTAATAAATCAAACTATAGGGTTTGTTTATTAAATTAAAACAAAAGGAAAATGATAATTAAATAAAAGATTTTAGAATATCTTTATTTAATTAAGAAGAAATGTGATGAGGTAATTAAATAACACAAATTATTTAAATTGTGTATTTAATTTATGATAGAAGTAATAATAATAATAATTAAATAAAACAAAGTTTTTAATTTTGTGTATTTAATTAAGAGAGAAATAATATGATAAAAATGATAATAATTAAATAAAACAAAGTTTTTAATTTTGTTTATTTAATTAGGAAAAAATAGAAGAATTAATAATGAACTTAATATAAATAAATATTTCTATTTATTTACTAAGTAGATGAATTTAAGATTAATTAATCAAATAAGTCGTATTTAATTAATTAGATTCTCCACCATTTTTAGGTGTCTACATTTTGCCCCTCTTTGAAGTGATGTGTTTACGCATTGCTTCAAAGAAAATTTTGCCTCAGCTGCAAGTATTGACGAAAAGTTTAAAATATGCCCCTGATTTGTCCCAGATGTTGAATTTTGAAATGATAGCGATATATGCCCCTCGAGATAAATTGATGAATTTTGGATTTTTTATGATTTTTCAATTTTTTTGAATTTTTATGATGATTTAATGATTTTTTGATGATTTGATGAAGAAACAATTTATCTCCTGACAAAATTGTCCAAAAATGCCTCTGTGATAGATAAGAATTAATTCCTTAGAAGGAAACATAAATAAATCCCATGAAAATCCCACAAAAAATAACCTATAAAAGCTCAAAAGGTCATTTGTGCATTTGACTTTGACAATCTTGTGATAGAGACCCTTAGAGTGCTAGAGCATCAGGATGTCGATCCCTTACCACACCCACCGACTCAAGCGTGTGTGACGTCACCAGCGTCCGACCGACTATGGACCTCCGGTACGTACCCCAAATCCTCCTCGTAATTCACGCTCATACTTTTTAGTTTAGTTTTCACGCGTTTTTAGCGGTTTAGCGCCCAGCCGACGTGGAATAGCGCTTCAGTTATCTGTTTTAGCATGCCAGACTTTTAGCATGTCAATAGAAATCTGTAGTGCATCCATAGATTAGGGTAGTGCGTCAAGTCAATTTTGTAGCGCGTCAATAAGATTTTGTAGCGCGCCATTAGAAATAGCGCTTTAGGTAGATTTTGTAGTGTGTCAGTAGGATTTTGTAGCGCGCCACCAGAAATAGCGCTTTAGGTAGATTTTGTAGCACATAAGTGGGATTTTGTAGCGCTTGGACGTATAGATTGATGAAAAATTGTGCACTTTGATTTTTATTTCATTGATTTGTTGTTGATTCCATCTATTTTAGTTTGATCTTGACTAAATAAATGGTAAACGATCTCATGATGAGCGAGATCCATTGATTGATAATAATTACCCTCATGATAGGTGAGGAATAATTAATATTTTTGAAGGGATAAACCTGATTGATAGATGAGGGTTTCCTTCTTGATAAATTGATAGTTTGATAGGTAAAACACAATTTTTTTAAAAATTGATGACCTCCTAATATTTG
This sequence comes from Sequoia sempervirens, assembly GCA_007258455.2. NCBI lineage: Eukaryota > Viridiplantae > Streptophyta > Pinopsida > Cupressales > Cupressaceae > Sequoia > Sequoia sempervirens. Next base: position 50,162,838 of record VDFB02000363.1, on the reverse strand, counting down.
ATATTTCTGATTGATAACGTATTGATCTGTAAAATGTTCTTTGTGTATGATAACAGGAGCATTTAGATGTTATCCAGGTGTGAGAGCAGTTCCCTTGGCCTTTTGATATGATACCACAACTTTCAGCGAATGAGAGGTAGCATATTACCGATTGTGGTTTAGCCTCATTACTAGATATGCCCCATATTAGACTTAATAGGGGTCTACTGACAACTTTAGCAGAGCGGTGGCATAGTGATCACAACACCTTCCACTTACCTACTGGCGAGATGACCATGATGCCAGAGGATGTATGGTGTATTCTTCGCATTCCTTTTGTTGGGGAGATTGTCATGCATGATTTAGAGGAGGTTGGTAGGGTAAAGTCTATGCGGAGAGTTTTTCAGGATCCCCATATTGCGGGAGAGTGGGTTCCATGGGTAGAGATCTATGATTCATATGCTCCACTTCCTTCAGTTTTGGCCGGCTTTATTGGTGGATTCCTTTGTCCTGATAAGAGGTCAAAGGGTCTATCTCTTAGATGGGGTCAGGTATTAGAGGGTATGGCGGCCCACAGGACAAGATATGCTTGGGGCATGTGTATGCTTGCTTAGCTATATCATGATTTACACTGGATCGTGTACCTCAGAGGTAGCAATTTATCGGCAGGAGCTACACTTCTTCAGGTATGGGCATGGGAGCATATTGCTGTTACGCATCCCGTGCCGGTGTTATCGAGACCAGGGATGAGACCTTATGTGTTTCACTATAGAGGTAGGCCTACCCAGCATATGATGGGTAAGCTAGATTATTGGAGACGGATCCTTGATGATGTGGAGACAATGACCTAGCGTCCTTATTTAGATTGTGATGACTGGGATGATGATGATATCGAGTTGGGATTTTTGGCCGATTTGATGTATTTGATCGGGAAGAGCCCCAGGATTGTGGAGCGATTCCTATTTCGTCACGTCTACAAGCAGTATGGGATTGTTCAGTGTATGCCTCAGGGAGTAGCACATTATGGACGACGACAGATAGATGCCGGTGATTGGGGTCCATGCTTGCCTTATGGGGCACTTGTTGAGGGTTACCGTGCTCTGCAGCCATCGGCATGGGATATGCGGCGAGACATTGTTGAGGCACCCATTACTCCCGAGTATGGACAGTACTTGGCTCTACACCCTCCTCCTCATATTACCATTCCAGATGAGCCAGTACCAGCACTAGCACTAGCACCAGCACCAGCAGCTGCAGGGGGTGGTCAGGGTAGTCAGAGATAGAGGAGAGAGGAGGATGTAGGTGTTGATGTGGAGGGCAGTGATGAGAGTGAGAGTGATGATGACAGTGATGATAGTAGTGAGGATGGAAGTGATGATAGTAGTGATGATGATGGCGGAGATGGGGGGAGACCGAGCATAGCAGGTACCTCAGAGCCATCGACTAGTGCGCCTCATAAGAGGCAAGCCATTGCTTCCTCTTCAGCAGAGCGATCAGAGGTTGCGGGTTTACATGTGTAGGTTCAGACTTTACAGGGACAGCTAGCACAGGTGCATGGATTATTAGCACAGACGTAGGCCCAGATGCAGGCACAGCTAGCTACTGCACATACATATTACCTCTCTGATTGGTGAGAGAGACGAGGCCATACAGGCAGCAGTGATGGCACAGGCTCAATTAGCAGGTGTACGAGCACAGTTGACCACTGCCCAGGCACAGATCACAGCCTTGACTGCAGAGCGAGATACTGTCAGACAGGCAGCAGAGACAACATAGGCTACTGCAGAGAGATTGTAGAGAGTGGAAGATGGGATCTCTGTGGCAGATTACATGCGAGAGGCTATGCGGGCAGGTGCTGAGATTGAGTTTTACAGGAGCCGTTATCATGAGCTTTGCCCCCCAGAGCAGAGAGTCAGTTATGCCCAGTCCTGCTAAGAGAGGACTCGTTCGAGGACAGTGAGCATAGGCATGACACAACCTCTCTCGAGAGATCCAAGAGATCCGAGAGATCTTGGGACATCTAGTGGTGGTCATGATACTAGCGCGAGACCTGCTCCTTCTGGTGCGAGTACCACTTGAGATCATTTGTGTACCCTTCGAGAGATATATACAACAATTTTTGATATGATGTTATTTTCATCCTTTTCAGACTTCATTGTATACTTGACACTTGATGAGATATATATGTGCAGCGGTTCGATTGATCTATGATGTGTTCTACATGATTTATGTGATGGATGCATTTTAATTTTTTATGTTTTATGATGATTTATTATACTAGATTGTATAGATGCATTAATGATGATGTGATATGATATTGATGATGTATTTCTTTTCTCCATGAAATGCAATGCGTAATATATAAAATGAGATGTAAATGAATGATGTATGGATATGTGATGTAAATGAATGATGTATATAAGGAAATGTAAATAAATGATGTACGGATGAAATGTAATGTATGAGATGTAAATGAATGATGTGTGGATGAAAATGTAAATGAATGATGAATGTAATGAGATGTCTTGTGATAGATAAAATGATGTATGGATATGTGATATATGATATATAAAATGAGATGTAAATGAAATGATGTATGTAATGAATGAGATGTAAATGAATGACATATAGATGAAATGTAATATAGAATGAGATATAAATGAATGATGTATGGATGAAAATGTAATAAGATGTAAATGAATGATGTATGCATGAAAATGTAATAAGATGTAAATGAATGATGTATGGATGAAAATTTAATGTATGAAATGAGATGTAAATGAATGATATATGATATATAAAATGAGATGTAAAATGCCTTCTATATGCATGCAATGAATGATGATTTTGCAACTACATGATAATGACAATGTGATGAGATGCAAATGATAAATGTAATGAATGATGAAACATAACGTGCATATGACACAACAAAATGAGATGTTTTATTGTGAAATTTATGATGAGATGAAGAAATGATTTTATGTATGGCATTATGAAAATTGTATGTGTCAAGTATACTCAATCTGTAATAAGAAAATATAACATTCTTTGCAAATGAATCTTTGTAACTTGTGTAATCAATACTCTGCAGATGTATTATTATGAATGCAATCTATGTTTACCATGAAAAACATATTTTATCAATGCAAACCTAAGTGTCATTTCAACAATCTTCTTATTTTTCTTTGTATCATCACTGAAATTTTTAAAATGTTGAAAGCAAATACAAGCATCAATGATATGAGATAGACCAATGATGACCTGAGTATTTCTTTCATGATATTTGATATTGCAAGTGAACACAAGCATCAAGGTATAAGATAGACCAATGATGACCTGAGCATTTTTTGCGTAAACAGACAAGAATTAATCATTTTCTTAAGTGAATCGGAATGTCATCCATGATACTTGGTAGAGCACTTCCCGCGACAATTCACAAAATAATAATGACTAACTCACAAATAGCAAACAAAGAAAAGGTATCATTCTCCTTCCTTGCTTCTCTAGTTTAATACATCATCGAGTAGCTCCCAAGAAATGATAAACAAATGATAAAGTGAAAAGTACAACAATTCAAATTCTACTTAATGTATTTTCAAATCATTATTCAGATTAGATCATTGATGTTGAAATGTGTGTGCTGATGTTTGTATGATATTCTTAGATGTTTGACCAAATGATGTAATCTAAAGACCTATCCTAGGGGTCTCGGGGACTGATCAAAGATTAGTCTTGCCTACGTTATACACGCAGAGACCATGTAGTTCGACTAACACGGACTCCACTTTCTGACCGATGTAGACTCTATTTTTGTGTTTTTGATTTTATGAATGTTTTTGCATGGATTTTCTGATTTTCTGATGTGTTTGGATTTTGATGGATCTCCTGATGTTTTTGGATTTTGATTTTCTGTTGTTTTTGGTTACTTTTCAAGTATCGTCACTTGGTGTTGTCATGTTTGATAGCCTTTCCATTTAAGTTGAAAGTCCATTGTACCAAATAACACTAGGATGTTGCCCCCAAGCTAGGGTAAAACATGATATCCTTGCTATGATATGAATAGTGATAATGATTACCTCAAATGATAGATGAAAATTATATGAAAGGAAACAATCGTGACAAAACTGTACCTAATAGATCTAGAAGAGCTAGTGAAAATCACAAGTAGCACCTATTTGCCAGGTTTTCATCACTTGTTTTTATTGTGTCCTCTTTCTTTTTCTTTTCTATTTTTTCTATTTTTTTATTTTTATATATATTTTTTTATTTTTCTGTCATCATGATGCCTGTTTGCCAGGTTTTTGTCAAGACAACCTTACTGACCATGCACTAGGTGTCCTCAAGTATAGAATCACCTCAGATGAATGCTGTTCATGGGTTCCTCCAACATATCTCCTTCTAGTGTAGACAACTGGTATGCTCCTGATCCATAGACTGATATAATGACATAAGGTCCTATCCAGTTAGGTTCAAAATTTCCCTTCTTTTCTCTATCTGCTTGATTTCTAGGGTTTTCCTGTAGGACCAAGTCTCCGATCTGGAAGACTCTAGGCTTAACCCTATGATTATAGTTCCTAGACATTCTTTGTTGATAGGTTGTCAAATGATTGACAACTTGTTGTCGACGTTCATCAAGTAGCTCTAATTCTTGAAGTCTAGAGATCCTGTAATCCTCATCTGAAATGAGTCCCTTTAGTGAAACTCGAAGGGATGGAATTTCTACCTCGATAGGTAATATTGCCTCTAATCCATAGACAAGAGCATATGGTGTAGCTCCTGTTGGTGTTTTGATGCTAGTCCTATAAGCCCAAAGAGCAGGGTTAAGCTGAACGTGCCAATCACGCCCTACCTCATTTACAGTCTTCTTGAGAATCTTTAGGATTGTTTTGTTTGAAGCTTCAGCCTGTCCATTACCTTTAGGGTAATACGGGGTTGAAAAGTGATGTTGGATGTGGAACTTTTCACACAGCTCTTAGACGTCTTTGTTCTTGAAAGGCCTACCATTATCTGTAATGATTGACTGGGGTATCCCATATCTACAAATGAGATAATTAAGTATGAAAGATGATATTTGCTTCCCAGTGATTGTGGTTAAGGGAACTGCCTCCACCCATTTTGTAAAATATTCTGTTGCGGTGATAATGAACTTATATCCATTAGATGAAGATGGGTTAATTTTCCCTACCAAGTCCAATCCCCACTAGCAGAAAGGCCATGTAGTTGTGAATGAATGGAGCTCTTGTGCTGGTGCATGTATAAGATTGCCATGAATCTGACATTTTTGACATCTCTTGACAAACTTATAGGATTCTTGTTCCATGTGTGGCCAGTAGTACCCCAAACGAAGGAGTTTCTTGGCTAAAGATAATCCACTTGAATGTGTGCCACAAATTCCTTCATGGACCTCATGTAAAGCATAAGCAAATTCGTTATGTTCTAAACAGCGTAGAAGAGTACCATCTAGGCCTCGATGGTAAAGGGTGTCAGCAATAATGGTATGTTTAGCGGATTGGCGTATGAAGTTGTGCTTTTGGTTGTGAGAAAGATCTGGCAGTAAGATATTATCTTTTAGATAAGTATAAATGTCTCCATAAATGGAGGATTGGGCACTATCCAAAAGGCTTATGGTTTGGGACTTGGGATTTGCGTATGCAGGATTTGACACTTGTTCCACAATAAATCGATAACGATCTTGTGTTTCAGGCATTTGTAGAAGAGATGCTATTGTGGCCATGGAATCTGCTGCTTTATTCTCTGATCTTGGTATCTGCTCAAATTTGATATCTATGAAGTATTTCCTTAGATCATCTACCAGTCTCTTGTATAAAATCAGGGTGTCATCCTTAGTTTGGTAATCATTGTTGACCTGATAGATGATTAACTAAGAGTCTCCATATACTAGTAGTTCTGTGATTTTCTAGTCAATAGCCACTTTAATTCCAAGGATTAAAGCTTCATATTCTGCCACATTGTTAGTGCAACGGAAGGTAAGCCTGTAAGATCGTGGAATTGTGTGCCCAAGAGGTGTGACAAATAAAATTCCTGCCCCTGATCCATGTTGTGTGTAGGATCCATCGAAGTAGAGTTGCCATGGTTGTGTTGTAACGTTGAGGATATCCACATCAGGAAATTCCATGGTCATAGGATGACAGTCTGACAATGGAGCTTCTGCTAATTGGTCGGCAATGACTTGTCCTTTGATAGCTCACCTTTCAACATACTGAATGTCAAACTCACTGAAGAGCATGACCCACTTTGCCAACCTTCCTATTAAAGCTACTTTGCTCAGTAAATACTTGAGGGGATCAATTTTTGCAATGAGCTTGACAGTGTGAGTGAGCATATAGTGTCACAATTTTTGTGTTGCAAATGCTACTGCTAAGCATGATTTTTCAATGAAGGTGTAGTTTACTTCATGTCCATTGAGTGTCCTGCTGATATAGTATATTGCCTGTTCCTTTCCTTCTTTATCTTCTTGTGCTAGCAAGGCTCCTAAAGAGATATTTGTTGTTGCGATGTATAGCAACAAGGGCTTGTCTTCAATTGGTGGTACCAAGATTGGTGGTGTCATCAAATAATGCTTGATTTGATTGAAAGTATTCTCACAATGTTCATCCCATTTAAAAGACACATTTTTATGCAAAAGATGGTTAAATGGATGACACCGATCTGCTAGTTGAGATATAAATCTTCTGATGGACTGTAGTCGGCCTTGTAGAGATCTTAATGTACTGATATTCTTAGGAGGTGGCATTTCCATGATGGCTTTAACTTTTGCTGGATCTACTTCAATTCCTTTTGTAGAAACTATGTATCCAAGGAGTTTTGTTGATGTTACTCCAAAGGCACATTTCTTAGGATTTAATCTGACTTTAAATTTCTCCAACCTGTCAAATATTTTGGCGAGTATCTCTAGATGTCCTTCTCTGGTGGGAGATTTGGCTAAGATATCGTCCACATAGTCCTCCATGAAGGTCTGCATCATGTCATGGAAGATTGTTGTCATAGCTCGTTGGTATGTAGCTCCTGCATTCTTTAACCCAAAAGGCACGACGTTCCAACAAAAGGTGCCCCATGGACATGTAAATGCTGTCTTTTCTTGGTCTTCAGGAGCTATTTTGATTTGATTGTATCCTAAAAATCCATCCATGAGTGATAGCATTTGGTGGCCAGCTGTTAAATCTACAATCATGTCTATGTTTGGCAAAGGAAAATCATCCTTTGGACATGCTCTATTTAAATTCTAGAAATCAGTACATATTCTGATGGTGTGATATGGTTTTGAAACAGGTACAATGTTGGATATCCATTCGGCATAATCAATAGATTTGATAAATCCAACATCTAGTAGTTTCTTCAAATCATTTTTTACGAGTAATGCAACATGTGGATGCATTTTTCTCAGTTTTTGTTTTACTAGTTTAGTGCTAGCTAGTAAAGATAAGTGATGCATAATAAGATCTGTGTCTAAGCCTGGCATGTCAGAGTATGAGCAAGCAAAATTGATGCATCGTTCTTCAAAGAATTTGATAAAATCTGGCTTTTCTGTATCTGTGATGGATGCTGCCAAGTGTAGTATTCTTACTTTCTCTGCTGTGCCAATATCAATAGACTGTGTGGGCTCTATCAACACTGATGATCTTTCATGGTAATGTTGTGGGAGGATGTCAAGCCTTTCATCCTTTGGTGCCTCAATGAGGTTTTCACCATTGGATGCGTTCTTTGTTTTTACTATTTTAGGATCAGATACTGCCATAGAATGGTTTTCACCGTTAGATCCATTATTTATTTCCATACTTTTGCAACTGAAAGGCTTGGCACCCTCCTACCTAAAAGCATCGTTAAAAGAAGCATTGGTAGAACAAGTATCAGATTCTTCATAGCAAAGGTAGTTAATAATAGCGGAGTCATTGTCAAAAATAGGGAGATTGATGGGATGTTGGGGTTCCCACTCGATAAGCTCGGGATGTAGCAAAGGAAATGAATCATTAGATGGGTTGAGGTCAGTGATTGTGAAAGCTTAGATGGAAATGTCATCTAGGTTGTTAGTGGTTATGTCGAGGTCTATGAAAGTATTTTCTTCCACATCATTTATCTAAATCGATGTCTGTTCATCTTCACTTGAGTCATCAAAATTTTGTGTTTCAAAGACAACATGATTAAAACTCGAGCTTTGACCCTCCTCATGTTTGGGGGTATACTTTTTGATAACATCAATCTGAATATCTTCATAGGAAACATCTAATAAGTTGTCCCACTCATATTCATTTGAATCTATTTCAGAGTTTTCTTTCCTTTGAAGAATACGCTCCATAGTTTTATTGGTGAGTTCTGCTCTTGCTTCTTCTGTGTATCCTAGTCCAGCTCTGCCATTTTGCTGAATTGTGAGAACTTGGATTGGTTCCGTTACACTTTGTTTCCCTCGATCAAGAGATCCTTGTTCTGCTGCATATCCTAGTCCAGTTTTATCCTTATGTTGGAGCGTTAGTGGCTGGATTGGTTCTGTTACGCCTTGTTTCCTTAACCCAAGAGGTCCCTATCCTGAATATCCCATCTTCTCCAGAATAGTTTTTCCCTTTCCATATTGATTTGTCTCTATGATATTACTCATGGAAGTGGAAGCTTCCTCATCCCTATAAATCCAATTTAGTATGGGCTTATCTTCTGATTCTTCATCTAAGTTTCCATCTTTTACAAATCTACCATCTAATGCCGTTGTAGATTGTGCTGATTTTTGGGTGGTTGTAGATGGCTGTCCATATGCTTGTAAGGAGGGTAACATCTATGATAGATGGAAAGAGTGTCTGACACCATATTCACTTATTCCTTTGTCACTTATCTGTACTTTTTTGGTGAATTGGTGCGAGAGTGAAGCCAATTGTTCTTCAACATTTGAAGGGTTAGATTGTGCTACCCTGATCTCTTGTGATTTTTGTTGTTTTGGAAGCCACTTTGATATGAAGCTTTGCTGTTTCTCACCATTAGATGAGTTTGATGTGCTAAATTCTCTATTGTGAGGTATCAATGTATCCTGAGATGTTTTCAATGTATGACAAGCTTGGGTGTCATTATAGTCTGCTGTGATTGTTACCTCCTATCCATTGATAGGAAATTTTAGGCATTGATGATAGGTGGAAGGTACTGCTTGCATATCATGAATCCAAGGATGTCCCAACAGTATGTTGTATGTCAATTCTCTATCTAAGACTTGACAAACCACATTTTGGACAATAGGTCCCACTTGAATGGGTAATATGATCAATCCCTTAGAGGATCTTTCTTCCTCATCATATGCTTTGATTGTGATTCTTCTTCTTGTATCAATGGCTTCATCTAAGTATCCTAGTGCACGAATCAGCTTTAAGGTACAAATATTTAAACCAGCCCCTCCATCTATCAAGACATGCTTTACATGGTGTTTATGGATGAGGACTTCAATGTGAAGGGCGGAATTATGTGGATGGGTGAGTGACACATCATCATGTTCAGAAAATGAAAGGCAATGAGGTGCAGATAGATGTCCCACCATAGCTTGGAACTGACATACATCCAAATTGTTAGGTACCGTGGTTGATACAAGAGCTTGCTCAAGAACCTCTTTGTGTGATGGGGAGATCTTTAAAAGTTCCAAGATGGATATTTGCGCCGATATTTTCTGTAATTGATCGATGAGATTATATTGATTGGGGAGAGGATCTACAGATTGGGGTAATAATGATGCTCCTTTCAATATAACTTTGGATTGTGCCCTTGTTGTGGCATTAACTGGTTGGTGCTCTTGTTTCCCTTTGAGTGTGATAACATTAATTTGGTTTTCAGATTTGTCCATACGTTGTACCAAATTAGTAGATGTAATGTCATTGTTTTGATTGATTTGATTGCATAACTCCTCATCCTCTTTGGCAGTAGAAAGACAAAGGATCGTTGTGTCATAAACATAACCAACATTCTTACCTTTGCTATTTGCGGAAGAGGATTCTCCCTTATGATTGTTGGGTAGAGGATTTTTGAATGTTGTATGATCTTTGTTTGTTTGGTGCCCCTCTACAAATACTTTCTTTTGATCTATAAGGTCTTGTACCACATGTTTTAACTGCCAACAATTTTCAGTCATGTGGCTTTTATTTTGATGGTAGTGACAGTAATGTGAGTCATTCCACCATGATGGTTTGACTTGAGGGTCCCAATTTCTAGCCTCTTGTACTTGAATAAGTTTTTCATCTAAAAGTTCTTTGAGGACTTATTCCAATGATTTCCCTAATGGCGTGAATTTTTGTTTATTGGATGGTCATTGGAATGATTGGGTTTTTGTTTCTCCACTGTTTTGATTATTTCCTTGATCACTACTTTGTTTGAAATTAAGACCATTGTTTTGTTTGTTTGTAGTGGTTGGCGTCAAGGTGAATACTGGTTTGGACGTGTGTGTATTGATCATGGTATCAATATTTTTATTCTTTTGCCAAAATCTTGGCTTTTCGTTATTGTTGGAGGAATTGCTATTGTTTGAACCTTCAATGAAGTGTTTGATTATTCCTCTTTTGATTAGAGCCTCTTCGATTTTGAGGCCCTTTTCAATAACTTGCTCAAATGTAGACAGACATTGTAAGTCCAATCTGTAATTCATGTCATCCACTAGGTTATCAATGAACATCTCTATCTTCTCCTCTTCAGGAATAGATCTAGGGTATTTAGCAAATAGCCTTCTCCATCGTTGGAGAAAGGAAAGAAACTTTTCACCCTTTGCTTGTTTGGTGTTGTAGAGTTCTTTTAAGGTCACCCCATGTTGGATGTTGAATGAGAAGTGTGTTATGAACCTATTGATCAGTTCTTCAAAAGATTGGATCCCGGGTTCCAATTTAGAAAACCATTCCATGCAAGTGTTTCCTAAGCTTCTTGGAAATAATCGTAGTAAGTAAGAGTCCTTGTGTGCGAACTCTATGCTCATGGCTCTAAATTCTCATATGTGATCAAATGGATCAGTTCTCCCATTGTATTTGTTGTATGTCGGGTATTCACAATACCATGGAAATGGTATCATGTTAATGCTTGAGTCGAATGGATAAGGGAAAATGTCTTGTAAGGAATATCTTTTTGTTGGCCCTTGTTGGATATTTTGGAACTGCAATTGTAATTGTTGGATTTGTTTTGTCAAAGCATCTATTTGATTTGGATTTTCCATATTAGTTGTCTGAGGTGTGGTCGTTTCCTTGAGTTGATTGACATCAAAGTCTTTAGAAAGCTTAGCACCTTTGTCAGCTAATAACAGAAGATACTTTTCCATATCTTGCTCTAGCATCTTTTCCATAAATTTATGGAAATGAGGGTCTTGTTGAACTTTCTTGATTTCTTCTGCAGTTATTTCCTTCTCCTTTGAATTAGTGAGAGGATCGGTGTTGCTGTATCATCCCCAAGGGTTTTCTTCAGCCATGGCTGCTATTCTTTCGTTTTCTTGTTGTTGTTGTCTTTGATATGCTGATCGTGTGAAAATAGGCATACAAAATTTTTACTCTAGACTTTGATCTTGGATTTTTGATTGGATAAGTGTCGAGGTTTTTGATTTAAAATCTGATTTAGTCATGTCTAGTTTCGTGATGGAAGGATGATAAAAATCCTTGATAGGGAAACTTTGACACAAAAAAAATCTCAGATTTAGTGATATGGACACTTTGCAAGATGTTTCAAGACCTAGGCATAATAGTAAAGTTTTCCTTTTGTATGATTCAAGTGTTTTGGACTATGGAAAAAAATGTTTTGGACTGATGAAAAGCTTGTTTTTGATATGGGCAGACTGACAAACTGTCTTACTAACTCTCTATTTTTCTGACTTTCTGGAGCGCTAAAATAGAGACATGAAGCATTAAAACAGAGTTGGGACACGTTAGAACAGAATAGTGACGTGCTATAACAGAGAAGTGACGCGCTATAACAGAGACCGAAAGTGCTAAAATAGAGTAGCTACGCACTATAACAGAGCAGTGACGCACTATAATAGAGACCGAAAGTGCTAAAATAGAGTAGCTACGCGCTATAACAGAGCAGTTATGTGCTAGAACAGAGACCCAAAGCGCTAAGACAAAGCAGTGACGTGCTAGAATAGAGAAGTGACAAGCTAGAATAGAGACTTAAAGTGCTAAAACAGATCTGGTATGTGCTAGAACAGAAACCCAAAGCACTAAAACAGAGCTGGAATGCGCTAGAACAGAACCATGAGGTGCTAAGATAGAAAATTATCTTATTCTATGAAAATCACTTGGTCTGGTATCGTATTGTATGGCTGGTTGTGGGATGTATTATGGATGAATTCTTTGACTGTGATTGTGGTGTTTCCTAAGAGCCCTTTTTTGATAAAATGCTTGTGAATCTAAGGGAGCTACAGCATAGTCGTCTGTATAACCTCTAGAGAAATCATGATATCTATGAATAAAAGTCCTATGTTGGAGTAAAACTTTCCTACTTTGATATAAAAATCGTTGCTTTCTCAGAAGTTGTTTGTAAGTGTTTTCTTTGCCTTTCTGATTCATTTGACAAGAGATTTCTTGACAAATTTGGTGGATACCCAATCTCGAATCATGAGAATTTCACAAGTGCTTGATTTTGAAGTTTCTTGTGATGATCTTATCTGAATTTAATGAAAGAAAACACAACAAGCAAGAATAGAACGGTTGACTTTAAAATCCTGGAATCTAAACAGATAGTGTATGTTCTTAAGAATCAAGCATGATTCTTCTTGATTTTCACTAGTTTATAGCAGATAAGACAATTCAGATAGACTCAATCCTAGAGACAAAAGGTCATCATTATATACTCGAACGGCCCACAGCTTGGAATTGCGTTGACTCACACAGCCATGTCACCCCCTATAGGGTGCCCGTGTTTTTGTCTTTTCCAGGTGCATACTCAGAGTGACGGAAGTGGATACCGGATCCCTTGAGCAAACAGTCCTTGGCAATTATATGGTGAGTGCTTGAGGGTAGATTCTTCCCTGCCCCTGCACTGCTGAGTATTACAATGTTTAGAAACTGACAAGCGTGCTTCTATTTCTAGGTTCTTAGATTGGGTTTCCGTTCAGAGCGGAAAATGGATAAACTCCCTTGAGAGACCTCCCAATCTTTAAAAAAAAGATTTTGGGGATGGTTATCCTGCACACTTCCGTTGAAAGAGGGTTTCCCCAAATTCACAAAAAATTTTAAGTGGGTTGGAATACCATGGCTTTTGGCTGTCCCCACTCAGGTCGTTCCCGTAGGGTGAGTACTTTTTCCCACTATGCCAGGCCTATCTAAAGGTTTTAAAAAGCTTTAAAAATGCGTAAAGAAAAAGTGAGTTTGGTATTTTGATGCACCCAGTTAAGGGGAGAGCATAAACCTATCACCCAATCATAGCAGAGAATTTTTTTTCACTTTTAAAAACCCAAAAGACAAATTGGCTAATCTATATGGAGATATTGCTCCATAGAAGCATGATGTTCAATTTTATCCCACAAGAAATTGTGAAGTTTCTATCCTAGGATTGATCAATTTTTATCTATTTGCTATCCTAGGATTGGTAAATTTTATCCATTTGCTATCCTAGGGTTGATAAATTTTAACCAAAATAGACAAGAAAAAACAAAATCTGGCTGCGGATGCGTCGGATCCAGATAAAAAAAGAAATATTTTAAAGACAAAGAGTCAAGGCACTGAAACAGTGGATCGACGTGCTGAAACAGTGACACTACGTGCTAAAACAATTGAGCGGCGCACTATAACAAAAGACCCGTGTGCTAAAACAGACCACCGATGTGCTAAAATAGATGACGGGCACACTAGAACATACCACCAAAGCGCTACAGAATCTAGCCGGTGCGCTATAAAAAGTCACGGTTCCACGAAAACTATCACGCTGATACCTGTAAGACACTTTTCACAAAAAATATGCAAAATATGGCGTTAGGCCCCACGGTGAGTGCCAAAATGGAAGCGTAGGAAGGAGGAAAACAAACTAAGTATGCTTCTACACTTCTAAATAAGACATTGCATCTAAGATTTAAGAAATTTAAACTAATTTAAACTAAAAATCTTCAAAAATCTGTCCTATTGCTCTCTAACTCTAAAGATCTCTCTAATCTACTTTTCTCTCAGATTTTAGAAGCTAATTAGACTATTGAAATGACACTTAGAGAATGAGAATTAAACTATTCTATTCCTATATTATTAAATGATAAAACTACTATAATGGCAGCCATGACTGCAAATCTTGAATGCTGGATGAATGGTGGATGCATCTTGGATGAATGCTAGATGCTTGAATGCTGGATGAATGCTGGATGCTTGGAAAACTTGCAGAGTAAGATTGCACAAGTTGGGATCCATTTCTTGTAGCCAAAGAGCTGTATTTATAGCTTTCACAATAGCACATTTGCACAGGGGTACGAGATAAAAGGATGGGATTCAATCTGAAGAATTGAATGGCCTGGGATGAGAAGATGGAGCTGATCATGGAGGATTGTTCCTCCCCATGAAAACACCAGGCAAGATGAGAGGAAAGATTGGAGGAAGAAGATGGAGAGGATTTCTTGCAGGTTTGTCCCTGAAGCTCTTCCCGTGAATGAGAGTTGCATTAATTAGATTTAAAAAAATCTAATTTTATTGGTGAGTGAATAGTGGTAAATGATTTATGCATAAATTTAAATAATTTTAATTTATTTAAATTTAGCAAAAAGAGGATTGAATAATTTAATAAATCAAACTATAGGGTTTGTTTATTAAATTAAAACAAAAGGAAAATGATAATTAAATAAAATATTTTAGAATATCTTTATTGAATTAAGAAGAAATGTGATGATGTAATTAAATAACACAAATTATTTGTGTATTTAATTTATGATAGAAGTAATAATAATAATAATTAAATAAAATAAAGTTTTTTAATTTTGTTTATTTAATTAAGAGAGAAATAATATGATAAAAATGATAATAATTAAATAAAACAAAGTTTTTAATTTTGTTTATTTAATTAGGAGAAAAATAGAAGAATTAATAATGAACTTAATATAAATAAATATTTCTATTTATTTACTAAGTAGATGAATTTAAGATTAATTAATCAAATAAATCGTATTTAATTAATTAGGTTCTCTAGACCATTTTTAGGTGTCTACAGGAGATAGGGAAGGAGAGAGTAGGAAAGAGTGGGAGAGGGTGTGAGAGAGCGGGAGAGAGCGAGAGAGAGTGTGGGAGAGTGCCCAAGAGAGTGAAAGTGTGGCTACGTAGGGTTTCTATACATAGCATTTGTAGGAGAATGGTATCTCTATTTTGAATTATTCTAAACCTTGTTTCTATGTAGTAGTTTTTAAATTCATTTTGTTGTTATACTCTATAATTAATAGTTTATATATTGTACTCTCTATACATGATTTTTAGCAAAATTGGGGACACTAATAGAACCTTCATTTATTTTTTTAAAAGACTAAGAAATGTATCTTGCAAGGAGCACAATATTGAGAGCCACTATTAGGGACAATAAGAAAATATATAAATGTGAAAATAAATCCTAATCTCTAAGAGTGGTGTGCTAAGAATTACATACACATCTCATAAATTTCAATACAAACATGAGACACATTTATAGAAATAAAGGAAAGAAATAGCTATTTAGATAGTTATTAATCTATAGAAAATTAGGACCTATGTACTTCAAGAGATTAATAAAAATAAGTTTTTTTTTATAATTTTGAAATTTGATAATTTTGAAATTATCATAGATGTAAAGTAAAGATAAAATATTTTTCAACAAAACAAATAAAAATGACAAACAAATAATGTGATTAATCAATAATAACATGATATTGCAAAAAATATAATAAATAAAAGAATATGCATAATTGTACATAAGCCATCAAAAGTCTAAATATACCTATCATTAGAAAAAAATAAAAAATCTTTAAAATGACTAAAAATTATTAAAACTTATTAAGCTCCATGAAAAAACACCTTCCATATAAAGAGTATACACCATGATACTTATAGAAAACAAATTAAGTAGGATACCAAAAAGTTGTTAAAAAGATAAGATAAGATAAAATTATAAATGAAATTAATCATATTAATTTCATAGTTAAAAAGATAATTCTATGGATCTTTAAATATACATATATAATAATTTTTAAATCTTTATTTAAAAGAATATATATTATATTTTATAAACTTATACATTAAATTTTTTAATATTTAAGTTATACTAAAATCTAAGATGTTCAATATTCATTATTATTTTTAAATTGTAATATTGATTAAAGATATATAATTATATTTATAAGATTTAAATTTAATAATGAACTTATAAAATATTAAATCAATCAAAATTGTTTCTATTATCCAAAATACTATATAAGTAAATTATAAACTATTATAATATAATATTTAAATTTTCTATTTCAAATGTTAAATAATTCTAATGTTAAATTTTTATAATTATAAACTTACCTTTTAATGATGTTAGTAAGTTTTAATTAAAATTAGTTTTTCAAGCATATATTAACATACCTAGATATATTCACCAAAATCTATTATCTATTATTGATTATGTAATTTTGTATGTATAATATATCTTTTAAAAATAAAATATATATTTTTGAAAAAATATATATATTTAAAAAATTAAACAATATATTTTTTAAATTAAAATATATTAGAAATATTTTGAATGTATTCAACTGTCAAAATATGATTTTTTTAATATACCATTAAAATCACTAGTTGCCCTAATTTCTCCGCTTTTGCTCATTTTTAATGAATTTCCCCTCGGCCTTGTCAAATATTTCATTTTAAATGTTTTGCTTTGGAAGCAATGAAACATTTAAAATATATCGCACAAAATTTTTGTCGAGCCCCACCTTGTACAATCCATGTGGCAGCTGCCCGTGATATTGCAATCAACCAAAGCACCATCACGAAATGGTGGGGAACGACTCAGATCAAAGGGCAGTTGATGAATAGTCGCGCAAATTTGATCCCCAGATGGGACACATGTCTCCCACCCAGATTATTGCCATCCTACAATTCCCGATCATGGGATGGCGGGCAGTCGTTGATCTTGAAGGCATTTTGATCGACGATAGCGCAAATTTCATCCTTCTGAAAAATAAAACATTCATTAAAGGGCAAGGGGACATTACTAGGTGGATGGAAAATGACAAGTTTTTTTAAAACTATTTAGCACAGGGCCAACCAGGACTTAGGAAAATAAAACCTGCAGAGGAAATAAAATATTAAGACCAATAGGACCAAGCCTAGAAGAAACGATGGGGCATAAGATG